>CM029535.1:21282593-21995989 GCA_017141395.1 Laodelphax striatellus
GAGGAAGAGTGGGAAGCGGGTTAATGAGCGAGACTGCTCTCTAATATGATTGAAGAGGAGAAAATCGGGAAAGAAGACTTCTCATGAATAATTTTGTAGCGCATTAAGCTCTCAGTGAGACGTCTCTTCTTCTTCTTCTTCTTCTTCTTCTTCTTCTTCTTCTTCTTCTTCTTCTTCTTCTTCCTCCTCCTCCTTCTTTCTCCTTCCCTTCTGTCTGATGCTACGTTAGAAAGATTCTTCACCACCCTTTCCCATTCCTGACATCTCTTTCATTCATTCATTCATTGTTGTTGCTGAGTCACGTGATTTTGAATGCTATAGTAGTATAAACCTGAAATTGATATGCTTAATTTTCTGACAACCTACTACAGTTTGAGGAAAGAGAGTACTGTACTTTGTTCACCCCTATGTACACCAATACTATCATCAGTTGCTAATCTAGAGTAGTTTTAGTATTTTTGACCTTTTAATAATATTGACTCATATTTTTTATTTTTTATATTCGGCTCAACGATCAGCTAATGAAATAAATTTGTTAAATAGGAAGAAAGACCTTCCAAAATCATAACTAGGTATCAACATTAGGCTATTTATAAAATCGGCTCAATCTAATCTGATCTAGCCTCATTTTTTTGCTACATGGTATGAATAAACAAGATTTGTTGGGCTTTCTAGAGATAACTTAGAATGAAATTATATCTAAATAATAGTAAATACAATTAATTTGTCAAGTAGGATGAAATACTTTCCAAATCTGTCACGAATTAAGTAAGAAAGAATACATAGATAAAAAAGCAATGGAGAGAAATACAAGACAATGGAAGGTGATGAAGACCCAGATTGAAAAACGAATGGTTGCAAATTGTAGTAATGGGACTTGCAGAGCATTGAGAATGGCGAACCAATCACGAGGAAGATCCAAAATTTGACACACCTACAGAAATACTCCCAAGCTCCACCTACTCTCTCCCGATTGGTCGACAAAGCGGAAAGGCAATTTACAAGTTTTGCCGGTAGATGGCAGTAGTCACTGGGTGATGTTTTGTTCTTGTAGATTTTTTTTTCAGTAGGCTAGATGACTCGGTTCATATTTATTGAATGGTTGAGAACAGATTGTTTTGAATTGCGTGAGCTTGTGATATATGTGAACATGCATTGATTAGTTCAAACCAAGGTTTGGAATACATTCATTCTATTGAAAATCTGTATTCTTTTCACCTTGAAATTTTGTATTTTGTAGGAAGTTCAATGACAAAATCTGTAATTAATATCAATTCATCTATTTAGAAGTACTGGACTCCATATGTGAAATAAGTAACTTACCAAATAAATCCTGCATCGTGAGTTAAAGGGGTTTTCCATTGCAAATTTCTGGAGAAATGATGGTGTATTTTCCCAAATCTTGAATCCAACTGGCAGTGAGCATCAGAAGTATCATGTACCTGAAATAAGATTAATAAAAATTTTAAAACATGCATTGATCATTTACAGGTTATGAAAACAGAAAGAAGCTGGTTTGAGAATGAGGTGAGAACGGAATTCGGAAAAGAATTTTCAAACTTCTAAACTTTATTTAAGTTTTCTGCTACATTGTATGAATAGACAAGATTTGTTGGGCTTTCTAGAGATAACTTGGAATGAAATTATATCTTATCTTGAAGCACGAGCATGCTTTAAAAATATTTTCTATTGCTTGGTAGAATCGTGTTGTGTATTTGGTGCAAAAGACAGAAATAAAAAAAATTGGGAAATTTTAATTTCTTGATGCATGTTGATTAGAATGATTTGAAAGAAGCCCTCAAAAGAGCTCAAGTTTGGTGCATGAATAGATTGGCATTGGCTTCATTGGATTGGTTCAAAATGTAAAAAAGTCGTTCAGTAACCATATTCATTTCGTTTTTGCTTCTTAAAATTGTAACATAATTTTTGCTTTGATTATTATTTACTCACCTTCGTTATTGGTTATTGTGAATAGATTGGCTTGAGATGCATCCTTGAATTAGCCTAGAGTAGGATCAATGATATCAATTTTTTGAAGATAACCTGAAAAAATAAGAGATCTTTATAGATTGCAATTGGAACAGAGTAGTCATCATTTTCCCAGTGTGTCATAGACACATTTCCCAAACGAAGAAGGATACAAATATCATTTATACGTCCATATCCTTACCTCTCCAATTATATATTTATAACAATAAAGAAGAAGATGACTTCAGTTTCAATTTTTCTCAATGAATGCCATTGATCAACAACTTAATTCCAGTCAACATTATCACTCAGAAATACAATTATTTTTCGCGGTCAACAACCATTAGAGTCTACAATTATTTACTATTTTTAGTGAATAAATAGATAATATGTTATCTTCAGAATCCTCATCTCCTACTTTTTGCTAGTTCCTCACTACTCTCTGTTCTTCATTAATGTATTTTTCCATTATTCTATTTTTTTAGAATATTTTTTCTCTCTCTTACACATTCTTCCTCTCTTAAAACTCACTCTCTGTTCAGGATTTTAATCCTCAGAGAGCCTAGCACTCTTTTTCCAAACACGTTTCCGCACTCTTCTTCCCAACCACTTCCTAAAGCACAATTTGAATTCCACTGACGAATATTAGAGAAAGACAGATCGATAACCGGAGCGAGAAAGGGATAAAAAGCAAAAGATTATCGTCGAATTATCAGTCTCCGATTGAGAGGGTTCGCAGCTCAATCCCAGCGTTTATTCAAAGGCTCGGCACTTCTTCATTCATAGCAGCAGCCTTCCATTAGGTCCTAATCGAGCGTGTAATTCGAAACAGACCAATGGTATCGGGTTGCCAAAGAAAGCCTGATTTGCTTTTAGTAGCTGACACAGCTACAACATCAAACTTATCTGATGCTTGTTCATTTGATCTGCAATTCAACAGTTGTCAGCATTCCAAACATATACTTCTCTTTGAATAAATGGGAAGAGAAATTGTCCCTCATATTCATCACAATAGAATTCGGATTTGCTGATGAAGAATAGACTAGCTTCCAGCCTGCTGAATAAGATTCTTCTTAGAAAATAATCTGTATTAGAAACGTTATAATAGTTAAATGAAAACTTATAACTACAAAACGTACTAATAAGTACATGATATAAAGTTTTTAAGAACTGAGTTTATGATTTCCTTATATCATTAGAAACGTACAATGTCATATCACAGACAAGGATAACTCTGAATTATATTAAACTCTGGTCACATTAAACACCTACAATGTTTGAGGGTTTCTCCTACCTGAAATAATTATGAAATTAGTTATCAATGAAATATCCTCCAGTGACTTCTCAGTTACTTGAGTGAGTTATCAGTAATGGGGGAAAGACAGATATCTTTTTCGAATTAAAATTATTACTTTATGGATTTGTGTTGAACTCTATTGTTGATCATTTTTGCTCAAGTATATTAGAAGGCTGGAATCTGAACATAAATAACAAGTTCAGACGGTATTCATATGTTCTTACAATTTAAAATTGTGATTCATGATGGCTTTCTCACAATAACTAATGATCCAATGCATCTGGTACTGCACAGGTTATTAACCAAAGGTTTTTTATTTGATAATGAAGCTCGGAACATGAATTCTATTCAGATTTATTACTTGCCTTTCATGATGACAAGTTTTTTCATTCAACGAGCAATAACAGAGAAATGTATGATGTGATATATAAAGCTATCGTGTAATGTTGGTACACTATGGCAGTATGGCACAGATGAAGGAATAACCTTAACCTTAACTTATTATTTATCTCTTCATCATTGACCATAGACACTATAGTGAATGCAATTGTAAGAGATGATTCACGTAAAATAGACAATGCAACAAATTTCAAACAAAGGAAAAAATTAAATAAGTAACCTGATCGAAACCATCAATTTGCTAATTTTCTAGGGTTACCCGAAACTCAGGTTAGAAAACCCTCTTTAGTGTGTTTGTATCTAGAGAGCTGGAGCTCACCCATCAATGCTCACCAATGTACTAGATTGTACTAAATTCAGCTTACCAACTCCACACAACCCGTGCGTCCTTGAAAGCTTTACAGTAGAATAATACTAAAACAACAGCAGCGACTCTGAAAACTCATGGGAATACTTGAAAAAGCTTAACGTTGCAGCTCCATCTGCATTGGGGTTTGACAGAGCAGGATTAGCAGTGGGCTTATCCCAAGGCTTTACTGTGATGTCCCATGATGTCAAACGAAGCAAAGTCCTTCAAAGAGGGTATAGGCGCATAGTGACTGACTGACTATTATAGTGAATCCATTATCAAAATGAAAGGTTCTTCTGTCACTGTTCCGAAATCGGATATTCAACTTGTCTGTAAACCATAAGCTGGGACTCACTGATGGGTTGGAGGTTCTGTGATGTTAAAAAAAAAACATTGAGAACATTGTCATATTCATGAGTTTTCCCATTCAGAGATTTACTCTATAATGAATCGATAGTTCACTAATGTTATCAAGATTGTTATTGAAATTGAAATTTTGTACTATTTTGGCTGATTGAATGAAAGCCAATCAGGCAACATTCTACCGCCACAGAATTAAGTTCTCTGACGGGGCTTAATAAGGTAATCGTTACATAAATTTAGTCAAATGACGTCATTCTACGGTGGTTGAATTCAACTGAAATCGGTCGTTAGTGTGTGAAAGTATTGCACTGACTACATTTCATTTTCCAACAAATAAGTATTAAATAACATTTGTCTAATTAACATTCCACTAAAAATTTTACTATAATTTTCAAAATATACAAATAAAAGAATAATTTAAAAGAATGTAATATTGTGAAGGTTTGGATCATGATTATATTGAAAGAATTAATTACAATTTTTTAATTTTTTAGCCTATCAATAAATTAATACTCTTTTTCTGATTGTGATACCCAATTAAGCTCTAGACTTGTGCGTGGGTAGAGTGGGGAGCACGATGATGAGATATAAATGGATTTATAGCTTTAGGTGAGTTCCAGGAAGTGATCCTGAAGCTGTTGAATTATATAGAAGAGAACCAGCGGCTTATTATTGTAATTTTTATGACCCTAGTACAAAACTTGGGAAATTCTCCTAATTAAATTACTCTTCTTTTGAATGCCGTTACTCACCACAGTCATTGAATGTTTTGAATGCATTAATCTTCTTGCATGGAACGCACATTTGTTTCAAGCTTTTGTTCATGTTCCCTCGATATTGAAGACATAATGAATGAGAAAATATTAGATAGAAAGAGGTCAGAAAGACTTATGAAATTAACAAAAAGGGTTGTAACAGCAAGCTGAAGATAATATGATCAAAAAATATCATAATGGTGTTCACTATCAGCGTAGAATATTGAAATCGGAAAGATGAAACAATCTTATCTAATCCTGAACATATCAGGTATTATTCCCACACTAAAACAACAAAATAGGTTTTTGATATTGATTCAGTGCTCTACTGGACTCGTCTAATGAATTACTTTCTTATCAGTGATGAAAAAACGTAGAAGCTTCAAAAAAGGTGTGGAAAAATTATCAAGCCTATCAGTCAATTCATGCCATGGCTTCATTTCTTTTCTCTGATATTGTTCTGTTATTCTATTTTTATTGTTTGGCTAATAACTTTTCACAATAATCTTATCATAATCCTATTATCATCATCATTATTATGACTATCATCTTAGGATTTTACTTGCAGCGCATTGAGAAAACTAAAACAATCGGAGCAACTCTATAACTATCGGAATAACTTACAATCGTAACAACAGCAACAGATCTGAAACCAAAATCGGTAAACCAACCCACTAAATATTACGACGAAGTAGACAAGTTAATAAAACTCGCATACAACTCCCACCCCAGACACAAGCACCAGCAATTACCCACACACCATAATAATTGAATTACAAGTGCATCAGCTTAGAAGGGAATAGCGCATCTTCCATGTTCACAACCCAACCTGATGCGACCTACTATAAAACTACACGTGTCATGTCACGTGACCAACACGTGTCCAGGAACATAGGAATTCATAGGGGATGACCCATCTTCTTCACACGGGTCCCAACTATTTCTTAATTATTTTCCACTCCCCTGCTTTTATCACGATTATTATATGTAACTTGTGCAATCATATACATTTACATTGTCATAATATTCTATATACTGTGTGTAATACGTGAGATGGTAGGGCTACAACTATGATATCTATATCTGTAATCGGTTGGTCACATCTTCAAGCCCCTATTACACTGCTCACCCCTATATCTCACAGCGACAAGTGGAGCCCCACACACAATGCTAATTTCATTACAATGTTACATACGCGTGAGACGTACGTTCAATCGTGTAACATACAAGCACGCACGCACAGGCCCATGCTGCCTGAATCGATTTGTTTGTACGTGGGGAGAGTTTGCGTGCGATTGGTTTGATTTGTGTAAAGAATTGGTTTTGAAGTGGGGTGAGGTTGGTTGTAATTGGTAAAAAGTTGAAAGATCGTAATTTTTGTTGAGAGATTTATTAGAATTCAAGTTTTGAAATAAAGTATTAGAATACAAGACTCAAAACATTTGAGACAGTGTCTGGTGAGATGTTGTGACGTTTAAACACAATGAAAACACTAGATGTTGTCAAATATCACTTGATTTATAAAATAACTTAACAAACATGAATGGCACAATGATGCTGAAACATGTTTGTTAAGTTTTTTAATAAATAAAGTGATATTTGACAACATCTAGTGTTTTCATTACTCAAAACATTGATAGTAAATAGTGGATTATAATAAATTATCAGAGGTAGTGGAAATGTGTTTTTTCAATACTTTACCTACAAAATTTGAAAGTTTTATACAGGGTGTTTCAGAACTCTCTTTACCAATCACTCTGGGGCATTGTTCCTGGTCGAAAACCATATTGAGCCCAAATATCGATATTTAAATTCCAGTAATAGTTTCAGCCGACATTTGTTTTTTACTTACGGCTAGTTTTATCTCAATAATGGTAGGAACATATGTGAAACTTTGCACCAAGATTATGACAACTGAGAAAGCTACAATATGACAATTTTCAAACCATAAGACAAAATGGCGGCCATTTGAAATTTTGTTTCTTGAATAACTCGAAAACCGTAGATATTACGAAAATTTTACAAGAATAATGTATTTTATTAAATTTAATTACAAATCGATTGAAATCCTATTTGTTAAGATTGGACCAATATTGACTGAGATATGGCAGTTTTAGTGATAGATGACCGCTGGAGGTTACTTTCACTGTCTTTAAAACTCACACAAAATGATCTAAAATCGCTTAAAAATAATTTGCAAAGCAGACGGAGACTGTTGCATTGTTGTAACAGACTTTAGCCGCAAGTCCAGGATGCACTGCAACCAGCCTCCAGCGGTCACCTATCACTAAAGCTGCCATATCTCAGTGAATATTGATCCAATCTTAACAAATAAGGTTTCAGTCGATTTGTAATTAAATTTACTGATAAAGTTATTCTTGTAAAATTTTCGTAATATCCACGGTTTTCGAGTTATTCAACAAACAAAAACTCAAATGGCCGCCATTTTGTATATTATGGATTTGAAAAAAATTGTCATACTTTGTAGCTTCTTCTAGCTGTCATAAATGACTGCAAGTTTCAATCGGCCTATGTTTCACCATTATTGAGATGCAAAATACAAGTGAAAAAACAAAATGGCAGCTGTGTGAGTGACTAAGGACTTTTGGACAATTTGAATATGATATTTAGATATGGTTTTTGACCAGGAACAATACCCTAGAGTATTGGTAGGGAGTTCTGAAACACCCTGTAGTAGATAAGAGATACAAATGGGGAAAAATGAATAAAATTGATATGTTTTTTTTCAAAGAAACTTTTATAAAAAGGTAAAAAGATTGGTCTAATCGTAAGAATGGAATACATGATTTTTTTCAAAACCTCTATTAATCAGGGAATATCGTGTTTTTGAAATACATACTGATGTGTCTGGTAAGCAACAACATGTTTTCTATCAGTTTATTCAGAGACTAGAAAATTATAAAAGATAAGGCATTTAGATGAAATAGTTGCATGTTACTGGCTGAAATGGTGAGCTTTGAGATTGGTCAAAGAATTTGGGGAGTAGCCAGAAGGGGAAATCTACTCTGTTATTGGTCGATGCTCCAAGCACCTGATTGGTTGAGTTTGAATACACAAAATGGCAGATCCGATGATACAGGAAATGGCGGATACCATACGTAATGGCTATTCTGAAGTGAAAATTTGATTCTCAGTCCAAATTGCATCATGTTTTGCTCGAAAATCATAGTTCATGCCAATAAATTGAATTCTATTACATTATCATAGAATTTATTTGAACTTGATAGATTTAAAACGACTTGTTAATACATTGGCCCGATTCGAAACTAATTATCGATTTAGACAAAATTTGAATTTTAGAAGATTAAAATACATAAATAGCAATTGGATGAATCTTGTTATTGCAAGTCGTCGTTTTATATAGAATATTCAAGCAACCATTCAACTCCATGCAATAATTGGAAATAGACACAATTGTGTTTTTACTTCATAAAAGAAAAATCTCAACCGAGTCTATTTTCAAATCAAAACGGATTGTGATTAGCCCAACTTAATTTAATTCCGTGTTTAGGAATAAAAAAATTGCAGCTCATCAGATAAATCTTCTAAGAAACAGAGGTTATTCTCTCCTGATAAAAGAGCGATGAGAAAACACTTCCTTTGAAAGATCCCTGAAACGTGAGCAAGTTCTTCGAATTAAGAAAATTGATAATAAAGACAGAACAGAAAGTTGTCAAGTTGCAGGGGTGAAAACGTATTTTCCCCAGGTGCAAGACAAAGATCAGGAATTAGAAAGAGATGGAAGTACAACAAAGCAGGAGGAAGAATGAGATAAGACGTCAGTTGATCTTTTAGAAATGTTGATGATAAATTAAACAATAATATCTAATAAGACATCAACGGAGAGCGCGCAGTTTCTGGAATTAATTCGAAAATTCCTTCCGAGCTAAAAGTGAAGGAAACTGGAGGGGAAGAATAATGAGAATAATAAAAGTAATTTTCTATCTTGTCTTCCTTGCCTCTTGTGTTGTTCAACTTTCAATGATGCTTTTACTTATCACCCTTCATCTCTACAAGACTCCTCTTCTATAACTCTCTTTCTCTTCTTTGCTTTCTCTTTCTCTTACTTTCATTACATCATTCATTTTCCTAATGTTTTCTCACCCTTTTCTTACTTTTATACCATTACATCGTTTATTCTTCTTTTGTTTGTTACATTTTCGGCAATCCCTTCTCCTGTTAATACTGTAAGATTACTACCTCCTATATTTTTTTCCTAAAGGTTTGTACCTTTAGGAAAAATATATAGGAGGAAGGAATAGGTTTGAACCTTAGGGAAAAATATAAAGGAGGAAAGTAAATATCTACAGTAAGAAGGTTTTATTTGTTTCTATGAGTTTTGTATCAAGTAATTGAGTTTGGAATAAATAGGTAAATGGCTATAACTGATTATATTATAATACATAATACATTCAATAACCGTATGAAATACGGTAGTAGAATAGAATCTTAAATCGAATGAAGGAGCATATAAGCAATGAAACCATTTTTTGAAAGGTATTAAATGAACTAACTTCAACAATAACAAAAGGTTTTAACGAAAAAGTCTAAATTATGAATTACAAAAATTATTTGCAGGCTCAACACAGCTTTGATTGACAGCTTCAAAATATTTTTTCTAACCATTACATTCACCTAATTATAGCCCAATATTCTGACGCAATATATACACTTTATACTTAGGCGCGGCACACACTTCATATTTTATAATATTACTGAGCAAAGGTGTAACATCAATATTTCACTTAATTAGATTTAATTGACTACAATTACTTTACATTCGGAAACTGCCTCATCTTCCACTTTACAGAACCAAACTCACTTACCACCAAAAACACGTCAAAAAAGAAAACCTAACCTAATTTATTCTTTTTAACAATTTCCAGTCACTCCTGTCAGAGTAATAGCGTTAATGAGAATGGTTGAAAATACGGGCAAACATCCATCACTTGGAAATTTTCATTTTTACATTTTTACATACACCCTGTTGATGCTGGTGTGTTACCATATATGAAGAGGGAGGGAGAGAGAGTTATTACATAGAGAGACAGAGAGATAGGAAGAGTGAGCGTATTAAAGAGTGGTATGTGCCATGTTTTTATAACGTTATTAGTAGAATTAGTACCCTGCTAGAAATGAACGTGGCATTAGCCGGTGGGGGGCGCCAATGAGTGAATGCATTAAAAAAATTAATCGGGATATATTTTTATTCCTCAGAGGACGGCCAAGTTCCCTTTGCATGTGTAGCTGTCTCATATCAATTAGTACAAACACTCTAGCCACAGCAGTTTTTTCGCTGGCACCCCATCTCACACTGAAAAGCGTGCGTCGTCTATCTAGCCTCAGATTAAAAAGTGACGTGGCTGAGTTTACACTGTAGCGAACAAACCTAGGTGAAAGAAATTCCTTTTATTGATTTGACCTTATTCTGTTGGGAGAAAATCTAGATAGGATGAAATGAGGGGACGAATGTTGCTGGTTCAATGGGTTGGAATAGATTTCTTTGTTTCACTTCAAAATATCAAAGTGTCCTATTTTTCATTCGATATGAAATCTATTGAGTCAAAGATCTGGATTAAACTGTTTGGAATTTACGGTCCCAGCATGGGCGGAATTAGAGGATATTTTCTGGGGGGGGGGGTGCTTCTGACATAAATTTTTTGCTACAAACCATTATATAACTACATTTATAACATTTTCTACAATAGCTACAATAATTTGGGGGCTTAGCCCCCCAAGCCCCCTTTAAATCCGCCCATGGGTCCCAGATCGTGCCGTGAACTAAATTAAGGCCAATATCAATAGGATATTTTGTCACACTTTGCCATCAATAGAAATATTCCATCCAATGTTTTTGAGTGGTTGATAACGAGGCTAAGGCGTCAGACTGATTATAATCAAGCAGTCAGATAAATCCATTGCCAGGGTTCGGAACCTGGTTGACGGAAGGATTTTGACAAATACGGCCACTCCGTCTTTCGGAGGAGACGTTAATCGTCGGTCCCTATGCCAAGTAGTCGTCATATCTCATCATCACCCCACTCATTACCCACGCACAAGCCTAGAGCTCATGTGGGCATCATCCTCAGAAGAAAAAAAAATGTTCAGAATTGATAACGATGTAACAACAGGATTTAGTAACAGATTGTTGGTTATTGAAAAATACAGCTAAAGAGTTCCAATACGATATCACCTTCGCAAATATGAGGAAAGAAATCATAACTAATTCATGTATTGAATTGAGAACTCAATTAAAATAAGAAAGTAGACAAATACTTGTGTCAAAAGTCGTAAGAAAGTAGACAAGATTGAAACACAGTTACGAAATTCACCAACTTCAGCTTGAACCTATTCTTTGAAATACAAAGATCAGAGATCAATCACTGATTAACGTTCATCATCAAGCTTCTAATCCGACTAAATAAACAGTGTAATTTCCAAACAACATCGAAAATAATGTTTTTTAATTTTCCGAGAACAAATCATAATATGTTGTTCAGCAGAGTGAACAGAGTGTTTTTTAGTACAGTATTCTGAGAACATCTCATATAGTTGCAAGAATAGAATTTCTCACTTCAAAAGGAGTAATATCTCAAGACTAATTAATATGCGAGAATACAACCATTGACTAACAAAAGAGAATGGATCATCTCTGATACAACTACTAAAAACATGGGTTTCAAAAAGTTTTCCGTTTCTTTCTCAAGCAAGAATCGAAGCTTCGACGTCATCACGCCAAATCTATAATCAGATAAGAGCGACTCGGTTGTGGTTTGCGTGTTCAGCTGTGTGTGTGTTTGTGGGGGAGGGGGTGGATGAAATGAAAGCAGTTTCGGCGTCTCTCAAGACTGCGGGTGGTAGAGAGAGACGAAGAGTGAGAGAGCGTAGGAAGTCGAAAGAAGAAACGAGATGCGGCAGAGTTGCTTATTGGTCAGGGGGCCACCAGGGGGAGTTTCATTTTTCTCGTCTCGACCCTTCTACGTTGCGGTCGTTTTGCCCTTTCTCTCATTGGTCCGTTCTTAAGCATGAAAATGGAGACCTTCTTCTTTTTCTTCTTTGAATTCTTCATCTCTCTCCAGCATCAATTGCGTATCTCAGGTTGCTCGGATCCTTCACCTGTTTGCAACATCCAATTATTCAATGCTGGCCAATCTATTCTAAATATTTGCCACCTTCTCATTCTCTTCCACACCAACTCATAGGTTCTTCTCATACTCATCTACCAACACTTTTTTTGTGTGTTCATTTTCTTCCATCCACAATCTTCCTTTTGCTTCAACTTCACTATCTTCGGTTCTCCTCCTTCTTATTCGTCTTCTACCAATATTATTTTTCGTTCTTCTTCTTTTTCTATTCAATCTTCAATGAAAATTCTTCTCCTTTTCCATTGCTCCATCATTTTTTCATCTTCCTCTTCTTACCTGGCTTCGTTTCTCAATCTTCCATGCATCTTTCTTCCTCTGCGACTTCACAAATTCAAAATATTCTTTACTTCTTACTCCTTCTTCTACCTTGTCTCATCCTTCTTATTTGTCTTCTTCTTCTTCACCCCATTCTTCTTCCGCCTGATAAGTAATGATATGATATCATTGATGAAATGATGATATGATCAAATGATGAAAATCATTAATTCATGACTAGTGAAAATTAATGTAATAAGTATTATCAATCAGACCTGATTGGTTTGACTATTTCAATCAGGCAGGAAGAATTTATGTACAAGTTGTTTTTCAGATTAAAAAGCATTGGTGGAATTTGAATACAGCCTCAATTTGGCAATTGAGTTAATTTTGACAATTCGTGGTAACGTGGTAGAGTGGTCATTACTGACCAAACTCCGTCACAACAGAAAAATAAAGAAGATAAAATTTGAATGATGAAATTTGGCACAAGAAGCAATTTAAACCGCAGCACAATAATAAAGTCTAGATGCAAGTTCTGCAAGCAAGTATGGATTGAGTTAACCTTATAGCTCAGTTTGAAGTAGCTTTCACATGTTAAGATAGTGTGTTGATAAGATGTTGTTAACATGTTCATAAGATGTGTGTTGAGAACTAATATCTGATACTACACAAACCATATTACACGTTTTCCTCTCTGAACAATGTATTGCAATAAATTGTGCATTTATAATGATTTCTGATAATGTTTGACTTTCCATCTTAATTCACCGTACTATTTTTCGCTTGCCACACAATTCGGGAACTGATTCACACTACTCCAACAAACATCTCTCTTTCATCCTACACAGTGAATAATAAAAATACCTCCAGCCGTTTGCCAAACTTGATTAGCACTCACCCATGTGAACTACTGTACACACATACGCATTTACACATCCACGAGCAGTAGTAAAAGTTAATTGTTGTTATTACGTTTAGCGTAGCGTAGTACGTTACCATTCAAGAAAATCTAATAACAATTACGTCATTCAACTATCACAATTCCCTTAACCACCCACCCAACACCCCCTACTACAAGCTGACGCAGATTCGTAACACGTTGAATGAATTCACGTGAATGGAGTAGCCTCGTACAAAAATCACATCAATTACGAAATTGGCGCTGTGGCCTACTACAAGGATCACTATTGGATTCGGTTCGCGGTGCAGAATTATTTGTTTGTCCTTGATATTGTTAGCAATGTAGGTCAGTCGCAATGAAACGGCGAGTTGATAACAAGGTGAATACGACAAGTAGCCTTTGCAAGCAATAGAGTAACTGAATAGGGATTGATTAGTTTTATCGATTATCAGGAGTGGTCTTTTTATCTGTAGTGATTAACTTAATAATTTAGACATTTATTCTAAAAGACTGTTTTTTGTTTCATTCTTGAGAGTTACTCATTTCCTCAAGTTCAATGCAATTGAAAATTTACTTATTTCGCAAAGACGTAGTTCACAAACATAACATGGTCGGATCTTGGTTATGATTACAATGATAAATCACTATTCGATTTGGTGCACAATTATTAGTTTATTCAATTTCAAAACGTCAAATAACTGAATTTTAAGAATAAATAAATGAAGTGCAAAATAAAATGAACACTTTGAGTTTTCTTGCATGCTATTATTATCATCTTGTTTACTTTATTAGCTTAAGAGTTGAGAGTTGAGTCTACTTATTTATGTAATATTCAAGTACAGTATCTATGATTGTTTTTATTATTTGCAGTGATTAATAAGTGGTTTATTTTGAAAGATCAAATGTATTCTCAATATTTCATATTCAAGTTTTGATAAGAAAGATACATATATTTTGTTCCTTAACTTCACGTTTTTTAGAGAATTCAAGTATATCTTATAATTGCTATAAATCATATCATATTGTATGAATCTAGAGAGTTTCAAATCAAAATGAAGAATGATTATATGAATGCCAATCTAGATTGAATGCATGACATTTTTTGTTCACATGAAGTTCATTTCAAGTTCATACTTGAATGAATTACAAATTCTTATTATAGTCAATAATGAACATTCAAAAATGATTCTCATACACAAAGTCCAAAATTTGCTCAATTTCAATGCAAAGAAATACGTCTAGAAATTAGATCAATATCTGACTTCAACAACCGTATTGAACATCAACGATCTTAATTCAATTCAACAAGCCTATTCCTTCAAGAACTGAAAATATTATTAAATATGTTCAACATTCCAATTGATTATGAACAAAAACTCTCGAAAATACATTAAAATCGGTGAATTGGGTCAAAATTTCCAAAGAAATTCAAGAGAAATATATACAGTCGACCAATATTCCCCTTCATTCTTGTGCTTTGAAATAATTTGAACCCCGACTCAGACGAGAAACAAAGAGAATGTTTAATTATAAGGGGAAGAATTGCAGCACCCTGAATCTAATCAGTTATTCCCTTGGGTAATGATTTTTGATTTCTGCCTCCGGCTGGCTGGATCCACTCATCTTCCTTTTCGTAACTCATTATTTGTGCAAGACAGGCAACCTGCTAATGGAATGGAACAAGCGTCTTTGTAGTGATTAGACAGCTTCACTTTCAAACGCAAGGCTTGATAATTGCCAAAATATAATTATGTTACTATCTCATTGAGAAGATGCAGAGAAAATCAATTCTGTCTTATTATTATTAGAAAGTTAGTCAAACTGCAGAAGTGGTGGCTATTCAATTTATCTCAAAAAAGGGTTTTAGTTTAGAAAATACTATACCTATTCCTTTACCAGTCCTTTTTCCGCTTGGTATCGGCGAGAAATTGCTTGAAAGGCAATAGCATTGTTGGAAAATTTGATGAACTTTAAAGAGTCATATTTCGCGGAACTCTGTGATAGGTAATTTGTCCTTGCGTTACATGCTTAGAATAATTAATTATTTGTTATACTACCAATTGTGAATTTGAGTAAAATCAATAGATTTATTCAGTGGATTGTATGAGACGCTTATGTATCGTATATATCTATCTCATTTGTCTGTCAACTCAACTTATTTGTATGTTTTTTCGTGGACAAATAAAATGATTTATTATTATTATATTTAGCGGAATACCGTTAATACAATAGTCATTGTAGTCTTAACAAATAGTACTTCAACTTACTTTTAGAATGATTGAGGTTAAGCTTACAAAAAAAGGATGTTCAGAAGTTAAAATTGACTAAACGTAAAGAAAGTGCGAAATTCCGTCACTCACAGCACTCTAAGCAATCCACACTCTACAGCAGTGATCAGGAAGGTCGCCAAGGTCGAAAATAATCAAAATATGGATCCAACATACCAGGACTAACAGTCATGCAACATAAGAAACCGAGTACCTCGTTCTATGCAAGGTTACTAGTTAACTGGACTATAAGTAATCGAAATCATGAAACACTCATAATGTAAACCAAGTGCTTCATGCAAATCCACTTTACCACAAGCAATTCATTTAAGGCTAGTACATGAGTCAAGACAAGACGAGATTAGTCACGTTTAGTCACAGTAATTCACATAGTTGCTTATGACAGCACACCGACCACCGATGCAATGACTAATTGGTGTGTGTTGCCTATGTGAAGTAATTATTTACTACAGACATTCATTTCTTCAATTACCAATAATTTATCTTATAATTTTTTCAACACCGGCTCCACAGATAATTCATCAAAAAACCAAATGCTATCAATGTTCATCTATTTTACCTAAAACAATAATTTTTCTTTTTGGTATTAGATTGGCAACTGACATCCATTTCATCACTTAACAATCAGCATTTTTCCAAATCCAACTCCACAAATAATTTTCATAGAAAGTTGTTTTCTTGTTGATTGTTGATCATACAAGAGACCCCACTCTAACACACGTTCAAAGTCAATCTCATAAGATGCGAGCACATAAAAATAAGCTTTATTTAGATTGGAGGGGGATGTTGGGGAGCTGATAGGATTGCCGTGTGGTTGTAGTTTGGTGCAAATGGGATGGAAGACGATTGGCGTGTGTCGATTTTTCAAACAATATTTTAGGGGAGGATGACAGGGGCGTTATTGAAGGCAGGGGTGGAGTGGCTTCGGGGAGGACAAGTGCAGTGTAATAAGGTGGGAAGGGGTGATTTCAGTGAATTGAATAGGGGAGATGCCAGTCTACGTCAGGTTATGTAGATTAACAACAAACAGAGCAGACCTGTAGACCATGTATGCAGCTAACCAAACAATCCATTGAACCGAAGACAATGACAATACTATTATTATCTAATTTTAAAACATACGGTATTATCGAATCCAATTACTTATATCATCTTATCTAATGAAATTTCTATTATTTGATTGAAATAATTTGTGTAGTGCCCAGTTATTAAGAAATACTGTACTATGTCGAATGTTGAAGTATATACTTGTTTTACAATATTTGTTAATATTTTCGATTGTGAATTGTCGTTTTTTTCCTCGATATTGTATTATTGATCAAATAAATGAATATTACTTTATACATTTATTAGATTAAAAAAACTAACGATGTCTTCAATACCATACAGCCAGAACAATATCAGTCTAAAACAATGAAGGTGTCAGTTTCACTTCACTTTCACAAAACTATTGCTAGACTTGGCTATTCTTGATATGCATTCACAAATGAGGTATCTTATTTTTATGTTCTGTTATCGGAATACATTATTTTGTATGTTAGATTCCAGTAAAAAAATACACGATATATTTACTGTTATGTTCCACAAAAGCAATTTCGTAGCATTACAATCATGCAGGACCGTATTAGAATTATTGCTATATTGTTTAACTCTTGAACGGAAAAGAACCTGTAACTCTCTTCCCTTTTCCAACCAGGGATAACAAGCATTGATCCTTGATACAACTCAATCCAATGTATTTATTTAGCCTATGGCAAATACACAACTCATACGAGTGTATCACACAACTCTCAAATATATTCCTGCTTTACAATACAAACCCACCTAATGCGATTGAGATCTTCCAGATCAATCTTCCATTACAGTATTACCAATCCTCTATTACTAACAGTCCATCACAGCTTCGAAGCACACGGTTGTCAGGAGTGGATTTTAACACGATACGAGATCAAAAGAGCGAATTTAAATAAGACGACAGAGTAATCCGTTTAAGTTTTGACATTGACAAGATTTCAAGACTCCGCTGTGAAGTTCTCCTGTCCTATTATCCTGTGGTGGGGGAAGGGGCTCCCCTCTTGGCTGCTACTTGCCGATTTCGAGACTCACTCACTCTCTCTCTGTCTTTCACACACACGCTCACTCTCTCTCTCTCTCATCCTTCTCTTACTATTCTATCTCTCACCTCTCCCCAACGATCAGGGAGCATCTCTCCTGAAACAGTCCTTTGATCGCTATTATACTCTAAATTGACACGAACTGTCATGGGGAGCGGGAAGCTTTTGAGCATGCGCAGATGAGATAATTTGGTGAGCGGCGTGAAGGATATCAATTGAAAGGATAAGTTGAATCAAAAGTTTAAAGTTTGATCGTGCGAATTGGTGATTTGTTTCAATCAAGATTCAATTATTGTTCAAAAAGATTTGCCGGTTTTGCAGAATCTATATCTCATGGGTTTATAAAAACTAACGATTTGAAAAATTGTCATGTTCAAATATACAGGGGCATCCTTCAGGAGTTTGATTTCTGATTCCACGTGATCAAAGTTCTAATGTCTTTGGACACGTGAAACTAGACTTCTCAAAACAGGCTCCTAATCTTGAATACAATCAGTAATTAAAGGCGGTGCAAACTATCTCATTACATATTAGTATTTATTGAGTGTAATGAATTCTATGAATCAGGCCCCGAAAGTTAATAACAAATTCCAGAGAATTCGTAACCATGCCAAACCCGGGATCGTTTGCACAAGAAGATTTTCACATGTTATTTGCTAAGGTTAACTAAAGTTATTTCATGGAATGATATTTGATCAGCATCACGAATAATATTGGTATTACAAGACTTTTGTGAATCCAAGGTTGATCTTATACGATACTCATCGGAATGATACAGTCCTTTGTAAGTGCAGAGTCGCAAAATTTGTTGATCTTAGATAATATTATACAAATGATCCAGTACTTTGTCAGTGCAGTGTAAGAAATTCTCTGATCTTATCTAATATTTATAGGAATGATTCGGTTCTCTGTCAGTGCAGTGTTAAAATCTCGTTCAACTCATCTATGTTCATTGGAATTATTCAGGTGTCATCACAGTGAGCGGCATTGATATTTCTGTATTTTTGGTTGCAGAGTCGAATCCTGGACGATGCCTCATCGATAGTCTGCAACAGTTGGTCCCAAAGACACAATGTACGACATAATAATGTAGGTTCATCATGCAATACTCTATTTATTATACCTTCAACTGTTTTGTTTTATATTGTAAAGCATGATACCTTTGATAATTTTTGTAACGCTGTTGATGTTTAATAATGCAAATCAATTCGAACCCTTTCACGGAATTCCTTCAGGAAAGGTTTTTCACAGCAATCGAAGGGGCAATAAGAAGACCAAGAGAATAATAATATGAATAGATATTCATATTGGGAGCAAAATGAGAAGAATTAGTGGGGAAAAAGGGGAGGACAATAAA
Organism: Laodelphax striatellus; assembly: GCA_017141395.1. Classification (NCBI taxonomy): domain Eukaryota; kingdom Metazoa; phylum Arthropoda; class Insecta; order Hemiptera; family Delphacidae; genus Laodelphax; species Laodelphax striatellus. The sequence goes on from CM029535.1 coordinate 21,301,809, forward strand.
GAAGAAAGGGATGGGAGAAAAGGTGGTGAAGGAGAAGAAGGAGGAGGTGCAGGAAGAGGAGGAGGAAGAAAAGGAGCAGAAGAAGGATGAAGAGATGGAGTAGAAGGAGGAGGAAGAATAGAAGTACCAGGAGGAGAAGGAAGAGAAGAAGAAAAGTAGGACGAGGAAGAGAAAAAGAGGGAAATGATGAAGGAAGATAGAACATGAAAAGTAAAAGAGGAGAAAAATGATTAAATTGAACAAAAGAAAGATACAAGGAGAAGGAAAAAAGTAGAAACGAGGATGAATGTTCAATAGGGAGAGTGCCCAAGAAAGTATCGATAATGAGTGGGAAGCGGTGAGAAAATTGGTCCTGTAACTAAGCGTTTGAGAAATAGTTTCTTCGATTTTGGGACGCTGCACTGATGGACAGAAGGCAGAGGAATGGAGGCGATGCTGAGCAGGACCAATCAGGAGGAAGATGGAGGAAAAGCATCTTGGAGAAAAAGCAGAAGTTGACGTAAAAAGAATTGGAGAAGAAGGAAAACAGAAAAAATAAGAAGAGTATAAGGAAAAAGAATGAGTTGAAGAAGACCTAAAGCAGAAGACCTAGACTACAAAGAAGAAGGAGAAGAGAAGGAAAAATAAGAAGAACAGGGGGAAGGAGAAAAGGAATTAGAATCATAAGTTGATGAATAATAAGAAGATGTAGAAAGCGAAGAAGAAAAGGGGAGAGTGAAGGAAGAAGAATAAGAAGACGTAGAAAATGAAGAGGAAAAATAAAACGAAGAGGGGAAAGCATTTATTATGATGGAGTAGGAGAGGAAGAAAGTGAGAAAGGCGAGCTAGGATAAAAGAACAAGAAGAGGAAGAGGTGATGAGAAAAGAAGAAGAAAAAGAAAGAGTGGAAGATGAAGGGAAGAAGAATAAGAAGAAGAAGAAGAAGAAGAAGAAGAAGAAGAAGAAGAAGAAGAAGAAGAAGAAGAAGAAGAAGAAGAAGAAGAAGAAGAAGAAGAAGAAGAAGAAGAAGAAGAAGAAGAAGAAGAAGAAGAAGTGGAAGATGAAGAAGATGAGGATGAAGTTGAAGAGTACAAGGGGGTACTGGCGCATCGTCAGCGGCACAGTCATTAACGTGTAGTAGAGGCCTGGCTTGGCGTCACACGTTTCTGATGCCGATGACGATAACCACGTGGTGGGCTGACGCAGATTGTGATGATAATGATGATCACGATGATGATTCTAAAGCATCATCAATTATTCAGCGAGCTATGGGCGGTTTTAAAGCTTCCCCCTACACCCCCCCACCACCCACGGCACCCACCACAACCGAACTCATCACCGCTTCATCGGAACACATCCTATCCTTCCATATCCAAATATCTTTGTCTTACTCCATCTCACTCACTCTGTCTTGCTTGCTCTTGCGGCGCCTTTTAATTCGAATTTCGAACCCACTCAGTGAGTACAGAAGTGCTACACTGTCTGTGTACGTGTGTGTGAGTGTATTTGTAAGTAGGTGCGTGTATTTGTGAGTGTGTGAGTCTACTCCACTGCTAAATACTATAGGTGATGGGTATTAGTAGGATGCAGGCATGTAGGAGCAGATAGTTTAGAAAGGGTGAACAACATAGTAGTAGTGTTCGAGTTTGTGAATGGGGTTGGGGGTTCAAGAAGCCTGAGAGAAAGGAGATTCCTTTTTAGATTGTTTACTTGAATCGTCTGATTTACAAAATATTTCTGCTTGAACTCTACATCATGATAGTTGTTAAAATAGGGTATGTAATGGTACGGTATGTTAAGTAATGTAGAGTATTTTATGAATTATGCAACTTATAAATTTGAGGAATTATTCAACCATATGAAGATTTGATGCAATGTGATAGTAATGGCAAGATTGCAATGTATCTACATGGAACAGCGAGGTTTGAACTTATAAATGTCCATTCTTGGAAAAGTATACGCTTTCTATCAACCTTACATTGTTTTATTTATTTATTTATTCAGTAATGTACACATAATGCTAAATGAAAGGTTCAACAGGCTTAAGCCCAAAACTGTCCCTCTTCAAATTTAGAAAAAAAGTCCAAAATTTAGGTTATGATCCATATCTTTCAAAGTGGTGAAATATAGTTACTTATATCTTTATTCAGAATCGTAATGGGAAGGAATGCCTGAAAAACATTAAATTAAATGGGGAAGAAATCTGAAAAAATTGAATGAATAAAGCAAAATGAATAAATAAGATTGTGATGGGTTGAGCATTTACGTCTATATGACACATCAGTATATCACATGTGATAATCAGGGTTTGATTCTCAGATTAATTTATTTATTTTGTAATTTCCATTGTCTAACTAATTTTCATCTAACAAGCGAAAAAATCTTAAATAAGCTTCAAGTTACAAGGTTATATTCATATATTATATTATGTATTATATTATAAATTTATTCTCAATAACAAGAAAGACTAGAAGCAATATCAAATTCCACAAATACTATCAAAACAATGAACCTTAAAACTAGTATATAACATAGCTACTAACATCGTAACAACCCAGCTCTCAAACACTCCACTAAAATATTATTTGAATCTCCTCACAATATTACCCGTAAAAAATGAACATCGTGCCATGTAATCGTTACAACCATGTTCTCATTTTCTTTTCACGAGCGCAAAAAGCAGAAAACAACATTTTTATTTGCGAATGCAGCAAATACATAATCACAACTCGCATCGTGCAGTGCAGGACCTCTACTTGCAGTCGTCTGACTTTTGTTGCATGTGGGTGAGCCTGCCTTTTCACGGGGTTGAAACGACTCATAAATATTGCATCCAGCCAAGACCATTTCACCCCTACACCCACCTACCCCCCCCGTACCGCTACTAGAAAACTCCTTTTTCCAGTCAGAGGGAGATCCACTCCCCTACCCGCCCCTACTCCGGAGATCTTTCGTATTTCCGTATACGCTGGCATCCCCCAACCAAACATCCATCCCTTCAGGCCATTCATCCAAGTTTGCTTACTACTTTGTGTATAAGTGTGTGTGCTGCGTACAATTCTTTATTTTCTTCCTTTTTTCTGCTAGAGAAGAGCGACAACTTAAAGTCTCTGCTGCCCGGATCGAAGAGGCATCTTTTCAATGCCACAGTCATCTTGTGAGGAATATTATGTAAAATCTGTAATGATTTTGAGAAACCGGGCAAACAATTACTGTGAAGGTGACACTGAAAATTCACTTGCACTTGATAGTTGTGATATAGTTGCAACATACTCTAATGTGCAATTTTCCTCACATCTTGGACTTTTAATCTAAAACAAGTTCTTCACACTTTGTTGTTCTGAATATGTATTTATTTTTCGGAACAATTGAGGAATTCATCGATCATTAATAGAAACAATTCAAGCTATTCATGCTATTTTTCAAGCTATTCATGGAAACTATCAGAAGAATTTCAATTGATGAAGTGTACTATCCAATAGCGTACTATTCGAGTACTGTAGTAGCATTATAGTTGTAACTAATAAATTTAGCATGCTTTGAAACTTGGATAAAAGAAAAATAGTGGCATCCCGACACATATTTTATATAGTAGGGAACAGAAAATTCAATTATGCAACATTTTAAATTTAGATGTAAGACTTTATATAAAATGATGATTTAGAAGACTTTAAATTTATGAATTTGATGTATAATGTTGACAATATTTTGTAATGTGATCAATATATTGAATATAAACAGTTACAATAATAAAATTGAATTTTCTCAATAAGATTTTCTTCCTAGTTCACTGAAAGAGTGAAAATTCGAGTTTATGAGATACTTAAAAAATTATAGAGGTGATCAAATGACAGATAAATTTCTCTTCTCGGAACACCTATTGATATTTTTTTGTTCAAATTGCTGATCAAAAAGTTACACGCAATCTAAAAAGTGAGATAATGTGTCTTCTTTCTGTGACACTTCTTTCTGCAATCGCGGGCCGCATTGACTTGGCCCGGGGGCCGGATGCGGCCCGCGGGCCGTATCTTAGACATGTCTGAATTGGAGGAATTTAAATAATCAATTGGAATTGAATCAAGACGAGAAGACAGAGAAATTGGAGCAATACATGGAACCTCACGTGAAAATATAATATATTTCTTTATTATAATAAAAGTATTTATCAAAAATGTTCTCATCCTCCACCTTATACACACTTCAAGGGCACGAAAAGTAGGCTCTAAGAAGGATAATGAAATCACTTTAAACATTTCTGCCGTTTAAAAGTCAGAATGAGATTTGTGAGCGACAACAAGATCCTTCACTGTCAATCTCGATGGAGTGAAACGTCACTCGCAAAAAACAGCTGAAGAAAACAAGAAGGAAAAGCGGAAGAGGGAGGCTCAAGACGGAATTCAGAGGGTGGAAATGCAGAGGGTGAGAGTGAGAAGATGACTCTAGGGGATGTAGAGACACACACACACGAAGAAAAGTCAAGAATAAAATGGAAACTGCAGAAGAAGAACGGTGTATTCATAAAGGGAGACTCTTATTGTACATTTTCCATGTTCTACATGACCCCACCATATGTAAAATCTTGGCTGTAATGTCTGTTGCCTTGAGCAGGAGTAGGCTTACTCATATATACACACTCACACACACTTTCTGTCACTCTCGCACTCACCTTCCGACATTTGTCTCTGCTGAAAGCCCTTCCACTACAACCCTTACAAGAAGGGCGACACTGCTCCTTAGGGTTGCGAACCTCTCAAGTTTATTTTTTGCGACCCTTATCATAATTTTCATCATCCTCAGATGCTGGTTGCTACCCGTGAATGGTTGTCTATCAAACAAAATGGCTTACAATCTGCACCATCTTTATTTCGATATGGATGTGGGGTGCTGTGATCTCTGAAGACGTCCCAGGGTGGAAGAAATGAAATGAAGTTTGAAATAGAAGGGGAGGAGGAGAATTTTCGAATAAGTAGACATAAGTACATAAGACATAATCGTACACATAAGTAGAAAAGTCGCGATAAAATGTGAAATTATTTATAAACAAATGGATAAGCATGGAAGATTGATACTGGACATCGATAACAATGAATGAAAATTACTTTACATGAGATTCCGGAAATATAACAATGGCTCTTTTGCACTTAAATCCCACATTCAAGTCAATTTACACAAATAGAATAGTTTTTACTCATCGAGATGACAAATGTAGTCTATTTGGTGAACATAACAGCTGCTATTACAGTGTATTTTCAGTAAGATACAATTTTATGTTTTTGAAATCGGTTCTAGTTAAGTAACGGAATTATTTGAAAAATGCGAGTTAATAGTGCAAAAGTTCATTACGTGGAAGTGCCAAAATGTGAATTATGGCTAATAACTGTTTGGCACTAGTCGCTAGTCTACAACGTGTGAACAAGGCATCAACACTGACTCAAGATTGCCTCATTCTCTTACGAGTTGAAACGGAAAAATCGTCGTAATTTGATTCCACAGTACCGAAATGACACGAGAAAAACAGAACATCATTGTGACCTAGCGGCTGAGATTGCCTCATTCACAAATATCAACTGCAGTCTATTTCTGAATGGAATCGAATACTCAGTGGATAATTATAGAACATAATAGGGTGGCGGAATGATGAGAAGAATCGTCACGAAAAACGAAGGAGGGGGAGAAGGGAAAAAGAGAAGGATAAGAAGATGATTAAGGTACCTAGTAGAAGAAGTAGGAGAAAAAGGAGAAGGAGAAAAAGAAAAGAGTGTTAAGAAAAACAAGGGGGACATAAAGGAGATAAAGGAGAGAAGAAAGAATAATCTAAGAAGCACCACAAGGAGAAGTTGAAGAAGATGAAGGAGGAGAAGGAGAGAGAGACAATGAGAAATAGGAAGCTGGGATAGAAAGAGTGGAGGAAGAATTGAGAAGATGAAGAAGAAGAAAAATGAGACAAGGAAGTAGACGTTGAGGAAGAAAAAGATAGAGTATACGGAAGAAGAACAAGAAAAAGAAGGAGTAGAAGGAAGAACAGGAAGGAGAATTAGGATGAGGAGAAGAAAAGAAAAAAGGAATGAAAGAGGATGAATGGAAGAATAAGAATCAGGTGGAGTGGGGAAAAAAGGAAGAAGGAGGAGATCATTATAGAGAAGATGAGGGAGAAGAATAAGGAAAAGAAAACAAAAAAGAGAAGAAGAAAAAAATTAATGAGCGGAAGTGGAAAAAGAAAATGAAAAAGGAAGAAGAGAGGAATAAGTAGAAAAAGAAGAAGAAAAAGGAGAAAAAGAAGAAGAAGAAGAAGAAGAAAAAGGGAGAATAAAAAAGAACAAGAAGGAGAAGCTGAGGTGAAAAAGATTGATTAGAAGAGCAAAATCAGCTGATGATGCAATAGAAAGTTGAACATCAAGAAAGTGATAGGTTTTTAGAATGTGGCATCATTCCCTGTGTAATAGCCATGGGCAGTATCGATTCATGTCCTTCAGGCGTGAGGGGGGGGTGTTCTGGGTAAATGGTGAGAGGGGGGTGGGTTCGATGCATGCTTTGCCTGTTGACCAAGTCGATATACCTTCGGTGGACCCTCTCCAATACATCACTCAATTGCTCTATTTATGTACACAGCTGTGCAACTTTTCATTCAACTTTTCCGGCCTCTGGCCTCAACATGCCTTTAATGTTTAATCCGAGCAACAGGGGCTTTTACAGATATTATTAAATTTATACTAACATAAATTGAGTAAATTACAAAAAATAATGTAAAGGTAATGATATTCCTATAGCTATTATTGGTGGGGAGACCCCCTCCACTTCTTGAAATGAGTGACCGAAAAAAATAATAGTTTATTACAACATGTTTCATTATCACTTATCCGATATAATTTACGAACCTAGCAAACTACTGAGTATATTATCCATAAGCAAAACAAAATCAACAAATATTTTCACTGTGATAAGTTACAGGAATTATTCATCAAATTTCGATGTCACAAATAAAAAAAGGCCAGAAAAGATTTCTTCCACAATATCTTTCTATAATTGAAAGAAAAACAATTCATATTTATGTGTGAAATTTAAATTTTAACTCACCTAGCAATCCTAGCATGCTTTCAATCGTTTCACCTTCAGCTAATTTTTAATTCACTCACTCTCTCCTTCAATCTATCTGGTACACCGATTATCATTCTCCATCTGAAAAAAAAAACAATACTTCGACTATTAAATATTCAAAACGAGTATAGAGTAGGTTCACCCCACTCTTTCTTTATACACATTATTATATCTTTGTAAATATCCACAATTATTTCCTATAAGCATGGTTTTTGATTAGGTGCCTTTTTTATTCCCCTTCACCAATCAAAATATTGGAAAAAGCGCATTGGCAAATAATGATTGTATTCCGATGAAATTATACAGTAAACACAACACTTTCTCGATGTGCTGATTGAAATTGCGAATGACGGACCTCATAAATAATTTATCAGTTTTTTCTTTGCTCGGAAATAAATAATAGATTAATGCTGGGGGAGGGCCGGGAAGATTTTATTCGGCCGGTGCATATTGGATTTATAAATAAATTCTAGTGCCTCATAAATAATAGAACGGTCTCTGGAAGAGGGAAGAGAATTGGGTTGAGGGGGTGGGAAAATGAGGGAAGGGGAGAAAGATGTCTAGCTCGAGAAACAATCTTCGACTGTGAGTGTCGCGTGGCGAATGCTCAATTTTCAAGATAAAGTGAAACAGTAATGAGTTGCGAAGTCTGAAAGTGATACACTGAACTCACTGTGTTTATTCGTGATGCTCTTTGCAATAAAATCCACGCTTTCACTACATGACGAAGATTTATAGCCATGTACTTAAATTTAATCTATAGCAAATAGAAATACATCAGTTCAATGAAGTGATCAGAAAGTGACAATCTACGCCAAATTTTCTCAAGTATCCTAAAATTAACATAGAAACAATCCTTGGCATTGTCAATATTCATTTATCTCTTCAAGATAATACAATAATACGAATAGGTAGAATGAAAACACAGTCACCATGTACAAAAAGTCTTCTCTTCCTAATTTTGATGAATATTATATTAAAAATGAAGGTTATGTTCACATTCACTATCAGGCTATAATCACAAATTTCCAGTGCCGAAGATAATAGAACTCGTATGTTGGCATTCTTTTGTAGTTGTCTTTTTATTCTTATTTAATTTCTTTTTGAAAACAATGCTTCGGAAATTAACAATTATTCGACAAACTTTCCATTGAAAAATAAGAGGACAAAAATCAAGAAAATTTGAAAACTTTTGTATTTGGATAGGCTACATAGTAACTACCAATACTTTTACTACACTTCTTTAAAAAATACTATTTTTTTATACTTTAAATAGCTATTGATTGAATTTTATTGTCAGAACATGATTGATGTAATTTTCTGACGTTAAATCATTCTTCTGACAAGTTAAAATAATTCTGCTACAGTTTTTATTTATTGACTGAATTCCTATCTGAAGGGATTCAAAGCGCTCATCTTCGTATTTGTTTTCTATACTATACATTTATTTGCATTGTTGAAAAATTTGTTTTTATCGATAAACTTGGATTTGAATTGCTCTACAATAAATGTAAGTTTCCCTAATTTTGAGTAAGCGTTCTCGCTATCGAATGATAATAATCAAGCAGCGGTAAATTTGGGGGCCTTTTGTTCGGTTTAGAGTAAAAGCATGCGGCAACCCCTCGCTTGTGCTTTGCGGGGATTGGTCGGCTATCGGCGGTTCGAATCTGGTTAATTATAATTATTGATCAAGCGCAATTTCAACAATAACTTGGCAAATCGCGAAACCGCGCTCCACCGAAATTGAATCTCGCTGGCCATTATTCTTTGCAGAGCTTAGTCGGCTCTGATGAGGAGAATACTGCTAATTAAGCACAATTGACTTTGCCCAATCAATATGAGCTTGAATGAGGAATATGTAGCTTTGAATATTATGACTAATATTCCTGTAGGTTCCTGCCTATTGAAGCTTGAAATAAACTAGACTTCCTAGTTTTATACAATCTATATGTGTATGATTTTAGATCGCAAAGCTCGATGAGAAAAATACAACATGATGTTAATTAAAATTTCAATAAACTGAGATTCCTAGTTTTGTGCAATCCAGATTTATAGTAACGTTACGAATCGCATTGGTCAATGAGAAAAATACAACATGAGAGAAATTTCAATAAGACTTGAAATGGATTATCATGTTTCCAACTTGCATACATTTGCTTATGCATTCTTCAATAACTTTCGGATATATCAAATTTGAAAGATTATGGAGGGAATTATGATGATTCACTGTTGTTGGGTCCTTCCTTATTTCTATTTTGATAGGATAGAACGTTCCCCCAGGATTGAAGTTCCAATTTATGGAACATCATTATCATTTCCTTTAATGAAAATTGTTAAAGAAGAACTCTACAACTAGAGGGAGCAAAATAGAAGGAAAAATTGGTTGAAATGTAGGCAAATTCTAATATTATAGTGAATTTATTTCGTTGATATCGTTATCATTTCCTATAATGAAAACTGTTAGAGAAGAACTCTAGATCTGGAGGGAGCAAAATAGTAGGAAATATTGGAATTATTGAAACAAGGAAAATTCTAAAATCGATAATTCAAAGCTTGAAAATATCAATACCACAGCCAAGTATTAGGCTACAACCAGATTCAAATACTATCACATTCATCTTATTCTTTCACATAGCTCATTCACATACTAAAAAATAAAAATTTTGTGTTTTCTCCTGACTACTCAGAATGAAACTATTGTCTTTTGGTGTTCTCAATTAACATGCAGTATTTATAATTCTGCAGAAGCCATCTGGTCGCAACGGTTGGAAATGCAAATAATAAATGAGCTAAGGACAGCCTACCTAAAGGATTTCGTATCAAGCAAGGACAGCTGTTAGAATTTTCAATGGAAGCTTTACTTTAGAACCACATCACTGACCTAGCTCGATACGTTCCTTAGTAACCCATTGAATCTTGAGTTGATCACTATAAGTTTTTTTTTCATCGATATCACTAGAGTTTATCAGTTCCATGATGAATCACTGGTTTATTTAGTGTTCATTCATTCCATTTTAAAGGTGTTGGCAAGTACATACTGCCTTTCATATGCACTTACATGAGGGGAAACTAATTCAGACACTATTCACATGATACGTGTTGGAAGACAATGAAAGAAAATTCTCAACAACTGGTGATAGATAACAAATCAGTATTCTTATACATGGAAGGAGGACCTATGCATTGTTGATTGCAGAGCATGCATTCATGCAGAACAAAGGTGTTGATTTAACACATTGTTTGTCATGTGACGTATCATTCTATATTTCCATATATGATAATAGGGAAGCAAAATAACTAGTACTGATAAGCTATGGGAAAGGTGTTGAAAGAGAATTCAAGTACCAAGAATGAGTGCCAGGATCGTTCACTGATCTAGGTGGCAACATAAACATTTTATGCGTTTTCAAAGTACATCAAGTCTCAAAATACATCAAGATCTTAGATAATATAGGCCTATATCATTTTCAGTGAAAAGAAACCCTATTCACAAGCTTGTGAAGGTGTTGAGCATCAAGATTGCCTGCAGATTTGGTCATGGTTATGAAAAGTTGATGAATTTCAACGTGTCACTAAGTTTCTCACTCTTTGTTTAACACATCAGATAACTATCTTAGAATGAACTCGTATGGTCGAGGTGTTGTTGACAGGGTTAGACCCAAGTACTAGGATTGTCCACAGTTTTAGGTGGATGTTATGAAAAGTTTATAAGTTGTCTGACGTGTTACTAAGTGTTGAAGATTGTGAAATAATAGCTGAGATAAAATGCTACAGATGGAGCTGCTTGGAAAGTAAAAGTGTGAAGTGAACTTGTAGTGGTGGAATAATAAGAAAGATAACATGTTATAGATGCACTTGGAACTGCATAAAAAGTGTGAAGTGCAACACCAAAGGTGTCAACGGATTTGCTATTATTAATGCAATGGTTCCAAACTCTACTGCAGTTCTAGAAGATCTCCGATAAGGCTAGTGTACTTTACATTGCAACTGAACCCTTTCTGTGGACCACGATTCATTGTTCCGGGTTTGACACTTCAAAAATAAGCCTCCAACCCTTTTCTAGTGCATGAACCCTTTTTCAGAAGGGGCGTCTTCGATACTATGTTTGCTTGTTTACTTTTGACACAATGAACCGATCTGTGGAATAGTGCACTAGATATTGGAGTGCTCTCCACGAAGATGACGTGAAAGGATTCTCGGATGCATGATGGTACTTGGTGTGACATCAGGCTGGCAGTGGATGAGTGAATGGAGGTGGTTCGAGATCAGTCAACGCCACTCTATGAACTCTTCAGTAGCCTCGGATCAGATATGGGATCGGTCGTTAATGAGAACGGTCGAGATTATTATTATTACCATGAAAGATGTGGCCTGCATAAGGCTTTACAAATAATACATGAATAATATATCTATTCATATCTATAAGATTCATATCAATATATTTGTAAGAGACAAATAATATATCTTCATGACATAAGGCTTTACAATAATAGATAAACTGAACAATGAATAGAAAGAACGTGTAGATTGTTGAACCACTATCCATCCAACATTTTTTTTCAATTCATGCACAACTGAATTTTAACAGCGTATTGTAGGCCTACATAATAAATCAAATGGTAACAAGAATTTTATTTGAATAGGATAGAATATTTATTTCATTGAACACTATACAGAAATACCCATAAACCAATAAATTATTATTTCCTATTTATAGTTAAGAGTATCTTATAACTGTAATGGCTTTACAGAAAGACTTTATTATTTTGAAAATCTATTACGAGAGTTCTATATGAACATGTTTCTGGTTTCATACTCTGAATATTTCTATTGAATAAAAAAACTCGAAGTTGTCATAACCACAAATTTATTAAAATATCGAGACTTTACTAATATTTATGTCATTTGTATTTTTCTGAGACATCATTCTAAAGTAACCATCACATTTAGAAGATGAAACACAAAAAATAAATTGGGCCTACCTCACATAAAACTGCAAACCACTGTGTTTATCAGTTTATAATAATTCAATTCGTCTATGTTGCTATCACATTATAGATTTCAAACCACGCCTTGCATTAGAACAAGCTATTATACGCTACTTTACCTATCACACCAGAGAATATCAGTTTTGAAAATAAGTTGACACAAGCCAGAGGTAATTCAGAGTTAATTCAGATAATTCCCTCCTTTACTGTGCTTGAGCAACAGATCTTCAAACAAAAAGCCGAAATAAGCCTTCATACTTTTCAAGAAGCCTACTCAACAAACAGTGAGCTACTCCAGAACCTTCTTAATCAATTATTGAGGAATCATTTTCAATACACCCAATTCTCCACACCAATTTCTGTTCAAAACTTTGCAATAACTGCTGCACATCAATTACCACCAATTTCAAACTTGTCCAAGTTATCAGGCGGTGAAAAAACGGGTCTAGGTTGACAGTTATTTGCGATCGGGGCAAAATTGTAGGCTCCGGTTACACGATGGTCTCGTTTTAATAGGCTGTACGTGAAACAAGACAGAACACAACGACAAGTAATAAGGTTCACGAAAAACGTTGAGAGGGAGGAGAGGAGAAAGAACCGATAATTCCGAAGAGGAATTTCATGTGGGGGGGGGGGAGGAAAGACCACATCCCCGTGGAGTCTCAAGCCTTGTGTCTGTCTCTGTCTCTCCAGAAAATCGGGGGATGAATTATTAACTCGAGTCTGTGGTGGACGATAGACGGTATCGTCCGAGTTTTGTTGTCCTGTTAACGATTTTCTTGCGTGACTGATAGAACCGAAACCCATCTCCAACCCCTTTCCTCCCCCTTCTATTTTTGTCACGGAGAAGAGACCCGCTTCTACTTATTTTTCTTGTTCTTATTGCTTCCCGGCAGATAGATAATAATTTCGGGCCTCTTTTCTCCGCCCTAACTGCTGCACAATTGCCAGTCAAGTATCCTAACTACCCCGAGTTGTCGTAACAACCGATATTGGCGCCTGCCATCGGATTATCGACGCAATCCTGTCCGCTCGTCCGGTCAGTTTCCCGGAAGAGCCCCTCGCGGTAAGAGTGTCGCGGTGTCCGATTCAAAAAACATTTTGGAATTTCAGATCAAAGTAGAAGATAGAAGCCACACTTTAAGATAATCGCGAGAGATTTCAGAAGTTGTATTCGTGGTGGTGCTGGAATATTGATAACTTTGTGATAAACTTATAAAAAATTCCAGAAAACTGTGTGAGATTCGAGGTAGTGCTCAGTTAAACAGAAATAGAGGAAGTGAGAAAGTGAAGAATTTTGGAAACCAGTGGAAAATAGACTCGAATCCCGCATGGAAATGGTAGCTGGACAAACGCTTATGAAATTGGAAAAAGTATGTTTTGTTTTATGAACTTGATCTCTTACAATATTAGATTTTGATAAATTTTATTCACTATATTATTCTCTTATGTGATTTATTTCTCTGCATGGAGGAGTAGCCTGCGCTCCTTATTGTTATCCCACAAATACAAAGTATTCGTTCATTCATTTTTTGTCTGTTTTAGCAATGTTCTATCAGAAAAACAAAATGCTTTTGTCAAAAAAGAGTATTTTTTCTAAACTGAAATAGCTACATTTCCAATCGATGAATTTTCCTTCTTTATCGTTGACAACTACCAGCTACTGGATTTTTGTTCTGTTTCAAGTTCCAACGTAACTCAAGTTAGTAATAAAATTAAATAATCCAAGCATCCCTGCGAAAATATCCCTACGATTAATAGAATCCTGGCTTCCTCTTGATGTTCCCAATTTCAATAAACTCTCTTTTAATCTCTCATGTGAGGATGAGAGAGCATGTAAGTATGAGAATTTCTTTGAAAAATTCAGTTTACAACAGAAAATATGAAATTACTGGTTATCGAATAAAATTACTGTTAAATTTCGTCGAAGAAAGATGAAAAACCTTGAAGTTACTGTACGAAGATTAGGGTTCAACTCGCTATTAAATTGATGATTGAATTGAAGATCGAGTGATTATTTTCTAATTATCCAGTAATATACAAATGATAGGCTACTTGATGGTAGTACAACCGGCGCATCCCCAAAACTGCCCTTTCTTAAATTTGAAAGACACCCTAAATCTAGAACTTGTTTTTATCAAAGTTTGTCTAATCAAAATAATTAAGAAGTCTTCTTACATAAACGTTTTTAAGATTTGTATTGAAATAAAATTTATACACTTCTTACTAAACATATCCACAGTTATTTGCAACAGTATGCGCTTAAATCAAGACTATCAACTAGTGGCACTAAGTGCTGAGTGTTTTGACGGCGAGCCAAGATTCCTGATCAGTTATTTATTATGTTATTAATGGGCTTGCCCTCTATGTAGGGTAAGTGACTGGTTTTTGTGAATTATTCAGTGATAAACAAGTCTAACCTTCATTGAAACTGCATGAGTTGCTACGAGAAACGCGACGGTCTGAATGCGAATAGATCGGTAACTAAACTGCACTTAATAGGAGGATATCAACATTGACTGCTCAACTTATTCGAATTGGCATTAGTATCCAGTTATTAGATAAATGGAAGATCGCTTCGATCCAAATTCAAATACGTGATTTATGGCCTGTTTCTTCAACTAAAATTACTTTTATTCAATTTTTTTTATCAAATCCATGTATTTAATATATTTAACGTGATTCAATGACTACTCTCGAACAGGATTTTATATGGATATTCTTAGTTTTAAGAAGTCGTATTTTTTTTAGCTCTTCTGGGATTTACATCTTCTAGAATCTAGATTATTTTATGAGTTCCTTTTTAATCGAGCTTATTCACGGTCCAATCATTCTCCATGCTTGGAAATGATTTTCAATGCTCTATTCAGAATAATTATGTTATATTCTGTATTGTTATTTTATTAGGAATCCCCAAGCTTAAGAAGCTCTTTTCCCTCTTTCCGTCTTTACGGGAAGTAGTTCCTGAAGTTCTATTCCTTATAATTGTAATTGATTCATTTTCGCAGCGTTTCTTCATATTATTATATTTGTTGTAAGAAAAAAAGTCCCTTATATAAATTATACTTTTATTAATTATCATAAAAATAATGTAAAAAAACAGTAACTTTTATGCTTAATAAGTTATTTAACCTTTGTTATACAAAAGGACATTTTTGTTAGGACTTTATTTAGCCTTGTGCTATATCATGGACTACAAAAAAACTTCAGATACTCATCATTGAACTCGATTGTAATCTGCGATAAAAATATACCTCAAACAGAGGGATACAATTATTATTGCACTAATGTTCAAACAAGTAATGCTCATGACTGCATGTTGGAAGTGAAGTGAAAACATTAGTGTAAACATCGCAGTTCGTAATGGAACAAGAAATAATCATCTTTAACAAATAAAAATAAAGAATTGGAATTGTATCATACGCGCACTATTATAGGCTGCAACTCGATTGACGCTAAATTTCTTCTGGATGTTACAACTGGGGGCTTTTTGAGTAAGCAAAGTGGGAATCTTGTTTTTCGGTGGTAGCAATACAATATTAATTATGTATCAGTGGGGAGCAGCTTGGACACACGATATAGTGCGGTAAACAGGGCTAGGCCCTGGTGGGGGGGGGTTGCTTAGGGGGACCGAGGGGGGTAAGGGGGGCACTGACCAAGCATTCCGCAAACTTGCTAAGCCACGACATTCAACGTACAACACACAGTAGTAGTCGGCAGTGGCTCGTAACACAAACCAAGAGAAGAAAAACTTAATGAAATATTCACTGAAAATAACAACAAACAACGCTGGCTAATCAGACGGGGCACGAAAGTTGAAGTATGGCTCAAGACTTGCCAGTTATTGTTCTGCTCATCCAAGTCCTGAAAAGACGTTTCAGCACTTTCCCTCATTGTAGTTGGACTGTAAACAAGATAGGTGATTCCTTGTGTTTTGTTTCAGTTTGAATGTCAAAAGAAGTAATGGTCATTGTCATCGAGTTGCATAGACACCAGTGATTAAATTGATCATTAAATTAAGTTGATTCAAATTAGAATCAACTTATAGGCTTGAACAAAATTAACATCTTCTCCACTTATCATGAATATCTACAAAGAATAGCAGGCCAAATATTAACATTAGTGGTTTGTGTTGTTTTTCGGTTTTATACACTTTTAGATTTTCTTAAATAAAGAATCTCTCTTTTTCAAAATTAAGAGAATATTCTGAAAAGTAAAATCGAGCTTTAACCTATTTGGCACACCATGTTCCCCCCCCCCATCAAGGGAAAAATGGGTTATAAGCCGAAGTGTGTCTCCCCACCGATCAAAGCCATAATGCGAATTATAAGCTTGTTGTTGATCTATTCTGTTTCGTATGTTAAATATTCTTCGACACTCTTGTAGTCTCAATTTATTTTCAAGTGATTCAACGTGAACTCTCAACGTGAGGCATCTTTCATGAAGAAGTCTTTTAATACACAAAAAGTCAGACATACACTGGACGTATGAATTTATCACATAGTACGCTGTGCTATTCATTTCTAGTGCGAGTCCCCCTTTTTCCCGTATTATATAGGACATCCAGATTTTCATTAGGCAGACCATGTTATTCTTCCACCTCCATTTCAAACGTCTAATTTTATACTTTCATTCATGATACAGTAATTCCTTAATTCGAATGTTAAATTTCATAATAATTAAATTCTCTTTTCAATTTTATTGTGCTGCACTTCTAAATTTACTCTACACTTTACTATTATTTCCACTCTTATTTTACTCTCTCTTCACTCTACGTTACACTCACATTACTCAACACTTTACTTATTAATTTACTGTTTACCCTTATTAATCTGCTACTATTTTTGGTTGTTTTTTCGCAGGGTGACCTATTCACAGGCCTGAACGACGGCTTGCTGAGTAGGGCCGAGGCACTTGCGGCGGTCGACATGGGCAAACACCAGGCGGGGGGTGGAGGGGGCCCCACTCCCACACTGCCACAGCTCAAGCATGACATGATGTACCACCCTGGCATGGGCGCCCCCCACCCCGGACCACCAAACGCCCGGCCGCATCAGGTAGGCCCAAGGCCCACTTTTAAAATATTTTTAATAAAATTGATAATAATACAGTAATAATATTATTATTGGATCATCTCAGATAATTCGAACAAGGCATATATTTTATTTGAAAAGAATATGAGAAATGCAATTTAGTATTAATAAAGATTGAATGAATGAAATAGATACATGTAATACATAAAATAAGTTTTCATTTCCTGTCATTAGATTACATGAAGTTCGCAAGGAATAGCTTGAACTAGAACATTATGTAAAAATTATCTGTTTCAAACTTTTTGAAATTGGGATTGGGAACAATCGAATTGAGTACGAGTTGTTACACCGGCAACTCAAAGGAGAAAAAATTCCAGGTCTAACCCTGCTGAAATAAAACTGTTTTTATTTCACGGTCAAGGACTATATCACAGATATAGGACTGTATCCCAATACCCTTCATCTATACTTTCATTCTATATTCTCCAACATTCTCGTATTTCTAGGAAATTGTAACTATGACATCCGTTCTAACTTGATTTGACTCGTTTAGGACAAGGGAATAGAATTTTTTTCCTACTTGATTTGGGATGGATTATTACCATGGATTTAATGTCCATAAATAGAGATCAACTCATAGTAGAGATCAACTCATCTAACATCGGTTCGGACGCATAGATTCTCTTTGGATTCTAAGATCTCTTCGGACGCAGATTCTCTCCCACTGGATGTCTCCTAGCAGATGTCAGCTTCGTTTTAGCAAGCATTTTATTGATTTCGATCGTCTTACATTCTTTGTCTTGAGTCTGCAAGATATGACCCACAAAAATTCATTTTTCAAATCCTCAAAAATATCTTCAAAATCAGCTGGATACGGCGCTCTGACCCTTCCACCTTGGCTAGTGGATAAATAGTCATTTTGGGCCATTCTGAGGGTAGAGTGTAACATCATCTGGGCGTTGGTATGACTCCCTGGGGAACTCCAAGACAAATGAAGCAGGGTAGCCTACTACCCAAAGACAGAAGAAGGAGTCCCAGCACCAAGTCTAGGCGAGCCCTATCTATCAGAGGCTACTAGTGGGTCTGCAAACAGCCTTGGCTCAAATTATAGTTCTCCATCCTTCAAATGACCACTTTAGAACGGCAGTGTCAATGGGGGGGATCGAGTACCTCTAATGATGAAATATTCGGCCGCTGGGAGTCAACGGGTGTGCGAGCTGCCGTGAATCATGCCCCCCCCCCTTCCCAACGCAACCACCTACCCCACTCCCCCTAAGAAACGAAAATCGGCCCCCAAACCCTCACTCCCCTCTGTCAATAGCGCTTGTTTGTACCCTCTCACGACAGTGGCTACTGACATGCAAACTGTTCGTTCTCGGCAAAAGAGCATTGACGCGAAATGATGTACTAACTTGTTGTTACTAAGAAAACCGAAATGATTTTATTTTATTCAAATTTATATTCAATTGTGAATGATATTTAATCATTGAAAACAATAAAAGTAATTGGGTTGAGCAAAGTGTCATTATTGAAGATAACTTGAATTGACCAGCCATTAGTCTTGAATTGGAAACTTTGAACATGTACTACAAAGGCGTTTTAGATGAGAATAATTGGATTAAAGTCAGGTTTTCATTAGTAGAATAAGACGTAGAGGTGCTGGATTATTAAAACGTAGTAGAGTAACATTACCACAACATGTACTCTACTCTACTCAACATGTAAAGGTTAAAAAATAAAGGCAGTCATTCAATTCAATTCGTGTACGTTTCAGTGGGGGAGTTTTAACATCAATGAACTTTAACAATCAAGAGGGTTAGTACTTGCCCAGTGAACTCCACCAGTTACACTTATTTTAATAATGAAAACCAGACTTTAATGATGACTAAATACTGTACATGCTTAACAGTTATGTTTAAAAAGAAAACTGGGCTGGATGGTTTCAGATGAGCCACCACCACGGCATGGAAGGCCTCGAGATGCTGGACCCGATTTCGTCATCAGCAATGACAACTTTAACGCCGATGGGCGACGGTGGCGCCTCACACGGACCACAACTGCACTACGGGCCGGCGATGAACAGCATGATGGGATCGCACCATCACCACCACCATCACACGTCGCCGCTGACGGGCCACGGACCCCCCGGACACCATCACCCGCACGCCCCCCACCATCCCACCATCGTACAGCATCCCGACTCGGACACAGATCCTCGCGAGCTGGAGGCGTTCGCCGAGCGATTCAAACAGCGTCGCATCAAGCTCGGCGTCACTCAGGCCGATGTTGGAAAGGTAACAATAACCCACGATTCGCTTCATCTATATTATCATTAGTTAGGTTAGGTAACATATATTATTATCATTAGTTAGGTGAGGTAGCATAATTATTATCATTAGTAAAATATATTATATTATGATTATTTGGGTTAGATAACACATTTCTAAGAGTTTCAATACACCTGTGTTGGAAATGAATTATTGGCATTACAACTCATTAAAGCTTTTCAACTTGTTCAAAATATTTCATTAACTGCACAAAATTAATATGACTGCATCATAGTGAATAAATTCTTACTATTGCACTTCTAATTCTTTTACTTTCTAATTCACAACTAAATAGCTTAATTCAATTCGATAATTCTCACACTTGTGATGATTTCTTATCCTTGTAAAAGGCTGTAATAAGGTACTTTACCTCATTAATCTATTGTTAGTCCACGTGTCTCAGCAAAGTGAACGCACTCCACAATGTGAACAATGGAAATTATTTTGAAATTCTTGAAAAATAGTGAAAGGAGATGGTAGATAATGGATATCCTTCAAATGAATAATTCTATTAATAATAGACCCCCTCCCACCAGAAATCAAATCAACTCACTACTTCAATGGCTTTAATTATCGGAGTATAAGGTATTAATATCATGAACATTCCTCATATTTATTCAAGTGCATTGATAACAGACCATTTTAAAACATTTGTCCGTTTTATGGAATGTGTTGACTAACTTGTATCATGATAGATAGATAGATAGATTCCATTTTCTTGCCATCGGACACTACGGTCATCAGCAACGTCAATAAAACATAAATATGCCTGCCAATTAAAATGTGTGAGTAAAAAACTCCTCTAATGAATAAAACGGACTGTCACACAGGGCCTTAAAAAGAGACTTCTTGAACAAAGCGTGTATTAAAACATGTATTGATAATATGCCTATCAACTCCAGAGTACAAGAACGCCCTGCTTTTGCATGTTGCTACTCTATTCTTTCTATAATATTCTTGTGTCTATAATATTGCACCCAGCTGCGTCGCATGTGACAGAGTATTCCAATAAACGATTGTAGAATCTTTGCTATGCACAGGCGCTAGCCAACCTGAAGCTGCCGGGCGTCGGCGCGCTCTCGCAGTCGACCATCTGTCGGTTCGAGTCGCTCACTCTGTCGCACAACAACATGATCGCCCTGAAGCCGATTCTGCAGGCCTGGCTCGAGGAGGCTGAGGCGCAGGCAAAGAACAAGCGCAGGGACCCTGATGCGCCCAGCGTGCTACCGGCAGGTAGGCCAAAATTCAAGCAGATTTTCCAAAATAATAATAATTAATTGAACGAAATTCCTAATTAATGCCATATAATATTCTGAAGACTTTGCTATAATAGTTGCAATGTCTCATTACCTTCCATCTTCAGATTTTCCAAGTTTTCCAAGGCTGGTGGGGTTTCCCAAGATGGTGGGTTTTATCCAGTCTTTGAAGGATTTTTCTAAGTTTCTCATGGCTGATGAATTTTCCGTGTTTTCCAAGAATAGTTTAATTTCAAAGTCTGGTGGGTTTTATCGAGATTTTGAAGAATGGGTAAAATTTGAAGATATTCTTAAGTTCAGTTACTGAATCACTACAGATTTTAAAATGCCTTTGAAGGCTAGTGGGTTTTATCAAGATTTTAAAGAATAGGTGACTGGGAATTTCTGGATTTTCTTGAGTTTACTAATTTACCACTGCACAGATTTATAGTTCAAAGTTCAATTGAGAATGTAGGTAACTAGGATTTTCTTATTTTCCAAGTTGAGTTACTGAATCATTGAATAGATTCATGGATCTTTGTCATTACGCTGCCCGCAGGTAAATTCAAGGATTCAGATATGCTTAATACAAAAATGTTCATAGAGATTTGAGAATTATTTCCTTGAAGATTCAAGTAGGAATTTATAAACACTTGCTAAAATTGAATTATTTCCTCAAATTTATATGATTCCTAGAATGTTCCAATAGTCAGATGCACAAACCCAACTAAATTCAACCATCGTTAATCATTATTGTGCTGGTTCAAATCCGTCATATTTAAACCTAGACAAAATAGTTACTTGTGCATCATGGTAATGAAGTGCAACTTCTTCTCGTGACAGAAACTGTTTCCTGAAGGAGAAAACAACATTTCCCAACATTTTTCTTGTAAATAGTTTCTGTACTTATATAGGAGTAGGCAATATAGTTCTACTGAATAAAAATACTTGGAGTTGTCAAAACCACATACTTCAGAAATGAGTGGTCTTGACAACTTCAAGTCTTTTTATTCGGTATGGATAATTACCACAATGTCACCTTCACTACTACACAGAAAGTAAATACAGTCCTGTCAATAAGTGTAAAAAAACCCGACAGGGGAACAAAAACATATAAAGGTAATTTTCCCCTTATCGACTGCTAATAATATCTATTTTCAATGAATTTGTAATATGTTTTCAGGCGAGAAAAAGCGCAAGCGAACGTCGATAGCGGCGCCGGAAAAGCGCTCTCTGGAGGCGTACTTCGCAGTGCAGCCGCGGCCGTCGGGCGAGAAAATCGCCGCCATTGCCGAAAAACTCGACCTGAAAAAGAACGTTGTCCGCGTCTGGTTCTGCAACCAGCGTCAAAAACAGAAACGCATGAAGTTCGCCGCGCAACACTGACAGATGACGTTTTCCTAGAGTGGATTTCTAGAGAGTTTCTAGACTTTTTCGGAAACTGTGAAGAGTCAGCGGTACATCGATCTCGAGCCAAAGTCGTCGCTCTTGTGTTAAACATTGACTCCAACGACCAAGTCGGAATACTCTAGTGCTAAAAGATAGTTCAATATTGGTTTGGAGTCAGAATACTCTAGTTCTAAATATAGTTCAATATTGGTTTGGAGTTTCTCACATAAGTTATTGTTTTTCCTCTTGAAAATACATTCTATCATCCATTGGAATTCTAAGAAATGGATCTGAATTGATCAATTTTCTGAAAATTGAAAATCAAAACAAATTCTGTGTTTTTCATTTTAAATTATTTTAAATCAATTTTCTCATAGGTTGTAGGGAAAAATTCTGTTCCGATTTCAAGCATCAATCAATGTTACCTACAACCAGCTTTATTTTATAACCATGTGATTAATTTACTCATAGTTTCAGTGAAAAATGTTATGCTTATTTAAACCAGTAACTTGTAACCATTCAAAATATTGACCAAATATATATACGTTCTTAAATTTAGGAAGCATGATAACAATTTGGTGGTTCTATTATTTTGGTTCCAAAGATAAATCACTTTCAAATTAAAAATCCCATTTTCTTCTGAAGTAAAATCATCTATCGTTGTTATAAGATCTATTGAAAGCTGCTGAGTCCCAACAAGAAAACCGCCAAGTTTTGATATAAACTCGATCCAAAAATATGAAACTTAATTTATGGAAGAGATAATGGTTTCTAATTTTATTTGAATCAATTTTGATTTTCCTCCTTCATTCAGACGGAGATTATGTTTAAATATAGTACATATTAGTGTCAATTGTTGTATCAAAGCAATATCATGCATATAAATTTTTAGTATTGCAATTACGGCGAAGCTCCAAACCAAAAGCAGAACGATACACACAAAGTGAAACCATGTGCAATAATTATGATAAAATACATGAGACAATACAAAAAACTACGAGTGGAATAGTCAAGTAATCGTACGGTCAAGTGCACCATTTCATTGATAAAAATCAAGTATTTGTCAGTGGAAAAAGACATTTCAACACTGATCTATTCGTGTGAGTGTATCTAATGTACATAGTTCTGAAAATAAGGTAAGTTTATAAGGTAAATATATATATTATCGGAGTACTTTGATTCAAGGTACGACCTGATTACAAACTATTTTAATTTATTAATAAGATAGAAAACCCCCCACCATTTCCTTGTAAGCGTTAATCATCCAACGGGAATATGGGAATATTGTATATGAAAACTTTTTATAAAACTTCTACATCAGCAATAATCTTAAAAATCATATATTTTTCACAAGTATGTAAAAACAGAAATATAATAATTGATAAAAAAATAACGATTACTTCGCGGCCTGTAAAATCGAAATAGATTCTTTAAAAAACAGCTTCATGATAATAGTATTATATTATTGATAGCTAAATAGATAATTGTAAAATAGTAATTGAATACATATCAAAGTCCCAGTACAAGTAACGATTGATCTTTATTATTACAAAATGCCATTACCATAAAATTATTGTTTATTATTGTGCCATTTTATATTAACGGTGATCTCTATTTATTTATTATTAAATATGATTGATGTAAATATGAGATATGAAAATAATTATAATGAATTGCATACAGTTTACGATTTCCAAAATTATTTCCACAAATTTGGCCTACATTTTCTCGAAGTATTTTCTATAAGATTTTCTTCTCCCACTGTTGATTATGTGTTATTATTCATTTGTGTTATGTGTAATATTCATTTATTTCAATATTAGACTAAAATTTTTCGCCCATTTTTTGAGAATGAGAATAGAGTCTAACAGATGGAGTGAGAGATTGTTGATCTTTGATTCGGTTAATGATAGTTTAACGCTGAGTTCAAGTAGAAAACCAAACAAACCTCATATTATTTTCGAAGTCATCGGCCTCATTCATTAAACAGCGGGGTCTGATCATAACAGACGTAACTTACAATCTGGGGCACAATAGAAACCAATCTAACGATAGTATGTATCTCAATCATTACAAATTTCATCTCCAATTCACATATAGATACAGGTTATTTGAAGTTAGTTAGTCTATTACTTTTATTCATAGTCGGTATTACATTTTCATTTCTCATATTCATGTATGTACAATCTTCGAAGACAATACTCCACTTTCATTTCTCATTCATGTATGAACAATCTTCAAAGATACTATTCAAGTTGAACGATGTGTTCGTCAGTAAAGTAGGCACCTACTAATATCAAACACCTCTATAACAAACAAGTTCAATTTCCACTTCTATATCAAACCCATGTGGATACTTGCAACCTGAAGCACGCATAGAAGACCCATCATTGATGTCACCACTGTCATAATGCACTCACTGTATGCACCGTGTATCATACAGAGTTGCATATTAGCGGCACAGTTTAATGGTTGCCACATCCACTTTATACGCTTCAAATGTCACGCGCACAACAGAAACACGCAGCGTAATTCGACAGAAACGCAGCGTAATTCGTTGCCATTAACCGTGCGTATCATGGCAACGACGGGTCTAAATGGAGCGTTGGATAATAATCCCACTACTGACACCACTCTACACGTCTATCTATCTATGCATTTTCAGTGGTGGCAAATACATCATCTATCCATCGATGCATTTTGAGTGGAGGCAAAGGGCGATTGATGCCTCCAAAGTCTGTGAAATGAGTGGCCATTAAATTTCGGGGATATGGAGGGGTAGATATAGAGGAAGGGTTGCGGCTTCTACTAGCAGTGCGTTACGTGTTTCAGCCCCAATATGATGGATATGGATGGCATTTCGGTAATGGGTTAAAGCTTTTGCTGCCACTATAGATTTGGGTTTCAAACTGCAACGGAGGTGACAGTGAGTGTGTGTGCGTGTTTGAGTTGAAATTATCACTTTGCTATAAAATGCATCTTAATTGCTTTTGTTTTGGAAGATACAAAGTGCGATCCGGTGAAAATCCACCATTACATTAAGTATCTGTTCTGATGAAATTCGGGAAAGTATTCATCAATTTATCAGTTTGGATATAAAATAAAACACTAAAAGATATTGTCAATTCCATTATCCACTATTCCACAACATCAATAAGATTTCTACAAATAAGTTTGGATATATTTTTTGACTGAATACTTTTGCTGGGGATGATGTCCACATAAGCTCTAGGCTTGTGCGTGGGTAATGGGAAGGATGATGATGATGATGATGATGAGAGATGAATGGACCTACAGCTTTAGGTGGGTTCCGAACCTAAATGAATGTACAAGAGAGAGCAACAATATATTTATAAATCTGTTTTCTTTACGATGTTATTCAAGTATTTTAGGAAATATCCATTGTATTATCATGAATTATTTTCTATTTCAATTCCATTTCATTACACACTATTTCAAAGAAAATAAAAATGATAGAGAATACCCCATTAAACAACGTGTTAAAGCATCATAAGAATTCGAGTGATTCGAAATCAGAATACATTGCCAAAAAAGCACAGAACAATTCAGTCATGAATCCAGTTATTTCAGACATTGAAATAAGTTTAGAAAACATTATACATTGCAAAAATGCACAAAAATGGAAAAATCAATACTTTGAAACACGAAAAATAAGAAAATATATGTTCGATAAACACAATACATTGCCAAAAAAGCACAGAACTAAACAATTCAGTGAAACACGATCACACGCAAAAGCAGAATGAGAAATGAAATTCATAATGAGAATCAAAGGATAGAAAACAAGTTAAACAATGAGAGAATGACCAACACCTGTTCTTCAACTCAGAATTTACGTCTATTATTTGCGAGCGGATGGCCGTAGTTTCCGAAAACCGAGTGCAAACAACAATTTCACAACTTCATTAATCTTTCTCAGCTATCCGCCGAAATTGTAGCAACTGCAACACCACCAGTTTCGCAACATCATCATCATCATCATCGAAAATCAACATCGTCATCATCATCATGGCATCAGAGCTCTGGCACAGTGTCGTAACAGAAACATCATTACGGTCTTCAATTTGTTCAAATCCCTATTACCGCCTGCGGACATCTAAGCTTCCCCCCCCCCCACCACCGACCGCTAAACTACCTACGTATCATTTCTCATTTCCTCCATTTGTCAAAATTTCATAACCCTATTAATTGGACCGCGGTAGCTACCGCCTGTCTTCATCATCACCGAGCTACGATGTGGTGTGCTGCTGGGGAGATTGCAATAACGATCAACTCCTATCACTTAGTCATTAAAGAGCTCGGGGCTTCGTGCAGTTGGCTACTACTCAACTCCATCAATTTCACTGTTTCCTTCCCGGCTCAACAATATTGGAAACACAATGTTACCTACACAACACTGGCCCTATAGTAATACTACACTAACTGCATGATAGGCTACTGCGTCCTTCCCGTTGTCAATATAGCTGCTAGCTCACGATTCAGCCTCTCTGTTGTTAGACTTGGTTTCTCGTTTCAATAAATTTGAACTGGGTTAGCCTATGTTTAGTGTGTACGTTCAAACACATTGTTAATGAACTGGGTTAATTAATTAATTAAATTAAAAATTTATTAATTAAAAAATTAGGGGTAGCCTATGTTTAGTATGTATGTTCATCACATTGTTAATGAATTTCTCCTCTGATTGATGTGTATTTCTGAAAGCATCCTGATAATGGATTTATTTAATCATACAATTAATAGAATCTTGGAGAGGAGAAAAACACAAAACTAGCGTCTGTCCCATATATTTGTCCAAAATGAATGTATCTTAAGCCTAATCGTTCGAATTAGTAATAAAATCATGAATTACCTGGTATCTTGGAATATTCTTATTAATATCCATCATATTAAAGGATGACAAAATTATAACAACAAACAAAAATAATCATTGAATTATATGCTTTAGAACACCTCCTGTAGTTAGAGGCGTTTATAATTTTTCAAAATTAGTGAATATTCTGAAGTGAGATCGTACTTCAGCCTGAGTGAAAATTAGGTTATAAACGGCGAGGTGGAACTAACTTCGGGTCTCCCCACCGATCAAAGCTAATAATAGTAACTATCATTTTTTCTAATTTTCTTCCTATTACCTTTCACAATGAAATAGATCTTTGAAAATTGTGAAAAAATGTAATTAGGTAATTCATTATCAGTTCAGATGCCTAGGCAAACTGAACCAGCTGTACTCGAATGGGAGCGTATTCAGTACTCGAAAACAAAACGATGACAGAGTCGGTTGTCCAGTGTTACGGGAACGGCTGAAAATCGGTGCTCAAACTGGCAACAGACGCTCGCTTTCCGAGTAAAGCCCTTTTTAGAGAAGAGCCCTCACAGCTCAGAGAGCAGTCGAGCAAGGGAGGCGTGAGCATTGAAACCCCACTGTATTCGTCAAGTTCGGGCTTGCGTATTATAAACTCCCTAGCAACTCATCAATAATACATGGCCACGCGAATTTCGCCTCAGCACACACACACGACGTGTAACGCACACGTTCACGCGTACATACATGACCCGCCGCGATTTACGTGCAAAATTTTATTCCGTTCAATTTTTAATGAGATCACAGCGAAGATTAATAGCCAGCGTTTGTCATTGAGAATCGAACCAGTCATGTTGCCGAATACCCAAACGTAAAACCGTCCAAAAAAACGAACGAGCGTAATTTTTGACAGGTCTACAACCGATCACGTAATGACGAATGGGGAATACTTTACGCTAAGCGTATGCCGTACGGTACGCTATAGTATTCAACGCACAACCATTAGCACCAGCCAATTATGAATGGCTGGCTGCGCTTTTAATGTATGCCAATAAATATTAAATAAATTTGTCGCCTACTAATGGAACCCCGGTGACGCCCAACAGCGTTGAAATATCATGCAATGAATTATGCAGGCGTAAATTTATTGAAAGTATTTAGTTGCTATAAAACTGGCGGTTATTAGCTGACTACGATCTGTTTTCTATCACCGATAAAACGCTTTCAAATGGATATCGACTCAACACTATCTGCATTAATTCTGTGATTTGCATCATGAGAGTGATAGGTCATTTGAAATATAAAATTCTGACATTGATATTCGAGTTTATTTCGTCGAATTACTCTCGTACAATAATGATTCATTCAATGATAATTACAACATTTTGTCTTAGTAAAGTAGGAAATATGATTGAAGAGTTAGATTAAAGACTTGAAAATTCAGAAGACTTGAATATAGCATTCAACAACAAACTAACTTTCATGAACGGTACTGAAGGATTCCAAAACTTATTCTACTATGCATTCATCGTTTAACCTTCTTCGTTCTGAAGTTTTGAGAATAAAATATATTTCAATTCAATAAAGGTTGCGGAGATCGTCGAATGAAGTTAGAAGTAGATCATAAAATATAATTGGATAAAAATGTTCCCAAAACATTCTGTTTCTTCATTTTAAACAAAAAGAGCAGATTATATCAAGCTCCATTATTTCTGATTTCACCTCCCAAAAGTGAGGAAATTTGACACTTAAAATGTAGAATCGAAAGACGGTAATGAATTCAGATTAATTTTTGGCGATATTATTGTTACCTAGTCTTTTAAACCTAAGCAATCAGCAACAACAATCTCTCACTCAACTCCATTATTCCAATTCTTTTTATTGAATCACTAGATCTCATTTACTGATAATAGTTGATATGTTTGTATCTCATTATTTTTGTAATCTTATCTCAAGTGAAATCTAGTCATGAAATCAGAATTTCTAAATCTTGAAAAGATTCAGAATGACAGTTCATCAAACATAAGTCAAGTTTTATAAGAAAAACGTTTTGTATTTACAATAATTATTAGAAAAATGTCACTTCAAATTTGATAGTTTGGTTAGTGTTTGATTGAAATAAATGTACGAAAGCAATGTATCTGTTGATCAATATTTTTTTTATATAAAAGTAGAATCAGTATCGTTAAAGTTTAACTTATTTATTGATTAAAGAATTTTCATAAAAGTGAGATGAAAACTGTATAAAAAACTGTTTTAAATACAGAGTAGCCAAAGATTATCATTCACTACGGTAGTGTAAGGAATGTTTGTACAAAATAGTGTAAATAAATAACGATTATATTTATTGATACAATTAATTTAATTTGTAAATTCTGTTTGTTGTGTTTTTGAAAGTAATGATAATTATAACTGTAATAGTGATAATTAAAAGTTGAAGCCATCTTTTAAGTCGTTCAGTTATTCTTTAATTTTCCTACAAACCGTTCACAATAATTGTGTCAAAATCAATTTTTTATTGACACAGCACCATTACAATGTATTCTTGTGTAAGAATACAAATAAAGTAACATTAAAGAAAATCCTAGAAAATCTGCTCGTGATGTTTTACTGTATCAGACGATTTTCTTGAGGTAGGAATGTTTGAATGGTTTTCAATAAATTATGAATTCAGATTTCCATAACTATTTTGAAAGTATTCAAAATCAATATTAGAATTTTGAAATTTTTCCCTGTAATTTGAAATTTCATTAGCCACGGATTGCTTATCTTCTGATTCTGTAAATTATAAAGAAATTATTAAAGATCTTCAGAAATGAAGATGTAGCCTAACTAAGGTTTATACAAAATTTCAAATCTTCCTGAACAATCTGGTACTACGTCAATTATATTAAAAATAGCGTCTAAAACAGTAAAGTACGTAAGCTTGTTGTTGTCGTCACAGTACGCTGTTTAGTCCTTTACAGATGTAAAAATATGTTTTAGTTCTGAACCGATTCAGGGAAATCTCTTCATAAGGAGATAGCTTGATAACAAACAAAATGTCTCTGCTAGACATGATACATGCTCTTTTTGATCTATCTATCGTATGAACTACTATCGCTTTAATTTTATGCCATCTTACAAAATTGGAGTTCTTATTTTCTATAAGTTCGGGAACTAAAAGAGGTGAGAAGCGAATTTGAAGGCTGATAGAGAAAAATTATCTCAAAAAGACGAAATATCATCGATGTATATAGGATATGCTCTCTCTGATTTATCCATAGTAAAGGATTAGAGTACCTTCAATTATATGTTGAATATCTTGGGAGCTGGTAAGTAAATTTGAATTTTGTATATTGATAAACCTTGTTTGAAAAACCTTCAAAATATTTCCCCCAACTCACGATAAAATCCCGTCAACCAGCTCGACTGACAGACAGTAGAAAGGGCCCTGTCCAGCAAAAACAACTGACGGGTAGGCTGACTATGGCTTATTGATTGAATTATAAGCCTGGATTATAAGGGCACCCTCCCCCTCCCGGGCCCTACGAGAGAAGAGGAGCAATAGGAAATGTGGTAACAGGGCTCGTTTCCTGTTGTACTTCAAATAATAGTAATAATAAAGGGCTGAGGGTTTTCGGTCGCCCTTCTAGCATGTGAGAGTACTCCATGGACAAGTGTGAGGGTGTATGTGTGTGTGTAAAGTGAACAGGTGATGCATGCGACAAAAGGACAATTCATTGCTCACACGCACGCATGCTCACGCACAACAAATTATTATTATTACAACTATATAACTATAGTCAAAGCACATTATCTATTTAGCTCAAGCAGTGACGACCCTATAGCTGGAACTTTATTGGTTGTATGAAAGGTATTAATTACACCGGCCGGTGGGAAATTTCAACACGTAAATTGATTACAAAAAAAGTAGAAGTAAATTGAGCCCAATAAACAGTAAACCTACTCTGGTTTGAATGATCTGGATTGAATGTAAGAACATTCAATCCATCTTTAATTCTATGGGTGACTGATACAGGATTCAAATTTATTTATTTTATTGAATGATTACAATGGAGTAAATAAACAGAACATCAAATTACTATAGAAGACAAATATAAATGAGCAATCGTGT
The DNA here is from genome assembly GCA_017141395.1 of Laodelphax striatellus. Lineage (NCBI taxonomy): Eukaryota > Metazoa > Arthropoda > Insecta > Hemiptera > Delphacidae > Laodelphax > Laodelphax striatellus. The sequence continues at coordinate 21,332,791 of CM029535.1, forward strand.
ACCTCCAGTCTCCAAATTACTCTACAACAATTGTCCCAGCTTGGTCATACAATTTTTAAAAACGAAACTAAGATGTAATCTGGAAAAGGCTACATTTGATGTGCACTTGCTAGCATCCCTCTCATCTTTCCGTTCTTTTGTTATCGTGTTCCACCTCTTTGTTTCTTCAGGCCCTCTTCTCATCTTTCCTCCTTCTCTTCCTCTCTCACAAACTACGTTCTAGTGCCCAGTTTTTATTTTCAGTTTTTTTACTGGTGTCTAATGGTTAGCAAGCAACTTATGCACGAATGTAAACAAGTCGTTTTCAGTACGGCTACAGGGGTAGAGGGAAAAGAGTGAGAGGAGTAGATGGAGGGTGATACAGAGAAAGAGTGAATGAGAGAGAGAAATGAGGGAAAATCAGACTGTCACTTGTCTAACTGCAGTGGACTAATTGACAGCAATAATGAGTGGAAATAATGAAGTTTTAGACTTTCCTCAAGTATGACTTTTGGCCTCTGTAAAGTTTTTTCAATCAATCTATAGAACTCGACAGAGCCGAACAGGATCAAATTTCCATCAAATTCCATCTAATAAGGCAACTTTGAATTATCAGCTGCTTGATCAGGTACGTTAACAGCATACAATTCATGATCACCAATTCATAATATCATCAGCATCATATTGCTGAATTATAACAGTCCACGTCTACTGTATAGATGGGCCAAAATGTCTTGGCATTTAGCCCGAACCGGTCGAGCAATGGCGAGGGGGGTAGCGCGGATGCTTTTCTGAGAATATTGGGCTACTACACACAACGATCAGCTAAGAGCATGATCACATTAGGGTGGATTTGAAGCAGCAGGCAATGTTTTCAATGCGGTTAGTAGCAGCCAGCTGCCAAGTGCCAATAAATTTTGGCTCATCTATACCTTGACTTGTAGGTACATCTAGATACTAGTATACCTTACGTAATTAGCTATTAGCTCAAGGTTATTTTATTGAATTGCAAATTATTGACCGTGTACATTTCGCTTCAAAGATTACCAGTTGATTGCCTTCAACTTCAATCGTTGAAAAATTCCTTTTCTCAACTATATTATTCTCTACTTTTCTAAGGGTGAAGCCACATAAGCTCTAGTCTTGTGCGTGAGTATGGGAAGGATGATGATGGGGAATGTTTCACAGTTTGAGGCTAAGTATAGCAGGATGCATTTAATTTGGCGGTTGGCGATCAGTAAACAGCTGATGTTACGCAGCTTTGACACAATACTTAGCCTACAAATGCTGAATCTTGCAGATTATTGCAAGGACTTTAAAAATGTCTTTTAAAAAGGTATTCTTTCAAGGGCTTCTTTAAAAATGTCTTTTAAAAACTTTAAAAGTCTTTGAGACTTTTAAGACTTTAAAAAGTCTTTGGATTATTGTGTCAAAGCTGCGCGTAACATCAGCTGTTTACTGATTGCCAACCGCCAAATTAAATGCATCCTGCCATACTCGTACATGCCATCTATTCATCAACCAATCTGTCCACAATAATAATCCATCATAAACTATAACGTGCTCTGAATAGTCTACAACACTCGAGATAGTTTGAACATGCACTTGCATGTCCAACCAGTTGCCTACATGACGTCGGCAAGTCACTACATGACAGCTGATCGAACAGGTACTTTTTACTTACGGGACATATGCTAATGTTACACAGTAACAGCTGTTGATGATTTACCCCCTCCCTCTTCTGCACTATCCACCCCCTATGAAACTATCTGCTACAAGTACGTAAACAATAACAATAACAATGGGTCTAACAACACATGTCGATATTCGTGGGGCTACCACTTCATTAATTCGCGAGAAGGGAGGAGGATGTAGAGAGGATGTAGACAGAGAGATAGCGAGGTAGAAAGAGGTAGAAAAAGAGTGGAAGAAAGAAGGAAAGAATAGGAAGGCAGGGAAGAAAACTCACCCCTATACTGATGGAAAGTCCTCAACCACCCCTCAGTTATGAATAAGCGGATACAGGTTTTATAGTCAGGCACTGACTACTCTATGTAATACGCACTTGTCGTAACATGACACCGAGTATTCACTCTTTCCGGCATTCGGAATAAATCACACGCCTCACTAGGCAAATCTGTTGATTCCTTTAGCCGCCCGAACAGGCTACTGATCCTGCTTCTGTCAGATTCTACTGGTGGCTTCCAAGGGTTAGACGTATTTATTCGAGAGAAATGTTTCATGTTATTTCATTATATGTGAAAAGGATAGAATTAAATAGAAAAACCTTTAAACCGAAAATTACATTACCTTGAGAGAAGCTGTTCGACGAGGTACTAACAGAGGCATGAGTAAATAGTTGTTTTTATAAAAATTTGAACACAATGTTTCAATATTTGAAAAGATGTTAGAAGAATTAAACACAAAAAATAAATAATAGCTTTAAATGATAAGAGCTGAAATTATCGTAATTGAAGCCAAACAATTGATTTTTTAAATAATTGTTCAATAGGAATAAAAACTGAAGTGAACAATGGCATTTATTTATGAAAGCTCAAATTATCATAATTATATTGAAGATTAACAATTCTTAGCTCAGTTCACAAAAATATGAAAGATATACAATAAATTGTATTATTTAATTCAATTTAAGTAAAAATTTTGATTCTGTATTCATCCATGAATAACAGTAATGGAAAAATACAATTTTTGTCAAACATGACATAGAATAAAAGCGAAATATCTACTCATTACTCAAAAATTAGACCATAAACAAAGGATAAATTGAGATATGAGATTTTTATAACTTTTTCGTAAATTACATGTCAAGTTACTTGTTTCAACCAATGGTAATTTACATCTGATTTTATCAAATAGAAGAAGAAACTACAGTTTGAATAAAACGGTTATAATGGATTTTAATCCATGGCTTAGAATTGGTATGCACAATTCATTGTCATTTAATCAACTGTTTGTGTTGGTCGTACAAATCACGGTATGTAGAAGAAGACGGTAAGAGTCACGCGCATGTGGCTTCGAGTACAGCTGCAAGTTTGGGTAGGGATGACGTCAGAGCCATACTTGCAGCTGTACTCTATACTTTAACCAGCTGAAAGTTTGGGTAGGGATGACGTCAGAGGACCGGTTTGCCACTGCGCATCCTATTCGTGACCCATACCGTCTTCTTCTATATACCGTGGTACAAATGATCAAATAAAAATTCAGATCGTCGAATTGGTATACCACCCAAATCGATTGTTCAAGCTCCACAAGACCTCAAAAACAAAAGGCTCACAAAAGCTTCATTTCATCCAGAATCAAATGGTTCAACTTCAGGAGGAAAGTGAACGATAAAGAAGTTGAGTGGGCTTTTCAAGAGAATTATTGTTCAAATTGAAGCGCGAAGATGAGCAAGTTTCCAAGAGGAAAACAGCTCAACTGTAGACAAGAGTTGGGAGTGGAAAAAGAGGTTACATTTATTATTGTTACTGACATCGCCGTGATCGTCTACACTCTGAACATCATGAAGCCATCTCGTTCTGAAAGTCGACATCATCGTCATATCGCCTGGAAAGTAAGAGTCCAAGTCTTCTTTCTGCAAGTCATCCCTCGGGATAACTCCCCTTCAGTAAGTAATCCACTCTTTTTCTTCAACTTCTTTTTCTTCTTTTTCTACTTCTCTTCTTCTTCTTCTTCTACTCCTACTTCTTCTTCTTCTACGTTTTCTACTTCTCCTCTTCTTTTTCTCTTCTTTTTCTTCTTCTTCTTCCTTCTTCTTCTTCTTCTTCTTCTTCTTCTTCTTCTTCTTCTCTTCTTCTTCTTCTTCTCATCATCATCATCATGAACTTCATCTTCATCTTCATCATTTCAACTATCACTCACTCTGCTTCCCTCTTTCCTCTCTTTGTTTTTGCACTGTCCGTTCATTTCATCGCTTCATCCCGCCATACTTCGTTGGAAACTCTTGATTTTCGGTAAGGACATTTTCGATCTGAGTTTTCAGGAGCGGAGAGAGATATATCACGTTTTTTACACCAAGGCCGGCACATAAAAACAGTCGGGTACAAGTAAATGCACCAGAATGATTTGAGATGGAGATTAATTTTTTTTCCAATTTTTAGTAGGTTCACAACAGCTCAGGAATAACATAATTTGTGCCAATAACATGGAGATTACTGTAGTCGCTTTTAGTTGAAATGCCATGGAAGAAATGGGCTGCTTAATTTATGCGAGCTTCCATACTCAACGCATGAAGATTCTACTCTTAAGCCCGGTCTAGACGCTACGACTTGTTGTACACTTCATCATCATCATACCATACCAATGTATCATCATACATTTGGTAGCGTCTAGACCAGGCTTAAGACAATAATTATTGACGATACTGCTTTATTTCGCCTTTCACCTCCAGATATCGGGGGTCATGCAGTAGATATTTATACCTTATCATTCTCAAACCTGTCATTTACAATCTGATTCAGATGTTTTATCCAGATCTCAATTTGTTAGCAAACAGCTCTGGTTTATTCAAACGAACCCTACCATAGACGTGATACCTATCTGCTATCAACATACGTTGAGCTGTGTAGTTGCGAACCATAAAATGTCAGCCATAAAACAAGACAGAAAGTAAACGTAACAGAGATAGTGGGATGCCGCGAGGAAAGGCAGTAGCAGCAGCATTGATAGGGAAAATAAGCAGAGCACTTGGCTTGAAATAGCTTATAAAACTCCAGTCAAGTGTAGCCCGAACGGTAACGGGGGAAAATGATACTTATCAGAAAAATGGTACTCGTCGTCGTACTAGTATGCCAGGGAGATGGGATAAAGCTTTATGCGATACTGCGATAGAATAGCTCGAGAGTGTACATGTTAAAAGATGCAGGCTAAAAGGGTTGATGGACGCAAGAGAAAGAAGATGGAGATTGAGAAGAGTGGGAGCAGGAGGAAGAGGGGAGACAGAGTAAGAACAGAAGAAGGAAAAGAGAAAGGAGAGTAGGTTTAGTTAGGAGGAGGATGTTTTGAAATGAGAAGGATGGTGATGAGAGGGGGAGGAGAATATTGTGGAGAGGTGTGGAATGAGAGAATGGTGCGTGGAAGGGGGAGAGGAGGAGGAGCAGAAGAAGGAAGAGTAGAAGGAGAAGGAAAATGATGAGGGGGAGAGAGGGATTTGAAAGAAGAGGAGGAAAAGGAGAAGGAGAAAATGAAAACATTACAAAAATGTCAAACCATTGAGGAGGAAGAACAAGAAATGGATGACAAAGAAAGGAGAAAACTGTAAAAGGTTTGAATATAAAAATGGAAAAGGAGAATAACAATGAGAATGGAATGAAGAAACATGAGAAGAGCAGAAAAAACAAAAAGAACAAGTAATATTTTTCCAAGAAAAAGCATAAGAAAAATGTGCAGTAGGATAGTAGTAGGAGGAGAATTATGAAGAGAATATTGAGAAGAGGAAGAAGAGGAAGAAGGAGGAGCAGGAGGCACATGATGAGATACGTTAGGTGACTAAAACGACAAGGCAGTAACACCAAATAAGAGCAAGAGAAAAGAAAATGACAGTAGAAGACAATGAGAAAGGATGAGGATCAGGAAAGGAAAGGAAAAGAATACGAGAAATAAAAGGAAATCGATAAGAAGAAAGAAGCAGGAAGAGAGATAACGGTGAAAATTTATTAGGAAAGCAACCAGAAGAATTCAAAGAGAAAAAGAAAACTGGATAATAGGCGGAAGAATGAAGAGTATGCAAAAGTAAGAAGAGATAGACGGACAGGGAACAAATGAAAACGAAGGAATAGAGAGGATGAGAAAAACAAGAATGAGAGAAAAGGAAAGATAAATGAAGAGGAAGATGAAGGATAAGAAAAGAAAGAAGAAAAAGAGGAGAAGGATACGAAAAGAGAAAAAGGAAGTTGATGAAGGATAAGAAAAGAAAGAGAAGAGATGAAAAAGAAGAAAATAGTGAATGCAAATATTATAGCAATAGCAAATATCGCTTGAGGAGACAGTACTGTACTTTGATAAAAGATGAGAGAGTTTTCAGGTGGAGAGAGAGAGAGAGCGAACCCGCTAAAAAGGCTCTCACCCGATGCAAAAGATATTTACGTCGAGATAAGGAGTCTCTGTAAACATGATAACATGAACAATCTGATCCATAATCAGCAGCATCCTTGTGTTGTCCTCAACAATTTTGTTCCCTGCATAATTACACCAACCACTTCAGGGTATATCGTCTTCTTTTCGTGTTTTCTGCTCTCAATTGTGCAAAGAGCATCAAGAGTCCTTCATCCTTGCTACCGCTTCCATATCGTTTATGAGCATCTCATAAACGAAATACAGATCACCACTCAGATTACTAGAACTCACATTTAAAAATATTCTTCTGCTTTCAAAGACACCACACAGATAGTGGTTTCAATAAGGATGTAGATTTTTCTATTTGATAATGGAGCACAGTTTGTTAATTATTTCAAAAATTCAACCTATTTTTCCTTATTGTTATTGATGATACAAAAATATTATTTTAAGCGTTCAAATCTGTGCATAGATATTGTGTAACACCATTGAATATATACCCTATAAGAAGGACACACCTTATGGCCAGAATTCAGACCACTTTTTTTCTTCAAGTGCTACTTTTCGCATCAAGACAATTTTTTTCTATTTATTTATTCAGCAATGAAAATACTTGAACAATGCTTGACTGTGTCTAAAATTCTTTCATGAATCGTAGCCTAATTTGTAAATCATGTAGCCTCCAAACTCCGCCTACTATCTCTTGATAAGCCAGAAATGAATGACTCAGCTAGTTCTGAATTCGACCGGTAGATGGCTGCAGTTACTGGGTGATTTACAGCTTCAATTTTTACAGACACGCCTCCAAGCTCCGCCTCTCTCCCCTGATTGGTCGGCAATGCACAACGCAGCTAGTTCTGAATTCTGTCGTAAGATGGCAGCAGTTACTGGGTCATTCAAGTTACAACTTCATTATTCAGCCGTCTAGATGTCAGAGGTGTTCTACCCAAAGTGAATCCCTAAAGTGAAGCCGAAAGTAGATTAAATTACTTCATCCAAGCTACCATTTTTAAAATGTACTCATCCACAATTCATTGCTATTATTTGACATGATATGAATTTATGAGTTTATGAATTGACATGAATTTCTATATGAGCTTCTTCTGGATACAGTTTTATAGGGAGGAAAACTTGTAATTACATCCAAATAAATAGGCTTTGAATTCGAATCAGTGGCTTTGATAGAAATAATTCACATGAAGCAATACAAATAGCCAACTATTGCAGCTATAGAATCTGAAGAAGCAGATTTTAAATTTTATTTGATACTGATTATTTACAACAGTCATTAGCCAGTGATAGAAGGGTTTCTGAAGTCAGGTAGAAGACTCAAAAATCGGACGAAACGCTACTCGTTGGTAATACGCACAGAAGCGTGAAAAGCAGTCGGACGAAACGCTACTAATTTCCAAGAATTTGGGTGTCGGACGAAACGCTACATATTCCTCAAAAAGCATAACCAACAGGAATAACGAAAGCTGCAAAAATATTAAAGAGTTTGAAAGTCTCTGATCCCAATCATTAAAAACTCATTGAAGAGTGAACACCTGGGCCAAAAATAAATTCAAACTGAGATAAGTTGGAGCATCAGAAATAAAACATTCTACAGTTTTTAAAAGGAGAAGATTACCACAATTCGTTACATTTTTCACAGTTCTAAAAGCGTGCATTTAAGAATATTCACGAACCCACTCGCCCCATCACTCTGTAAGTAGAACAAAGTTTTTTATAGTGCACCCGAAAATACAGAATCGTAAAAAATCTCAAATATTAATGCGAGTTGGAAGTATTTTTCCAGAAGACCCTTTAGTTGCAAAATCAAGAATAATGCATTTGGTTCAGGCGTTTCAAAAACTTTTGTTTTGTGTGAAGTTGTTGAGCTTTCCTCTCCAACTTTTTTATTTTTTAATTAGATTCATCATTGATCAACGTGATTCGAAATAGGGAAATCTGTTTTCGCCACATTGGTCGTGAAAATTATCTGTACTATTCACAGTCGTTTATATTTTCATCAGAACACTCTTCAAGTACCGCATTGCTTGACTGAGGTAGTTATCTCTTTTATATTCGATCGGCACACACCAATCATACAAGAATACAAATTTAATAAAAATTCATAGGTCATGGTGTCAATACAGTATATGGAATTAGGTTAAATTATTGAGAGAAGCATGTGTAATAAGTTATTTCTGGTGGAAAACCTAAACCAGAAACCATACTTTTACTTTTAAATTGTGGAAGATATTCACATCATATTTTAATAAGTCGGCTAGCCATGAATTGAAAAAAGTCTAACCGCAATTTGAAACTTGGAAGATGAAATTTTGAAAGTAGTAGAAGTGTGACATACAGTAATATTTTTGTCATGTTATTGAATTACACATCCTCAATTAACCATGTTACTGTTTAATTGTATAGAATGAAACAAATTTGTTGAGAGGGATAGAAAGAGACTTCCACAGCGAATTATTCAGTCTAGCCTAAGAAATAAAAAGAATGAAATTCTTATTTTCTAGATCCTCACTCTCGCTCAAAGACTTTTAATATCACGCGGGCTCTGTTATTCATTTTTGTATTTTTTAAGCTAAATTTTATCTATGTCAATTGAATGAATGCTTTAGAAAACTGAATCATTCACAATCAAGACCTCATACCAAAATTCCATATCCCAAACCATTACATACCAAAACCATATGGTTATGGTATACTAATACTAGTGACCATGGCTATGATTACTAGCTATAACTCGAAAACCATGCGCATTTCCCAACACGATGAATGCGCAGTTTGCGCACCCTACCGTACATGAAAACCCAAGTGCCAATTTTGACAAATTGAACCTCGAATTAGTCTAACAACAAAATGTCACAACATATTCATTACAATCAATGTTCATATCATTCAAAACAAGTTCACATCATTAATACTCCATTACAACACAGTTAATAACAAATTGGGGTCATTTTTACAGTTTAATTGATACTAACAACACAGAGGGAAACTCTTCAACCTGCAATTTAGTTACTATATGCATCTGGTGTGACTTATTGTCCTCACAATAATTATTATTCCTACAATTTTCTCCCTTCATAACCATCTCTTCCCTTTCATTGATATCGCAGTCATTTCCCTCTTTTTTCCTCTTTCTCACTATTGTTCTTGGATCTACGGCTGAGATACAAGCTATCATTGATTGAATGAAGACTCAAAGGCTTCATAATTTTCCATGTTTTTAACAATAAATTATTTGATTTATGGCCTTTTCTCTTTACGTGAAAATTTTTTGAAAACTCCAGCCCAATGGGTCTGAATCAAGGCGATGATGACTCTCATTTTGCTCCCCCCTTCTTAATAGGAAGTGATGATTAGAGGTGAGTATATATTATATAGGTATGTGGTTTATAGTATTGCATCTACTACATAAAATGATATATGTATATACTATAGACTCCCGTTGATCTATTTAAGTGTTCAGGACACACATTCACATGAGTATGAAATTGTGTGTGGGAGAGAGAGAGTCAGAGACCGAGAGAGTGTGTAGGGAGGGAATCGTAGACAAACGCAATAAATAGAGGGGAGACGTTTTTTATAGCATCTGGTGGCCGAAATCATCACGAAATGTGGTTTACTGTGGAATGACGTTGGCTTTTTTATAGACACCTGTTTCTGGTTGCAGCCTAAATTGCTGGTTACTAGATTTGTCAGTTTGTTCCCCTTCAATACACCTGTTTTATTATTATGTGAGTTGAATTCCTAGGGCATGTTTCATAAACATTTAGGGCCGGTTCATGAGCTCGGGATTTAGCTAAGTCCTAGACTAAAACGGGTGGCCACCGTAGCATTGACAAACGTTAGCCTCGACACTATGTACTAAGGACTCTCTATGCTGCTAACCCACTAACCTGTCAAGACAAACGTTTGTCGATGCTACGGTAGCCACCCGTTTTAGTCTAGGACTTGGCTAAATCCCGAGCTCATGAACCGGCCCTTAGAAGTACTTTGATACAGAGAGAAAATATATGAAATTTAAATCTTTGAATTAATTTTATAGTAGGATTTTTATGATGGTGCCTGATGAATAACGTGTTATGCAACGTTTCCATAGTAACGAGTGATGTTAAGCTACTGTCTGTCTGTAAGTACAGTATACAAGAATGTATCAGTCCAGCTGACAGAACAGCCTATTTGAAAAACATTGCAGTTGATATTGCGCTGTATTTCCAGTGAGATAAAGTCGCATGTTCTTGAAACAGGCTCACTAAAGATGGTTTGCACCTAGCAAGATCAACTTTAATCCAGGATCAATTACGGCAAGAAAAAGTTATTCCATTTTTTTGAAAAAAGCATAACTTTTATAGCGTATCTTATCCAGATCAATTAAATGGGATCAGCTGATTGAAAATAGTTGATTCTGTTTGGTGCAACCCAACAGCTTAGTTTAATGGCCAGTTGCACGAAAGTTAAATTAATGGGATCAGCTGATTGAAAATAGTTGATTCTGTTTGGTGCAACCCAACAGCTTAGTTTAATGGCCAGTTGCACGAAAGTTAAATTAATTGTATTAACCGCCATGAAATGATGTCATCTGATGTAACCAATGCAACGATGACCAATGAACGAATCTGACGACAATGCAATGACGTCATTTTGCAGTGGTTGAATTCAATTGGATTTTTATACAACTCTGCAACTCGTCAGACTGTAAGCATTTAAAGATTCAAGATTCAAGATTTTTATTAGCCATAAAATAAAACAGATTTACAATAGGCATTGTCACATACAAATATAGTTTTCACATACAATTCAGTCATTTCAAACTTTCAAAATCATTATTAATAAAATACTCATTTGTTGAGTAAAAACCTCAATGGTTTTCTATCGAAAATATACACAAGCACACTGAATAGAATCTTTCCAAAGTATTAGGATCTTTCAACGACGCACTGATGGAGGAGCATCATCGAGCTAGCGCTAGGCCGCACAAATAGATGGATAGATGGCAGATGCTGCGATCCATCACCGAATGTACGGCGCGAGTGTGTGTGTGTGCGCGTGCGATCGCACAGAGCCTCTTCATTATTCAGCAGCGAAATCACGCGTCAATCACATTGCTGCCGCCGCGCCTTCTGCAAATTGAATCCAAACACAGCGAGAGAAAAAGAGACAAAAAACAAGAGGTGGAAGGAGAGTTAATGACATAGGAACGAGTGGGAAAAGATGGGAAAGAGAATGATATTTTGTATCATAATTCGCGATTTCTAGTTTCGGTAATACGATGATCCTATCTCTACAATAGCAACCCAACCTGATATCCAATAGTTCGACCTCAGGTAATTAGAAAACACTATTTACTATTTTCTAGTACACTATTAGAATCTACTCTATTTACCATGGTTCGACCTACAGTCGTTGAGGAGCCACTTGATTTGCCGACTTGTCAATTTTGTAGTGCCCTATTATATTAGCCTACTACTGATGTCCACCATAGTTTTATTTTACGTTTCTATATAATATGTCTAATTCGTTTCTGAATACGAAATTCCATTAATGTTTTAATAAATTCTTATTAGTATCAATTACCATTTAAATCAATTGAAGATTTCACATGGATTAAAATGGTGCCATGCGCTAATTACTATTGTTCAATTAGTTGATAAAGTTGGTCGTAAAAATCACTGACCTATAAATCTAGATATTCATGCAAATGTCTAGATATTTATAGCATCTAGACTTCTAGATATTTATTGAGCAAATATCTAGATATTTAGCTGAGAGGTACAAATGACCAATGGGTGAAAATTTATGTTATTCTGTACGAACAGTTATGTTTACTATAAGATCTATCTGAGCAAAATATCATCACCTCAAGAAAATAGTGCATAAAAACGATGAATATTACTATACGCTGAATAATACTATTGTTTTACTACTGGCTAATTCTTTTCTGAAAACGACATATCAATAATATTCATCAACAATGATTGAAATTAATCAATTTCAATGAAGATACGACATTATTTTAAATATTTTCATCAACACAAAAATGCTGATTGCATTTGTCGCACAAAAGAGCACACACAGTCGAAAAGTTGTGATTTCTCACGAACTGTAGCCTATCTGTTTTCTATAGAATCTAGCTGAACCACCTCAAGAAGATCGTGCATAAAATCGATAATGACACGTCAGTCGTCAGTCGAGACTCAGGATGCGCATCAGTTTGCTCTTAAAGCCATTCTCACGCGATTCCATTTCCACGTTGTCACACCTCGCTTCTAGTGGCATCGCACCGAGAGAGGAAGCACTTTCAGTCACTCACACAACATTAACAACAGCAACAACATTTGACAGGCCCACAGGTAAATGCTTTCTCCAACCGCCGCCATCTTCCATTTACAAATTTCACCTCTCTATTTTCCATCTTTGATTCCATCCTGTTCTCCTTCTTCAATTCTCCTTTGTTCTCTTTTCTCTATTTCATTCGTACCCATCCTTTTTCCATCTTTGGTTCCATCCTGTTCTACAATTCCCACCCCTCAATACTCTTCGATCTCCAATTTTTTCCATCTAATTTGTTCTCATCTCTTTTCCAATTATTATCGCATATTTCCACGCCAACAATAATCTCTTAACTAGTTCTGTGCATTCCTCAGCTCTTTCGAATAACTAATACAGATTGAAATTTGGTATAATTAGCGTTTGTTTACACTGGTGAAGATAGATGAATGAATATCCGAAAGCGCTCCCAAAAATAAATCTGTGATTATAAAATTAGACTTCATGTCGTATTAAAAATGTTTTATTTAGTTCGTCATGGAAAGCAAAATTGAAGAGTAAAAATAATAATCATGATAAAATTACAACTCGCTCACTCTGTTAAGGCGCGTGAATCATTCAATGTGAACGAATGTCTTTACAACTCATTTCAGCTTTTTACCATGTTCAAAGTGTTTAATAATCCATTTACGATATAAATGACTCATAGCATCATAGTGGATGAATTCTTTGCACTTTCATCATTGTAAAAAGCTGCAATGACGTGAGGAATAAATTTCACAGTTTACATTGTAATAGCAGAGATAATCCTTTTATTTGGTAAGTCTATGGTAATAGGCTGTCTTGGAGCATCAGGCTTCCAATAGAGCTCAATACACCGAATTGTATACACAAAACAGCGTTCAAGGATTGTCAATCCCATGCAATAATACTTACTCGTCGGTTCCATCATGATGTACATACTCTAGAGAAAGACACGGTTGTGTTCTAGAAAGCACATTAAAATGCAACTCAATTGTCTTGTGTTAACAGCTCTAAACCAAAATAAAGTGACTCAAAAAGGATGAATTTTTCAGGAAACATGAGTACCAAACATTGCAATTGTGGATCAGAGTACAATTCCATTCGCAACTCTACTGAACCCGATGTACAATGACTCAAAAAGGATACATTTCACAAGTAACACGAGTAGCCTATTAAACATTGTAATTATAAATCAGAGTACAATTCCATCTACTAAAACCAATGTAAAGTGACTCAAAAAGGATACATTTTACAGGGAACATGAGTGTTTGAAATGCATTACATTGAGAGATCAACAATGGAGCTGCGTTTTAGACAGTTACACGATTGCGAAGCGGACAAAAAGTAAGGGAATGTCAGCTTGTCAGGGTTTTGGTCGGTTTCAAGCGTGTCACAGCACGACTGATGGGTAAAAGAAACAGCAAAGAGTCGCGCGACTAATTATTCATAGGTATTTTTGTATCTGCGTACATGTCAGAGCGGAGGTTTCTGAGATAACGACACGACACGGATCGGAGTTTTGTGCGGGAGTTGTAGGCTAAACGAATAAAGCGGGTAAGGGAAGGGTTTTAATAGATAAACGCTGCCAGCACCGCAAAGCCTCTGGCTGGCGAGGTCCGCGGGGTATTTCGTTCGTTTCGGGACCGATTTAAAGGGTTTTAAACCACCGAACGAACTAACAAACCCCTTATCGAAGAGTGTAAAACACTGTAGAGCGTTGTGGCGTCAACCGAAAGAGGGTTTACATTTCCGGCTGCGCCTTTTATACAACACACACAAACTCCAACTGGAACCCCGAAACCTTTTTGCCTAAACCCGAACATGGCTCCAATTGTAGATAGAAACTATTTTCCAACCGGTCGGTTTCGAAAACAACACGGCACATTATGCAGTGCAGTGCAATGGTGTACACTTTAACCCCCAGCCCACTCTAAATTCCAAATTACTCGGGCAAAATAATGCGATAGGCCAGCGTGTGTGCGCGCGTGTGCGTGTGGGTGGTAGTGTCAACAGTTTGCCATCAATAATAATGTGGCGGGACCTTTTCATGGTTTTCGGTCGAGTCCCATTTTAAGCGGCAGCACTAGTGGGCAAAAACTGTGATGCGTTGATGTTGGTTGTAGGGAAACATATTTGAAAACGTTTTAAATTGATACCTCATGAAACATTCCATATTTATCCTATTTTCTTTCTTCTTTACCTTTTTCAATGCAACGATCTATTTTCATTTGTTTAGTAGCATCTTTATTTCTTCAACGAATGGAAGTTGATAGTTGTTAATAACATCATGCATTGAAACATTTTATTTGTCTGATTACTTTTTAATGAAAAATCTCATTGAATCAATAACATATAAACGAATCCATTAAACTCAATATAGAATTGATATTAAATTTAATTCTATAACTTATAATCATCTATTACTATAACTCTATTATGTATAATTTTTTAAACAAAAAAACAATCTCACGAACATCTTCAGAGGTCAGATTTTCTATTTTGTAGATTTTATTTTGACTATCACAAAGTGATAGTTTCAGGACAGAATATAGTCACTGTTTCTGAAAATCATATAAGCAGTAATACATTTAAAAAGAAACAACATGCTACATGAGCATCGATTAGGAGCAATTATTTTTTTCGATCTATAGATGTAATATATTGTATGATTATTGAAACTTTTAAATTTTTAACTGATGGTCAAACTCTCCTATTACATCCCTTCCCTTCTTTCTTCCTTCTTCTTCCCTTCTTCAATTGAGGGTTAAGTGTAAGAGAGGGCCGACTGCGCCCTAACTAGCTAACTTCGCCCTCCCAGGTTAAAAGTAAAGGCAGTCATTCAATTCAATTCAACTTATCTTTAATTATGTGGATTGAGCCACTTTTCATAGGTAGCTGTAAATGAAGAAGCTTTCAATCCCCCTCCTCTATTTTACACCACATGTAGCCTCTTGTTTTGAATGTATTTGTTTGTTCTCATTCTATTTTTGCTGCTTTCTTTTGTAATATTATGTGATATTTATTGTGAGATTGATAATTGACTTTTTTTTTAGAGATTGAGAATATTAATAATTGACTTTTTGTCAATTGAAATTGAACGGTGCTTCAAAACTTGAACGACTATTCCATTCCAACTACGACAGCTTGGTTCACAAATCATTCCTCATTGTTCCAAGACAAACAGCGCTATCGATAGCGCCCCATCCGTTGGAACTAAATTAGCGGCCGATTTCGGAGCGTGACAGCAGAGAAAAGAAAGTGCAAGACATCACGTGACCGCATTCCGAGTGGCTGCCAACAATCCTGAATTATTTATTGATGACCGGTGACTGGTATGGAATTAAAGCGACGCGCTGAGAAAGCAAGCAAGAAGGAGAGAATGGACTGGACAACTGTCCACCAAGGGTTGTGGCGTGCCGGTAATTGGTACGATACCATACCGTCAGGTCAAACCACCACTCTATACATCTATTTAGTCTATACATCGCAGACCGCTTCTCTTCCTAGAGTACCAATTTTCTGTGTGACAATTGTCCTGAAATAGTTAGCCGGACAGATGCGGTATACGGGATTTGGTCGAGTTGTTTTCCAGACCATCTGTGTACGTCACCGTTGCAAATTGATATGCTAGGAAAACGCCACCTATTGATACTCGCTTGTCAGCTGTAATTATGGCCAATCAATGGAACCGTTCAGTGGTATTGACCCAGACTGACGGAAGGAGCAGACAGTAGACTGGATTAGTTTGCTGAGTTTTGGAGGGAAACGTTTAGCTCAAAATGATTTGCACGAGTAGACAGAATCGAACTAGGAAAATACAGAGTTCAAAGAGGAGTTGGTAAACTGAGAATCATTTGAATACTTGAGCAAGTAGACAGAATCAAATTATAGGGAAGATACAGAGTTAACACTGAAATTGTTCAGCTGAGAATCATTTGAATACTTGAACGAGTAGATCAAACTATAATGAGATGCAGAGTCCAAATTAACATTGTTCAGCTCAGTATAATTTGAATACTTGTATGAGTACACGGATATAAGAAAAATACAGGATTTGAAGTGGAATTGTACATGCTAGAGATGATTTTGAAAACGAGAGCGAAATACAGGCGAAGAACTTGAAAACACCATTAGGCTAGCACTGTGGAATTTATGTGGACTGAACTGGACAGTGGTGCTGATAATGTAAAGTTTTCTGGTAGAATTCTTTAGCTTTGAATGATACTTATGGATGAATAACTAACTTGGTGATACAGATTCAGGTGAAGAACTTTGGGAGTAATTGAAACATGCGGCTAGTTGCACGAAAATCCAGTTATTAAATTTAACCACCGTAAAATAGTATCATCTAACAGTACAATGTCACGAGAACCAATGAACGAATCAGACGACAGTTCAATCCAATTAACATTATTCTACGGTGAATTCAATCTTATTTTCATCAATTTTGTATTAATCAATCATGATTTTGAAATCATAAAATCCAATAATACTGCTTTTTAGAGTCATTCTACTCTGCAATAGGAATGGGAGGAGCAAGTTGGCTGGGAGGCGTGTCTGGAATCAGCTGACTCCTAGCTTCCAATCGTAGCTCAGTATTGTAAGCCAATCAGAGGCCTCGGCTTCGTTCAGTGTTGGTTTCATGAAAATGGGAGGAGTCTACTACAAAATGGCGGCTTGTAGCTGACCAGTTGAAGTTGATTGACGTATCACAAGATTGCAATTGACGTTGAAGATAATATCGATCAAGTTTAAAGTGATAAAACAATTTTATAAGTATGGATCATGATGTGAAATGAAAAAAATATGGATCTGGTGCTCTTATGAATTCAATTCAATTCAATTTCAATCTCAATCCATTACAAAAAAATACATAAGCATATCAACTAATCTAACAAACGTAAGCATGATACAGTATTACAATTGAAAGGAGGTAACACAAATTCAATGGAAAGAGACAATATACCCACAAGACATAGCGTCTGAGCGTGGGCATGAGTTATAGACCTTAATCGGATCGAGCGTCGGATCGTGAAAGAATATTGAATTTCCAGGAAGAGTAGTAAAACACAATATTGGAATAGTTTTCTCTTCTTGTAAGAGCCTAAATTTTCTCTTTCGTAAGAGGGATTCAATTTAAAAACTGTTTCTTCTTTATTGGCCCGTTTACTAATTAATTCCCATCGACAAATCAATTCTAGATTTTCTGATTTTTATCATTTAATTTTGGACGTGATTTTTCGTTTTCTCTAGAACTCTTTAATCATTTCCCTATCACGGAGATCTCCCACCAATACCTACTTTTGAAACCTTTGTCTTTGAGATAACATTATCAATGCCGGCAGTAGGCCTACAGGAGGGTGAAGAGGAAAGCAGTGAGTTACGCCCTTCCGGGTCACGTGATTAGGTTCATACGTAGGAGAAGAAGAGAGTGAAGGAAGAGAATGATAAGAGGGAGAAAGGGTTAGAAAGGGCAGGGCGAAGAGAAGACGTAGCGTACGTAGTAGCTTCGACTATGGGATGATTTAATCCTCCCAAGGATTAAGGTCCCGCTACTAATTTAAAGGCCCCGCGCTTATTATTACTGTTACTATTATTATCATTATCATCATCATCAGTGTAGTCATCTTAATGCGGCTGGTGTTTCTGCTTTGGAATGGGATTAACCCTTCCACTACTAACCCACCCCCCACCCATTTTGTTCCCCTTTTCATTCCCCCCCCCCACCAACCCCACGTGGCAGCCAAAAGCAATATTAAGCCGAATACTTTCACAAGCATTAAAGCTCAAGAAATTCACCGTGTACTTGCGTGGAAGCCCACATTTGAATGCATGTATGATTTCAAAGCGGCCTCCCACACAATGCCAAGCTGGAAAATGTTAATTTTCACTCAAGTGGAATGAGTGGTAGAGATGGGAATAAAGATGAAAGAAGGGAGGAAACCGAGAGACGTTGAAGAGCTTTCGAAACATTGCTGCCAAGATAATCGTTCGTTTAATTTTTTCTACCACCCTCGGCTCATCACTCACGTTCTGAAGGGTCGAGATACTTTTTCACTTTCCAGACGTACCTATTAGCATTTCATGAAGCTCGCATTATATTCTAACCCCTTCCCGGTTAATAACTCAGACATTTAAAGACTTTTCAACGATCGTTAGTAAGAATTTGAGTTTTTGAGACTCTATATTCAGGTTTTCTTATATCAGGTTTATTAGGTTTCAGGTTATTAGGTTTTCTTATATCAGGTTTTCTATGATTCTATATTCAGGTATTCTTAGAGGGAGAAACATTCATGCACTTAAAAATTTACTTGTATCGCAGATTTGACGTCTAGTGATATCAGAATTCTCAATTGTTCAACAATCGTTATTAAAAATTGAGATTCATGACTCTTATGTATTCTTGAATTGTTTTAATTGAACTTTTAATTGCTAACTGGAATTATTTTACTTTCAATCTGCATCAATTTTTCTCTCTGAGTCAAGAATGTATTCATACACTCTTTATTTCTTCCTTATTCAGAATAATTGAACTTTGAATACCTTTTCCATATTTTTGCGTTAATTCATCACTTACATACTGAGTAGTATTTGTATCTCATAAACTGTCGGCAAGATATTGAGTTCTTAGACAATCAGAATTCCATCTAATCTAGTAATTTAGAACTGTACAGCTATTTTCTGAACCTGTATGTCAAATTTTCATCAAATTCCATCTACTTTGAATTGAATAGCTGATTAGATTAGGTAGGTCACACACTAGACATCCATATCATTGTTTGCTGCTTGAACAATGCTACCTACCGTGTATTCAAGTATCCCTGGGTCCAGCTATGCCTTGCCTTTTTATATAATTTTTCATAAGACGAATTTATTTTTGAGACTTTAATAAGACTTTTGCAGCTTAATTTGACGCTAGTTACCTATGAAGGCTTAAAACTAATTACAGCAGAACAACCGAACGTTAGTAATTGCCACATTCCAAAACAACAGAATTAGCGCTGGCTGTCATCTGTCGAACACGGGCCAGAGCAGACAAGCATCAACCTAATTCGCGGCAGCCGAGCATTGTCAATCTCCGACGATTATAATAAGCTTTAGAGCGTGTGGTGTGATTAGCGAGTGATTTCCGTTTTCATTAGGGCCGCGTTTAATGAGTTAGCCAGGACACAATTTGAGAAATTATACAGGCGAAATGGAAAAGGTGCAAGCGTGGATCCCTGCAGTACTCCACCGACGGTCGCCTTTCTCCCAGAAGGCACAGTCATAATTGATGCGGCCTGTTCTGCGCATGCGTGTAGCTGAGAGAGGCTAATAGGATGGACATCATCATCGTTTAGGGAGATGGGTTACTGGATTTGTTCTGCTGCGCTGTCACAATCGAAGGCTGTTCGGTAGGCAATAACCTTCCCCCCCCCCATCATGGTCCTGGGCTCAGATCGAATTATTACTATCGGGGGCACGCAAGGTGGCGCCAAAACTCCCTGCCAACCTACTATCAGATGAGGACTCGATTGTTGGACTGTCAAGTTTTGAGCAGCGGCTAGTGTAGGAATGCTGAGTTGGCATGGAAACAAAATGTTGACTATTATAAAGCCACAATCAGATTTGAGAAAAAAATCCAACCTATAATAAAACAGCTGGCTTGGTTAGTTACCCACACATAAGACATCCATATCATCATTTGTCACGTATGTTACCCAATTTACCCAACATGTATTCTCCTAAAAGTGGAGATTTTTTTCATTCTGAAGAAATTTATACCTGATTTTAAAAAAATCCGAATTACAGAGATTTCTCGTTAATTCTAGTGATTTCACGTAACCTCTAGTGGAATGAAACAGTGCATCTTACCAGCGACAAAACAGGAAACCAAGAATAATAATCACGATAAATCTAAGTTATTTATGATCCAAATTTTCAAGATCGGATAACATTTTCTTCATGATAAATTCTATTTTTTTTAGTATATCCCGATATACAGTTTGTGAATGAATTTTTTTAAATTAAAGTCAAAATTCAACTTTGTTGATAATTGTATTTCATACACATGAAATTTTTAAAAAATCACTTCTTTCAAGTTGTCATCAATTCACGTGAATTCCATAATCAATTCAGCACAACCGATCATTTCGACGCTGGGATTATCATTCCACAAAATAAGAGTTAGAAAGCAGACCATACAGTTACCGCATGTTCACTTCATTATTTAGAGCCGAAATTTCACGGCGCTTCAGGAGCGGATGGATACCTACAGAAAATTTCTCTTCAACTGGGGTCTCCGGGTTTTCCGAGCAAGTCGGAGTTTTCTGAGGTTGACCGGAACATCCGGGACGTAAGTTGTGCGACCCCCGCTTCCGGGACCAACACCCCTCCCACCACCATAGACCAACCAGTCACAAGAGAAGTTGGACTTTATCAGAATGATGAGAGGTAGGTTTCTGCCTCTTGGAGATTGGGGAATGGGAATTTTCCTACTACTCGCAATGGGGATTATACTCATACTTTTATTGTAAGTGCTTTGTCTTTCATTTATGTACTTTACAACTGTAACCATACTTAGAGATAAATATTAAAGATTTTGATGATGGGGTTTCGTGGGAGGTTGAGGGTGAATTGATTCGATTTTGGCTGAAACCGTTGGGGAAAATCTGATATTTTGAAAAAGTCCCCCCTTACTTGATAACTTATTTTCCCTATAATAACTTTTAACCTATAACTTATTTTCATGAATAGGTAAAATATTTCTAAATGGTTATGTATATGAAATGAATTTTCGAAGAATTGAGTTTTTTAATTCATCAATACTTTATAATCAACAAAGTTCAACAAGATAAAGATACAAATATAGATATCTATATTTATAAGTTGAAGAGAAACAACTTTTGGCAAACCCCTGTTTCACCTTACCTTACAGTCGTTAAGTCACGTCAGAGACCCTGAACTGATCAGGAGTGACATGAAAACTCTGACACCAGACCTGAGCCAGCCAGGTTACATTATTATTATTATTACCTTACCCCCTAGTATTAATAGAACCCCTACTTTGCTACAATAAAAAATGAGTTCTCATATTATAGCATACCACTTATACCAATATTATTACACTGTTCCTATTAGTTTGTTACAATACCTAATATCGTACACCTAATGAATTGTACAATTATTGTACTATTACCGTACCTATCCACCTGCACTCACCAGCATAGCTATATTCTATAAGTCAACCTAAATTCTAGGCGGATTAAAGTTTAATCGGGAGAGCTAGTTAAGAATCAGCTGCGTCCCTCACTTACCCAGGTATATCCAACAGTAGATTTCGACTTTAGTCACGGATTCTGTGCATTGGACAGTGGAGAGAGGGAGTGGGATGGGGAAAGGGTTAGTTGGTTAGTTGAGGCGAGTAAACCGTTAAACCTTTCAAAGAAAATGGCGACTTTTGCGGATGAGCGAAGGTGTGAAAAGGCCACGGCGGATTAAAATCCCTCAGAGTCGCATGAAAAATGTATGGCGTCGGCTTAAATAATTCCCTCAGTAAAGTTCGGCTTTGCTCTGTGCTTGCTCGCTCGTTCACAGTCTGGCCAAACCTCGCCTCACCTTCATCTTTCACTCTCCATTTTCCTTTTCTTATCTCTACTTCTCTTCCCTCTAATTCGCTTCCTCTTCTGATCCTTTTCTCTCCATTCTTCTGATCCTCTCCTTTTCTTCTCCTCTCTCCATCTTTGCTGCCTCGTCTTCCTTTCTCATTTCTCTCTTACCTTTCTTCTTCTCTCTCTCTTTTGCCTATTTTGTCATCCTCCTTTTTACCATTCTCTTCTCTCTATATCTTTCTCCCACTTTCCTTCTGCCTCTTTCTCTCCATTCTCCCTCTCCTCTTCCTTTCTATTCCTCTTCTACTTTTAACTTTCTGCCTCTTTTTGTGCTTACATCATTCTGTCTTTTGAATTAGCCTCCACAAGCTTTATTTGCTTTTTCACACTTTTCATACTCGACATTGAGATTCTTTCCTTCATCATACTAATCTCCCTTACACTCCTACTCTCTTTCACTGTAAATCACTCTCTCTCTCTCTCTCTCTCTCTCTCTCTCTCTCTCTCTCTCATAATCATTCGCCTTGCAGCTACCGTACAAGGCGAATGATTTTCGAGGCCAAGCGGAGGCTGAAGGGGACCGGCATCACCATTCAGGAGGATCTCACGACGGAGCGCCTCAAAATACTGAATGCTGCTGCCGACCGCTTCAGGACGGGCGAATCAAAATCGCCGTCAGCCAGGAGGCTCCAAGAAGGTCCATACAGTGGAAAGAATGACCGATCTACTAAAAATCCCGGTGAGTTCCTAAATATTTGAATAGCATAAGACAGTCTTAGAGCCCTTCACTTACCCAATTTGAAATTAATAATAACTCAATAGTCACTTTTCTATCTAGCCCATAATTTATAAATTGATACAATTTTAACGAATTAGACCATTATTAAATTAGTAAATAGTCATTTCACAATAGCAATAGGCCAGACGTTTCCAGTTCCAGCGAATCCAGTCGTGTATTGATAATCGAGTTAGATCGAGAATGCTTGCTGTAGCCATGAAATAACTAATATTTGCTAATTAATTCTACATTAATCAATAAGCCAATTTATAATATTTGAATAAGTAAACACATTGCATAATTTTAAGTAGCCTATAAACTTAGGGGAATCAGATTATTTACTGAGGACTAGAGGATATCCAATTTACTTCTTTAACTGTTCTGATCTATACTGCTGATTGTCATGTTTCCTACTGCTATTCCTAATTCAACTTGATGGAGGACAATTTAAAATTAATTATTCCTGCAGTTTATCAACTTGGCATGTGATAGGCCCTTAATTGATACATCACTATAATTCACGACATACATTCAACGTGTATTAAAAAATTCACTACTCATTTTATTCAGACATTTTGTTTAATATCTCCGAATCATTGTTCTCACTCCTTCAAACATTATCTATTTCTCTCTCATCTTTAGCATCTGATTGCTACAAATCCTACTTCATTATCACCATAATTATCAATAGCCGTTTTATTAATTAAACTTGAGATCTTTACAAACTCAAAATGACATAATTGTTCCACATGCACAGTATCATGAATGAATCCGACTTGTGAATCTTTTTCTCATTGTGATCTTATTCTCATCTACGTTCTCAGGTTTATCACTGGTGCACAATCTTTCTTTTGCTCTCCTCTTCTCTTATTTATTACTATTTTCTCCATTTCCAAACGTGTAAGGAGCCTACATCACTGATAAAGCATGTCATATTAAACGTCTATCTGCTATTTAAAATGTATTTTTTTTTTTCTGTCCATTCTAATCCATTAGTGTATACTAATTAATTATTTCTGCCTTATTTCTGTATAAAAGAAAACTGCATATATGTATTTGGCTGCTCTTTCTGCTCGCTTTTTCCCTGTTGCAGTTGCAGTCATACCAGACTCAGACTCACTCAGGCTCCTCTCACTCTGACAACCTCCATTAATGTTTCATTACACCGGATTATCAGCTGGAACTCAGCATATCACAAATTGCGACCTACTAGTGTGCAGTGAATATTAGATCTATTACAGAAAGTGAAGTGAAAAAGAAAGAAAAGTTAGTAATTACAATTTTCTACCTACCAGTGTGCAGTGAATTTTAGAATTATTACAAAAAGTGAAGTGAGCCGAACTGTCAACGCATTCATAATGCACTCGGCTATTCAAGTGATTGAGATTTTCTCATTTAGTTTAAGTTTTCTTAGATTTAGTTTCATCCCCATTTTCTATGTCATGTTCTCTTCCGTGGTTGACTCAGCGTTGGTCTACAACCCCCATGATGACTCTCCATGACGCGTCTGCTCGCTCGCCCTCAACGTGCGATTATTTGAACAATAATAATGACACAGGTTTAATATTATCCAATGAGCTGCACCATTTTAAAAATCGTATTAAAATTGCTCATCTTAATGTCCAGTCCCCCAATTGTCATATCGACGAACTAAGAGCAATCTTTCGTTTTCGGGACTTTAATGTAATTGGAATTTCTGAATCATTCTTAAAACCCAGCATTCCATCAAATCTAGTTTCATTGCCTGGATATAATCTTTTCCGTAATGATAGGTTAAATAAAGCCGGTGGGGGCGCAGCAGTTCAAGTAAAAGATTGTATTAAATCTAAAATACTGAACACGCCTAAACAAGAATATGCTGCTAGTTCTTTATTGATGTTACTTCAGCTCTCTTTATCAAGCGCTGATAGATTATTAGTTGGTATTTGCTATCGCCCACCAAAATTGGTCATTTTACAGATTTTGAAAATGCACTTCTCTTTTATGCCATTTTATAACCGTATTCTAGTTATGGGAGACATGAATACCGACCTAAACATGACTAATCGTAACTTTGACTATTACCAACTGACAAATATCTTCCAATGTCTTGACATGACTATTTTACCACTGGATCCAACGCATCATACTAATGAATCTGACACATTCATAGACTTACTCGTAGTCAGTGACCCCAATGAAGTTATACACAAGGGTCAGATCTCTGTCCCAGCTATTTCTGGACATGACCTGATATTTTGTGTGCTATCTTACAAACCACCCAGACCAGAACAAAAATTCATAACATACAGGGATTTTAAACACTTTGATGGAGCAACCTTCCTGACTGATGTAAGACAATCACCATGGCATCAGATTGAGGCCTTATCCTCAGTTAATGACATGGTTGATACTCTTGAAAATTTGACTCTTAACTTATATGACAGACATGCACCCTATGTGACCAAGAGAATAAATAGAAAAGGACGTGTACCTTGGATGACTGATGATATACTAAAGATGATGGGACAAAGAGATAAGGCTCATAGAAAATTTAAAAAAACATATGATCTGAATAGCTTAATTGAATATCGAAGTCTCCGTAATAAAGTTAAACAACAGTTACGTAATTCAAAAATTAGATACTTAAATTCATTTATGACCGATAACAGACAAGACTCTTCATCATTATGGCGTGGAATTAAAGAATTCGGCCTGAGTAAACAGAAATCTCAAACCCCAATTGACTTACCACTAGACAATTTAAATGAACATTTCATCTCACATTCAAATCAACGTGACGAGACGATCATTAGTAATCATGCTAACAATCTAAATAATCAGGTAACAAATTCAAACACTCCAGTAGCTGAACAATTCAGTTTTCGTCCAATTTCATTACAAGAAACTTACAAAGCAATTCAACATGTTCGTAGTAATGCTACAGGGCAGATAAAATACCAATAAAATATATTAAAAATCCTATTTGCAGTCCTACCAATCATCACATTCATATTCAATAAATCTCTTGAAGATGGTGTTTTCCTGAAAATTGGAAGCTAGCTCTGGTACGTCCATTAAACAAAGTTACCTCTCCTAATAAAGTAGAAGACTACAGACCAATTAGTATCGTACCTGCGCTTTCCAAAGTACTAGAAAGACTTGTCCATGCACAAGTTGTAGCATTCCTAGAGCATAATACCAAACTTCATAACTTTCAATCCGGATTTCGAAAATCTCATTCAACTGAAACTGCTTTACTACGTGTTACTGATGATATAAGGTTAGCTATGGACCAAAGAAAATGTACTATTTTAAGCCTGTTTGATTTTTCCAAAGCATTCGATACGGTAGACCATAAAATTCTCCTTAGCAAATTAGCCCTTTTGGATTTAACCACAGAGCACTACAATGGTTTAATTCGTATTTATCCGGTAGGAAACAATGTGTATCTGTTGGTGATAAGAGATCTAATTGGAAAATGTTTTACATGGTGTTCCCCAAGGATCTATACTAGGCCCCTACTGTTTACTTTGTATGCAAATGACCTCTCCTCTGTTATTAAGTTTTCCAATTTTCATACTTATGCAGACGATCTTCAAATTTATGCAAGTTGTTCAACCACTAAAATCAATGAAACAATACACAAAATGAATGAAGATATAAATTTAATAGTTGAATGGACTAAGAAAATGGCCTTAAACTCAACCCTATCAAAACACAGCCTATAGTAATTGGATATTCACGCATAATCAACAGCATAGATTTTAATTCAATCCACAAAATTATTGTTGATGGTAATGAAATACCCTACTGCAGCTCAGTCAAAAATCTTGGAATACTCATGAATAAAACTCTTGACTGGTCAGATCATGTTAATAGCACTTGTAAAAAGTATTTTCAGCCATGCATTCATTGAAGAAATTGCAAGACATTCTTCCTAGAAACATAAGATTATTACTAGTTAAATCTCTGATCTTCCTCACTTTATCTATTGCAATTCTGTACTTAATGACATGCAAGTTACTCTAAACGATAAACTACAGCGCTGCAAATTACTGTCTAAGGTTTGTGTACTCCTCGAACGACACGATCGGATAACCCAAGCTCACATTGCAAGCTCAACTTTAAAATTGCCAGAACAGCAGCTTTGTCGAATACGGAAACTTGTAAGGCATATTTTAAAATATGGCAAACCTTCTTATTTCAAAAATGATTTTAAATTTGTTTATGAAGATCGGAGGCTAGATGTTCCAAGTACTAAAACAGGTGAAAATACTTTAAGAATACCAAATCATCGAACAACAATATATACTAAATCTTTTCTTGTCAGCGCCTGTCGCGCTTTCTATAAGATCCATTGAGAGTCGAGCTTCATGTTAAAATTGAGAAAATATTTTTTTGATAGATTGACTGAGTCCGTCCAACCCTGAATCAACCACATGACATCTCCTATCTTTCATCCCTTCATTCATCCTCTTCGTAGTTATATGAATGATTCTATTCTAAAATACTTTTATATTCCAACTCTGAATAATTTAATATTATGAAATACAGTATTAATATTCCAATTATCTTTTTTTTTCTCATTTTCATTTATTTAGTGTACAGTATCATTCCATATTGACTACATCAACATTTCATACTCTTATCCTTTACATCCCATCATTATGTTAGAATTATTTATTCATCTTATACCTACATTATAATATTTAATAGTATTAAATTCCTAATATTAGTTCTAGTCGAATTTGTCAGAAAAATAAAGGCCTGCGGTTGAGTGTTAATGGAAGGATGTCCTTTACATCCTTCTCCAAGAATGGACATTCATATGTCCAAACTCCGCTTTCATGTAGATACAAAACTATCATAATACCGTTAGCATATTGAATCTCATATCTGTTAATCCATATCATCAAATAAATTTTCATAGTTTATTTTTTCTTTAGTTGAATCGAATATTGAATATAATTATGGTGTTCGTTTAGTTTGGCGGATGGCGAATAACAGTTATTTTGCTCGATATAATTATACAGTATATACAGAAATTCAGTTGAGTGGAAGTTGCTCGCGGTCCGCCAAACTGAATAGATGTACCTGGATATTATCATTTTATTAGTGAGCTCTAAATTAAATTTACTAGTATAAATAAAATTTCATTTGATAAGCTCCCTTAAATTATCTGTATGGATACTGTACTTACTTTTATCCTAAATGACGTTCATTGTATATTATCATTTTATTGTAAGCTCCCTCTTAACTTATCTTTTCTACTTAATTAATACTGTAATTACTTTTATTACACTAAAGGACGTTCAATGAAATAACTACTGTATCTTGATATAGAATTTAAGCTGACATTATGTTGTATTCTACATGAATAAAGTAAATAATCTAATCTAATCTAATCTAATCTCTCATGTAGATAAATCGAAATCATATTATCATCATCACTTTTTATTCAACAATTGAAACAAAACGCAGACATGAGAAAACATTCATAACATGAATAAAACATAACGTTCAAATAGGAATATATCTTGATAAAAGTATTATCAGTTGGGAGCAAGATGACAATGATCTTTGGAAATCTGTCAATTCATTTCAACTCGGAAATAATCCAATTCAAATTTAATGAATTACCCGTGGCGAAGCGTGGTATACTTAACCGGTCATCGCCGGGTATATTTCCTATAGGACATATACCCGGCGATGACCGGTTAAGTGTACCACGCTTCGCCACGGTTAATTACACAATCAACATGAAGTACATAGCATTCCCAACATTTCTATTCCGCCCAGTAATAACTACTGGACGCTTCTTCTAATTTGTATTACTCTTGGTTGAAGACAATAATTGAACATCCATCTACCGAATTTCGTTATAATCTAACTCAAGAAACTAAGATAGAAATTTCTTTCATACTGGTACTTTTTAAAATGGGGTTTGTAATATGCATTACAAAGTGTTACATCACATTACATTACAAGTGTCACGAACGTTTCAAGGCGATTTGAAATAGATACGTTTTGTTAGTAAAAATGTCACATCGAGATTCCACTGTTAGATCCAGGTTCCACAGTATTTATTATGATTAATGTTGTGAAACATTATCCCTCTTAGAGATTATCAAACCCACTCCCATAACTCACCCTCCGTAAATTATCGAGCCAGTATTTCACTTTGAAAACTTTTAAAACAGGAAAAAGTTCAATGCGCGTTGAGGGTGAATAATGAGGTAATAAAATTTTAAATAGAAGAATAAAATAACGGTGAAATGTTTTTATTGCTGGGACAAGAGAGGAAAATTGCAAGTTTGTCGACGAATAAAGTGGTTAAGTTCACTATTCCTCTCTTACTGGGTGCGGGGGAAGACACCTTATCAGGAGTGTGGGGAAAGTACAGGGCGAATAAGACTTGGGGTGCGAAAATGGCGGTAGTAAAATAGACGCTTGGCTTCTTTATTGTCCTCCACTTCTGCAGGGGCCATCAACAACACAAGCCAACTTTAAAAGTAACTTACGCCTTCACCCCTCCCCATCACAACAACTGCACTGCTGCTGCTACAATTACCTAGTTTCTGTTTCTTATTATTGCTTCCTCGCTAATAGAATGCCGAGGGAGCCGAGAACAGTCGAAAGGTGCCGAAAAAATAATATCGGCCACTTTTTATTTGCTGCCTAATTGTTTGGGAAGTGCTGCGAGGAAATTAAAGAATGGTGTAATACGGAGGGATACCAACAACACCGAAAAGTTGGCGAAAAAATAATATCATTGACTTTTTTATTTGCTGCCTAATTGTTTTCGAAGGGAAAAATAATGGGAGAGGGAAATATAATGAGTGAGGAAAAGTGTAGCAAGGCGAATGACGTAATACGAAGGGAAACCGACAACACTCAAAAGTTGGCGAAAAATATTGGTGACTTTATTTGATTCCTAATTGTTTTCAAAGGGAAGAATAATGAGTGAGGGAGACACTTATAGGAACATAAGTGTTGTAAGGGAGTTGCGTAATACGAAGAAAATCCAACAAGACCCGAATGTTGATAATGAAAAATATTGGAGGCTTTTTATTTGTTGCATAATTGTTCTCGAAGAGGAAAATGAGTGAAGATGAGGAGGGAGAGAAGAATTTATTGGAGTGATTTCATGATTGAATTAAGAGTTAATTGAGTCAGTTTTACGAAATGTGAAGTTTTGTTCAGTTCGTAATTTTTAAAGAAGTAGTAACTTAGATGGAGAGAGGTGAAGGTTAATTTTAGAATGAGGAACTGAATTTTATCTGAATTTGAATTAAGAACTGAGGAATCTCAATCTGAATAAAATACTAATAAAATAAATTTTCAAATTCAACTTTATTGGAATTGTCTACTAAAATTTTCAATACTCTATTGGAATGAAATACATACAAATGAATACATTTCAATAAAATATAAGTCAAAACATAAAATTTCAAAATAATTATGGAAACCATAATTAACGCTCCATACTCAATGGCATTGAAAGACCAAAAAAGTATTACATGCTATTAGCCTTCAGAGTAGATTGAGTAAACACAGCCTCAGTGAGAAGGTGAGTAAAGTGGAATCATGATACTCGCAGTGTTCAGAATTGAGAAAGAGACAGAAATAAGTTCAAAAGCAGGTGAATGGAGATAGAAAATAGTGGCAAGAGTAGAAAAGAGGATGACGGTAGGTAGGCAGCGCAGAGTAGCAGTAATCCCGGCCAGGCCTGTCTTACTCTTCACTGCATCTTTTATCAGATCTCCTCATTACGGGTCTTTACTTATGAAAGTTTGATGTCGGTCGAGATTTTTCCCGTTTTCTTTTGCTTCTGCTTCTACTTATCCTTGTTATTCTTTCGAGTTGGAAGATGCCGCACGTCAAGTGAGGAAAGAAGAGGAGAGGAGAGGAGAAAGATGTTTCTGACAGAGACTGTAAGGTACCGCGAATCTGTTATGTTGTGCATTATTTAGCGGTATTTGGACTCCAGCTTTGGATTCACCTTTTCTACCCCGAATAGAAGAAAACCATCTCTGACCTATCAGTCACTCTAGGTTCCCCACCCCACCACCTTCACCTCCTTCTTCTCCTCCTCTTCCACTTTCATCTAACCTAATCTGATTCGTTTATTCTTCTTCTTCTTCCTTCTTCTTCTTCTTCTTCTTCTTCTTCTTCTTCTTCCTTCTCCTTCTCCTTCTCCTTCTCCTTCTCCTTCTCCTTCTCCTTCTTCTTCTTCTTCTTCTTCTTCTTCTTCTTCTTCTTCTTCTTCTTCTTCTCTTCCTCCTCCTCCTCCTCCTCTCCTCCTTCTCCTTCTTCTTCTTCTTCTTCTTCTTCTTTTTCTTCTTCTTCTCCTTCTTCTCCTCCTTCTCCTCCTCCTCCTCCTCCTCGTCCTCCTCCTTCTTCTTCTTCTTCTTTTCTTCTTCTTTTCTCTTCTTCATCTCCTTCTTCTTCTTCTTTTCTTCTTCTTCTTCTTCTTCTTCTTCTTCTTCTTCGTCTTCTCCTCCTCCTTCTTCTCCTCTTCCTCCTCCTCTTCCTCCTCCTCTCCACCTTCTCCTTCTTCTTTTTCTTCTTCTTCTCCTTCTTCTTCTCTCTGCTATTATTTCCTTCCATTCACCGCCTTCTCCTCCATCATCCAACAAATAAACTTTCTTTCCCCTTCCATGCTCTCCTTTTCTGCTTTTCGACCACCAGCAAATGTCTAAATGTCTGTCTCATTCTGTTCAGCGGCACTGCCACCACACTGCGAGCTGACTTGTTAATTTGTTATTCATTTCACACCAATTTCGCCGCAAATCCCATCTCTCTGACCGTCATTCATCCTCTTCGTCCAGCTTTTGTCTTGCCTGTCATTCGTGATTGACACGGCCCTAATTCAAGAACTCTTGTGCCACTCAACGTTTGCCAACTTCTCTTTTCCTTCCAAGTTTTTCTTCTGATTTCTCCTCTTCCAATTCTCTCTTCTATTCCTACTTCTCTTGCCCTCCTCCTTTTTATACCTCGTACTTCTTCCTCCACCATTACTCCTATCACAAACTCCTTCTCCTTACTTCTTTTACCTCGTTCTTTATTCTTTACTCTCTTCTCCTTTCTCTTCTGCTACATCATACCTCTTCCTCCACCTCTACTCATCCACCTACTCCTGCTCCTCGTTTTACCTCTTTCTACGCATCTTCTTCTCCTCAATTTCTCTCTTTGTGTTGTCTTCTCTTTTGTGTAGTTCTTCTCTTTTGTTTAGTCTCTTCCACTTCCGTATTATCCTTTTCCTCCACCATTCGCACGATCTCTTTCCATTTTTGTTCATTTTTCTCTTTCACGTCTCACCTCATCTTGCCCCTCTTCCTCTTTCCTCTTTTTTATTCTTTCTTGTCATCCTTTTCCTCTCACACTCCTATTCATTTACCAACCTTTCCCCTCTTGTTTTTCTTCTCTTTATGCATCTTCTTCTTCTCCTCCATCACTTCTTCACTTTTACTCCTCCCTCTCCTCTTTCTTTTTCCACTTTTCCTTTTCTCTAACATCTCCTACTTCCCTCTCATATCATATCATTCTTCTTCTCCTTTCCTTTTATTTCCCCTGTCTTCTCATTTCCCTTTTTCTCCATCATTCGGACGGTGTCGACCCCTGAATGTCTGACGCTGAATAAAATATGTTCGTAGCAATTATCATGGTGGCGCCCCGAAATCTCCGTATCTTGTCAATTAACCAGATTAGAGTTCTCTCGCCCGAATCTGACTTTAATCTGATGAGTAATGAAAAAATGTTCTGTCCTGCAAATCAGACCTGCTAGTCATTTTATGAAACTCCTGTATTCTTACAATTGGTTTTTAATTTTACTTCAATATATTGTTGAGGAATAATAAACTAAGATTTAAAATTTGTTTTGGAACGATCATCCTTATCATTGAAAGATAAATTCATTCTTCTGGTTCTAAACTATTCTTAAAAAGTGCAACTTATCACAACTCTCTAGATGGTAAAGTAGAAAATAAATAAAGTTTGAAAACATCACTTTCTAATTTGTGGAATAGTAGCCTAGAAGTTTTTTGGAAAGGTTTGGTGGAACAGACATGATTGTTGCTTATGGGCACAGACGCACCTACACGCTTGCCTGTCTACACCTTTTTCAAAAACATATGACTGTATCTCACAAGAAAAACACTGTAATAAAAGCTGTCATGTTCATCACACTGACTGCACTTGTTGGCTAGACCGATACATTGTCGCAGACTGTGTTCATAAATTGGAAAAAGAGCTAAGCTACCATCATTTCGTACCATATTTCCATCATTCGTTACCATGGAAACGTTTAAGAAACAGTCATTCGCCAGCCACCTTTTTACAAACATCACTCTATAGACTAATTGACGTCCTTGATTGTGTTCCCTGTCACAATACAAACCCTATTTCAAAAATAACCTCTGATGAACAATCAAGTTCAAATCACATTGAAATCAGTTTCTATCACGCACCACAAATACAGCCGTCATACCCCACACTCACACTACATGTACAGTTACAAGTTAGACTACTCGGAGACTGTCTCTGATGCTTGAAAGGTGTTGTGAGAGAGAGAAAGTGTGAAAGGGATAAAAAGAGAGGAAGAGAGTGGAAGAGAGAGAAAGATAGAAATAGAGTGGAAGAGAGAGAAATAGCAAGGGAGAGAAAGAGAGGAACAGAGTCGAAGAGTGGAAGAGAGAGAAAGACAGGAAGAGCGTGGAAGACTGGAAGAAAGAGAAAGATACAGAGTGGAAGAGAGAGAAATAGCAAATTCTGATCATATTGAATGGCGTAGAAGGAGGAGGAGTGGGGAGAGAGTTTGATGACGAGGCGAGGTAGAGTCAAAAGTGGAGATTCCTTGTTTTTCGTGCGATGCGAGTGATGCTGAATGAGTCAGATATGCACGGCTGTTATCAGCAGATGCGTCAGCAGCAACATCAGCAGTCTGAGATGTGTCAGTCAGAGCACATGACGGCACCAACTGCTTCTGAATAATGAAACAGACGTTCTTGATGCTCTTCTCTACAGCAGACTCTCTTCTCCAGCTCCAGAAGTAGACTCCGGCTCATTCGTCAGTCGACTAGCCTACCGTCGTGACGAGATACTCTTGACTTCCAGGCCCGATTCCAGTAAATCTCTCTTCCCTTCTCTCTCCTCTATCATTCTCTCTCTTCCTCCCCTCTTCTCTGTCATTTTCTCGCTCTCTCTCTTCCTCCACCGCCGCCGACACGAATCAGCGCTCGGAAAATCTCTACTCTTTCCCGGCTCCGACATCCACTCTCCGGAAAATCCACGCCTAACAAACCACCACCCATTTTCCGCCGCCTTCCTTTCATTTCCCGCTCACAAATCACATGCACACTTTTCTTCGAAGTTTTTCTCTTGCTTTCCATGATGATATCAAGTGAGAGGAGGTAGAGAGTGTTGTTGGAGATGCATTCAATAAACTATGCGATTGTTATTACAATGTCAGTGTTGCAACGAATACAGTAGTTGAATACATTCAATGACTTTATTCGATTATTATCAGAATCATATAAGTGTGATGGGAAATAAATGTAGTAGTGATAGATGGGAAAATCATTCTTGAGGTGCGTTTAGACTATGTAACTTTGTTATAAAACATTTGTTATATAACAAGTTTTCTGTACCTTTTGTTAGATAATAACAGCTGACACTACACAAAAGTATTCATTTTGTTATATAAAATTTGTAACATTTTTGTGAAACTTGTTATATAACAAATGTTTTATAACAAATTTACATAGTCTGAACGCACCTTCAGTCTAATTATATATAAGCATTTCCACCACAATAAAGAGTGTTCAATCATGTCAGTGCTGTGCAAGGAATAGTAGTAGTTGAATAAGTTCAATGAATTTATTTTATTATTATCACAATAATATTGGTATTATATGCAACAAATTCAGTAGTGGTACATCATACATGTGAGATAGCATCCCAGTAAAATAGATGAGAATATAGAAGATACAATATAGAAGAACTTCTGGAAATATCTGTAGTAGTAGATTAAATTTTCAACACGATTTTTAGTATTCTCAAATCTGTTGAAACTTGAATAACTTAAAACGTTTCAATGCAACATTTATTTACAACTAAATTGAAAACAACATAAACATGATATTTATACAAATCTTGATGTTTGTTTATCATATTATGTGTCCTTATTTATTCTTCTTCAAAACCGCGTGATTACGACATCTCCAAACAAAATCTTCCCTATAAACACTTTCCTTCTACAACTTATTCTTTTTCACGCACATTTTGACAATTGATACCTTGGGAGCAAGGAATGAAATAAGGAAATGAATAAGGTGAAGAGAATAAGGCGAATAAGGTGGATGATTCCAAGAGAGCCGAATCAGAATAATAATTAAGAAAGTTTTCAGTTCTCCCACCATCCGTGTGACATGTCATTTCACCTCTCCTCCTTTCTCCTCCTCCTCTTCTTTCTCCTCTTTTCCTTCTTCTCCTTCACACCTTTCTTCTCCATCTTCTGTCTTCTGTATTTCTGACTGGCACATAAAAACTTGTCTCCTCTCCTGAATAACTAATTAACAATTCCTTCTCCTTCCATTTTAACGGCTACTTGGCTCCGGCATAAATTATTACACCAGTAATAAATTTCTCACACAGCCATAGTAAAACTTTGCTGTTTTTAAGTTGCAAGTTTTGTGCGCGCGCATGCAAACTTTGTTGGATTGACCTCCCAACTTTTCACGAGATTCTCATTTCGCCAGCAAGGGTGAACTGTGCTGGAGAATAGGTAATTTGCAAATAAAAATAGATTGGGAATGTTCTATTCAAAAAAAATCTAAATTATATAAATTTACAAAACGAGGTGGTTACTAGGTTGTTACAGTTTGTGAGGTAAAGCTTGAGGTATAATTCTCCATCCCAATGGTGTCTACCCGATATGCCTTCACAAAGCTACTTAGAAGATTCTTAATGATCACTCTTTTTAAATCTGGTATCGAAAAACGCAATATGACCTGATGACAAGTTGACTAATTGATAAGCCATTAGCGATCATAGACATAACTACACCTTATAGTTAACCACAAGGTTTTCAAATAAAATATTCTATTTATAACATTGTACTTGGAAAAACGTCCACAAAAATAAATTTTCTATGGGGACTAAACTCGATTAGATTTCTCTACAATATCTCCAGCTAGAGACTCACGGGAATTAGAAATCTATCCTTAATGCAGTTATCCTGTCCACCAACAGAGGGGTGCTAAACAGGAAAGGGTGGCAAGTTCCACTCGCAGAAAAAACAGAATCTTTATCTAAAATAAAATAAAAAAGGACGGTCGAAAGTTTTTTTCAAAACTGTATTGTTCACCACTCCACGTCGTGCAGTTGGGTCTTTGGTGACAGGTTTGATTTCGAATTTAAGGGGTCGTATCGGGTAGAGAAAAAGGCAATCATAAAGAGGAAGAAATACAGATAGAGATTCAGACAGAAAGAGAATAAGATCGGGTGAGGAAGAGAGGATGTTAATATTAAAAAGAGGGACAGAGCAAAAGAGTGAAACTGAGAAAAATTGATGAAAGTTTTGTTTAGGCATTTGAGAGACCAGATAAACTAGATGAATTAGAAGAAGTTTTTTTGCAGTATTTGGAGGAACGGATTAAATAGATGATTTGGATAAATATTTTTTTGAGATGGAAAAAGGACAGAATAAACAAAGTAATAAATGAAAGTAGGAGAGGGGGCAAACAAAACAAATAGACAAACGGGTAGATAGAGAGAGTGAGCTAGTGATCAAGAATAATTGCGAGTCAGAAAAGATGAACAATAGAAAGAGTAATGAGAAGAGATAATGGAAGTAAAGAGAACATAAATTTTCAATACTTTGATGATAACATATGAGAAAAAATACATAGATAATGTATGTGAGAGAGAGCAACTATCAAGAATTGGTATGAAAGTGAATATGATTGAGAATTTTAAATCAGATTATTGGCTAATAATCTCATTCGAAAGAAAAGATGGTAATATATAAAATTATAAAGTTTGAACACATAAATGTAGATTCTTGGGGAAAGGATGTCCAAGGATATCCTTTCATTAACAATGTGAGAATGAGAGAGAGACAGAGAGAGAAAAAAGGGATAGAACCACTTGGCAGTCGTTTACAGAGAGACAAACAGAGAGATAGAGAGAATGGAAGACAGAGAGAGTATAAGTGAGAGAGAGAAAGAGGAAGGAAGAAGAGTCGATAAAAACGAAGGTAAACCCTAATCTGGTTGGAGAGGCTCCACGCGCGGGGGACACAACATGACCAAAGAGGGTTTAGAGGTATATCCGCTGAAAGATAGTTGTTGAAAGTCAGCATGGGCTTCTTGTTCGCTCAGTGACACTCCGACACAAATTGAGGGGGGAGGGCCCCCCTACACCAACTCCCAGGGAACCCTACGGAAGTAAGAGAACTATTGACAAGATCCCCGGAGACCCTCAGTCAGGGGGGACGGTGAAGCCTGCCCCATCACTTTTCACTGGCAACTTTGCAGCCCTCTCAACTTGGGGCTCTCAACCCCGGCTCCAAAAAACATGGACAGGCAATCACCGCTCTAATTACTTTAAAGTAGTTGTGTGTGTCCGTCCGCCCGCTCGCCTTTCAATGGAGAACGTCGAAAGAGTTAGCTGATGTCTCCCACCCCGAGAAACGAATCCTGTCAACTCCCAGTCTTCATCTGTATCATCTTGCTTTTCCTGTATCATCCCCCTTCTACTGTATCACTATTCTTCATCTTTGTTATCATCTGTATAATCATCCACTTTTTTCGATTTATTTCTTTTAATACCTAATTTCTACAATTTCTTTCACGTCTGATCCTTTTCTATGATCTCGAGACTCTATGCATTTTATCTTAATCGTTAATGAATGAAATAATGAATGCCTAATTCTCGCCAATATAATTCAAAAACAATAGGAGGAGAGTAAAGACACTTCAATCCATGTTGTCGACAAAAATCGTTAATTAATTCATTTTATGGGAATAAGGTGGAATATGATTGTGAATGAGGGCTGCTGATGAAGAATACAAATGAACGCTGGAAAAATTGTACATTGTACAAATTTGGAAAAGAGTCATGAACATTGAGTATATGTTTTGGTTTGACACAAACAATACTCTATCACAAAACAGATACTCTAATTACACAGTTCGTATAGCACTTGACTGTACTTTAATGATATGGCATGTGGACTGTGAATGAACTATTGTCATATCATTACAACTCGTCATAGCTTTTAACCTATACCTGTTCAAAGTATACTTTACAAAGTCTGAATTACAACAATAGCTTTACTTTGTTCGAAATGTACAATATTTCATCCACTATAAGACATCATTATTATTACTGCATCGTAGTGAATGAATTCTTACACTTTTTCATCATTGTAGAAAGCTGTAATGAGGCAATTCATTGTCAGTCTAGGTACCTTAACTAGTGATCGCAATATAACTCGCTCTCATCATTTATCATGGAAATTTTTAGAAAAAAATGCTTCAATTCAAAAAAATATTTGTATTTTTTTCAATTATGGCGAAATTTCTATTCTATTCAAAACACATGAAAAATGTGTGTGTTCATGTGTGTTCAACACAAACAATACCCTCTTTATCACAAAACCTATATCGGTTACTCTCTGTCCAACTGCTTCACATCACAATATTCTATTAGATCCAGGATATCAATTCTACCTCCATTCCCCTGAAACACATGCCCATTGTTCCCACCGAGGTCTATACTCTGATTCTCTATGAGGTTGTATGGGTTTTGTGCTTGACTGGAGTTGTTGAGAGGGCACCATACACAGTTCAGTATTGTCTCTGGTCTGAATGCAGCAAGCTCAGCTGTAATCCTCGGCATTTAACATCCAATTTGCAATTGTAATTAACGAACGCTCATAACAACCTCGTAATCCATCGCCAAGCTCGTACGAGGTGGATGGTACAAAGATAAGCTATGATGAAACTCTATGAACAGGATGATAGGAAGAGTTGAAGAGGAGGTAAGGATTCCAAAGAGCAAGAATACTTCTCCTACTGGTGAGGAGTGGGAAAGAAAGAGTAGGAATCCAAACAAGAATATAATAGGATAGAGATGTGCTTGAAAACGTTTTGTGCGAGTACTGGTATAGAATGTTTTCCAAGGCTCCGTGACCTTGTAGGCGGAATGTTTTTCGAATGTTTTCTTGTACTACATTACGTAATGTTTTCCATCTAGTAAACGTTTCCGCAACGTCTTGTCATGTTTTCCGAACCGTAGGCATAGATACAAGATCGAATTATTCGAAATATATAATTATAAGGCCTTGAGATTGAACGCTTCTATGAACTTTTACTCAAGCACTATCCAAAGTCCTTATAATAAAGTGGAATATAGAAATTGTAGAGAGAGTAGGATAAAATTATTTTAGAACTTACCTGCTACTAGCTGCTAACTGCTCCTCTTCTTTGCATTTCAGATGAATCTGCTGAAAGCTGGTACATCTTCTTTCCTCCATATTCAAATATCTGAAAAAAAGAAATAATTATTTATTTTAAACATTTATTTAAGATACCAGATTGATCTACTATTTGATGATACATATTTGAAAGAATGTAAAATTTCAGTCTTGGTTTAGATTCTGGAGAAATATGTATATTCCCTTACAGTAAATGTTAATACCCTGTA
This sequence comes from Laodelphax striatellus, assembly GCA_017141395.1. Classification (NCBI taxonomy): domain Eukaryota; kingdom Metazoa; phylum Arthropoda; class Insecta; order Hemiptera; family Delphacidae; genus Laodelphax; species Laodelphax striatellus. The sequence continues at coordinate 21,372,205 of CM029535.1, forward strand.
TATACGGAAGAACAATCAAGTGAATAAAGAATCGTGGTTATAAATTGATAATGTAATGTATTATGACAATCCTCAAGCTTCTGAACCTTAATATTGATAGCATGTTCCAAAATTTACGAAACTCCAACCCAGAATTTGGTGGATAGAATATTAATAGGTACAGCTCTCACTCAACCTTAAGGGAGGAACGGTAGTTTATAATCCATAAAAATAATTATCTATTGCAATATAAATTATTCGTTAATTATAAATCAATCACTATGAATTCTAATGTCTGTCATCAACGTATTAATAATAATAATTTCGTGTAACCTGGCTGGCTCAGGTCTGGTATCAGAGTTTTCAGGGCACTCCTGATCAGTTCAGGGTCTCTGACGTTACTTAACGACTGTTTTATAGTATTGAATAATACTATGACTAACCATATCGAGAAGTCTCAACGTTGTTTCATATAATAATGGTTTCTGTACTGTATGGTTTTATGAATTTAATTTATCATTTCATTTGAATTTAATGTATCAATTCTTTATTTATTTTTAAATGAATTGATTTGAATCATCTATCCCTTATCAATCAACCCAGGCAGAAGTCTTGACAATATCATTTGGGATTTATTTTGTTTGTAAAACTGTTTTTCTTGCGAATTCCTTGCTGTTTCAATTCCAAAATAAAGTTAATTTTCTCACTTTATCATTTTGGTCAATGAAAAAGAATTCAACAAATACTGACAACAAATAAATCATTGTTTCTTTTCGAATGCAGTAGGCAATAGCTCGTAGCTAAGGCCCCTGAACTGTAAATGAATCATTATCATTACAACTCATCATGGCTTTTTAACAAGTTCAAAGTGTATAGGATTCCATCAACTATAAGATAATGAAAAAACAAACAAATTATTGTCAAATATCACGATTTTTTATTAATAAACAGACATGTTTCAGCACCTTAGGTGCTATCATCAGTGTTATATTTGACAATAATTTGTTTGTTTTTTCATTATGAGTAAGTATCACTACATCTCACCAGACACTGTGTCACTTTGAGATATTTTATTGCTGCATCATGGTCGATGAATTTCCTCGACACTTTCATCATTATAAAAAGCATTTTCATCATTGGAAGAAGCTATAATAAAATTCATTGACAGTCCAGGGGCCTCAGCAAAGTGAACTCACTATAACTGGAGTACATTTTCTGTCAATATCATCAGTATTGAAGCGCACATGCATGTACCAACGGAATGACGCCCAAAAATAGTCCAGCTGGCACCAATAAACCAATCATACCCTGCTGGCCAAACATGGCCACTGTATTGTACAATAGTCAACAAGCCGACGGCAGCGAATAGTTTTCATTAGTGAGCAAATCAGTGCCGGGTGTCGATTTAATTCGCCGGCGATATGGAAAATGAAAATTCGGACGAGGGAAACTCTCAATTTTCATCAAAAGTGCGTGTCCTGTTTGTGTTTGCCTCAGCCCCGGTTGCGATCAGGCGTGATTCTATTGACAGAGGCTAATGAAAATCGAACGCTAATAAATTTCATCACCGGTCCGCGTTCGCTAGTAAAGCAAATTACTGCCGAATGACGGCCGGCTCAGGCCAGGTAGCAATCTGATTCACTTTTCAATTTTGCTAACCGACATTCGGTGATTTGCGTCTACTTCTGTAGTTACTGTAACACACTTCATTGCGTTGTATTTTATCAATTTCATCCAGGTAGTGATTCAATTCCAATTGTAGTTTTCAATTTCATCCAGGGGCCTATTGCATGAGAAAATACAAGCTAGTAATACTAGTTGTCAGATGGCAAGTTACCGTAGTGACAACTAGTATTACTAGCTTGTATTTTCTCATGCAACAGGCCCCAGGTAGTCCAGGCCTGTGGCCCAATGGTAGTCCAGGCCCAATAGCCCCAGGCATTGTGGTTCACTTTTCAATTTTGCCAACCGAAATTCTGTTATTCGCTTCTACTACTGTAGTAACTGTAACACACTTCATAGCATTGAATTTTAGCAATTTCATCCAGGTATTAGCATTGTGGTTCAGTTTTAAATTTGCCATCCGAGGATCTGTGATTCGTGTCTACTTTTGAACTACACTTCATTGCATTGAATTTTATAAATTTCATTTGTTTGTTGTTGCTAGAAAAACGTTTAGTTCTTCAACAACAAAAATAGAAACCCCAATTAACGAATTTTTCATTCATTTGATGACCAATATAATGATATTCATTAACAAAGAAAGATGTAAAGGGTTAGAGTTAGATTATCCCACTTAATGAACTCTCTGTAAAATTTATAACCTCCTTGCCTGAAAACCCCTTTCCATAATAAATTTAGGTAATCAAATCGAATCATCATGAGACTTGATTAGAAAGGCCCATTCTGTGATCCTTTCGTGGGAGAGAATATTGCTCTCTCACTCTTACTTTTCTGTAATATTCTTTATCACTTCCCTTCTACGCATATCTGAACGCCCCTACCAAACCCCCCCCCCCCACAACACAAACGCATTACGTGTCCCTGACATACTCAGCGGCCGAATCTGAACCAGTACCACTTCATTTGGAAGGGATAACATATGAATATTAAAATGGCAATATTCGGAGCATTGCCGTAAATAAAGATTTCTTGCTCGCCTGGCTACTGCTACTGGTCCAGTTTGGGGGGGGGGACTGTGCGTATCCGTGGGAGGGGGTCGGGTATTCCGACCAACCGCTTCATCAGTTCCTCAATAAATTAAATTCTGCGCTTCCCTCGAAATTGGCCGAAAATTATTATTTGTTCAAACCCTTCCCTTCTCTCCCCTTGTAGGTGTGTGTGAGGAATCAGGAGGGAGGAGGGAGGAAGTCATAGTAACCATGAACAGTACGAGAATGCAAACTGGACTTTAATTACAAATCGCCGGCCACGTATCGAGTTATCCTGGACATAAATTTTGATTTCAGTTTGTGCTGGTTTGATTGATTGTGTTATGGTCCATGATCATGGGTGATTCTGACTAGACTCAATTAGCCTATTATGAGTTACTGAAATCGCCTATCAACTATCATCTATGTTCTATGATTCCAATCACATCTAATTACACTGAATTTTGTATCCAATTTGAGTATAGACTATTCACTACTGTATTACCATTTGAAGTATACTGTATCAAGTATTGTATTTTGATCACAAAAAATATTCAGATATTCAATCTTTTGATGGCAACTCCCATGTATAGGCTATTTTCAGGAGTGTCTACTTTCTCAATGGATATCACAATGTAATTCTCATGAACTCTCTATGAATTCATGAACTCTCTATAATTCACATGAATTCTCTATGTTGTGAATTTTTGTATCGGTGTTTATTGAGAAAATGGAGTTTATTTATTCATTTATAATATCATACAAAGTATGTGATATATACTTATAAGTTGATTAGGGAAGCCTTAAGTAAGCCAAGACTATACCCTAGTAGGCAACTATTTGAAGACCTGGATTTACCAACTCTTAGACAGACCTATGTTGTTAAAATTATCTTGTACCTCAATAAGAATTTTCAACTGCTTGAGACCAGAAGATCGCCTTATTTTACCCGTCCAGCTACAACAAATGCTTTTAACGTTAACTTCATAAAACTATCAATCTGTAGACATCAGTTCACATATTACTGTAATTTACTTTCTAACAAGATTCCTACAAAATTCATAAGTCAAAAATGCACGAAACCCCTCTCAAAGGAAATAAAATACTGGACTAATCATCACATTTACTTCACACTGCCTATTGTATAACTTATTTCATGTTGATAATAACCATGATATTAAAGAAACCACTGTTAATGAAAATATTATGACCTACTGCCTAACTATTACTGTTTTGTTATCTTGAATGAAAAATTTTATTTGTATTTTTTGAACTCACAGCAGGCGCTCAGGGATTCCCTTGCCGGCTGTGCCAGGATGAACTATTATTTCATATTGTCAAGTGGAAACATTTATTGATTTTTTTATTTGTATTTAACTTCGTTCGTTTTGTAATTGTTCTGGCAAATAAATCATATTATATATTATATTATTAAGTAAATGATTCTGTGATATATAAAAGTGATTGTATACAATTTCGTCTCATAAACAACGTTGTTCTACGTTTGATTTTTCGCTGACACTATTATACATGGGAAGGTGACAAGCTTGACACCCCTGATTGGAAACATGGAAACGAGTTATTAAAAAAATCACACCTATCGAAAAAAACCCAGTCAATTTCAAAAAGTGTGAGAACAGGTGGACGCGGGTCATCGGCAACCAATAGGATCAAACTTTTGATTTATAACTTTTTCAGCGGGGTCAAATTCGAAAAATCGCTACAGCGCTGGAAAGCGATGGAAGCGCTACTCTATGCAAGAATGCAGAAGAGTGCATCTCTATACATGTTTATATTCACTCTGAAACATGTTTGTGATCCGATTCATGACAGAGCGCAGGTGAGTGCTCTACAAAATTCACAATCGTCACCTCCATTTTCGAAAGCCTGCCCCCTTTTTACACCAGCGGGGGGGGGGTCGAAAAAAATACGAGACCAAGAAGGGACAAGTGGATGGACAGAGCCGAAAACAAACAAACCCCAAAAAATACAGAGAGAATACGAATGCACGCTGCAGCGGGGCGAAAACAAAAATTTCCACCGTCCCCTGAAAGATTAATAGCAGCTCCTCTGTAGCCTATCTACCTAGGATATCTTTCTAGCCGTATCTAAAACAGTGGATGAGTATCAGCACATCATACATAAACAATCAGATTTTTTCATTTTTCACTCTGTCACCAACTCTCTTTCACTGATATTCTCTCTTTCTCTTTCCCATCAAAGTAGGCGAGACTGGAACATCACAAACAACGAAAAGGTTCAATCGTGCAGAATGCACAGAACTACACATAATAAACAAAAATGTATGTTTGCATGTGTATGAGTTTGCTGGAGTGCGAATTTTAGCATAAAGTTATGGAGGGGGAACAAAGATCCAAAGTTGATAGCATTAGACATTCACAAACGATGTTATCAACAGTATAGCATAAATATAGGCATGATGACATATTTTCGAGCGAGAATTTCTTCAGGTTGAGTAAAAATGCATGATTAACAAGAAATTACGATTGGAGAAGGAAAAATTGGATTGCTTCAGTTGAAAAATATTGCTGGTTCAGTTGAGCAGAAATTTTAATTAGACATCTTAGAAAAAATAGACATCTTTTGTATCCAGAATCTTCAGTTCAGGAATTAAAATATGTTTTAAGAAAAATCAATTATTCACAAAAAGATAATAAATATCTATTTCACAGCAGAAATGTTGTTATTTTGCAAGGAACCTCAAACCAAAACTTTGGAATACATATTTCAACTCTTCACTACAAAATGCGGGCTTGTTTCTCACACTATTCCTGACTATCTACATTCCATACTGCTTAATCAATCGATCTTTATTAAATCTAAGTTTTTGTTCAGAATTGGTGAATGCAATTCACCAAGACTCCTCAATATTAACGACAACAATGTTAATGAGATGCTTGATCGCATTCACCAGATCATAATAGCTGACAATGAAGTTTATTTTTAGTACCTACGATACAGTCTTATAATTTCGAGATAGGTTTATTAATTTCGTTCTAGATTTGTGATAAAATCACTACAAACAAAATGCGAGGTTCAAGTGCAAAAGCCAAATGAAGGTGCTGTTTAATAAAAAACCTGAGCTGAAAGCGGATCTTGCCATTCAACGCAAGACAATTGGACAATACTTGCTGATAATGCAGTTTTCTTCCTTTCCCTTCGGACATCATTATGGGTCATCATTCTCAAGCAGTAAATTAATTTGAATTTTTCATATACTCTTTGTTTTTGTGAAAACTGTTATAGAGGCTGTAAACACCATAAAATTCCCCGAACTTTCTTCTCCCTATTCATACAATACTAAATTGTCGATCACGACCCGATCCATCCAAACCAACTAGAACACTGGACCTCAATATTTTCTTTGTTTAGATAAGCAACACATTGGCAAGCAATTGGAAAGCCATCGCATAGCCGTACACAAAAAGACCACAAGCCATCACATATAGACAGACGGGCACAAACAATAAGCGAGATTGAGCTTTGTTATCAGCGAAACACAACACATCGAGCGATGTCAGCATTGTTAAACAGTTCGTCTTTATCCAAGGAACAATGGGAAGCTGTAATACGCCGGGTTACTTCAAAAGGTCGGGACGACTCAAAGGTACACGGAATTTGTGAGACTGATGTAATGGTTGTCGAATCATATTCAGTCCCTGATGCTAGTGTGTGAACCCCTGCGAGCAATGGCGGTCCGGTCCAGGGCCTTCCAATGCATCAAATCATGAATCATAGATCAGCAGCTGCTTTGTAATATCCTTTGACATTCTCGGGCAGCCCAGTACACAGATATGTGACTATGCTCAATATGGCAGCAGCAATACAATGATGCCCTGCTGGCTGCTGCATACGTGCTACAAATTTTGAGGTTCTCAGAAACGTGTTTTCTCAGTTAGGCTATACACTTCAAAATGATTGAAAATCTGATAAAACATTGAAAATATCGATTTTTTGCAAGGGATGGTCTGAAAATCTGATAAAACATTGAAAATAACGATTTTTTGCTAGGGATGATGCCCACATAAGCTCTAAGCTTGTGCGTGGATAATGGGAAGGATTGATGAGAGATGTATGTAATGATCCTTATGTATGATCCTGATGTAATGAATGAGATGTATGATCCTTAAGGACAGCTTAAGGTGGGTTCCGAACCACCACGAACCACGATTAGTATCGCTTATGTTTATAATAAAATTATAGTTTTGAATCATAAGTAGCCTATTACTGGAATTCAGAATTGAAGGCTTTGCAGACGTTTTCTTAGTTCTACACATGAAAATTATTGAAACTCTGATAAAGGATAAACCAATGAGGAATATCGATTAGGATTGATTAAATCATGATGGAACTTCAATTTTGAATGATTATTATTTCTGAATTCAGAACTTAATTGCTCCGCAACGGTTTTAGGTTCCACTTTTCAAAATTATTGGAATTTTGGTGAAACATTCAAGAATATTGGGATTTCTTATATTTATGTTGAAATTTTGAATGATAGGTATTACTGAAATTCGGAATTAAATTCTTCGCAGACTTTTTCTTAGCTCTACTCATTTAAATTATTGAAATTCTGATGAAGCATTGAGAGGTATCGATTGAGATAGCTTATTTTCATGATAAATTTTCAATTTTTAATTATTATCACTGGAATTCAGAATTGAATTGCTTTGCAACCGTTTTCCATGTTCTACACTTCAAAATGATTGAAATTCTTTTATTGTTCCAATGTATCTATGAAATAATAAACTCTAATTCTTCAAACAAAGCATACAAATAAACTTCATTTGAATTACATGAACTAGAATAGACCACATTATCCAGTATTCTTGGTCAACTTGGTAAATGAAAGATAATATTATTATCATCACAAATTAAAATACATTTAATAAATTCGGACTGTTTGTATAAATTGGAAGAGGAACAGTTTTTGACATAAGCCTTTGTAAATTATTGATTGATTGATTAATTTTAGTCTGTTTGAGAAAAATAACTAATAAATATGAATATCAGTTATAATGAAGTGGATAATTCCACGATAGCTCTCTTGGCAACTCATTAATCCTTTCATACCTATCCTCACGTACATAATTAAAGTCTCAGTTATAATAGAACATTTTCAATTTGAAAATTGAATACATTGAAGTTCTTCATACGAATAAGCAATGATGAAATGTAACTGCAATTGTGAGAAAAATTATTCAGATATTGATATAATTACTTGCATTAACTACGAATGTGTAGGATTTACCAAAATTTTCCAAGGCAAGTCGAGAGAAGTGGAAATGTCTTAGGTGCAAGAATGCGAAGATCTCTGATTCTGAAACCGATGCAACACCCAACTTATCGGTTAAATTCAGAGATGAATTGATTAGAGAGGTTCGGCTTGCAATATCCGCGGAGCTGAATCACTTTATGGAGGAAATAAAGGACCTTCGTAATTCGGTCGAGTTTTTTTCGTCAAAGATAGATGAATACAATCTTTCAATGGAGAAATACAAGGCTGAGAACGTAAAAATCTCTAAGGAAAACGCTTTATGAAAGATAAATTGGTTCATGTGGAGGCAAAATTGTATGACTGGCAACAGTACACAAGATCAAATAATTTGGAAATTCATGGAATTCCTGTTACTAGAGAAGAAAATGTAAATGCGATGCTCAATGAGGTGGCTAAACTCTACAGATTGGGTACAATGATGCGGAGATTGATATCGCCCATAGACTACCGGCCAAAGGGAAAGAACAACCAATAATTGTTAGATTTGTGAACAGAACCACAAAAAATCAATGGTTGTTGAGCTACAGGAAGTTTCTTAGAGATATGAGAGAGAAAGCAAAAGGAAAGAGATGAAAGTTTACAAACAGGGAGAAATGTGCAAACACAGTTTAAAACTACTCACATCAACAAACACTTGAAAGATGGTCCTGTGTATATAAACGAGAACCTCTCTCCATATTTTAAAGAGCTTTTGTACAACACAAAAATTTCGCTAAAAACACAACTACAAATTCACATGGTTCAGAAACGGAAGAATATTCATCAGGAAAATGAAGATACAAGACCCGAGCGCATCACAACGAAAGCGGACTTGGACTACTTGGAATTGAAGGGAAAGAATGAAAATCAACACTCAACACCCATGGACCCCAAAGCGTAGGACGGACACAAAGGAGACTCAGATTTTTTATATTGAATATTCTTTTTTATATGACTAACATAGTAGAAGATCTGTTTTCATTGTATGATGTCGAAAATAATATAACAAATGAGATCGACGATTACTTCAATTATGTACCAAATGTTGAGGAAGGCGAGGTTCATTTTTTGAATATATACCTTATGAATATCCGTAGTTTAAGTAAAAATTTCGATGAATTCTTATGTACTCTTCAAAATTATAAAACTAAACACGATATAATACTACTTACTGAAACTTGGTGTAATGTAAATACATCCTTTATGTACAATATTCCAGGATATAGGGTTGTGGATAAAAAAGGTAGTCTAAATAAGTGTGATGGCTTATGCATATATATCAATGAATCTCTGAGTTATGATGTAGTTGATTGTGATATCAGGGATTTGTGTTGAAGTTGAAACTCTTAGCGGCAAAAGTTTAAAAATCATAGGAGTTTATAGATCTCCAAATGCAAATGTTTCTAGCTTTTTAGAAAGTGTTGATGATTATTTAAACAATATTCCAAATGATTACGATGTTTGTTTTGCTGGAGATATAAATTTGAGCTTATGTGTAAATAATAAAATAACTCTTGAATACTTGAATATAATGAATGTTTGGTAGTTCAGTGAACTTTGACATTTTATAAATTATTAATTGTAAATTATTCTACTATAGACTATATTATTTTTATTACTATACTTATGTTTTACAAACCTTTTCGTTTCAATTTCCTATTATTGTGAGGATTTTATTCACCAGCGGGCAAAGAGTTTTCTTTTTGCTGGTGATGCCTAACAAAATATATTAATTATGTTTTTCTTCTTAAATATGTATACATGTATAATATTATGTTCATTTTATTTTTATTTTTGCACATGTATGTATATGTATCAGTGAATTGTTTGTTTTTTGGCAATAAATAAATTGAAATAAATTGAAATTGAAATTTGGTAGGATAGCAACACCATTCAGATGATTTACACCCAAGAGCGCGCCTCTTGCTTATGGAAAGGAGGAGCATGAATATAATCAGCGGAGCCTTCCGCTTCCATGTTAATTTTAGCAAGTGATGAGAATGATAACGATAGTTTGAAGATGATGGAAAGGAGTTAACTCGCGCTCTCAAGATGCTGCGTTGTCGGTTTACTGCCGCGCCTCGCCTTGGGGAGAACAGGAGATAAATTCTTCTATAAATATAAATTAACAGAGGGATTAAATTTGTGACTCTGGGACTCTGTTCCCCCACCTGATACTCCTTGTAGCATTCACGCACTCGCAATCACGCGTAATCACCAACTTTCTCTCATCACTCCTCCTTTCTTGTTCTCCATTTATTGCCTGAAACTTCCAAGTTTCGGAAACTTCTTAAAATTTGTTCAAACAAGCTTGTTAAGTCCAGTTATAATGATTTTAATTCATAATGAGTTTTATTCGTTTATGAATGCAATTTATCTTGCACAACATCTTAAATAAAATGTTATTGTAAATGGTATTAATTATTATTAAACGAATAAGCTTACTCAAAGTGTAATGAAATTTATTTATCTAATTATTTTATTCAAGCGAGTAAAAATAACTTAAATATTACCGACATGATCTACATATCATTTTAATTAACATTCATCAATGAGTTGATGAATGTTAATTCATCAGGATGAATAGAATGTAATAGTGGAAGATCAATTTACAGGAATTAGTTAAGGAACATCATTTTTTACATCTATGCCATGTCTAAACTACTCACTGAATCCTTTAATTGGACAGGGAAATCTGTTCACCTGAGGATCGAGATCAGTTTTCATCAGCATAGATTGAATGATAAAGTAGATTCTGATGTTACACAGATTTTAAGACGAGAATCTGTTTAGTCTATAATCTGATTCTGATTAGATTATAAAGCTAGAGGCTGGAGCTGATTCCATTCATTGGGACGGAGGAGCTGTTTATCTGAGCATTCAGCTTGGTTTCCATTTCAAACTTGTACAACACAGATAGAATGTAACATAGATCAAGACAAGAATCTCGTTAGTTTATGGTTGCAACCCATGAACTAAGAATTACTGCGACTTTTCGACTTTTCAGAGTTCCCATCCACTTCTTTTCAGGACTTCTTTCAGAACCAGAACCGAAGTGGGCGCAGGGGCTTACTCGCCCAAGCTCTACAACTGAAATGCAACTGGCCAAAACCAACAATCAACAATGTACCACATTTTTATCAGAATAATAGAATGAAAAGGATGATGCCCATTTTACACATGATCCAGTGAGAAATACTCGTAGAAGGGAAAATTAATTGATTTCAGTTCTAGTTGGGCAAACATCACTCAATGGTGATTGCCTAAATCCAATTGAATGTAATCGCCTTGAAATTATGTTATTTAACAGAACAAATGCAATGATTCCCCTATCAACCTCTTTCAGATGACGTCATTGAACGGCGGTCAGATTGAATTGGTTTCCGAGCAAACAGCCGACACATTGCATTTTCTGATCAATCATTACAATCCTTCAACTTGATAGATGATCAAACTTGGTCAATGTACATATAAAGCGCTGTGACTGGAAAATTCTGTATCTGTTCAAAATACCTGAAAGCAGGTTTCCACGATAGAAATCATCGATACAATACCTACTCATGATAAAATAAAATATATTTGGGCTTAAGATGAGAACAATGTATTGTTGTACTTTTTGAATATGACAGAATCAACACAGCATTTCAACTTTCCTCCCCTTTCATTAGAATAACTTTGAGTGGCGCTCATCAGCCATCATTAGAACGAGCGAAAACAAAGTAGCGCGGTGACGTAGCAGCGCTGTCATAAAAGCGATACCAGCAGCCATATTGGCGCGTTTATTGTCGCTTCTCTTGAGAAGAAGGGGTTAAGGGATGGGGGGGGAGACATCGTGAAAGTTCTGTGTGGGAGAGGGGCAGTAGTCACGGGGCTTTGGTTATTGTTTTTGTTTTGTAGACGAGGCGAGCGGGTACACTGGTGTATGATGGTGATGGGCCAAATTAGACTTATAATGAGATACCCTAAAACCGGCCGCCACAGGACTGCTCCCCCCCCCCAACCCCCCCAACACCAACAACCCATCAAAACCCTTTCCCGTAACATCTTCAACCAAGTACTAAACCGGATGAGTGTCCCAAAAGCCCTATATAATAACGGGACGACGAGAGCAGGAGGTGCAGGAGGACTGTTTCCTTGCCGCCGCCTAAAGTATCTATTTAAAATTATTGCTGTTGGTTAAGCGCACTAAACCTGGCATCATACCCTCTCTCAAACCTCGAAACGATAGCTTCTCGCTTTCTCCTTCCACCCAATCACCGAGCTACTATCTTCCGCCAACCCCCACTCCACCCAACGCTATTAAGTGCTGGCTCGTTTCCTTCCTGGTCATGTAAGTGATCTTTGAAGCGAGTTACACTGTTTTCAACGTGTGTCGAATACCTACCGTATTTATCGTGTCGGTTGTACAGTGAACCGATGCTAATGCTGTTTGCATCTATGCTGACTGTGCAGAAAATAAGCAATTACACCTTTTTCAGTTGTATTTGAGAAAGTATCAATTGTAATTGAGAATGATTATTTGTAATTGAGAAAACATCAGTTGTAAATGAGAACGGTAAATTGTATTTCAGAAGATATCTCATGTATAATTGAGAATGGTGAATTGTAAATGAAAAAGTATCATTTGAAACTGAGAAGATGTCAGTTGTAATTGAGAAATCGAATTAAAGAACCAGCTGACCTTTTTCACGTTTTTAACTTATACATGTTAACTCATGTTAAGTAAAACTTATGTTTTTAACTCATATACATGTGACGATTTCTCATTTACAACAGATGTTCTCTCAATTACAAATCACTATTCTCAATTACAACTGATACTTTCTGAAATTGAATGGACATTTTCTCAAATACAGTTGGAAAAGGTGTAGTATATACTAATAAGCAAAAAGTACTGAATCAGAACTAGAAAGTAATCTGAAACTTTTGTTTGGAGAACAAACTCAATAAATCTATTCGATTCTTCAAAACAACAGCCATACCACAGAGAAGAAATGAAAGTCAATATAGTAAAATTAGTCAAAGTAGAAAATCCTTTCTACTTTGTGGCCATACCTAACTACATTAAAACAATTAAAACTACAATCAGTAATCGTATAATCAATATAATTATACATCTATAAGTTTAAAGTGCATACAGTTAAGTTCAAGATGCATACAGGCCTCAGTTACTTGAAATAATTATTTATTGCATAATTGAAGGTTCAATTCAAATAGTTATATTCTATTCTCGTAGTTCTATTACTTTTAGGAAAAACGCTGTCTATAAGATTAAAAATATGGCTAAGAATTTCAAATTTAAGTTTTTTAAACGTAGTATATTCCAACGAGAATATATAGTGCATATTAGTGACCATTAGTACATGATTAGTAGTCTATATAATGCAAATCTATCCATAACAATATTTCCAATACCATACTTGTTGATAATCATCGCCAAACCATAATAACCGTTTTAAACAGCTTTATTATCTACCGGTAAATATTACAGGGACAAGAGATGAGGAATTGGAAGATAGATGAAACAAACAATGAAAATGGAGGTAAAAATAATCGCACGATAATCTCTCACTGTTGTTTGAAACAGCTCATTCGTAACAACATAATCGCGTTAGGATGACAAACAATTGTAATAGTAATTATAAACACGATTATTAATGTATTCAGGCCACAAACCCTCGATCTGACGAGAAGCTACTCACTTATTTATGAACCGATTCGGTCCCGTAATTTTTCCGCTTTCGAATACCCTACACGCTAAATAATCGTGCAACAAACAGGGAGGGACTTTGCTATGAACTATGATAAAATAATGTTGGAATCTTTGTCCGATTAATCGGGGACTCGATTAATACCAGTCCAGCAAACACTTTGTGACTTTATTTTATAGGCCTCTAAAATAGCTGCAGCTTATGTTAAACGTTCCAAAGCTCATTCCTCTCAATAATTCACGCCATTAATAATTACACAGCTGTTTGACATGCTTCTCTGCATCGAAATAATGACGATAATTTCATAGAATACATGAACGTGTATTTTGTAAGTATATCTAGAAATAATTGCAAATTTGAACAGAGGATTTAATCGTTACCGAGCTCTTTATTTAGAGATTAGGTAACTAAATGCAGCGCCCCATACACCATTGATAATCTGATCTGAACTGAAAATGAATGCCTGAGTTCGCCAAACGTATTAACGAAATAATCGCTCGAATGTTCAATCGTAATAATCAAATTTTTCCAGAACGAATCGGTTTTAATTAAGTCAAATCTTGTGTATTGAACGTAGCGATGAAACAAATCCAACTGTTTTCATAATACTGCATTTATGATAGTAATCGCCCTCGAGGGATAATATTCATGTAGAGTCGGAAAGTTCATTACAAAATCTATTGGATGATCAACTGGAAAATTATTGTGCAGGCTCATCAGAATTCATAATCTTCAAACAAAATTGCAATTAATTCCAAAGGATTTAATCAAGCATCAGAAATCGAGCATGATAATAAATTCAATAACTACATGGTAATCTTTATCAATGTGGATTTGAGTTTCGATACAGCTTTTGGCTTCAGGGGGTACAATATTCAACAATTCATTGGAAAGTTGTCAAAATTAACATCTAGCCTACTTATTCAACAATCCAGGAATGAAGAATATTCCAACTCTTGAATTGAAAAAATTAATTCAATTTCAAATTTGTTTGCTCAAGCAACTAGTATTATTTTGGAAAAATATCATTCGGTTTACCAATTCTACCATTCCATCAACATATTATATGCCGAATAGAGCTCAATTTTTTATAGATTCATGTATCATTCATAGATTCATCTATGTACAAAAGTTTGTGAGGAATCAAAAATTATAAAATTTACGAATTAGCAGATGGGATTTATAGTGAGATTTAGTACTGTTTTTGAAAATCATAAATCCATAAAATTAAGTATGAAATCCTATCGTTGCAGGATACAATTCAATTCAAACAATACAAGAATGATAAACATAATAAATGCATAACCGTATCAGGATAACTGTGTAGATTAAAAAATGTACATGTTTCTAAGTTCAATTCACTCAATTTCCTATATTCTGAATCTATGGGAATACTGGGATTCCTATGTTTTCAACAAATATAAAGATTCGACATTATCAGCCACTTGAGTAAAGAACTATTTGAATAATTTTGAACATTCAAACTTACATAACGTGAAACACACGAAATAAGAATCACGCAAAAAGAAGGAAACCTGAGAGAACAAGGATAAATGTGCTTATTAACAGACGACAAGCTGTCAACAGAAAAGTCACGAGGGACTTGATAAAGATAAAAAACGTGTGTACAACAAATTTGCAAAGCATTTGTAGGCAACGTGTTGAAGAAATGAGGCTTACAAAGAGTGAAGGATATATTTTTGGAAGAGAGAAGAGTATAGATGACAAGGAAAAGAGGAAGATGAAATATGTGTTGTGGGAATGAGATAGAGAGAGAAAGAGAGAAAAGTGAAGTGAAAAGGAAGATTCATGAAGAATCTAGAGGGAGAACTGGAGAAGGAATAAGATGTAAAGAGATAATGCGTTGAGAAAAAGAGAGAATGAACTACAAACAGTAACAGAGAATATATGGTGTAAGAATTTAAGAGAATGAATAAGATGTTGAGAGATAATATGTTGAGGAAAAGAGAAAATTAACTAAAAAAAGTAACAGAGAACTTGTGGTGTAAAAATTGAGAGAAAGCAAAGCGAAAGAGAGAATATCGAAGGAAAGTAGGAATAAGTTAGAAAGATAAGTACTGAAGAAGAGAGAAAAGATACTCAAAGGGAAGATTGAATGTGTTGTGAGAAAGAGAAAGAAAAATTGAAGAGAAAGGAAGATACAAGAAGAGGAATGAAGCTGAAGGGGATGTCAGAGAAGCCAGCAAGGAAAACCTAAGAGAGGGAAAAGAAAACTTACATCGGTTTGTGAGACGCATATATTATGATTATATTATATCAACGAAGTGAGTGTGTATCGTGATATGAATGGGTTTGATACAATTCACCCCTCTCACACGCACCAACACAAGTGTCCGTACACTGACTTACGCACGCAAGTGCACAATCAGGGAGGTTTGTAGAAGCACGCTGCCGTAACCAAGGGCAACGGGTGGAGAGGAATTCTCTTCGCTCTCACTCTCTCTCGCCAGAAAGCAGCCACAGTCATGATTATGATGATGCTGGTTCTCCCACCATCCACCCCCGCATTCATCCCCACTCATCAATTATTCAGGCCCAAAATAACAATGGCGACACATCCGTACAACAATCAGACCAGCATCGTTGTCAAGAGAGAGAGAGTGAGAGAGAGTGAATTAGGTGGGGCGAGGAGATAAAGAGGTAAATAGAAAGAAGATGGAAAGAAAGAGAAGAGGATGTTGAGAAGAAGAGAAAAAGAAACGCTGGTGAGAGAAAAGATGGAAAGGGGTATATAAAGAGAAGAAAGTGAGTTCAAAGTTGAGTAGAGGGGGAAAGAGAGCAATTGAGATAAATACGAATGAGAAGGAGGCAGGAGATGAATAATAATTATGGAAAGAAACTGAAAACAAAGAGGATGATAAAGAGGAAGGGGAACTTGGAGTTTAAAAAGTTCATTTTCTTATTGTTCTATTATGTATTATCTAAGTATTTAGTTCTATTGAAGTATTCAAGTGAAAGTTCTATTATCTAAATATTTGAATAATATTTATATATTTATATTGCGATACATTGCAGCCCATGATTTCTAAAAATCAGCCAGTTTAACCAATAAATAAGCATAATTTGATTTTTAGATAATATTCAAATTATACAAGGTAGTAAAAATATAATTAGTATTCTATTTACTTTGGGAATTCTCCTTGTGAGTTTTCACATCGTATGTTTAATAGCTAACAAAGATTGTATGCTTTAAAGTATGGATTGTGCGAACCTCTAGAACTGCTAGTTTTCAAAATGTTTATTGAGGTATTCCAGGACACCCCGCTTCGAGAGAAAGACTGCCCCATCTGACAATATTGTATAAAATGGATTTATTTTATTTATTTAGCGTATGGCTTTTTATAGTGAGGAGACCCGAGTAGGGTTGTTCCACTTCACCAACATAACCAATTATCCCTTGATAGGGAACATGGTGGAAGTTTGAAAATTAAATTGATACTTCACTATCATAGATGTTGAATTGAGAAAACGCAATAATAATATGATTCATCATTCATAAAAGTTAACCACAATCCTCACGTCACGGCAGTTCTAATACTCAAACAACGCCTCTCCAAAAATTAACATTATAAAGCAACCAAATCCAGACCAAACGTGGCGCTTGATTCAAATGAACGTGATTATAGCTGTCCTTCTCGAAATGATTACATTTTTCGGAAGCTGGCTGAAATTAAAACGGACAAACTAATCTTGGGAAAGCGTAGCGCGTTAAATCAGGGACTTTACAAATCAGTATACACAGCGTGTAATTCGGGACCGCTCTGAATATGGTACAATCTACATCAAGTTGCTATGAATATCAGTCGGTGCGCAAATAATTAAATCAGCTCTCTCTTTGAAGGTGCGCGCGCACCATTTCCCACCAACGGTTAACATCGAAATCAGAAGCGGGCTACGAGTCTGAAGCCAGCAAAGTGAAATCCAGCAAAGGACTCAAAGGTGTCAGACAGATGCAGATCAAATCTAATTAGAGGCACGCCATGAGATGAGCAACAAGCTGTAGGTGAATGTGGAATGGAGCAGGATGAGCGAGAGGAAGAGCATAATTTGGATGAAAATAAGAACATGGAGTGAGTGGTGGAACGAAGAGGAAGAAATTGAGCAAGAGGAGATAAATATGAGGCATTGAAAAGTAAAAGAGAGAGATTGGATTATTTACTTGAGTCATGTAGATTACAAGTTTATTGGCTTGAATTCTAATATTGGAATAGAAAAATATACAACAAATACTAGAAAATTGTACATTTGGAACAGGTTAGCAACTGGTTTGCAACTGTTTTACAATAATTTTGCTAATAGTATGTAAGTGGTTTACAATAAATGGTTAGCAAATGGTTTGCAACGATTCACAACTTTGCTTTGCAAACAGTTTGCATATAGTTTGCAACTGATTTGTAAGTGATTCGCAACCGGTTTGCAACTAGTTTGCAGCTGATGTTGCAATCTCCACTCTCTGGTTGCTTCTGTGGTTGCTCCAAACTCCTGAGTCTTATGGAATCAAGGCAACCTCCTATTTACCTGATATTGGTTAGAAGATTAGAGATTAGAGGTTCACTATCCTACTCCGGTTTGAAGTTCCTAAATTAATAATTTTTTGCAACTTCTCAAATTAATAACACTTATAATCTTTAATTCATTTTGCAAAACATAGAAAAAAAAGGAGATTATTATTTTTTTGTCTATGTTAGTTTACTGTTTGTATAGATAGGTTCATATTTCAATTTTTGATTAATCTTTCTGTGAATTTTAAATATTGACGTGAGCACGATTGCTCTATTGTGTTTTATTTTTCTAGCTGACAGCTAACCATACGATATATATTTTTTGCAAAACGATTTCTCTCAATCTTACATGTAATAAAACTTCTCAGCAGTATTGAAATAGTCCAGTCATGAACTTCGACTACAAATAGTAACTTACTACCGCGTAAAAATACATTCTCAAGTTCACAAAAAAATTCTCATCGCCCTTTCCCATACACCACTCAATTACCACCCTCACAAAAATTGCACACACCTGACCCAACATGTATCACAGCATCCAATTTGTTAGCAGACACTCAATTTTTTCTGCTGGCGAGCAAATTCATTCGGAAAAATAGCAATTACTTTGGTTGGAGAGCAGCAGGACTCACCACACACACACACACATGGCAGAAGACCATACGGGTGGCCGATGCATTTTACATGATGTATCATCACCCATGTATGTGAGGGTATGTGTGTGTGGGGGGGGGAGGGGGCTATAGACCCCCTGCAGTCTGTCCAGTCCATCTGGTACAGAGCTAAATCACTATCTAATAGAGAACCGAGTGGAGACCACCCCAGGAAAACAAACTAATGCAATGTTCTCACCCTTCTCATAACCCCCTGTATATCATATCCTCTGTGTATTGTGACCCATCATAAACCTCCCCTCTTGTACACAGCAGCACTAATAATCATACGCGTATGATGAGGATGACTTAAGGGCTGAAGATCGTGATTTGATATAGGTTGAAAACGCAACGCTAAGCCTCCCTGGAGTGATGCGCGCGCACGTCTTGCTAGATTTATGGTGCTTTGTAATTACCCGAGTTATTGTTCAAACTGAATTTGAGGCAACTAACTACTGGTTGGGCGCGAGTACGGTAGATGGGGCGAGAAAGGGATTCGGTTGACTGGTTACAAACACCACAACACATTCTGTGTAAATGAATTTGTTGTGTTTCAGAGGTTTATTTCAGTATGATAATAGGTCACAAACATTCTGTCACTTTCATAATTACTCTATAATTATTTAGTTATTATTAAGATCATATTTAGAAGTAGAAATCCTTGTAAGAGCTCTACATAATAATAAAAATGCAAATTAAATTTATTACCTTCTTGCCACAATACATTATATAAATCAAATTAATTCACTACTAAATAAGTAGTCCTTCATACCATTGACTGAGTTTATACGAACGAAGTGGTTTTTACGTGTGCGGGTGAAGAGGGGGTCAAAACGAGTTAACTCCTTCGGACGCTATTTTTCAACCGATAATCATGAAAATGGTACCAAAACTGTTCAGAAAGATCTGTATAATTTTTGTATAACCTTAAAAATTCGATTTTTCAACTTTAAAATGGCAGTATAAGTTGATTAACATTGAACAGAATTCACTCATTTTAACCTTCAATTGAAAAAAATTTATAGGCCTAAGTGATAATTAAATTTTAAGGTACAGCAAAAATTCTAGCAATGTTCATCTTCAATTTAAAACCACCCACACAAGTCTAGCTTTAAAATTAGCGAACGAAGGAGTAAACTGCGGGCGGAGTGCCTGTTTTCATGTTTTTCCAATGGGCTCTTGAGTATTCAACTACTAAGCTTATTAATTTTATGACTATTAGATTGGAACGATATAGCTCATTACTCTTCTATGACAATCGGATAGTTGCACGAAAATACAATTGAATTGAATCGCCATGAAATGAATTTATCTACGGAATCAATGCAATGATAGCAAATAAACCAATCTGACATCCTTTATGATATAATTAATAGATTTGTTGAAAGATTTTAAAGATGTCGGTTGGTGGCAATGACGTCATCTAATGACGTCATCATATTGTCAAATCACTTTTTAAACTACTACTATTGACAATATGACTGTGTCTTTCTTTACCACTACATCACATCACATATAACAGCCGTCATCTAGTTTACTGACTACTGCGCATACATTTCCTGTCATCTACCGTCTTCTTCTAGACACCGTGCTTCCACCTACATATTTATAATCAACGACAAATCTGCGTAGCCGTGTAATCGCCTAAGCTGAGCGCGCTTATGCGCTGTCGGGTAATTACTCGCGAGCATAAGCGCATGTACGCAGCGTATGAAACCTCTGAGATGAGTTTTCCGCTTCAGTATTCCCATTCCAGTGTTATTAGTTTGTAGAGGTTTCAGTCGCCGTGAGCCATGTAGCGAACTTGAGTGTGGCATCCAGTGTTGCATGCGATAAAGGCTTGCTCGAGGATCATAACGCATGCTACATTTGTCGACCGTGAAAACACGTATTGATTGATTTCATTGTGCACAGTAGCATTATATTTTTCAAGAAAACGATAATTTTGTGAAGAACAAATGGAAAAGAGGATGTTTATGTGGACAAAGTAAAGAACTACAAATACTTTGTTAATGTTGGGAAATTTGCTGAAATAAATGAAGTTGGAAAATGTGTGTCATAGCTGACAGAAATACAGTTTCTAAACAACATTCAAATCGAAGCAACTATAGAAAATTTAAAAACAAAGGCTAAAAATACACAAACGCTACAGAGCAGTGAGGAGTTTAAAATTATCCAAGGTAAAAACTATAGCTGTAGAAGTGTAGATAATATCTGTCATCCAATATAATAAACTATATCTGTCCACTTCATACAATAAACTTGTTACTGTAGAAATTAATTGTGTTGATGGAAATTTTAGGCAGTACAATAATATTGGTTGAAGAAGTATACATAATGTAAATTATTATTCTTGTAATATTTGAAACATTAATGTGACAAAAACTTCCAATGAGTGTGACTTTTATTGAATTTTGAAAATATGAAACTAAACCTATCTGCAAAGTTACATTGAAAAACATATTAGACCTACAAAAATAGAATTATTGAAAAAAGTTTTGAAAGTTTCATTTTTATACAACATTGGATTACTGACATTACTAAGTAAATGCATTGATTGATTGCATTGTCCACCATGTAATGAATTATTGCAATAAACTATAAAAATGGATCTAGAAAATCGTTTCCAATAATTGTATTTCCATTCTGGTTGACAGTATCTATCAATACCTTTACACTTGTCATTCGATTCTAAAACAAATATTTGTAAATTATTCAATAACAAATAAACAATCAACATTTTTCAAAATTTAAAAGTCTACTAACAAGACATATAGCCCTATTTCACCAGTTGTTGACAATGTTTGTTTGTTTGCAAACTGAGTGAACTGAATGTAACAGGCCTAGTTAAGTGGTAGAGGGAGCGTTTTAATGAACATGAAGTGCCCGTCCCTTTGCATAGCTAATAAGCATATTTATTACTTTTATCATAGACAAATTGAAAATAATATAAAACTGGAGGGATGGGTAAGATGGTGGGGCCCTCCCGCCCTCGGGCGTTCTCTAGGGACAGAGGCGTCTTTGGGGACCTGCCAGGGCCACCCTTCTTCAGAGCCCTCTTCTGTTACGGATATTTTACCATTACCGCCCCTAACATTACCGGTTATAGTTTTCTATCAAAAAGGAGAGTTGGATCAAAATGAATGGTGACAACAGATGATGTGATCTACAACGTTGATATTATTTCAAGCTTTTGATGATGATCTGAAAGATAGTGTTCTCAATATTGTAATTCATAGCTGGATATAGTGATAGTAGAATAGTATAATATACGAGAATACACAGTAGAATACACAGCAAGCCAGTATAGAATAGCTGTAACAGGTTCTGAAATTATGAAATATCATAATATATAGTATAATAGCAAAACGTGTATACATATCATATAATATAGTATACACAGAAAGCCAGCATAGAATAGCTGTAACAGTTTCTGGAATTATTAAATATCATAATATATAGCCTATAGTATAATAGCAAAACTTACATGCAGTTATTGATAGTAGGTATTCTGTATGATATGATCATATTTTTCCCTTATGGGTCTTCCCATAGTTTTCCATAATAAGTACTGTAAACCATTTTCAAGAGCTTCTCACATCTCATTGGCACCTGTTTAGTCAGAATATTTTGATTATGCTATCTATTTTTATTAAAACTGTAACAGTATTTGACAATAAAATGGTTTGATTTGGGAGAAAATGAATTTAGGAATATGATAATTTAGAGGAAAGAATCACAATAAATGTAATTTTCTTTTCCATAGCTGTTCATGGTACATAGCTGGGGGGGGTCATTTCTTTTTTGCAATAACAAGAACAAGAGTTAATAATAATTTACTTGTACCTACCTAAGACTCATTCTCCCGCACAGGCAGCAATGCCTATGCGAGGATTATATTTCGTAAAATATATTATTTTAATTTTTCACATTTTTTTCTAGTGGTAGTAACTCTTTTGCTGTAAAGTGTGTTTTTATTTTAAATGTGCCACAAAGAAACTCTTGTAATTTTTGATGAAATAAACAAGTTTTGAACTGAATTCAATTTAATTAACACTTTTATATTGCACATAAAGGGTTAAATTTTCATGGATAATTCATTGCATTATAGGGAGCACCCTTGTTACATTAAGGCTAGGGCCACACAGAGTGCGTCGTTGCAAGATACTTTTGATGGTTCGTTGTAGATTAGTGAATTGGCAACAATACAGAACATCCGTGTTGTCACCAATTCACTTCTATGTATTTCTTACAACGGACGTCAGCATGTTGCAACGGACGCACTTTGTGCCTGTGTGGCCCTAGCCTAACATCACATTGTTTGACAATAAAATGGTATGGTTTTTGAGAAAATAGATATAATAATATAAATTCATTCTATTTCTTCACGAAAAATGAATATTAGCTTCGAAAAAAAAAATCAATTTATTGCCATTCTTTTTTACACACAAGTGAAACAAAAACATTCTTATAATGATATAACTAATTCTAATATAAACTCATTTAAAAACATATTCAACGAATGTTTTCTATTATTTTAATATTGAAATAATGGGCTCTCTCAGAAAAGCTAATGCTTGAGCTCTGGAAGAGAGTTCAAAAATGTTAAAGGTAATTAGGATGGATGTATAAGACAATTTAATTAGTACCAGAAGAAACAATATGCAATGTAAACACTAGAATATAAATGTATATACAATATAACAATGTAAACACTAGAACAAAAAGCCAATTAATCTTCTGAAATCTCAGGTCCGAAGTAAACTTTCCTACATACCCACTCCCTTATTTCATAAATTAAACACTTAGTAATTCTATTTAGAATGAATTTCTGTAAACAATTTATTATTCTATGGCAAAAGAAGGACAATTGGTGTTTTGTTTGCAGTAAGTCTAGTGAATAGGTTATTGTAGGTATTGGAAAGCATTTGGACGTATTAGATAGTGTATTGAGTAGTGAATTTGTCTTTGTTTTTATTAATGTACAGAATTGCGTTAGTTACGTATGTTTGTCTCAATGTTGGTAAATCAATTTCTTTAATAGTAGTCTCACTAGGGTGCATTCTCGGTCTTCCCAGGGCTGCCCTGATAACATGTCTCTGTAGAACAAAAAGTTTATTGAAGTGAGTATCCTGAGCTGCCCCCCATGCCTCAATGCTATATTGAAATAAAGAGTGTGCATAAGCAAAATAAATGTTTCTAATAATACTTGGATGTTTAATTTTATTGATTTTGTAGAAAATATAAATCAGATATTTTAATTTTGGGCTTATGCTAGTATTGTACATTGAATAATGCTAATTATACATTCAATATATTAATGAGTATTCTTACTTAAAAGGTTAAATTTTTATGGATAATTGTATGATAAGCACCATCCTTTCTATTCAAACATCACACTTATCTTTCTATGTCTCAATCAATATTCTACTTTTGTCAAGTGCACTTCCCCTCGATTTGCATTGGATGCGAATTAGACGGTCGGCCGACCCACTAATACAATGAATGGAAATGTACAACACAACAAGTAAAGAAGAGTAATTGAGCGGCTGAAGTGGTACGGATGTGAAAATCAGATTAGGCCATCCACACGGGCTGCTTTCCTTCCTGTCTCTACATCACGCGTGTTTGTCGCGTCACGCACGCGACATGGGGTCACGTGACATGCGTGGAAGGGGCCCCAGACGTCCTCTGGGTCGCAACCGTCTGCCAGGGGACGGGACACACCTTGTCTGACCCATCTAGCGACACTTGTCGAATAAAATTGCAGGCGACTATTTGTGTTGTCAAGTGATTAGAGCCAGTAACTCAATTCAATTGGACCAGTGACAAAAATATAAACAGGAGTTGGGAGCAGTTCTGTACTAGAACAGCACTAGTATAGTGCTAGTAGCTAATGTTTGCTATGTAGGTTACACCTTGTAAGGAATGGGGACTTTGTAAGTCTCGCTTAAGCAGAGTTGGCGATTAACAAGTGGAGGAATTAACAATATTAAACAAAAATTGAAATACAAATATTAAACAAAATTAAATAACAAGATTTGGTATTCTCTGCCTATGGAACAAAACAGGATTTTAGAATAGAGCTGAATTTGATTTATGGAATATCACTAATTTAATGTTGCTATCTATTATATAGTGGTTGTCAATAATTACAGGTTTTTGTGATTTATGTGCTTTGATTTGATTCAAGTTTTTGGTTTATGTGATTTGTGTGTTTTTATAATAATTATATTGATCAAAGTGAAAGTATTTTTTCAACAAATTAAATTGAAAATTAGTGGAGAAGCTTAGACGACCTTGCAACTTTGATAGGTTATCATTCTTCAACTCATGTGTTCGATTCCTATCGCAATATTATTCTAGATTGAATTTTTTTATCATCTTTAGCATTCTTATAATGCATTATCATTCTCATGCACAATATTTATTGTTATAAATATATTATATAATACGTATTTACATAAACTACATATTATATTATATACATATAATATTATATGTATTTATTGTTTATTGACATTATTATATTTATATACATATAAGAGCAGAAATAGAAAAGTAATGAATCATCCACAAATATCTACTAAACTAGAGGTTTAGGGGTTTTTAGATAAACGATCATTATTTTATTGATTCCATCTGATCAGAATAACATTTTCTCATTTAAAAAGGTTACTGAAACAAAAGGTGAAAGAAATTGAGCATCAAAACAAACAAGCTTAACATGTTGCTCAAGTTCATACATTTCAGAACTAGAAGCAAAAGTAATAGTAGAGTTCAAGTTTCAAACAACTTGAGCAAGTCTTCAATGTAACTCTGCTTTTTTTATTGGAGTCTTTCAAAACAGCTAGAGATATAGTTTGAAAGTATATGAATGAAACTATTGGAGCCTTTTCAAAACCACTGAAAATATGGTAAGAAAGTATTTGAATGAATTCAATTTCAATTTATTTGCCACAAAATAACAAAACAAATGGACAAAATGCAATAGATACAAATTTGAAAATTACATACATAAATCAATCCTAGTCTACCTGAGTGTAATATTAATATCGATTAGTGAGTAGGCCTACAGTATGCAAAGTGTCAAATTTAATTTTATTCATATTGTGGCTCGACTAGCATAAGTTGAAACTTGGGCGCTAGCCGTGATTTATTTAAAGTAAATTTATTATACAGGGTGTTTGAAAAAGAACTCCCTAGTTTTAGGTATAAATTTAATGTGTAAATTAATGGAAAACTATATCAACAGGTACATACAGTGAAAGAGAGAAAATTCAAGTTTTGTTTAACATCAGTAAACTTCAACATGGGATCCATTTGTTGCCCTGCACACGTCGAGGCGATATTCAAGTTCTCGCCATGTATTCACCAACATATCAGGTGTAACTGTCCCAACCGCCGTGACGATACTTTCCCGTAAATGGTTTATGTCTCGGATTTTTTCACTGTACAAAACATTTTTCATGTGTCCCCAAGAGAAAAAGTCCAGAGGTGTTAAGTCCGGGCTTCGTGGTGGCCAAGCAATTGGGCCAGCTCTCCCTATCCACCTTCCCAGAAAGCGAGTGTCTAGAGCCGCGCGCACATGGTTACTGTAATTAGGAGGGGCGCCATCTTGTTGGAAAAACACAAGCCCCTTTTCCGCCTCAATATCTTCCATTTGGGGAAAGACATTGGACTGCTATAACAGAATCAGTATGGACTAACCAAATAACACACTGCGCTTTTTGTTGCGGAGTAGCCATTGCACGGCACTGCACGCCCGAACACAACGTAGGGAACTGTTCCCTGGCGCCGTCTCAGGGTCAATCAGATCTGCCAACTGCAGAGGGACAAAACTTAGACAGTTGCTGAATCAAACACCACAAACTAGAATAGTGTATATCACTTTTTACAGATTCTATGACACATTAAAATTAGGGAGTTCTTTTTCAAACACTCTGTATTAATTAAAGCAAACCAATTTATGTAATTCAAAAATGTTTACTAGAATGGAGCAAAAAGAGACAATATCTGCTTTCTAAAGATATTTTAAATTGTTTTTTTTTCTTCTTTTTTTTCGAGGATGATGCCCACATGAGCTCTAGGCTTGTGCGTGGGTAATGAGAGGGGTGATGATGAGATGACGATCGTTTAGAAGGATGACCGATATCTCCTCCGAAAGACGGGAGTGGCCGTCTTTCGGAGGAGACGAAAAGCCGTCGGTCCCGACTGCCTAAAAATAGTTGTTGATTGTTGAATTTGGTATTTTAGGAATTTTGTTGATAGATAGCAAATCTGATATTTAAGATTTTTATGGTAAATAGCAATAATGTCAATACATCATCACTAATTCTATCTAAGTATCCCATGATTTAGATAGAGTGGGATTCCCATCCACTGACTAAAGATTTATAGCTCTTAATCCTTGGAGAATTTTCTGGTAATATTTTTTCCACTTTCATGTTCAGCCCATTCCATTTACTCAACACTCCCCTGAATTTCCAACCCTTAGAAATTCCGATCGCCTTTTGAAACGAATTATCACCCTTGATGCTTCCGCATTGTCCGAACTAGCACCCCCTCCCCCCACCAACCAACCCCATATATGATTTCACAGCTGGCGTTCGTATGTAAGCCGAAAAATCGCCCACCCAAGCCCCATGAATAGTAATGCACTGTTTTCAGCACACATAAATAGATAGAAGGGTATCGGATGATCACCCCTCAACAAGAGGCATGGTACTCCGCACATATGTAGCATACATTGAGTTTACAACTACCCCGCATTAACACACTGCAAATGACGTATAAAAACATATACTTCCAAATCATAAAGCTCACCCCTTTGTAACAATGTGTCAAGTGTGAAATTTTATGTTATTCTAGTAGCTATTCAGTTTCAATCGAGTTAAACATTTGTCACTTGTAGAAGGAATTACAGTATCAACAACTGGTGTAAAATTATAGAAATGTTATTATTTAATTTACATTATAAATTCACATAATGAATTTGTGTAGTGAAAATATATACGTGAAGTGATGAGTAAATTGACAACTGTTATTTCTTTTAAAGTTGTGCATATACTAGGCTACTTGTATCCAAATACTTCAGTTTCATAAAATGAGTGGAAAGTGTGAAATAAGCTGATTTTTATGATTTTTCCAAGCTGTTCATGGATTATTAAGGACCTGATAGGGTTCTTAATGCGATCGTACTTGTGTCCGTCTGTCCGCACGATAACTAACGAACGGAAGATCGTACACTTTTGAGATTTGGAATATAAAATCTTCATAGACGAAGTAGGAAGCCTATTGATTTTGAATATCGAGGGTTGAATTTAAAAAAAGTTACAAGCAAAAAATAGGTACTGCATTTCAAATACATGTTACAGAGAAGTATAATAATATTGAACTACTAAAACTTAGCCTCACATCCCAATACTTTGGTGGCGCAGTTGATAAAGACTACGTTCTCGTCTTTGAAGCCAGATTCAATTCCGAGATTGTTCCAATTTGTTCGAGTCCGGTTTTTAGCAGTTCCAGTTAGCAGTTTTTCAATTATCCATACATTTTTTATTGTAATAAATTCATTATTGATGATTTGAAATTATTCATTATGTTTATTATTTATTACAATAATTTTATGAAAGTTCTATGAACTTCTGGAATCAGAAGTCTAGATATCAGATACCAGCTATCTAGGTACTATTTTTAGATGTATTCTAAAGACACCAGAGAGATAGATGGAAAACAAAAAAAAAATTTCAGGCTTATACTAGACAAAATTATCGAAATTGACAGGACAAATAAAATGCATGAGAAAAAGTCGAATGATACGACTTGTGAATTCGGGGAATCACAGCCACAGTATGACCGAGCAAGAGGCTGAAGGGAGTCATCATAGGACTTTGGGAGGAAAACACAGTCACGCTAGAAGATAGAGCGCTCTTCCCCTTACGGTGGAAGGGAATGAAACTGTGGTTTGCGCATGTCCCCCTCCCCTTCCAAATTTCTCCAGCTCTCGTTCTCTCTGTACAGTTCGCGATAGCGACTAACTCGATAACAAGACATACAGTTTGACGGTACTGCCATTAATTCGGTCGACGAATCACATTACACAATCGCTGTCCCCCTCCCGGGCGCTCAAAACTCCCTCAACTCTCCCCCCCCCCCGGACTGCAACTTGGTCCTCCGAGACCCCTCACATTGATCCGGATCACTTAAAAGCAACCTTCCACAATTATCCTCCACTTCTCCCCCACTAGCCGAATCCATGGATCTTCCCTTTTTTTATCCCCCTGATCCTCTCCTGTGTGTGTCACAGATCTTTCCCTGACTTTCATCCACATTTTCCCTTCTCCACTGATTATATCATCGTCCTCGGCCGCACATCAATCACTCTCTGCTCTGCTCTTTAGTTCATCCTTTTGCCGCAACCTTTCACTTTATTAGCGTGCCTCTAAACCTTCCCCGTTGCTTCTTTCACCTACAATCATACTCGCTAAAACACTACCCTCCAGTTATTATCTCCGAAATGTAGGAACTGTACTACAATCATTTCTGAACTTTAAGTTCTAATACTTTTCTTTGGTTATGAAGCAATTCATATAGCTATGAAATGATTGTCATAGATGAATCAATCAATAATAAGGATAAACGCAATGAATTGTTTATTAAATTGGAAGAATAAATGGATGGATAAAATGGAAAATGGACTACACAGTAGTATATTGCACACACACTTTATTATAGTGCAATATTCTAGAGGTGCAGTAGAAAGTAGAATGAAGAAAACTTTTTAGACATAGTAGGACTAAATTGAAACCATTTACTAAGTAAACGATGGCATTTGAATTGCTTGTTTCTCAAGATTTTTATTGACCTGTTTTACATAAGTTTGGGACATGTTGTTTTAAAAAAAAGTGTACTATGTTTCAATGTATGAATTATAATATTTCAGATGTTTCCGTTTATATACTGGGCATTGGGCATTCTTACATTTTGCATTAGGCATTTGTTCTGTTTATACGGCAGTTGAGGTCTACATTATTTTGGGGACCTGATTATGGAATTGAGAACACGTTCAAGCAGAAGCTACAAAAAAGGACACTTTTGAAAAGGGGTCTGAAATTTTTACAATGAAATCTCAAGGTCAGTTGTTTTAGAAAAAATCAGGCATACATGATGTCGGAATCCAAACCGAATTGGAATTTCAATAGAGGAGGCAAATTCAGTAGGGAATATCGCAACAAAGAAGCACATGTGGTTGATGTTGCAAATGAAAAAGCTAACAAAAAACCACAGACAACGAGTTTTTGTTATCAATTGTTGTCATGATTTTATTTTCTCTGAACCATGGCCGAAGTTGGACAAAATTGGACAATTTCACCCTGAAGGAACAAATACAGGCGTATTTTTTATTCTTTTCTCAATTTAAATGGAAATGGAGCATCACAGAGTCCAGTTTCCCATGCAATTGACGAATTGACGAAGTTAGTGTTTTGTATTGTTCTCGAGTAGAATGATAGAGTTCAAGTATGTGATATGATATAAATATGCTGATTTTGACCCAACTCTTGAGATTAGAATTGACTCACCTATATTAATTGTAATTATTATATTTGTTAGAATCATGAGATTAAATATTCATTTTTGTTTACAAATCATGATAATTTCTAAAATTTATACCTGAATTTAAAAGTTTTAGAAACAATCATAATAATTCATTTTGCGTACAACGCACATTGAAGTTACAGTATTCTGTTATTGTAAATTATTTTTCTCTTTTGCTTTTAATTCATCACTTTAAATCCATATTTTTTACCTGTATTATTATCCTCCAGATCAATTATTATTATTATCATTATCATCCAGATGAATTATTATCCTCCAAGTGAAAAAAATTAAATAGTATCCAACTACAATCCCTTATCTCTGGTGTATGATACTTCTACACCGATCAATTTCAGTTTACAATACTACCGTAATTGTTATCGGTATTGTCTACAATACATTTTATATTGGTATACCTATGTAGGTACAAATCTGGGGGAATCTGGTATACTACAAAAGCTTACTCCACTTATCAAAATAAAATAAAAGTACTCTAAAACCATGGCACAAAAATAGTTTGTTTTCGAAATAAAGATAGCGGTAGATTGAACATTTTTTTTTCTTATTTTATTTAGTTTTCATTAGAGTTATTCATTCTGATAATCTAAAAGAATAAATTGTCTAAAAGAAATAATTGAAACCTTATTTAATGAAAGTACAGTAATGTTATATTGATGTCTTGTTTCACTGGATATAATAGAAATGAAGGGAATATTTTGATAAATATTTTTAAACTAGAGTTTCAATAGTGAGAACTAGCCTTCAGTGTTCCATAAAATTCTAGAGGTCCTGTAAAACAGACAGGAGAAAGGCGGACACACACTATACAGGTATACCTGCACATATCAAAATCATGGCATACTATGCAATAAATATTTAAATCCATTAATTAATCGACTTCTTACTGTTTTGAAGGACTTCTAAAGTTCAAGGAACAGTATGGAATATCTTACTTCAATCATTGCTACCGTATATTCTGGTAATAGTTCTGCAATACCTCGGTCTAATCTTGCATATACTGTACCTGTATAATACAGTACAAAACATTATCTGCCCAATACTATTTAATCTGTCAAAAAACTGTTTTCACGTTATATTTACAACATTGAACACATTGTCGAAAGTCTTGCGCTCGGTTATACCATTCCACTGAAAAGTAGGATACAAATAAGTAGTTCAACCACGTTCAACAAAAATGTTCGGCTAATTCAAGCGGAAAGTACAAACAAACCTGCAGCAAACAAAATAGAACTAGCAGCGCCAACGAACTGAATGCTAAGTCGAAGCACGAATATGTTTCCCTAATTTTTTTTATTTCACCCGTTTTTTTCTGTACACGTTTTATTGTGTGGTGTGGTTTAGTTATGTCACAGCGAGCGTAAAAATAGGTCCGGCAAAGCAAAGGGAATTGAGGATAGCAACGGGGCTGCCACGTATACGGATTGCATATAGCTCTACATTTGTGTGGGCTACATAGAGGTCTCTCTTCTTCTTGCTTTCACGTTCATACGCGATGACCGTATGTAGTTGACAAAAAGAGAAAAAACGCGAGTTGATCCGTGTGTGCTCAGCCTATGAATAAGTAACAAGCTTTCAACGAGTACTATCACACTCAGCTTCGCCTCCTTCATATGCTTTCCTGCGGTTACCCTCGCAAAAAATAATCGAAATACAAAAACGAACCAACAACCCTTCCATACCCCGAAAAACACATCAGGTGACTGCGAGCTGCTCCGTTTTTGGTGATTTTCCTAGTGGACAACATAGTGCAGCCGGTTTTGAAAAGGCTTTTTGCGCTCCAATGGACAAATACAGCGCCGGCCGGCCGGCTTAAGCGCGTGACTTCGAGTCGGACGTGAATGTGACGTGACGGCTTAGCGGACAACGTGCCTCGCTCAAGAATGGAAACGAGTGAATATTTTTGCCATCGTTGGTCCAGCTGTCACTCGTGCTCCAAAATAGTATCCCGTTACTTTGCATCGATATTGGTTTTTCTAGTGACATTTTTTGTAATCTCCCACAACTACATTCAAGAGGGAATGATTTTTAGAATTAAAATCATTATTGAATTACAATAGCTGACCATTTCTATGTTGAATTATACATAATATAATGTAATTATTATTTTGTTAGTATTTATTAGTAGTATTCAGTGAGAACTAATACTATTATATGACGAATATCAGATCAGAAAGAATTCACTCATTAATCTTCTAAAACTAGATTGCAATATTAGGAGAGGGATAGAAATTATAATTCTAATAGCTGATTATAATTCCTAATAACTATAATAATAGCAACTATTTTTATATGTATTCATGAGAAGTTAGAAATCGAATAGAATACGGCTTGTCAGTGTCTACAAAGTTTTGAGAAATATTATTCATGAAAAACTTTCATATCAGAAAAGTTAACACAAGTAACGGAAAATGACACGTTTTGAAGGTGATGCCCATATGTGTTCTAAGCTTGTGCGTGCGGGAAATGGGAAGGGCGATGATGAAAAATGAGAATTAGATGCATTAATTGAATTGATTATATGAATTGAATAAGGTGGGTTTACAACTAAATGAGTTTGAGAACAAAATACAATAAAAAACATACTAAATCTAAATGAACAGTTGATTGAACTTCACTTGGGTACTGAGACACAATCGTCATACTCAGTTTCGGTATGAAACTGAATGACGATTCAGTTCAGTATTAATTGTATCAGTTGATTAATTGTTCCAAGTGAATCGAAAAGCGGCAATTTGGAAGAAACGATGAACCTGTTCAAAGGACACTTTGAGATTGAAGCTTCTCTGAGGCCTACTGCGAATCGATTAAAGCCGTCCCCTCTTTTCTCCCACTCCTTCCTTTGTCACCCCCCCCCCTCCTATAACCTGTCAATTGTTTGTTATCCAGTTGCCTCGGTGACCTTGTGCCTCATAGCGGTGTTCCCTTCAGTTCCTGGATGAACAGGAAGAAAAGGGAAAGATAACAGGAAAAAGAGGAATACAGTTGAAGTAACCAGCTTCTTCTGGGAAGAAAAAGCTGGCTCTGAATTTGCATTTCCTATGATGGTAAAAACAACAATATGCTAAGTTTGCTGAACAAACAGAAATTAATTACACATTGCAATGTCACAATCTATCAATCTTTAATCTAATTCGATGTACCTGTAAGGTAAGTAAAACTGATCGGAAAGCCGGACTAAAATAATTTAATGTCAGACTTTTAATAACTAATATTCATACAAAGAATATGAAGAAGTGATATTAATTATTAAAGGATTTTGTGACAAAACGAATTAGGCTAGTTGGAAATAAACCCTGAGTATAAAACAAGACTTATCATTGCAACATGCACAGTAAACAGAAAACATAGAAACGGTACTATAGTTCCAGCAGTCACGTTGTTGTTTTTTAGTACGTTTCTTCAGGATTGCGCCTGACGAAAGACGTGTTATTTATTTAGAATTTAATGTGTTATTTATCCAGTCTGTGAGTACAGTCTACAAGAATGTATCAATCCAGCTATAAAATAAATACAGTCTATTTGAAAAACATATATGTAGTGACATTTTATTTCATTTCAAGTAAAATGCAGTCCAATATGTTTTTGAAATCGGTGGAAACGTTGAGATCAAAGACAATTAAACTACTTAATAGTTGAATTTAATTTTAATAGTTAAATTGTCTTTGTTGAGATGCATAAGCGTGAAGGTGCGCTGCAAATGTAATCAACAAACATTACACTTCAGTTTCTCCCCACTACGCTCGTTTGATTTAGGCGCCATCCTCAAAAATTCTACTCTAGCCTTCAACACAAGAATAATATTAATAATAGCTTCAGATTTCTGTTCTTCACCCTAACAAAATTGAGTTGATTCACGAATTCATGCTTTCAGAATAATAGAACAGGTGAAATACCGTCGGAAGTTTACTCGGAGCGTGTAGGAAAAAAAGCGGCGAGGTCCTGAAGGTACCGTAAGCAAAACCTGCCTTTCTCTGGTAAAGCCTTGGAGATAAAGATATGTGATAAGGTAGCCTTGCCTGAAACAATGTAATCCAGGGGATAAATACAGAGAGTGGTGGGGAAATAATGTATGCAACACTAGTGCCTGAAAAGGAACCAAGTTGCTTACCGTACCCTCAACTGAAGAAGAAAACGAAATGAGAGGAAATAGTGGCATCCTATTGGTGGGTGGGGGGAAGAGGAACTAGCGTGTTTGTATGAGGCGGCCAGAAGGGCAGGTGGAAAACAAATAAGGTGGTAGCTACTGTGGCTAGTGATTTCCCAGGGGACCACTTGACCAAACCTTCTCCTCTCCAAACCCCCCCTCCCTCAACTACCATCCTCTTTTGCCTCACTCACTGCCTGCCATCAGATGACCCTGCCTGTCCAGTCACTGACTGCCTGCCAGCTACCACATACTATAAAGGTAGTGTTTTTAAACGGGCTTCCCTATTAAAATGCACTCATTATGTGGTTTGGGGATTATTGGTATGGGTGGCTATTAATGATGATGGCTTACTGAAGAAAATCAAACCAATGCAAATGAAAGCGGTATTTTCAACAGGCTTTATACATGCCCATATTATGTGGTTTGGGGATTATTGAGTGAACATTATTGGTAGGTGGCTTGGAGTGAACATTATTGGAGTAGGCTTGGAGTTTAATATTAATGGCTTGACTAATATTAATGTTGATGGCTTACTGGAAAAAACCAAGCGTATACTATTTCAAACAAAAGTGGTATTTCAAAACGGAGTTTCCTGTCAACATGCTCTCATTATGTAGTTTGGTATTACTGCATTGAATAAACTTTATGTTTATTGGTAGATGCATGTTTATGGCTTCAGGAAAAAATCCAGGGAACAACAAGTGAGGGGAGTGATCTCTAAGGATGTAACTGAAACAACTTCTAGAATGTATGCCCAAAACACTAATAGTTGGTACGGTACTATCAGTTTAAAGCTTGTACCTTATTGGAAGTGATCATCAAAGTTATCAAATCTGATCTCTCTAAATTGACCATTTTCAGCAATCTAATTTTGTACTACATATTAATTAATCAAAATTCAGTAGAGAAACCGTTTTGTATGAGCCCGTTGTTTCTCTCCCAATCCCAAACCACTTTATGATGTTTCGTGTAGGTACAGTATTAATAATAAATAAATTGAGTGTAAATTTGAACTAGTTGGACTGTGACTCTATTTGAACCAAGAATATATTCGCCAAAACCAAAGTAGTAAACTGAAACTGTAAAATGAAAATTCCAACACTCGTTTGGTTTTTTCCATTCCAAATTTTTTCTTCTAAAATAATTTCATAGTCTTATTATCTGATTATTGTAAGAGAGTAATTAACATTTGATGAGCATAAGTATTGAATACTCAAGATATAAAATATCAATCTCGTACCCGATTTCTATGTTGACTTCGATAATAATTTAACACTTTCAAATAGAATTTTTATGATATAGAAAAATTAATCTTCGTCCAATCTGAACGTGGTCTTCTATCACTGAGAAACTAACAACTTCAGGGTTTCTCTGCATCTAGTTTCAAATCTTGAACCCGAAGTCATCTTAAAAAAAATAATCTTTATTCAATCTGAATGTTGTCTTCCTGACAACTGTTGTCACCTAACAACTTTTTACTTTAGGGTTTCTCTGCATCTTGTTTCATATCTTAAACCCAAAATCATCAAAATCAAGACGTTGCATTCATCGCAGTTCCCAGACACTGCTTCCTGTCTGTACCATAATACTCAATTTCGGTCCCATAATCCTCAAGTTTCTCAAATACTTGGCACCGGAGACATGTTACCAAGTAATCTACCAAGTTCTCAAAGTATCACCTAACTTTTCTCAACCAAGCCTCTCAATCTGCACTATCACCAATCTCAAGATCTACTCCGCCATGAGGGAAATCCCGATTCCAGATTATAACCTCATCATGGAGCATATCTTTTCTTGGATAAACTACTTGCAACGCACGCGCACCTACACACACAGACACAGGACAAGAGAGCAATTTCTAGAGACGTCTAACTAGCTCTAAGTCTGTTTAATATTTCATCGCCAATTTGGCGCGAGAGATCCCTTCGCTTCAGCGTCGACAAAAGATGTATAGAAACCAGCTTTGGAAACCATCCAAGGAGCTTGCGGGGGGGGGGGGATTGCGGCTCAGCCCTTAAACCTCTACTTTCAACCTCAATAACCTCGTTTTTGCGAGCGACTAATATACGCTGCATACAATGACATTGAAAAAGGGTACCAAATAACTTTAGTTCGATTATTATAACTTTGAAATGTTGTTCCAAGAGGCTGAATTCATTTTCGTATAACTTCAAGGATAGTTCTGATACAAACAGACTTCTAGGCTGAACTGATTGATCAACTTTATACCAATTACTTTGAAAAGATTAAAGAGGCTGAATTCATTTTCACAAAAAGTCATGGATAGTTTTGGTAGCCTACAAATAACAAAAGACCTCTAAGCTAGAGTGATTGACTAATTCAAAAGAGGTATATGGGATTAGCATCAAGATCGTTATAACATTATCACAAAAAAACCATATCAACCAATAAAACATTGCAAAGTTGAGAATTAAACATTGTTCGTTTACAACTGAAAACATAATTTCTACAATTAAAATAAGAAGACAAGCTGCAACCTGCAAGATGCCGTATATAACAATGTTGAGGTGTGCAATCTATCAAGGAGTACTTTTTAAAAGTTTAATTTTCAAGTTTAAAAAAAAATTGAGAAATGAATAAATTACACATACTCCAAGATAAAGTCAATGTTAATTAATATCTGTTCACCCATAAGTCCCATCATTGGGGATTCTTACCAACAACTCTCCAATTGTATACTATTGCATGCATTCAATATTTACACACAAAATACAACCTGCGTCCGATTTCATAAAACTTAGAAGTCACTTTACAGGAAAAAGGAGGACGTACACCAGACTTTCAAGTTTATTGCATAGAACGCAATTCTATTCAGGTCCAGTGTGTATGTATACTCCTTTTTCCTATTTTACAGGATTTCGAAAGTAACTTATGAAAATAAATTTTTCATGACTTGACACATCTAATGACTAGTTGTGTATATAATGGTAAATTGTAGATATTATTGACTTGACTTGTCTAATGACTAGTTGTATATAGTGTTATTATTGTATTTGTATTGTTTACTTGACTTGTCTTATACCGGTACTCCCTCCTGGAGTCTTCAAGACGTAATCTTCAAAAAAATGAAGAGTTCTTCAAAGTCCACAAAATCCCTATGTAAATAATCAAACTTTTCTTCAGATTCCATACAAAAAACAATGAAATAATACCTGATTAGGAAAGACACCCACACATAGGACTTCCATATTCTAGTTTGCCGTCTTTCAGTCCTTACCTAATTTTTTTAAAATCAAATTTCAGCTTATCTAACAAACGACCTTGAACTAACAGCATACCGTACTATACCCACGCTAAAGACATCGATATCATCATAGTTATTAAAGTCCATGTCTAAAGTATGGGGGTACCCACTGAGCTAAATATATCCATCTGGAGGTAGCACAAGCTAGGGCTGCTAGCAGGATTAGTGTTCCGTCTAATTTCGTTAGGTTGCTGGTAATAAAGTGAGAATGAAATTTTTTCTAATACAGTATTTAGTACCAAAAAAATTAAGTTGGCAATAAAGTGATGATTGACATTTTTTTCTCAAGAACAGTATGCTATTAAAATAAAGTCAGTGTTACCTGTGGATACCTCATACCTAATCAGCTGTTATTTTATTAGATGGAATTTGATGAAAAATTTGATCGTCCACATATGACTTAAGACAAGGGGGCGGAGGTCAGTTTTTCCAGTGGACGCCCAAAGGTTAGGCGCTCAAGAACATTGCGCAAGGGGTGCCGGTACAAGAAGGCAGTATATGTCTCAGGAGGCAGTCAGTGGGGGTGGGGGGGGGGGGTCAAGTGAAGTACCCGTTTTAGTGTCCAAGGGCGAATGGTCGAGCGCGGCTTGATTCACTTGGGTGGGTGGTATGTTCATGACGGGCTGGTGGAGGGGGAAGGAGGAAAGTAGTAAAGAAGCTCCGCGCCGCAGTGGGGGGGGGCAAAGAAGAAAACTGCAACTAAACACACAGAGAAGCGGTCAAGACACGACGGACAAGACGTCCGCGGGGGGGAAGAAGAGTTTTGTATCAATATTCAGCTCGTAGCCAACATAATACGGTTTATAGCTGTCCCGGCCTTACAGAATTTATGGTCACAAGTTTATGACTCTGGCTACGACCAACCCTCCCCCCCCCCACACCACTTCAAAACGTGTATGGTGGGGGGGGAGGCCACTCCGAGGAGAGAACACTATAAACGGCACACTCTAATTCCCTCCAGCCCGCCGCCGAAACATCTTGGGGCCAACTTAACCTAAAAACTACAAGGATGGTCGAGAGAGAAGAAAAAGTAGCCACTGATCCAATTGTCACAATTTTGTTGTTGTTCTTTCTTCAACCCCCACCCACCCTCTCCACCCCTCACACAACTGTGTGCTACCCCGTTAAATGTCGGTAAATTAAGTTAGTTGACGAATATTTTATAGAAGGTGCAGTGGTGGAGTAGCAGGGCAGCTATTGAGGGTTGAACACTAGGTTAATAGTATTGAACAAAACTGAAGGTAAGTGAAGTTTATTTTATGAATGGTTGTCAAGAGAGTCTCACTTACAATGTGCTGTTAATAATGATGAACAGAAGGAAGGCTGTAATTTTATTGATACTGTAGCAATGAATTTATGAAAAAAATATGACAGTACATTTTTTAAAAGCCAAGACTTGAATGTGGAATCAGTGCCCTTAGGAGAAATTTTACATATACTGGATATTCCATACTCAAGAAGACCTATTTTATTGATAGGCCTAATTCACTTAGTGCATACAAGCGATTATCAGAAGGATCAGTCAATATTCAGACTTTAGGCTAGTGACATTAATGCAGCTGAATTAAGAATAATATTCATTGGAAAGAGATCAATAAGGTTAAACATACATACCTTGTGCTACCTTACATAGAACTACACCGCACACATAGAACCGTAGCTAAGCTGTTCTACTAAACCACCTAGAAACTACGCCATTCTAAAAACTACACTACGATGAGTCTACTATTTTCTAATGAGAAGCAATACGTATCAATCCCCAACTGATTCTGAAATTCTGATCACAAGGTAGATGAATAACAATGCGATCTTCATGTGTTGGTAACATTTTTAATTAAAATTTCAAAAGTATAATATTACAACGCATACAGTATACATTAGGCAAGATAATATCAGACAAATACCAAAAATCATTAACCATTTGACAAATTAGGTATACAACATTGAATTTCCATCTCCTCCGGTATGGGAGAACTGATAAAAAATTGATATTTTAATTCAACAGACAATGATTTAAATAGATTTCAATGATAAAAATGATTTAAAACACGGATTCAAGGTACTTAATATCAATATAGTAGACCCATATTGTACTGTATGTAAAAACTCACAGTATTGTACTGTGGAGTAAAAACTTTAAAACTGACTTGTAACTAACAAAATTATTTATTTATTGGCTAATTTATCATATTATGTTATTGGAAAACATAGAAACATGATAATTATATTTATATTTAATAGTGAATTATTACCATTGTTAAACATTATATTATTGAATAATATTATAAAACGTAATAATTATCATGTTTACTATTATTAATTAATATCATTTCACAACCTAAAATGACAGAAAAGTTAAAGCATGGGATGATAAAGAGAGCTTGTAATGGAGAACTAAGATTATCTGAATTTTATTATTAAAATGATAACGATGCTTCAAATCTGGTGCGAATTCTAAATTGATAATTTAAAGAGGATATTTTAGAAGTTATGATAAAACATTGCTTATCTTCCAATCTGTTGAGAGAAGTTCAAAAATTTATAGAAATGCTAAAAATTGAGAAGGGAAACTACAAGTAGCAAATAGCATACTATTACCGGAATTCATTTACAATTACGAATTACTGAGTTAATAAAAAGATAATAACATAATTTTAGCTGAAATAGGATAGTGGAACCAATATAATATGACTAAGTTAAATGTTTTTAGTTTTGGCTTTTCCATCAAGAAAAATACATTGAAAATTACAAATTTTACTTTTAAACAGTCGACAACAATGAGGTTACACACTCATAGAGGAAACATCAAGTTCCAGGTATCTCATATCAAATGTGTATTGAAAAATTTGTCGTCAAATTTTCTCACTATCATTGAAAAATCCTATAAAATCACAAATAAACCTAATTATTATACTACATAATATGTTAAATCTTAGTCCCGGAAGACGAAACCTTTAAGAACGAATAAATTGATATTTCAGACACGTTTTTAGTAAAAAACACAACTATTGAGCAATATTGGAGTTCTTGCTAGATTATTCTATTAGAGAAAACTCTTTTCAAAAAGAATCTCGATGATTAAACAATATGGAATTAACAGTAATAGTAGGATCATCTCATTCCATCTAATATCACAACTAAAACGATTGCTACCACAAAAACAAAAATATAAACTAGCGATAAAATCACGATAGAATACTATAAAACCAATAAACTATAAATGATGATAATAATAATGAATAACAAGAAATATAATATCATGCATGATAAATTAATAGTTTGAGTAATATTGACAATTCTCATAAGTCATATTTTAATAATATTCATCAATTTTATTAGGTATCAAATCTCTAATAGAAATTAGAAAATGATTATCAATAATCCATTAGTAACATTATTATGATTTTTTATCTAGTAAATAACATCTTGTTTGAAAATTTAGAAAAAAATTGATTCCACAAGAAACTACATTAAGAAATGCTGCCATATATCATAATATAATCATATATTCCAACGGAGCTTTTTTAACTGGAAAATTCATTTCGAGATTTTGGAATGTGTTCAAATTAAATGAAAAATACACGAGTTGAATCAGTCTTTGAGTTTTCTTTCAACACTTCTGTGGGTAGAACTTTTTATTTAAACCGAATGATCATAATAATAATTAATTAAAATTCAATTATAATTTTTTCAAGTTCTCTTAAACAAATTTATAGTTCTTGAGAAAGTTCGTTCAATTATTTTTTCCAGATACATGAATTTTGGAGACCCATAATAATTATCGCTTGAGAGACATTGAAATTAATGGAGTACCATCAATTTCATTGATTGAACACAATCAATGAGTTAAAATTAGATTAGACCTACTTTATTCATAAATTTCAACTCCGGTATAAAAAAATTCGCGTTCTCAACTATCAAAATTGAAACTGGCCAGCAATAAGGTTTCATAATACTGATTCATTTCAATACGATAGAATAAACTTACTATTCAATCAATAAATTGAAAGTTTAATAATAAAATGTCGAATTAAAATAAATATTCCAATCAAAATAACAAGACGCCTGACTGTATTCAATTTTAAGTTATAAAATCTAGAATAAATTATTCATATCACGAATAAAATTTGGCTAAAACCTGCTTCATTGCATTTGAATCGTCACGGAACAGCAGTAAATAATGAACCATTAATATCATGGGAAAATTTGGCTAAAACCTGTTTCATTGTTTTCAAGTTGTCATGAAACAGCAGTGTAAACATGATTGATTGCTTTTGCACAATAAACAACCTAACATAATTATCTTATAACAATCAAAATTCTAATAAAATAAATGAGTCAAGACCCATTAAAAACATGGTTGGAATTTGTGGGTTTTGCTTTATGGATGAGTGTGTTATCTTATAATTTCAAATACATGAACAACAAATCCAAATATATGTTTACTAAAATACACTAAAACCCAGTGCCACCAAAACTGAGATCTATTTTTAAAAAACAGTACATGTTTCCCGTTTACAATAATAATTATTCAGCAGAATACTATCACCCAGATAAAATACTAGTACTACCAATCTAATCAAAATATCAACTAAAAATAAGTCTGACATTAAAAAATGACGATGATAGGAAGTTAGAATGTTGTGTTAATGTACAAATGACTAGTGATGGTAATTAGAATCTAAATCCACAACTAACACGAACTGAAAATAACTGAATTCCTCCCAGCTTACTCAACAGTAACGGCTAGTCTTAAATCACTCACGCAGTTTACATTGGAATCAATCGAAGACTCGGCTAAATTCTTTCCGTAGATCCTGTAACAGTCTCGTGATTGCTGCTTTATTTTCTGTGAGATATTCGTTGTTCTACTCCATCAGATTGACATGCTTGGGCGGGGGTAGAAGATCGCTGTGGGGATATTCACCCAGTAACATGGCTGCAATCCATTTCAGCTGCTCTTCCCGGCTGGGACCCGCGATAGTACAACCGAAGAATGGAGTTTCTTTACACCTGAAATAAATAAATAAATGTTAGTTTGCGTAAGCATTTTGAAATGTTTGCCAGAATTACAAAGAGAAAACGTTTTGAGCTACCCTATGTATGTTGAGTTTTTAAAAATTAGAACAAAGAATCGATCAGAACAAAGAATTTCACTTTATTAATTTACACTTGAGTTACAGAACCATGGTTCCATGTATTATCAACACATCATCGGCTGTCAATAACATGAAACCATGGAACTGTAACTCAAGAGTAATTAATAAAGAGAAATTTGACAAAAACGATTCTTTGTTCTAATTATGGAGAGGTTTCACAATATAAACATCATCTCTACGAATTTTTTCATTTTTATGAGCATACATGAAAAGTAAATGTGACAAGAAAAATGAGGACTACTTATTATATAGCAA
Organism: Laodelphax striatellus; assembly: GCA_017141395.1. NCBI lineage: Eukaryota > Metazoa > Arthropoda > Insecta > Hemiptera > Delphacidae > Laodelphax > Laodelphax striatellus. The sequence continues at coordinate 21,415,445 of CM029535.1, forward strand.
CAATTTAAAGGTGGAGAATCAATGAGTTACACAACACTTAGTTTGTTTTTAGTAATACTGAAAAACTTTAGAATTACTTGATATTTTTAATTAATCCTATTGAATACAAAATAGTAAATCATGAAAGGCATCTAATTAATCTAATGTACAGAATAAATTTTTCTGAAGGAATTTTTTCACCTAATATTGGAAGAAGAAAATCAATTCAAATCAAAATCAAATCTATTTCCTTTTTGCCACAATACAAAATAAAAGAAAATAAAATCTTACGTACAAAAATATTAACAAAATCAGGAAGAAACCTGCCAAGGCATAAGCTTGAGTGCAGGAAAGCTAACAAAATATTACGCATATCATACATGAATTAATTATAAACAAGGTAAAAAGCAAAAGTGTTCCACTTTACTTGATTTCTTGAATTTAAAAAATTATCCCAATACAAGATTATATGGGTTACTATGTTTGATTGGGGAGCAATTCAAGGCAACGATGATGAAAGGCAATTCAATTGATTTGAGGTACAATAAGCTAATTTTTTCCAATAGTTGAAAAATGATATTAAATTGTTTTGTATAAACTAACTTCAATACTTACTTAATATAACATGATCATCGACAAGAACTTCAACTATTTGTAATCATGTCATGACTAATGTACAGCCCAAAACCTATTACTAATAAATAAGTTAGATATTAGCTATTCAATTCTCGACATTTATAGATACCAGAAATGCAATGAAAAAGTTTCACTCACCTTTTCGGTTTATTATTTTTGCTCACAAAAGTTATCGACCATCTGAAATATGAACAGAGTTCGTGTCAAAGAATGTCAGTCATTTATAAACTGCAAAACCAGCATTCAAAGTTATAATTCTATATTTTCGCTCAAAAATTACTTTTAATCATTCCTTAACTGCTGGAATATCTATTTCATGCGGTACAGTCCATTTGAATTATTAGTATTAGTTGAAATACATACTAAAAAATATAGTTTCGGAATGATTTTGTTCAGAAACATTGAATGCCAGTGAAATACAGAGTAAGGTAATATTTAAATTATTCTAATTTTGAATATAATTTTTGAATGCACGTTCACAACAGTTTCAAAGAAGGTACATCTAAGAACTGTAAAGTTCGATACAAACATTGACACAAAGAAAGAATTGGGAGCAAATCTAATTCTGATCAATAATAAAATTAAAATAAATGTAGCACAAAACTACAAGGAAACTAACAGGAATATAGTGGAAAATTGAAAAGACAAAACTAGAGTGAAAATTAATGAGGATAAACCCACACAGTAGGCTTTCTATTGGAACGAAGGTCGATGAGTGTTTCCTACGCTTATCTAATGCCAGCTCCATACACGCGGTTTGTATAGAGTGGAATATCATATGACCATAAGGAAAACAATCGGTATTTGCCAAATGCCGCATGTATGGAGCCGGCATTAGATACTTGTTTTAAAAATACAGTTAAGAATCTCAATACGGTACCTCATTTGTGGGTTTCTTTTTGGCTCATGTCCCAGGTACCATGAAATGTCTTCAATACGCCACTCTCCGAGCTTACAAGATCCCTGTTGAGTAAAATAAAATAATTCACTGATAAAAACTTGATATGTTATTCACTAATTAAATATTATTTGGATATTTTCAATTACAGTAGTACATTTATGAAAAAAAATATTTGTATCAACCAATAGCTAAAAGACTACTGCTGTGAAAAATTTACTATGATATGGGAAATGTTTATTAATTGATGATGGAATTTGTAGTGAAATCATGCTTTCTTGGATTATAATTTCTAATAGCAACAATATAAGTTTTTATAGCATTAAATTTTTTAATAACATTTTTTTATAAAATCTATTGAATTTTTAATAAGAATATAGGAAAGAATTATCTACTTCAACTCACAAAACAGAGAAAAGTGTTTCTATTTCTTATGAATTCAAATTCTGTTTTATTTGCTACAACGCAATAAATGAGTATAATTTAAGAATCTTGAAATGTGATTTAAGTTAACCCAGTACAAAATTTTAATTAGAATGCAAGACAAACTTTAAGTTTTGATAGGTACTATAGATCTCATCTTTAAACTGAATAATTCCAGTCAAAAATTCGAATTGGGATGCAAGACATACTTCAAGTTTTGATAGGAACTACAGAACTTATCGTCAAACTGAATAATTCAACTCACTGATTTGTCTTTGTAGTAGGACAGCTTAGCCTGACTGAATTCAAAGACGTATGTCTTGAAAGATTTCGATTTCAGATCAGCAAATTTCAGTTCACCACTCTTTGGAACGGCCTGTTTTGCCTGAAAATCACAAATGAAAATACATATAACTCACGCATCTAGAAACATAAGAATATCGAGACAATTATTTCCTAAGACGTCGAAAGAGTTAAAAAAGTCGAAACTCTAAAGAATTCTAAATGAGGTGGAGAAATAAGATGTTGGAGCTGATATCATTGAAAGCAAGAGCCACTTTCTTTTTACAATGACCTATTTGGAATTTCATCAAGTTAATAATTATTTAGTTAATTAACAACTGACAAAGCGGGCTTAGGACTTCATTAATCTCTGTATACTGTGGCCTTTTGTTAACTGTTAATCTGTGTTAACTTTCAGGTCATGTCGTTATTTCAGCATCAATAGTTTATTGAGACTATTTGATTCCGTTCTTAACAGACATCGAATTTGACAATTCATAAATAATCATAGCCTGAAATAAAATGTTATGAACCCTGTCAGTTGTTATTAAGTGGTAACACGTTTGCAGTCAAACGTTTATATATAAAATTCAAGTTACTATAATTTTAAAAATTACAGAATTTATTGAATATTGTTTTTAAAAATGGTGAAATAACTATATTATTATAATTCAACCACCTCTTATTTTTGACATAACATAATTTTGCCAGACGACTTATTTAATATAGAGAATAATATGTTATTGCCTAAATAATGCATGACAACAAATGCCATCTATGATACTATAACACTCCAATAACTAAGTATATTTTATGCCAACAGATAGTGCCACAGGAAACGTCTCACCTTTATTACTATGTTATTTTGCTTTCTCCATAAATAGTTGTTTAAACATTTAAAGAAATTTTTAATCAGAAAGTTGTCGAATCTGAACATTTCAATTCTAGTGATGCCAACATTGAATCAAATGGTCAGCTGTTGAAACATTGGACTTCTGACAAGTTTAGTGAGTGGTAAAACGTAAGTTTAAACGAAAATTGTTTAACCTTTTTATTAGAATAAATGATTATTTTTTAAACCAAATAGAGTCTGAAAAACTTCTATTTTTTATCTCTCTTTTGGCGCAAACCGCATCAAAATCTGTCCACTCAATCTTCTCCATAAACTTTCCAAAGTCTGACACGAAACTCTTTTAATGTATAAGATTATCATTAAACTAAAATGTTCATCAAGTTAACGCTCATTAACCGTCTGCACACTCACCAGCGGCACAACTTCCTGAAACAGCGTGTTCTCGGTGAGCACAAGGCAGTTGTTCTTGCAGTCGACGTCGTCCCAGTAGCTCCACCTGAGCACCGACTCGAGGACGCGCTCGGAGTGGTGCAGCGGCCGCGTGAGGGCGCCGTCCAGCACCGTCTCCACCAGGCACAGGCGGCTGCAGTCGGTCTGCGGCAGTTTGTCGCTCAGCGCCGCACAAATATCGCCCGACAGGCGCAGCGGGTTCACCTGCACAACACTCACTGTACAAGTCACTCGATTCTCATTAGATTACTCTGATCAATCGGAGAAGCAAATGATTCATGAATCTTTGAAAAATAATTATGAGCATTGATGCCATTCATTTTTATATTTATTGGATAAATGAAACAGCTACTAACTATCAGCTGATCAGTATCTATCAGATCAGCTGATCCAATCAGATCATTGATCAATATCATATCAGGATTCACTTTAAGCATCGACACGATTCGTCAGTAAACAGCCAATTTTACCTACAGCAATCCAAATTATTAGTAAATTATCAGACTTTAATTTTGTGAAAGATCTTAAAGAATATTTAAAATTCTTGACCATTGATTAGTCTTTAAAAGACCTTTTTAAAGAATACCTTTCAAAGAATACCTGTTTAAAAGACCTTTTCAATAATCTGCGAGATTCAGCATTTGTAGGGTAAGTATTGTGATACTGATCGCCAAATCAGCTGGTTTTCGCCAAATTATTTTAATTCTGCTATATCTAATCAATATCAATATTCAAAAAAGTATCAATTGATATTCAATGATATTAAGATGAGATGCGATAGTAAGAGTAAATAAAATGGGAGCAGTTGAGAGATTTCAGATGAGAAACAAAGCAGGTCTCTTTCTAAATTCTGAGGCATTCACTTCTGCCCAAGCCCTCTGTGCGGTCCGGGCCCGGATCGAACCGAATGACTGTTCTATCTTAATAGACTCCATTCACACTAGAGTCTGAATACTCCCATGAGATTCATATATCAAAATATTTTCATCCGAACCCCAGCAGCACTGGTGTGAAAGAGGCCACACAGTCTTGTTTATTTTTGTAGCATGTTCCTGCCTTTCGGAGGAGGCGTTAAGCCGTCGGTCCCAGCTGCCTGAAAAGTAGTCATTCCTCATCACCACCCTCCCATTATCCAAGCACAAGTCCCCAGTGCTGATGGGCATCACACTCACAAAAAGAAACACACTCACAAAACATTCACACTCATATGAATTAAAATTTTTTACTATACATTTTCAGCTGGTATTGCAAAATTATAGAGGATATGTTATTGTCAATTTATTTTATTTCCATGTATATGATTTATACTGTACCGTTATCATTAAACTTTCCATTCTGTACCGTTATGGATCTGACAATTGTACTCCCATATGCGGTCAAGCTAGATAAAGCTTTGCATATGTGTAATTCAATCAGAAATACAGGATAATATTATTTTATTTTACTTTTATTTGTGCTTTTATATTTTACTTGAACATGAGTTATTATATTATTGCAAGATGTATGTTTATTTTTATTTCTGATGAATAAATCATTATTTCATCATTATTATTTCATTAAAAAAATGTAAAAAGCTGTGACACTTACGGTAACCTGGACACAATTAGTGGAGTCCTTGGAGCCGATATGAATCCAGATGCGTAGATCGCCGGCGGGAGCCATGACCTGCGGCTGCTGCTGGGAGCTGCTGTTGTGATAGCGTTCCAACACCTCCTGCATGCGACGCTCCCGGCTCAGCTCCTCGTCATCCACCATGAACAGCTTCGGGTACAGTGCTATCAGCTCGCCGATCACCTCCGACTCCTGGCGGGACCAGTTCACTTCGCCCGTCGCGTTCACTGACTGCCCAAACCAACAAACAAATTAGAAAATAAATCATAGAAACGTTGAATTCATCAGCCAACTGATGAACAAATAATAAAGTACATAATAGAAACTAATAATTAAAACGAAAACACGAGGGTTTTGTCAATTCAACTATTTTATTTATTCTACTATTATTTATTTGTGGTAATAAATAATAGAATAAATAGTAGAAAACAAATAGCAGAATTGAGAAAATCAATTCTATAATAAATATTAAAAATAAATATTTTAATTAGGATATTCTACTTTTCTTAATTCTACTATTATTCATTTGTGGTAATAAATAATAGAATAAATAGTAGCAGATATGTAAGTAGAATTGACAAAATCCTTGTGTTTTCATTTCAATTATTATGGAACAGTTCTACAATCTCAATAGTGACTTTAGCATTTTGCATATAATAGAAACGTTGCATCAAAACGAATAGAAACGAATAGCATCATTCAACTGATGCACATATTAGAAACATGGAAAACAAGGTAATTAGAATACAAGGTAGTGTTCACAAGTATCTTAGTCCATTCAGAGCTCTGCGCCAGCTGATTGACGAGACTGGAGATCAAGAGTCCGATTTTCCCCATCTTTTACATGTTAAATTCAAAAAACTGTATGCTTTTAGAAGCACCACACGTGTTTTTGGCTCCATGGTATTTTCAATACTATCAGACAGCTTACTATTTCAGAACACTCAATTACTTAATGAATGTCCTGTGCATACAGGATTCGAAATCACATGATCAAGAGTATCCTACATCCAATGCTCTTGAATCAAGGTGCATGCCTTTGAATCATCGAATGCTCTAAAATAATTAGCTGTCTGATAGTATTGAACCTACAAAGAATTGGGTACTAATATTCAATGCAGCCCAGGAAAGGTTACGAATGTTGTAAAAGCAATTTTTCAGAAAAATGCAAATGAAATTGTATTCTATTTGCCTTGATTGAAACCAATGAATTAACGACCAAAATGTATTTGGTTTCTGAAAAATATTATTCATACATTTAAAGTTGGAACCGTGTTGGTAAAACAAGCAAACAAATGATAAGATACAGAAAAGAAAGGTTGAATTATCACAAATAAAATTATAGTTTTGATACAAGAATAGATTTAGTGCAAATACCAAGATTGAAGAATTTTTTATTTCTGACATTCAGTGGATTGGTTGCAATATTCTACTTCTAATATTTTATTAATAAATAATTGAAGTGGATAAACGCCTAATGGAAAAATAGAGATGTAGTCTGTATTTCATCAAGTTTTAAAAAGAGAACAATTAAAACACGTAACGAAGGAATATCATTATAGGCATGCTTTCCATTTATTCCATATTGCACACACTGTAGTTGATAAGGAAATTAAGTGCACTTGGAATAGAAATTATCAAATAATCTATGCTGTGCAACATCTAATGAACTTGTGCTTCTTCAACTGTTTACAAAGACAACAAATATTAATTTGAACAAAATTAAATAAGGAATTATTAAATCAAGTGAGTGAAATCATAAGTCAATTTTTCAAATAAATGAGCCAGAACAGTCAATCGTCCACTAATTTACAAACTTACCTCACAATTTCATCCTCATTCAGAATGACTGTATGACATAGAAAATATACTTATTAACTATTCAAAAGTTGAAATTACATTTTCTCACAATTTATTATTGGATTCAAGTCAAACTGAGCCTGTTGTCAAACACAAGTCAAATTCTCTCAGTTTGAAACTGGAAAAGGATGCTATCAGACTCTGAAGGTCAAAAGCACCAACAGAAAGTTTAGAATAACATTTCTTCATATGATACTGAGCAGGAAGTAACAAGATACAGTGATAATAATAGATGACCAAGATATATTGCAATGAAAAGAGGAAGGAACACTTCTTACTTCTTATTCAAATAAATCTGTCCAGAATAACGACATGAACACATAGTCGTCTAGACTATTACATAAAAAGACCACAAGTCATCACTACCACATATTATAAAAATAACGAAAAATTGGTGTATAAATTTTAAGTTGTGACTTAACGAAAGTCAAATGAATGCAACTGCTTTGAGATGACGTTATTTTACGAAGCTGAATAGGGATGCCGAGAAACGATTGTCCCAGATGACGTCATTTCAAGTTGGTTAAATGTGATTGGCTTTAGTGCAACCAAAATATTTACTACCATACAAATTTTAGTGCACATTTTACTACTAAACGATTTTACTACTAAACATTTTTTCTACACAACAGAAAGATGAATTAAGCTCACCCATAACTTGTCAGATTATTAATCAACATTACATAATTGAAAATTTCCAATTGAGCTTCATTTGTAAGGCAGTTGTCGTTTCCTATTTCTTGCTCATGGAATAATTACATTGGAGATATTACATTATTATAATAGAATTTGTTGTATAAATTATGTGAAGCTCACCTCGACATGCATAAGAGTAGGTGCCCATATTGCCGCCAGATTTTTAATGGGCATGAGATTTCGTTCCCTCTGCTGATGGAGTGCGTAAAGGTGGGACAATAACAGTCTGATTGTCAAATAGTTCACTGTTGGTAGCTGCTCCAGCTGAGTTCTGTAGATAGACAGTTTCTCCTCTTCTGTGCATTTCAATACTGAAACCAAAATATCAATTCAATCAAACAATCAATTTATCAGGCAAAAAACAACAATACAAAATGAGTAACTCTATAACCTAGTACAAAAACTATAGTGAGAACTAAATTTATATTAATCTGATTTGTATGATTTTTCTGTGTTTATGAGGGCAATAATGGGGTCTCCCTGGTGTCCTCTCACACTCTATCTTTTTAATAAATAAATAAAAACAATTAATAGTAAGTTGAAGATTAGATAATATTTTTTACTAGTAATAATAGAAGCGGTACTACCGGAAAAAGTAAGACTTGAATGTCAGTAAGGAGTTCTATTGAGTGGAAATTTGAGATATAAATAATAATCGTACTCAGGTAATAGTAGGGAATAAAATTAATCCAAACTTCACTTCCATAGTTCAGTTTCATTTGAAATAATTATCATCAACAAAATAAAACTTTTCTTGAACATACATTGAAGTAGTTCTGTGCAAAGTCAGCTCAATGTTATGATTTAGTTCATATAAAATGACTTGAATCGAAATACATTAATATTTCTATATTTGAAATTTGATAACACAATCAATTTTACTCTACAAACATAAAATAGATAAAACAAATTGTGAGATGTCTTGGAATACAAAAATATATCGGGTAAATAAATACATAGATATGGAAGACTGCAATTCCACAACTAGACATTATAGTATGAGCGTGATATTTTACGTAATAGCTTTTTTGTGACATGAGCCTGAGAATGAATATCGTGCAATATTTGAAGTTACACTAAAACTAAGATATGAGAGAGATGTCAACAAGTGATAACAATAGCATAAGAAATTAATATAATCAATAATCTAATGTGAAATACAGTGGAAGATATTATATCAAAGTATGGACAAATTACTGGAAGAGTAAATCAATCAAGTTTTATTGTTCACATCAGTACAGACAGCTCACTCCAGTAGAGTGTATACATGGTTTACGTAATAACGTTTTTAATTTGTCTGACATCGGTGCATCTTGAACTTGATCGGCATAAGGTAACTAACAACTTATTAATTAAAATATTTGCATGTTTATATGCATGCATGGAAATATTCAGAATAACAATCAGATATCTCACCAGCCGTGTTACAAAGATGCTTGTGCAAATGTGCTGTGAAGACAGGTTCGGGTAGTTCACGAAAGAACCGCTTGAGCACATTGGCCACATCGTACTCGGAGTAGTCTTGCCGGCTCAACTGCACCGACCACGCGTCCGTCTGGAATGCTGACAGTAGTTTGGCCACATTCGAGTTGGCTCCGCATCGCCTGTAGATGCCTTCTGACATCAGACCTGCCAACAAAATTCATGACAAACATCATAAACACTGTAAAGGTCCTAACTCCTCAACGGATTTATTCATTTCAATAGGTATAGAACGATAGAAATAGAAAGATCTAGCCTTCTACCTTTAGACATGTGAATAAATTAATGTCAGAGATCATTAACAGTGTTTAAGACCTTATTTATTTGAAATTGTAAAGAACGATAAAAATATAGTAGATAGATCTAAATGCCTTCTAACATCAGACTTGTAAATAAATTGATGTACAACATCGTTAACATTGTTGAGGACTTTCTTCATTCCTTAACGGACTTTTTGAAATTGTATAGAATGATAGGACTAAATATGCTCTAACATCATACTCTTGTGATCGAATTATTATCAGATCATTAACAGTGTTGAGTACCTTACTCCTTAGCAGACTTATTCATTTGAAATTGTATATAACGATAGAAATAGGTAGATCTAGATACCTTCTAACATCGTACTTATGAATAAACTAAGCCAGAGATCATTCTAAGTCTTGAATACTTCATTAATGAAAGGACTTCTTCATTTAAAATTGTAATAAAGATAGAAATTGATCTAGATGTCTCCCACCATCAGACATATAGATAAATTAACTACTAAATTGACAGTCTCTCAAGCGCATTAAAACTTAAAATAATAAAATTAGTCAAATAATGAACTTATGAAAGACAGACCTTTCTGATAAACCACCATTAGGATATTATTATCCACCAGGAAAGCAGGAAATAATGAACCCACATGAATCCAATTTGTGCTGACTGGGTGATATGACGCTGAGCACCGAGAGTATCGGATCCAGTTTCACCAGCAGTCAGCTTTACAGTTGATTTTCCCACTTTTCCACACAATTCGTGTAATAATTTTTGCGTATATTTTCAATTCAAATAGATATTGTTCAACTTTAAAATTGAAACAAAATTATTTATTTATTCAAAAAACAGAAAATAGATGCCTGAAACAAAGGTCTCTGAAATAGTGGCCTTCTTAAAATACACAAGCAACTTATTTTTATTACAACTTTTAAAATAATTTTTTCACCAAAAGATGAAGCAGAGCGAACATACCATGAGCATAAACAAAGTTGATACACTTCTCGACAATGACAGGAATGTTGTTTTTGGACAGCTGCTGATCGCTGAGGTTGGGCCCATTGTCGACAGCTGCCGTTTTCAAAGTTTGTCGCCAGGATTTGGTGTCTTTGGCGACGTCCATCTGCAGGTAGACCGACTGGTCAGTGGAGTCGACCAGAATGTGTGGTCCTTCTTCCGACACTCTGGGGCAGGCGGCTCCCTCTTGTAACCCTGCAACCATTCAAGCAAGTACATAGAAATGAAAACACAGTTCAAAACGTCTTCTCTTCCTTATTGCCTGTTATTTCTAAAAAAAATATGATTAATTCATACGGAGAAATATAATTTTACAATACTATATTATTATTAGCGTATGTCATTGATCAGTGGGTAGGTAGTTCCACCTCGCCGTATAAACCCATTTTACCTAATGTTAAAGTTCGATTTCAATTTCCAGAGTATCAAGTTATTTTCGAATAATATTTTTTCTATTTCAGAAAGTCTAGAAGTATATAAAACCGAAACAACACAAAACCACTAATTCAAATTCAGAAAATAGTGAATTTTGACTGTAAATTTGGAGCACAATATCATGACACTATTGTAACACCATATTTATGTAATAAGCGTTCCTATGTCTAAAATTTCAGAATAACACTGAAGCTAGTCGATTGGGAACGTGAAAATAAGGCTTAGTTTCCATAGATATTCAAGATAAAGGCTAGGTTCACATTCACAATTCATTACAATATTCCATTCTTGAAACTGAAAAAACAACGAGTTATCAATTTGAAGATGGAAGGAAATGAGATATTGCAACTATTCAATTGCTATTTAAATCATAATAATTAATTGAACGAGAATCCTAATTAATAATGCCATATCAATACATAATAGAGTATTATATGGCTTTATTAATTAGGATCAATTTATTATAATTGAGATTTTTGACAAAACATATCGAAAAAAGTGATTGTTCCCAGTTTAAAAATGATCAAACTTCATACCATACAAATCATTAAACAATGTATGGTGCGTTTAAACGTTGCCTGAGGACATTAAAATTGATAGGAGCTAATGCGATATGACGCCAAAATAAATTTAAAAAAATTAACTAGACAAAAAAATTAAAATCACGCCAGAACTATACCTTTACAGATATTAGCCAAACTAGAACTTATAAAGTTTCTAATCTACTCATTGAAAGGAGTAAAAGTTGTAACAAACTACCATCACAGCTGCTATTATTCACATGAATTTACATGTAAATGCTAATGTAAGCTGTATTTAAAGGTAAAATTCAATAGTAAGTTGGTTTTGATAACATTTTTACAAGTTTTCATAAAACTGACTCACCAACACTTCTTGCTTTCCTCAAATCCACATTTTTGAGTCGTCCATTACTCTGACTATAGTGGAGCGTTCTCTTATTCAAAAGTATCCACGACACCATCCATTCACCGCCTATACCTTCCTGCAAATAAAACTCTCATGAAATCACAATAAAATCTATAAAATTGAGATATTAGGCTGGGAATTCACACTCACATAGCATTCGATAAAATGCTTTATTACATACACAAGGTGTTTTGTCAAGTATTCCTTTTAGCATACTCTATACCAATCAATTTTAGCCTCCATTTCTGCTAGTAGGGTCATATCACTACCACCTATATCTACACCTAGATAAATCAAGATTTTAGTGGTCATATACCATCAAAATATCATATAAGCTATGACATTTATGTATCAATTCATAATTAACAGTACGAGACATTGATACACAGTAGGTATTAATTATGTATTGTTTCTTGCATGGCAATTTCTTTCAAAGATGCTTCTCCATTCAAATTAGTAGGCCTACACAAAGTCAAAGGATTGAATTCTTGCCTCTGAAGATATATCAAATTTCGACTTCAATTTAACAGAACAACAGAGCATATCCCTAATAATTGAGAAAATTACAATACTACAATCGTCACCGAGAACCATTAGCGCAAACAAAGTCTATCGTATTAAGGCAATGAATTTGAATGGCAAATTTCAAGCAACAAACCTCTTCTGAATATTTATGAAGCAATTGAAAGAAATTACCGGAAGACTTTGGGCATATCTCATTACCTTCCTATTCATTGTTATAGAGCAGCTACATGAACTCATACATTTTTCTGGTTTTCTGAGAGAATACAAAATTGATTATTGTTGAAATAATTGAGTTTTGCTGTGTTCATACTAACAACATTGGTCTGTATGAGAAAAAGATTCTATCAAATCATAATTGGTTTTCCATCCAGTTCAAGATGTGTGAGGCTTCAACAGGAAACCATGCTTTTTAAACTCTGTTAGTTTAATGGAATTAATAGCATCGCGATTGATTTCAATTATGGAGAGGTTTCACAATATCAGTTCTACGAATTTCATCAAATCTAAATTGATATCAACCAAAATTTGGTCCACAACACATGTCGAAAATTTCGATAAATCTAGATTTTAGAATGTAATTTCTTATTCTCAAATACGAAAACAAATATGTTCTTCCCAAATGCAATTTAAATTAATTATTCCTATACGTTAGGCCTATATGCGTATTTTACACTTATTTCACTTTGAGTGCAGCAGCATAGCATGCTATTGAATTAGTTAAATCTTATCTAGTGAATATTAGTTGAAAGTAAACAGAGATATGAATAGAAGAGCACACACAGGGAGATAATTATTTATAAGTATGTCAATATACTACTATGATTACAATTACTTAGAAGTAAATGCTACCTTGAGGAAACACCACCCTGCCCTTGTGTAGTCTGCGGTAAGCCTTGCTGGGAAAATGGAAGTGAGACTTTCCAACAGTTTTTGCATCCAAATTCGTCGCTCTGTGGTTCCCGGCGAGCCAATCAGATGTGTTTTTGCTCTTGGTGTCACGGTTAGTTCCATACAGTGGACGTCCTCACCCTCTCCACTAGAAAAAATGAGAAGAAAATTAGAACCTGATTTGACTCAAAAAATTTATTGGAAATAGGAATTATTACATCAGAAATTATTGAAGAATGAAAAAGGCAAATAGAACTGAATTGACTGAAGAAATTAATCACAACACTTGAAAAATATTACTAAATAGGCTAGAAATTTTTCAAATGTACCTATTTTTAAAATCAGAATTTTCGTTTACAAAGATTGTGCTTTAATGATCTGCAATATTCAAGTTAAGAAAGCTAATATTTACTAGCTGAGAAATGACAAACAACATAATCTTCAGTTGAAACATTAAAATTTACCTAGCTTCTGATCCCATGAGCACGTTATATATAAACTGTTAACTAAATGAAATTTTAACCAAACTAATCCATTAAAAAAATATTAATCAGTTGACAACTTTTACATCGAACCTCGAAATACTCTTCCTGGAAGAGTGCTTCAAAGAGCAATGAATGTTGAAACAGTCAAAATTGGCGTGTAAAGCCATTTGCTGCAGCAAATTTATTGGTTTTTAACAAGAGATGCATAGATTCTGCTAATAAACCATTATTGAAGCTGCTTATGAAGCTGCATTTTATGAAAGCTCTTATTGGCATTAATAATAGTGCAACAGTCGAACCAATGATAATTCATTGCTATCAATAAACAATAAATCAATAGACACATATCGTGATAAGTCGTTTACATTTGATCACATATTACTTGAGGGGAATTTTAGTTCCATATTATTACTGTACCCTGAAAACATCCTTCTTGAACACAATTTTTGAATTAGATTTAAATTATCAAATGTTATTGATGTATTGAACTTGAGTGATTTATTCATCCTATTATTAGACCATTTTCAATTGATAATTTATTTTGGATAGAGCCAAATGGATAGACTTTCTTAAATTATCATTGATTAAATATTGAATTTTAATAGATTCTTGTACAGTGATATTCATTTAATTTCACACTTGGCATTACATAGATAAATGGATAGATATTATTTCTTTGCCATTTTACTCTACGGTCGTCAGCAACGTCAAGAAATTATATCTCTCTATCTATCTATCTATAATCTTTTGTATTATTTTGTTTTCTATTTTCGATATTTTGTAAATCAAATTTTTTATTACTCTATCTATCTATCTATCTATCTAATACCAAGCGTCAAATTAAATGAATGTCACTGTAGGTACCGCATCCCATTTCATTAATTTGTAGAAGGCCTACTGTAACTTCCAATTATTCGTGTGACAGATTTAGTAATTTATTGAGAGCCATTATAGAATGTTTAATACTTTCAAGTACAGTATTCAATTTGCTTTGATACTTTGGAAATAGCATAGAAAGAAAACTCTCAAAAAAGTTGACAAACATTCTAAAACCAAACCTAAAACCGCCAAGTCAGACTAAACATTAGAAGGATATGAACAAAGTAGAGATAGAGACAATTAGCTGATAATGAATAAGTAGATAAGGCTTTGTTAACATTCAATGTGTTGTAATCTACATAAACTAATATTCGTGTACAGAATACACCTAGAGACCAAAATTTCAAAAAAGAAGAGAATTAATTTTGTAAACAACTCTCTTCAATATTTTAACCGTAGATTTCTTTACGCTTTTTCTACTTATGCTCTGAATATAAAATAAGCAGAATCATGTTCCCAAGACAAATTTAAAATTGGAGGTTGGAAAAAATAATTCAATCTTTAACAATAAAATAGTGAAGGAAAATGTTATATTTTTCGAGTATTATTTTTATATTGTCTTCATTGAATTATTGTAACAGGTACCTTGCTTATGGTAACATTCAAGTTACAATATAAATCTCAACTAATAAATAATTCAATTGATTAATAAGGTCAACTGGCAAGACTGTATGAAGGAAAACAGGTTTAAAGTAACAACGGATAATTCTATCGCAACTGACTACTGAACTGATATTGAAAGACAATCTCGACTCTTGACAAATTGAAAGATGGTTATCATCATTTGAGGTCTCAAACGTTGATAAGACTTTCAATATTATCTGAATAGATGCTATTGTCTGGCGAAATAAAGTATGGAGACGAGGTACAAGTATATTATATTAATAATCAAGAACCACAGCTGGTTAAACATAGCTCAAGTTAGTACAGTATTATCAATGAGAGAAACGATTAACGGATTTCGTCAGTGAGCAAGCAATAATTGTTATCAATTCTGTATGGCAAGAATAAGACTTGACTATTGGAAAAATTGTATTAAATTATTTTACTGGATTAATTCGTAGATGATTAATGAATTGAAGATACAATGAAATTGAAATTAAGCGTAGCTTTCATCCAATCAAACAACAAAAATCTGTATTTTATCTTAATTTATCTAAATAATAATCTCAAAATTTTGGCAGAATTAAATAGAGATTATAATTTCCACACCAATTTGAATCATAGGCTACATAGTAATAAATTATACATAATTTACTGCTTTTTTTGATAATATACACCCGGAAGTCTCCTAAAACATGCACTGTTTAAATGTGAGGGAAATAAATTACTACTGTATTATATCCTTTCCAAAAGTAAAAATAACATTAAATGTGGAAGTAACGTAAGTAAAGTAAAAGTAAAGTCATGATTGAAATGAGTAAATGATTAACATGGTTAAAGGTGGTTAAACATGAGTAATAACTGCAGGTCTTAAATAGTAGGCCTATTATAAAAAAGTTAGTAAAAGACAAAGTTAAAATTATTCAAGAATTAGGAGTATTCAAAAATATTCCAATTATATTTCTGGTGTCTTTTACTAGTGGTGAATCTATTCTACGCTATTTTATCAAGAAATATCGACGCAAAATTCAATTTGAAATAACAACAAATCAGAAGTCAAAAGTTGGTAAATCAAGTTTGCAGTGACATATTATGAATTTGATAAGAAGCGTTTCATTGATTACTTTCAAAAGAATGCTACACATTCAACAATCGCTTTGATATTTCAATGACGAACATACAGTAGGCAATATTTTATACAGTGGAACACACACACCACAAGGACGGGCAGAGGGGGGAGGGGGACTGACAAATATTATCATGCCATGCACAATAAAACATAGCGCAATGGTTCGTTAGTCATCGCTGATACCAATGTGCGATAAAAATTTTGTTATTTTTGCAACAAAAATTCCAAAAGAACTCATTAATTCTGTAGTTTACAGCTCGCTTGATCTCTGTACGAAAACGTTTCTCTCAATTTGATCTTTATTATTTAATTCTAAAACAATTTTTAAATTTACATGATGTTAGAATTTAAATGTTTTCATTTAATGTTATCGAATTGCAGTCATCAACTTGGATTAATTCTACTTACGTACAATTCATCGTTTAAATTGATAAAATCTGTCATATCAATTCACTCATACGAACTTCGATAAAATTTCTTTAAAATTTAGCCTATAAAATTTGTTTTGTTAATCAACATGTACCGTAAGATTGAAATTGGCAACAATACTTTGTCACCAATCGCATCTATCTTCTACGATGAATTTAACTCCTAGAGTTAATAGAGATATCAATCAAACCAGGGGAAGAGCTTGAATCAAAGCTTAACAGAAATTTATGAAATGAGAAATCAAATTTCATCGATCAGCAGTGTTCAACGTTTCTCAAAGTCAACTCAGTTTGAATTTTAAGCTTAATGAAAATCTATGAAGTAATAAAAATTAATTTAATTAACCTACCTGTGTTTAACATCTCGCATCACTTGTATGCTGCTAATCGAGTCCAACTGTATGAAGTCTTTCGTGCAGGCTCCGTTCTTCTCAACAGTAAACGTCAGTTTTCCCTCGCTCAGCTGACACCATTTCTGCACAAAATCTCTGGATTTTTCGCCTCCAGACGACGACCGAAACACGAAACCGCCATGAATTCTCGAAGACGAAGGATCAGGCACAGGTCGGTCCAAGTCTTGCTGCTTTAGAGGTTCCTGATCTAGTTTCTGATTCGACTTACTGATGCGTCTCATAACACCGGGAGACCAATTGGATCCATCCGCCACTGCTTTTATGGCGCGTTTCATGCTAGTCCATCTCACAAGATTCGAAGCTTTCCTTTTTCCTGGAGATCCCTCCCGTTCGGGGGACTCAGACAAAGAACGACTATCAACATCTTCAGCATCTTTTTCCTCTGTTTCCGTTACAACAACAACCTTAGGACTTTCAACAGGACTGTTTTCCTTCACCACATCACCACTGTTCTCCTTCTTCCTGTGGTATAAATAGTACTCCACATCGTTGGGTATGTTTTTTGGAGACTGAGACAAAGTCGTAATGGAATCAAAACGTTCAGGGGGCACAGGAATAGGTATGGAGCCTTCAGAATACATTTCACAATCCTCAGCACTCTGCTCACTTTGTTCGTCGTGTACACTTTCATTCTCCTCATTCTCCTTCAACGCACTGTACGGTATGTTCTCATACAAGGGGTCGAATTCAAGTATCACAGATTTCGATGGATACAAGCGTCGGTTTCGTGCTCTAATGCGGGCGTCCTCCTCTTCGTTCGTTTTACGTTTTTGAGGCGAGGGACTCCAGTTATCGTAAAGCTCATTGGCAACAGAAAACGAACTAGCCAGGCTGTCCGGCTGGGAAGCTGATACACTATACTCATCGCTGCTACTGGTTGAACTTCTATCACCAGTACTTGTCGATTTATTAGTTTCTTGTTTTCCAACACCTCCCAAAACAACCACATTCCCTGTCGGTAGCTCCGAGTAGATATTAGATGCGGAACTGAAGTTAACTCTGTCTTTCAACATAACATTCTCGTAAGCTTCACTGTGGGGCCGCGGTGGGATGTCTACCGAATCATAAAAACTCCAAGATCCAGATCGTTTGACATTTTTCACATTTCCTTTACTAGATTTCAAGGTATCGTTGTTGAACGACCCTTCAGAATCACTGTCTTGGAACATGCTCAGTTTTTTCATGATGGGAAGTTCTTCGTAATAGGCATCATTATGAGGTCGATTCTCCATGATGGAAGGTAGAGTATAGTTTTCGTAGCTGTGACCACCGCTTCCAGACTGACCCGATCTTATTGACACTTCATCGTAGAGCGATTCATCGGGGAGAGGTGGTGGGGGGAAGGGCGGTGGAGCACTCTCTTCAAGGTCATCTGAGGTGGTGCTCAAACTTTCGTTTTTCACACTTCCCCCATCAACACTCATGGGGGAATCGAAAGAAATGCTACTGAATATCTCTTCCCCCGGCAACGACTGGCATCTTTCATAGGATTTGGGTTGGTCGTTGGGTGGCGAAGGATAAACAACTGATGCACAATTTCGTTTGGTCAGTATTCCACGTACGGACTTCTCCAAACGAACACTGACATTTTTGGTACCCTCAATCACAGCCTTGCCTTTCTCCTGTACACAACCGGACGCCGATTTCATTTCTTTTTTCAGACTTTTCGTCAACGTATTGTAGCCTTTAGTGAGTGTTTCCTCAATCACACTTCCACTTCTTAGCCGGGAATCATTGTTTCTCTTGTCTTCGGATCCACTACTGTTGATACTGCTGCTGCTACCGGCTCCATCGATCAGTCCGTTGAGATTAGCTGTTGTTTTGTTGGCATCCATGACTGAGCGCCTAGGCAGCGGCACCGGTTTCTTGACGCCCCGTGCAACGGGACTCCGCGAACGGGGACGAGGTTCAGGCAGCTGCAACCCAACGCCACCTTCCATCACTGCAAAAAATCCAACAATTACAATAAATAATAGTTTTATTCATTGAATAATTGCCAAATTATATATTATAATATACATTATACTATAATATTAGGCTATACTAGCTTGTTTAGTAGGAAAAGGTCAATGGACCAAAACTAATTCTCTTCCTAATTCCAAGAAATAAGATTACGGTTGTCTTTACTTTGTAAGCCAACGATCTCTACTCGACAATCTAAGAGTTGAGAAGGAGGATACATCCTAAGAAATCCTTCTACAAGGAACGACATTCAAATCTTCTTATTTTCACCGTTTTAGGTGCAACACTTATATAATTATTAAGCTGTGTTCACAATCAAGAAATAATAGTCAAACATATTTGTAGTCTGAATAGTGTGGGCAAATTTTATGGTATGTTTGACACACAATATAAGAACCTAATAAGGTTTAGGAGAAAATTAGTGAGCAAGCATGGCCGATAGAGCAAAGACTATCGAGCCGTCAATATCAATAAAACTTGACCACACTGTCTAGTTTGTTAGTCAATTACAGATTATGCTCCAATTAAGAATCAAATTTAGGAACCAACTACCATTCAATAACATTACACTAACAACTCACAATTAGTTAGATGGGAAATAATCTACTACCGTACTAAGTTACTGTAACTTAATAGGCCTAGTACTGTAACTACTAACAGAAGAAAGTGTCATCATACAGATAAGACTTGAAAAAACTTAGAGCCAGTGACTTAGTGTTCATTAAAAATACATTAAATGTTATTGGAAATTAATGTATTTGGAACAACCAAACAAAAATGTTTTCAACGGAACTTCGCTGTAATAAGCAAGTTGACTCATTAGAATAAAAATCTACTGATGAACAGTAGGCTAGTCAAGTTCATTGGGAATTATGAGTGAAAAAATGCTTTTCAATGATTTTCAACTATGAAACAAATATTGATAAAATTGTGATAACTGATGGAAGACTATCAATAGAATATTAATGAGCCTAACACTGATATGATTTCGATAACTGATATAAATATAACTCATAGAAATAGTTCAACAATGAATGTTCATTTAAAATAAATAGTAATAAATTCATAGATTCATTCAAAATCAGGCACATACAATAATTTTTCAATTCAAGTTAGTTTGAGGGGAAATAGACTAACAAATATACCGTACGTTTCTTAAGACTCATACTGATAGAAATTATTTGCTGATAATTTTTATTTCATGTTTTTGAACACTCAGTTTGTTGAACAATGATAATCTTACATTTTATAGGCTACCATTTCTATAGAATATTTCATTACTTGGATTGAAGTGACCAGGATCCTTGAATTATCAGAACAAAACTTGAAAATTACAGAGATATCTTAAATAGCAAAATTCCTAAATTAGTGCAATGAAAGTCAACATGATTTATGACCTAGTGCATTTTTAGTAGAATCTCAGTTCATATTCATTATCAGTAAATGCTGAGCTTGAACGTTTAATGAGAATCTTCTATCTCAAATTAAACAACAAGAGCACTTTGAATCTTTACTAAGCAAATCCACTCAAAACCATTAAGTAGACAGACACTCAAGTGGTTCTTTACTTCATGATTCATGACACAGTTTCATAGGTTTGATAAATACTCAAGAGCATTTCTCTAGAACCGATGTATTGAATTAAAATTATGTCTTTTTATCGACAGTTAATAATATCACATGCCAAAAGATCATCGAACTATAACAAAAAATAATCAAATTATGTATGAATAAATGTATTATGAAATTACAGTGATAGTGAAAGAAAGAGTTATCAAAATAGTGGACTACAATATACCAAAATTTAGGATAGTTTTATCATTCTCAATTGATCACAGAAACGTAGGAAGCGTTTTTGAATGACTGGAAGGGATACGTAACGAAATGCCATAAAATTTCATCCATTACTAACTTTATTGTTTTGTTGTTTACTATTATGACGATTCCAGATTATGTTTTTTACATATTTATTAGTAAAAGCGTATTTATTAGGCGAAAGCATCATTATAGCAACAAGTCCAAGCTACAGGCTACGCACTAGATTTGCGTAAAACCATTGATTTTAGATGGAAAAATTAATGGTAAAACGCAGACTGCTGGATGTATAAAATGCTGGCATCTCTTTCGATTTATATCCGCAATTCAAATAATATAAAAAAGATAACTAAGTAGGAAAATTGATATCAATATTTGAATGAATTGATTCAATTTCTGACCTTTACCATAACTGGTATAGATGAGGTTTCTAATCTTCTAGGAACAGTACAGTATCAGAGCGAAGCCTGTAGTCTACCAACTAATAGTCTACCAACTCGTAGTCTATCAACTAATTAATTAGTATGTAAGTTACAAATACAACCAAAGACAATTCTACTTCTCATACATTAAATTGTCTTTGGTACAACTACTTACGACAAAATCTTAATTGTTGACAAAACATAGGCTATTACTATTTCCTACGTGAACTTTAATTATTCGATTCGTGAATATAATATGCAGCTTATATCCTCCATGCATTGCATGTAATAAGTTGATATAACTTAAGGTAAGTTACTAAATTCGGGTGATAAATGAAAATGTGAGTTTCATGTACAATCAAGAATTATTTATGGCTTAGTAGCACCAAAAATTAAAAAATGGCATAGTCTCCAATCGTAGGCTAGTACTGTACAAACTCGGAATTGTGATGAGATCATAATGAAATGGGATATTTACTACTTGAAACTGAAAGGCCTGGCCGTCATTGGAATTTGAATCACATCGCGGAAATGCTACTTCAGCAATTTGCAAGAAAGTAGAATCAATTTTGTTGGAATCCTAATATTATAATTAAATAAATAATCCTAATTTTAATGATGGGCCAATTCTCTTTGAAATATATCAAGTAAAATGTGTTACGAGTATGTTTATAATAGTAATTTGAAAAACTGAAAAGATAAAGAGTGTTGAAAATGAAATGCAAACAATCCTAACCATTCTTTTCAACAACAATAGATTTACTTATTTCATGATAATCGAAAAAGGCTCTAACTTCTCTTATAATTATCATTACATTTCATATAAGGTATAACAAATAATGCTACCTTCAACACTTACCTATCGTAGAAAATAAGTTGAGTGTAGTGCGTGAGACAAAGTACACATTTCAAAAGTTAGGTTATAACACCGCTCACATAACAAATTCTCGGAGATTCACACAAAAATACCCATTTTTGAACAATTAAACACTGAAATATAACACGTAAATTGCCATAACTTGACATGAACTTTTAAAATACTATGTTTACTCTACAGAAGAAGCGAATGACATCTGTTGATGACTCATTGTCCAATAATTTCCTTTCAATTTCATCGTAGTATACAGAACGCCCCCTCAGCACAATTATTTATTTTTCCTAGTTTATCTATTTCTTTATCATAACTCACTCACGATTATCAATTACAAATTGAGAAAGAAATTAATAATTAATAGTGAAACTCATTTCACACAGTGGTAAAATTCATTCAACTCAACGTCTATTCTCAGAAAAATCACACGAAGGCACGAACGCATGAAGCGACATGATTTGATTACTCACTCAGCAGGCAACATCGCTTTCGCTCTTCTGTCACCTACAACAGCTGTGTTCGTTTTGATACGAAAAGAACCTTCCTTGATACAGAACGTTGATTAACGTGATACAGAATCTACTTCTGTATCCTTAATGCTTTCCATAACATGCCTCTGGCTAGGAAATTGATTTTTTAAATTTTATTCAATTTACTTCAAGCTTCAATCCTTCAATAGAGTTCATACATTACTTATTAAAATGGTACGAATACGATACACATTATTATTACTTAATAATACATTAAGTCCCACCCAAAAGCTAGTCATAACTACTCCTATCTACTCTCAGCACTTGTATTTTTCTGTTGACTAGCACCCCCTTGAGGAGATCCAGAGCAACAATTTTGGGGTGGGTCACACATACCATTCGACTAGTTTTATCTATTTATTCTATAAAAACAGTTTTGAGTGTTATTTACAAATTTCAGGTACTGAAAAGCTATTTTTATTGATTTATTCTTTAATAGCAGGCCTCATCATGTCATATTGGAGAATTATGGTATCATTAATAGCTTTTATTCATAAAAATTATTCATGTAATATAAACTAGCAATCTATAGTGGAGTAGGTACATAATTATTATATGAATAAATTCCATTTATGATATCATATAATACTCTAATGTCATCTATTTTATCATTTTTAAGGAAGAAAGTTTCCATACCTAAAATTTTAGGTCAACTGGCACATGTGGACGCCCAATTACTGTGAAACAACTCATTAGCTATTGCAGTTACGCATGCGAAGAAAAACATATTTCGGTGAATCGGACTCTATCATGTCTAGTGAGTACATGCCTCATGTACTGTGAGGGCTTCCTAGAGACAATCGCACAGAAATTATTGTTCTACGTAGGTTTATTTTATAGGTATACTATAAGAAACAGTAAATTTTCAAAATGTCAATTTTCTTCTCATGACCATGGAAATACCAACAGAGTGAATATCACTCTTAAATATTACAACACTGATCGTTAATATTGGATCAAGTATTTTATTTCTTTGAGTAGTTTATTCTAGTCTCTTTCTACTAGGAAGATATCAGTATGATAAATATGAATACCGTATGTTATAAGTTGAATATATGTGAATATGTATAAAATTTCTAATTGAATACCATTTCATGAAGTTTTAAACAACTTTCTAAGTAACAAAGTTTCATTTGAAACAACTTAATTGTAGACACTATTTTTTTAGAATATACTAGCCAAACGTGATACAGAAACGTTTTGAACTTTCTAATAATTTGCCCTCTTTACTATGTCGTAAAAGTATAATACTGTAATTGAATACTGTTTGTAAATTATCTTTTAAAAAAAGCAGCAATGAGGATTATTGGTAAATGAGAGAGAACTTCAGTATTTTATTGTATTTGGTTTATTCATAAATATTAATTCGGTAAAAATGAAAATGATTCAATTGAACTTATAATACTCAATAATTGAATGACGCATTGCATTACATACGATGGTTACCTATGTCTTTTACACAATATGCCATTGAATTTACATTACTTTACTTATATTCATAAACTGTTAATACAATTACGTTCCATCATTAAATTCAATATGCCATGTAATAAAGTCAATCGATTATTTTACGAGTAAGAAAGAATTATTTTACCTAGTGAAAACTGCATTGAATTACATTGATAAATTATTTACAGGTACAGTACATGAAATTAATATAATTCCGTTGGTTAAGTGTAAGCAAATATTACTATAATACATATGGCACAATTTACAATATTTCTTTCAAAGAACTGAAAGAGATTGAAATCATTATCAATTAATAAATCAGATAAAAGTCATACTGAAAGTCTTACAATGAACAAGGATAGATTGATAAATGAACCTAACTAGAGAGCTGCAAATTAAGAATTGCAACTGTTTATGAATTATCATAAGTGAAAGTGAACAACATAGCAATGATTATGTTAGTTCTATCAATAGAAAGAACCTCTTCCACTAAAAAGTACTAGCAACACAATGAACAATCTAATACTGATGAAATATTATGTTAAAAACCCGCCTTAAAATACCAAAAATAAGATAGTATTCTCTAAAATAAAATCAGAACCGATAAAAAATGCCTTATGATAAAAACCAGGAGTAAATTCAATCGATGTGAATTTCTTCTCTACTTGAATATTTCAGAAATCATTACAGTTAAAAGAAGAATTGTTACAAAGTTATGACTAAAATATTAAAATGATTTCATTGGGTAAAAATATTTTTAAGAAGCCTACATTCAAAATCCGAACTTTCAACAATAGCACACAAATTGGATTCTAGACTAAACGGTTGTGATAAAAACTCATGTGAAAATATTAAAAATTAACTAAGAAAATAGTTTAAGATAAAACTACATGAAAGTGAGAACATGATTATTTATTATTTACAGAGAAAAATATAATCTAGGAACATTAAATCATCAGAAAGAAGTGTAGAATTGTTTTAATTATTTTCGAAGCCTAATTGGGACAATTTTTTAAAAGATACATACAATTGAATTAAAATACTGTTGATATATTCAAGCTTTATGAGTTTCACATATACGAACAAAACTATATCTAATGTGCTTAAAAATTTAAAACTCAGTACAAATGATCAATAAGCGTAGTGGTGTGGTAGCTCCACGAAAAGTTTCAACTTATTATTTGAGCCATGAAATGGGATATTCATGGTGAACCTCTAGTTCCATATTATTTTAGTCAGTTAGTTTTTTCAGGGGGAATTTGCTTTGCAAAAACATGAATTAGGATTTTACGATGATTTTTCAAATAAATATTTTTAGATAAAATAGTGAGCTCAAGTAATAACAATAAATAGGTGCAAACACTCCAAAAACTGTACAAATATGAGAAGCGAAGAAAATCAGAATCTCAAGTGGCAAGGAATAAAGTTCTATATGAATAAACAAGTATAATTCAAATATTTTTGTGATGTTTCAACTGATCACAAAATACAGTAAGAATAAACTGTCAGGTAGCCTACAGAGTGAAGGAATCTAGTGAAATTCAATTCTATTCTAAGGGAGACATTAAACATTACAACATAATTGGACGTTGAATTATTTTCTATAAAATCAAACAAAATCTACAAGTTTAGATTAAAGTAATGAGATTCATTCAACTAAGCAAATTATGGATTTCAACCGGTGTTCAGATAGTTGTCTTTGTCTACGACTTCCAACTGATAACAACTCTGATAAGAACTATTTTTAAAAATTAAGTTGGAATGTACCATTTCATATTACCTAAAAATGTAGATGTTTTGTAGGTACCTTATTAGTCTTCATTGAATAGCATAATAAAATAAGTAACACGTTAACATGTAACAAGTAACGTGTTAACTAATATTTCGTCCAGTCAATCAATTCTAAAATCAGCTTCGGGTTTACAAGCTTATTGTAAACTTTAAGGTTTAGCTTTGAATGTGGATTATCAAAAACATATTGGGCTCTACTGAAGCTTATTTAGTACTCAAATGTGCTACCTATTCTAGAAGGCCTAGGAAAGTTTGAAAAATATTTTTAAATCAATACAATGAATAGAACATTCCAGCAACTATTCGACATAATTGGTCAACAAATACAAAAGCCGTGATCGATAATTATCTAATTTAATTAATTAGAAAAATGTACTATTTCAATAATCTAATCAAAAATAAAGCTTGTAGATGATAATATACCTGCAAACTTGTTAGACCTTGTATGGAAAACTAATGTATTTCTGAAATACAACATTCAAGTATTAAACGTATAAAATCAATTATTCAAGATATACCATGCATACAATTCTACAGTATCATTCAATGATTCATTACAGTCAGAGCCACTTTTCTTGAACGTGTGTAAGCTCGTACTGTAAAACTATAACTTAAATTTATTTAGTACCACTTTCAAAGTATTCTTCAGGAATCGGATGCAATAAATCTACACAGCGAATAATTTATTCATTATTTAGAAGAAGGTTGTAAAGTTTTTCAAGGTATGTAAGTTAAATTACTTGATAATAGTAGAATTACCTATTATCAATATCTACTCATGCTCATTAGGCTTACACTTATATAAGACAACATAAAATAGAAGCTTTGCTAAAATTTTACGAGAGTGCAAAATTGTAGCCTACTTTATTCAAAAATTCTGTACTGCCTAATATAACCAGGCCTGAATAAAAAGTGAATCCGACTTATTCAATAAGCAGAACTTCTCAAGGGATTTATGTAGGCCGACTAATACTTAAAATTTCAATTTTAAATGTCTTCACAAATAAAATTTGTCTTAATTGACCAAATTGATCTATCTAACTTGCCAAAACCTATACTAAAAGGTATAAGTTTCCTGATAGATAAAACAAATAATACCTTAAAGAAAAAGGTATACAGTACTAATAGAACAATAGAAGGAATAATAATTAAAAAAAAGAATTCACAGATTACTACATCCGATTCCTACATTATTATGAGAACCAGGCATGCTCTCATTATTCAGAAGTTCTCACAGCCATTCAATGAAACAATTGAATTAAAGCAAAAACATACCTTAAGCACAATAAAATACAACGACTTGGAATCTAGCTTCAAATTCCTAACATTAAATACAAAATTAGACAGTTTTGAATTACTATTACACGACATGTGAACACTTTACACATTACACTTCAGCGGTTGCTGACATATCTTTTTCGAGATCGGCAACAGATCTGACAGCTTCATCATCCTCATCCTCACCTGAGGACGCTGAACTTTCCTCAGACAGATTCACATTATCCTCGACAAATTTCACCTCACTATTGTTGAAAGCAGCGCCGCTATTCGCGTTATTCTCGTCACTCAACACAATCACATCTTCGTCTTCATCGTTATCACCGCTCTGAACACAATTATCATTTCCAGTGAACAGTTTGTTAGATTTGTTTTGTATTTTGTTGAACTTGACGTCGTTCGGTTTGTTCGTGGTGGGGGAGCTAGTTTTGAAATTATTAGATAAGTTACGGTTACGTTCACTAGATCTGTTGACAGCTTCCTTGTGAATACTGGACCAGGCACTCTTATCAGGCCTTCTTTGCGCTTGCTTCAACAACGGAGACAACTTGTTCACTTTTGAATCTTTCGACGATTTTGTTGAATCCTTGGAATCTTTCTCTTCGCCCTCTGAACTATTACTACTACTCGAGCTACTACCACCACTTGACGACGAACTGCTACTTGAAGAACTGCTACTGCTACTTCCGCTGCTACTAGAACTACTTGCGCTACTTGAAGAACAACTACTATTCGCGCTACTACTACTAGAAGTACTGCTTCTGCTGTCTTCATCGTGGTCGGGTACATCCACGTCCATCTTCTCGTCACCAGCTTTATCGGATTTCTGCTTGTGATCAGTCGACTGGTGCACGGCTAGGGAAGTGGCCGAATTGAACATGTTTGGACACAGCCGGCAAGAGTGTAGCGCTGCGTGAGTTCTCATTTCCTGTCCGGGATGTATAACTGAATGCTGTTCCAATTTCGATCTGGAATTGTGATATCTGCCACAAACTCGACACGTAAAGTTTTTACCTTCCCCTTCGAAATTATTTGTATGCTCTATTGCGAGGTGAGAGTCTAACGACTCGTAATCTTTACAGACTTTCAAGCAAACACCACACGATGTGGCTGCTTCCTTGAGGTGAAACCTCCTCAGATGCTGCCATAGATGACGTTTGGCTTCAAATTGTTTCTTACACAACTCACACGAACAGAGGCCGTCGTCCGATTTATACACTCGCCTTACTTCTCGTTTCCCTGAACTATTACTGGTGTTGACAACAGGATTCGCTGGCTTATCTGTTGACGACTTATTGTTGTCTTTGGTTGTCGCAGCCGAGTTCGTCATTCCTTTACTATCTGAATTCAAAAACTTTCTCTCCAGACTTCTCCTATTCGGTGTCCTTTTCTCTTCCACTTGCGCTTTGCCGCTCTCCTTCTTTTTGCCAGTGATGCACTTCTTCAAATGGTTGTTGTGAGACTGAATGTTTTCGCTCATCTTGCCGCAAGCACAGATCAGTTCAACGTGGTCGGCTTTCATGTGACGCAGAAAGCTGGTCGAATTTGTGAATGTTTTCGAACAAGCTATGCACGGATGTGTTCGCCTCTGACGTTTCACAGGAACAGTCTCATTAGTATCATCGTCCTCAATTTCGATCTGACTACTGCTTACGTCTTCTTTCTCATCAGCATCCTCATCATCTGACGTTCTCTTTGTTATCACACTTTCAACATCTTCAGTCTTAGTCTCTTCATCCTCCTCTTCTCCATCTTCTTCCTCATCCTCCTCCTCATCCTCTTCTTCATCGTCATCTTCCCTCGCCTTCTTTTTCTTCACACTTTTCTCTTTGCCATCTTTCACTGCTTCATCCTCATCATCACAATCTCCTTCCTCCTCTTCTTGTTCCTGATTAGCTGCATCCTCCGCTTCCTCTTCTTCTTCCTCCTCAGCTTCCAATTCTTCAGAATTCTCATCAAAATGTGCGTCTGTATGTCGTTTGTGCTTTTCAGGGTCCCTAAACACTTTCACACATATTTCACAGGGGAAGAAACCTTCGCCATGCGAACGAATATGCACCAGAACTTTGCTTTTGTTGGAGTAACTTCGTACACAAATCGGACAAATATTTGTTTTGCCAAGAGATGATTTATGCTTTGAGCGAACGTGTTTTCTAAGTTCGTCGAAATCTTTCATAGTAACTAAACAAATTGAACAGAGATGCTTGGTGAGAAGGGGATGTTGTGTTTTCAGATGATTTCTCAACTTCATTTTATTCGGAGTCAATTCGCCACAAAAAGTACAAGTGGGAGGCGGCCTACCCTGTCTGTGTTCCCTTCTATGCTTGGCTACATCGGACTTACAACGCAACATCATTCCACAGCCTTTATAATCGCATGACAAACTAGGATCGCCAGCGTGAGCTTCTTTTATGTGATCCATGAGCTCGATGCGTGAGTCGTGAGCTACGTCTTCACACAGTTCACACCTGAAATGTAGATGTGAGTTCCTGAGATGTTTACGAAGTTGTATCGGCGAGTCGAATACTTTCGAGCACCTTTCGCAAGGAGATGGCCCAGATACCGACTGATTAGGGGGTCCGGTACAATGTTTCATGTGTTTTTTCAACAATAAATGTTTCCTGAACACCTTGTTGCATTTGACACAGTTGTGTACAGCTTCCTCGTTGGACAGTTCACAGATATCGATATAGTTCTGGCAGAGCACTTCGTGGCGATGGTGTTTTGCAATGTGGTTGGCGAGGTGATTGCGTGACGCTGACGTGCGAAAGCATACACTGCATGTGATGTCCGGGTGGTTTTTGTGGATTTTGTTGACGTGCTTCCAGAGATGGGACGACCGGCCGTAGAATTTCGGACACAGGTCGCAAGGCACTAGATTGTGAGCTGTTTTACGGTGTTTGGACAGATCTTCTAAACAGAGAAACTCTTCATCGGGACAAAGGCTACAGGTGAGTTGATCGAATACTTCTATAGAAGGACGAGACTCGTTAGCAGGGGGGATATCTTCCAGTTCGTGGCCAGCTGGTAGGCCTCCTTCAGCTTCTGGTAGAACGTGCAGTTTTCGATGACGAAACATTTTTGATTTGTTGGGGTAAGGCCGGCCGCATATGTCACAGCAGTAATCACTGCCCGACAACGGCCAATGCTTTTCTCTCACATGAGCAGATAAATCAGGCACTGAACAGAATATCTTCAGACAAACGCCACATATGAACGGCAAGCAATCAGCATGCACGCTCATCATATGTTTCCAGTAGTTGACTCGAGTGGCCCACAACTTTCCACATATCTCACACGTGTTGGGCGTGTCTCCCTGGAGGCTGTGATGTGTGGACACATGTTCGGCTCTGAGTGCTCGCGTCGGAAACACTTTGCCGCACTTCTGCTGGTCACACAGCAGCGTGGGCTCGTCGGCATGACAGGTGAACATGTGGCGCCATCTTTCCGTCCTTGTCGAATGCGCCAAGCCACACAACTCGCACGAGAAGTACAGAAAATAGGTTGTCGAACTGTTAATACTGTTGGGGCCCTGCGAATTTCTGTGAGCGTTTTGTTTGTGCTTGACTAGCTTCTCTTCGTTGGGAAACACTTTGTAACAGATTTCACAGCTCATAATCAACTGGCCTTCCTCGGTGAACACTTCGTGCTGCATTTCCAACTGGCTATCTCTCTCTTTCGCTTGACTGTTGGCTGGCGGCATCTGTCGATTCTTATTATTCAACACAATCACCGATTCTGGATCCAAAATTTGACCAGTGTCGTCATACAAATTATGAATCCTGACGTGAGTGAGCAGCTTCTTTTTCGAATCGAGCTGGCGGCCACATATCTGACAACTGTACCGCTTCTGATCAGCTGTTAAACTGTCTTTCGGATGACAACTGTAGACATGCTCCATCAGACTCATATTATCCGAGCACACACGCAGACATATGCCACAAGCTGTAGCTGCTTCCTCACGATGCGAATACAGCATATGCAGCCAGAGACTGGCTCTGTCGTTGAAATCTCTCACACAAATCTCACAACAGAAAACAGTTTCAGCTTCCAGCATGTTTTCAGCCATTTTGATATCTTCGTGAGGCGGGGAAGATGTTGTGATGTCCTCTGGGTTGATCTCATGTTTGTCGAGTAGGTGTTGGTTGAGGAGTGCGCGGGAGGGGAACACGCCTTCACAGAAGAGACACGCCAACGACTTGTCCGTTGTTTCACTTCTAGATGACTCCTCCTCGGTTACTGCCGCTGTCGAACTAGTAGTTGCCAGATCTAGTGGTTCATCCTTGATTTCGATATCAGCATGATTGATAACTTCTCGTTTGATTTTCCTTGGTTTGGAACTCTTTCTCCGACTACCACCCTGCTCCTCGACAACAGAATGACTCGAATTATTCTCCTCCATTTTCACAATATCATCATCATCCCGTGTATCGAGTTTGACGTCAACTTTTTCAGGTTTAATGTCTTTAGTGTCGAGTTCTATGTTGTGTTTGTACTTTTTGTGATCGTCTAGGTTGGCGATGGTTGAGAAGGTGCGACTGCAGAAGTGACAGGTGACCTTGGGGTCGCCCTTGTGACTGACACTGACATGTCCCCAGAGGTGTTTGGCCATTGAGTAGGACTTTTCGCAGAGGTCGCACTTGAAGGGTCGGAGGGCGCCGATGTTGGCGGTGTTGGTGGGGGTTTCGACGGGTGTGGGTCGATCAGCCAAGTCGCCAATGTGAACCTTCGAGTGAGAAGCGAGGTGTCCTTTGCTGGAGAACGCCTTCTCGCACACATGACACGTGTACACTTGCGTCAGGTCCGACTCGCCGGTGTGGTACTTGGAGTGCTGTGTGAGCGCGCCGCGCGAATTGAACGTGCGTCCGCAAGTCTGACACGTGAAGTCGTCGGGCGGCGTCGCGATGCGCTGCGGCAGGCAGTCGAAGTCGACAACAATCGTTGACGGCATCTCTCTGACGTCGGTCTGCACTCCATTGCCCACTGATTCGCCAGCCTTTACATGCCACAGAAAAACACGTTTCAAACAAGCCTCATTATTTTGCACAAAAAACAACTACTTAACAATATTATTTTCATTATCACCATACCATAATCATTGCAACATAACATAACAATAGTGGATCTCACGCTCAGACTGTAAGGTCTTTGTGTGATTTCAGCCTCCCATAATTTCATCTGTACTGTATGTAATATCTGTTCCTGTATTGTCATTTTTCTGTACTGTTTATTCAGTTCTCTTTGTTTCATTTTTATTGTATTGCGGTATTTTTTGTAAGAATAAAATTTGATTGATAATTCAATAAACTGGGCAACATCAACATCTTATCTTGTAATTTATTATAAATTGGAAAATCAACTGTATTGCATGTAAGCCCGTTGGAGTAAGATAATATGTAACTACTGTACATTGTTGAAAAAACAAATAATCGATATTTACATAAAATACATATATAAATTGTAGGCCTACTAGTTTGATACTGAAAATCAATACTTTTTCATTCCTCTTCAAGCCAAACTTATGCTGACAGATAATCCATCTCTAAAATTGATCTAGTTTGGTAAATGAAATAATGAAAAACAAAAATTAAAAGATTTAGATTTTTAATGAAGTAAATTCGAAAAACTTTCAATAAAAAACTTTACCAATAATTGGGAAATAAAAATCTATTACCTATAGTTGGAGCTTGAATATTCAATATAAACACACAGTAAAATTATTGTACTGTGTGATTTTTATATTAAATATTCAAGCTCCAACTGTTAGGTAATAGATTTTTAGTGTTTTTGCAATGCTGTCCATTTAAATCGTTGTCTTGTAAACTTGTAAGTGGGTAATAATAAGACGAGGAAGATTACAATGAATGCCAATGAGGATGTGAATCACAGCAATAATCGAAGCAGCATTATCATCAGATACGTAGGCTGTAATATTTATTTTGATTTATTTATAATTGATTGATTCAAAGCCATAAGCATTATAATTTGAAGTAACTCATTTTTTATTACCTAATCGTTACATGAATATAATAATTATCATCATTTTATCATCTCAATTTATCATAGAATAGTTTAGGATAAGCTTTATTAGCATCAAAAACAAGAGAAAAAAGCATAAAATGAATTGTCAACCATAAATTTAATACGGTAGTGAAATTTGAAAACAACATATTAATGTGAGGTAATATGCCTATCATTTAAATCTAGGAAATGACTAGAGGTCCATTTTAATCGACCATCGAAGATGATAATCGACCTGAATGTTGAATCAAACCTGACTGGTAAAATGTAATCTTCACTCAAAAGCATCTACGAAACAACATTCAAATTGTCATTCCCAATTCAGACATTTTTGTATAGGCGATTTCTGAAACTGCCTATTATTTGATGGAGAAATTACTCTATTTCGAGATATCACCCGATTTGGAAAAACATTTTTGAGAACGTTCATGCTCACACGGGCTGTTTGACTTGTGGAGCTCTTGCTGGAATAAGGTTTCATTGTTCATTCCATGTTGACGGAGCTGAGGATTGAAGAACGAATGCAAAACATTTCCGAATAGCGTTGTGCATTCACATTGACCTGTTCGCTACCTGTCATTTTCAAAAACAAATACGGGTCTATGATTCCCAACGAGGACATTGCGTATCAAACTGTTACCTTGCTTGAATGGAGTGGTTTGTGTTGGAGTTGTTCAGGGTTTTCAACACTCCAGTATCGGAAATTTTGTTTATTCACAAAACCAGAGAGATGAAAATGCTCCTCATCGCTGGCTCAGCGTGAGCTCCTTGATGTGATGGGCAGTTTCAGAAATCGCCTATACAAGAATGTCTCAATCGAGAATGACAATTTGAATATTGTTTATGAAATGCTTTTTAATGTAGATTAAGATAGTAACAATACAATTTCGAAATATGAATAATACAGTCATTTCAAAAATGCAGGTTTGACTGGTACACCCTTTATTTATTCAGTAACATTAAAATAAGTTGAAAAATAAGCAAACATGCCATAAAACTAGAGATTTTTTCAAAGATTTTTAAACTTGAAACACAGTTAACTTTGTTCAAGGAGACAACGGCCAAAAGCGACGGAAAAATTGAATAGAGAAAATTTGATAAATTGTTCACAAGATCCCAACATGTCAACAATGATTTCAAGTACGCCTATTGTGAATACAAATATTGTATAGGACACACTCTTTCAATTATTTCCAAATAAATAAACGTCACTTTCTCACAATAATGCAGCAATTCATATGTTTACAGGAAGACATCCATAATAAGTCTCACTAAAATAATAGGCTTCAGTTGCTGATGATAATGAAACAAATTGAATGACTAAAATAATATACAAAATGGAATATTTGTAATAAGTTTACCAAGCAAGCTTCCAGAAAATCGGCTGGATTGGGTTCTTCATCCTCATCGGTCGCAGTTGATGCCATACATTCTCCGTTAACGAACTGCTATAAAAATAAAATGAACAATTAAAATTGAATGGCTCAAGATGACTTGCAGAACAAAACTTTCAACTTGAGCAAATGCTATTTAAAACTAAATAAGCTGACATGAAGCTATCAACTAGAATTATTTATTTTATTTAGGAAAAAATCATGTGTATTAATTACTTGTCGGCATTACAGTTTCATTTCATGTGAATTCATTTACTTTGTTGCTATTCTGAAGTGTAATAATTCAATTTGATGATAACTTCTCATGATAACAATTTGATGAAGTGTGAAGAGAACTGTATACAGTAAGTAAACTACATTTTTATCTTTCTGAAACGGTCACCAATGAAGTGATCTCTTTTTCAGATTGAACAGAACTAATTTACGTTTTCAGCTTTCTATCAATATAATTTCATAAGATCATGCTTCATGTTCGAGTGGAACATGAAGGCTACTGGATATAGCCTAATTTCAACAAAACCTTTCCCAACAAATTGAAATTGGAATCTAACACTTGAGAATAATTGAAACAAAGTATGGATTTACATGAAATAAAACTGTAATGCAGAAGATGAATAAAGTATCATTTGGATAGAATTCAATTATTTATATAAATGTTGAAATTGTGTAGTAATACATATATCTGAAAATATTTCGAACGTTTCTTATAGTTGGGACATTGTTGCAATTCAAGTGAACTAAGTTGAAGATAACTGAACTAAGTAAGCTGATTTTTGAGAAACATGAGAACAAATTAAGAAAATTTCTATGAAACTCGTATCTGGAATCCACATTATATATTACTAAAAATAATTCACAGCTCTTGAACTTGAGCATGACAATGTTCTAGTAGGTAAGTAGCCTATTTTTGGAAAGAAAAAAATCAATTTCTTGTTGGAAAATATGAAAAAATGACGATTACAAACCTTATTCCGCTTGGAGTTTTCCACAAATTTTTCCAGTCTTGTAACAGCATCCACACAGCCTTTACGGAAATCGAAGAAGTTTTCCAAATTATACATACAACGGTAACAGATTGATTTAGGCAGTAGGTCTCTCTCTTTGACCTGAAAATTTCAAACAAAAATTGTTAATAAAAAATTTTGGATGGCCTGTCTCATTTTACTGTAAATGGGTTGAGAAACTACACATATTATGATGAAAAATATTCAAGTTGTTTGATTTTTGTGTGTTGCACAGCATGCGGCCAATGCTTGAGAACATGCAGCATCCTCAAGTGGCACATAAAATCGACCAAGTGTGGACATAGGGATTCAAATGGATGAAATCTAACAGTCAAGATTTATAACGCAGATGTAAAGTAATTCACTAGAAATTACTTTAGAGGTCATCAAGGTATCGTTAATTCACCCCTAAAAATCTCAGTTGTCCTGGATTTTTTCAAGCAAACCTCTCTTCTTAATGACAATTACACTGGACCATAAGATAAGAGTTCTAATACCCTCTGAAATCTCAACGTCTCAACACCGGCTCATACTCATACTTAGTCCAACACTTCAATGTTCAATTGAATTATACAAAGCTCAATTTTTAATGGAATAGCTTACTGACAAACTATAAATTATGCGCTTCAATGTACATTTTTGCCAATCAATCAAGATGTATTAACCTTTCAGGAGGTTCTCCTGTACCGGTATTCCTAGTTGACATAGTAGCTTTGAGACGGAGGGAACAAGTGACCTCCTCTACACTCTTGACCAGAAACAACATAGGCTTCAGTCTAGGAGTCTGGCAAGTTATTAGCCTAAATCAAAACTAGACTTATTTATACAATGAACGCAAAAATATTGCAAAGTATCAAGTATTGCTGACCCAACTGCAGGGCTGTAGCTTGTGACTGAATGCCACAAAGTACATGCTGTCACTCAATTAAAATATTGATCGTATGATTTATATTTTGGAATAAAAAGGCTAGTAAATATATCATTCCCTTTGTCCACACTTGGTCGATGAGTGCTGCACAGCATGCTATAAATGCTTACCAAGTGTGGACACAGGGAATCGCACAAGAGCGGTAGAGCCGCACAGCAGCGCATCAGATGATCAATTCAAGGTTAGGTTTTTTAAAACCTAGAGCCTCTCTTATTATACAACAAATGCTTGAAGCCCTAAAATGAGAGCCTGCGAAATAATGTATAAACAGACAATTGAAATAAGAAGCTGGGTTATTTAGTATATAACAATAAAATCAATTCTTCAAATTTTACAATATGATGGAGCATTTTGAACTCTATTCAATAAATCGAATGTTTGTTTACAAGATTCAGGCCACCAACCAAGACTTCACTACCGTGAACGTAAAAGTGGTTGGTAAATAATTATACAATTAAGTAGAATATAGTTATAAACATGCATGCAAGTAAGAGATATTTTGGGTTGTTCAAGATACCTGGAACGGAAGGCATGTGTGAATTTTTTCGATGATTTTTCTCTCTCTACCCTTCTCGCCGAAAATGTCCATTTGAACTGCATCGTAGGATGCACACAGCCTACAAAGCTCATCAAATTTATCTTCTTCAATTTCAGCCATCGCTAATTCAATTGAATTAAATTTCCAGAGCAGGTGGCTTAAATTTCAACCACCACAAACAAAACAGTAGGCATCAGGGGTTGAAAGACAGTAGCAGCCCAACACAAAAGATCATGTCATCGTATCGAATAATGTTTTGTACGATTAATTAGATGAAATTGAAGTGTATGCAAATAGTTGTTGGATAGGCCATGGAATTTCAACATTGCCCGTAAGTTGAAAATTTCACAGTGTTCGTCAGCTTGGAAACGAGCCCAACTTGTCTCCCGTGCAACGAGGAGTCGAGACTACTGCCTAGCCACATTTAAATGAATAATTCGCGTCTTATCGCAATCACTTATCACTCTAAATGTAAACAGACACAATGCACATGAAAACATTACACCACAACAAGACCCGCAAAACAACATTTAATTTCACTTATTGTTAAAATCCGCCATTTTGAATAAATCACTTCCCCACTAGTGGTGGGAGGGGAGTGGAGACGCTCTCTGCTGCTCACTACACTCCCACTTCATCGACGGGAAGGTCCGAGGCGCTCTCGGTCTGACTTGTTCGTCAGCTCCCCGCTTGGCGCTTGGCTTGCTCATGGCGGTGAGGCAGAGGATGGAAGCAGAAGCAACACACCCGGCCGGGTGGTCTGCACCGCACCCAGCCATGACGAGAATCGGAGAAGCATTTCCATTTCGCTTATTCTCCGACGCCATACATGAGCATTTCGTCGCACCTCATCCGACCCTCACACATCGTACAAAAACACAGATTTCTCATGAAATCATACATTAGGATGACATCCGACATGAAGCCGAAACTGTCAAACACCTATTTCAAATTCGACCGGTACACCAGTCAAGTGCCAAAAATAACACGAGGAATCTCATAAACAAAGACCGGCTTCTCTACGTGGACAGAAATAGCCTCCCCCAATAGGCGACTTGACTCTTACTTTATGAGGAGGAAAAAAGACTGAACTGTGGATGAACTTTGGCTAGAAAAAACTCGAGAGTAGAGTATATATATTATATTAGTACCTATATTCGACTTGTGTTATTAATAAAGTGATCCAGTCATACAGTACTTGGAATTGACAGCAAAGTGTCTTGAATAAAAAGATAGGCCTATTTGTATAGCTTTCAACAACTACTATTTATTAAGAGGAATATTTTCAATAATTTTGTGTTAAGAATAAAAAAAAGAATTAGTTTTCCAGAAAGCTGAATTTCTATCACTCAAATTACACATGTTCAATCTTTATAAAGAAGATTTGTTACAAAAACCCCTGCTCCTTGCCGGCTTTCAGAGCATGCTGACTTGGAAGTCATGGGATTGCTTTCTATTGCTCTTTATTTTGTCAAACTCAAATCTCAACGCCAACGCGTGAGTGAGTGAGTGAATGAATCGCCAACTAAAATGTTCAAAGTTCCAACTCCAATTGAATGTATTGACTCTCGCTCTCACTCTGATTGTGTTTGGTGGGGAGAAGCCGGAGAAGGTCGAGTCTCACTATTCGCTAGAGAAGCGAACCTACTGGGGAAATTTTGCAACACCAGAGCCATATGCCGAACGACAGCACGCGAGGGAAATTTGAAATATTGTAGAAAATCCTGTTGGGGTGAGGACTAGTGTTGGAGGTGAAATACCACAAGAAATTGGCAGCGTCTTAGAAAAAATAGCGTTTTGAGCAAAGCTTGAATCAATAATCGCTGATATTGGGTCATTTTATAACTTAAAGGTGGGTTTTCGTTACTGCGACCGAGTGCCGCAGCGGAGCCCGACCCAGCGTTGCCAGTTGCAATTGATGACCAACTATTTATAGTGTGGATTTTTCATCAATTGCATCTGGCAACACTGATGTCAACGTTGATCCCAACTATTTATAGTGGGGATTTTTCATCTAGGTTTCTCACTCACTAGTTTGTATTTGTATCAAAACACTTGGCACAATTTTATTTATTTTTTATCCCAAATGCATGTCTTGAAGAAGCTCAACGAAAAATGAAGCATTGGAGGAATGATGCTGATAGTGTATCACAAGTTGGATGGAAAATATAGAATTAAAAAAAATCAATAATATTTTTGCAGGAGCCAATGCAGCTGATCTCATTTATTAAAGGTTATTATATAATAATTTGGACAAATACTTGTTGGCAAACCAGTAATGCCCTGCCATTGTTCGAACGTGCCAGACTGGCAAGAACTGATTTTTCTTCCAGTTGACTTTATTTGAAAACTTGACCCAACACGTTGGTCAGACGTTGCCATATATCTAGTAGTTTGAATGTGCCAAGTGATTTTTCAATTAATCTATGCAAATTGGTGAGATCAACTTATAAATTATATTATTGAATACGCCTATTGAGATTATTGAATAATTAGAATATTTATTATTGATACGCTTATTTAATAAGCCTATTATTTGAAAACATCAAATAATTCATCTTTCTGTAGAACTATTAGTATTTTATCTTTTTCTAAAAATCAAAACATGTCAAGGGATTCAAATTAATGTCTAACGATCTCCTTGATATATTTAAAGTTATGCAAGGACAAGGTACATTAAAAATTACTCCTTTAAAAGCTACACATTTAATTAAAAAATATATATTAATATATATTTCCAATCTATTAAAACGCTTGCTCAAAACAGACAAAAACACACAATTGGTCCTCATATCTCAAGTGACATGACTTGTTTTGAGTTTATATGTATGAATATAATAATGGTTATACAGCATAATTTTATAAAAACTGTTTCATTATACAATGTTAACATTAATCGGTAACAATCGATTCTGACAATCTCTGAATATAGAATACTACAGTCGATTTTTTCAAGGATGGCGCCTGGCAAATTACTGTTATTCAACGTTTCCTAGATAACGAGTTATAATAATACTCAGCTCTGTCTCCAGTCTGTAAGAATATTTCGGTCCAGCTGACAAGTGCTGTCTATTTCAAAAACATTACAGTGTATTACTCTTCGACCATGGTCGGAGGTACAGAGATTGTATAGGTAGTAACAGTGTGGCCATTTGTGTGAAACACTCCAAAACAATATGTGGAGATCATTTTTTTCCCGCCGCCATACTTTTGCCAAATGTTTGAATTCTAATAAGTGATTACAGGCAAACATGAACCCATTCACTCATTTGTCAAACTTATTTTAAGAGAAACAACATCGAAACTAACTTTTCTAACATTAAAAATAGTCTCTCTAATCTTCATATTGCTTTGAAAGCTTAATGATGAAAACTAATACTGAAAAGGCGAAATGTAGGTTAGAAGTGAATCACTTATCATAACATAATTATGATTTGCTTTTCATTCCAATTCAAATCTTATGGGAATTGGCAAAAGAATGGTGGATTTGTCGGAGCTAACCAATCAAAAGTGTGACATGCAATGTCCACACTGTTACTATAAACTCTCTGTACTAGCTACTATCCGGCTTTTTGGGGAGGCCATCGTGGCATCGACAAACGTGAGCGTTGACAAGACGTAGTAGCATCGACAACCTACAAATGCTTAACCTACATAATATGCTGAATCTCGCAGATTA
This sequence comes from Laodelphax striatellus, assembly GCA_017141395.1. Lineage (NCBI taxonomy): Eukaryota > Metazoa > Arthropoda > Insecta > Hemiptera > Delphacidae > Laodelphax > Laodelphax striatellus. The sequence continues at coordinate 21,456,284 of CM029535.1, forward strand.
TTGCAAAGACTTTAAAACGGTCTTTTTAAAAGGTATTCTTTGAAAGGTTTTCTTTAAAAAGGTATTTCAATGACTTTAAAGGTAATTGAGAATTTAAAAAGTCTATAATACATCGACGTTTGTCGATGCTACGTCGTGTCAACGCTAACGTTTGTCGATGCTACGGTAGCCTCCTCATGATGCCGGATAGTAGCTAGTAAACTCGCTACATGTAATCGACCCTTGAAAGCAATATGAAATAATGAGAAGGAGTTTATATAAGTACTTACAAAATCCAATCTAGATATAATCTACATTTTCACAAAAAAAGATTGATAGAATCGATTGAACCAATTCTGCTTGCATAATACTGTACAACAAACTTCAATATTATATCTCCCATGCCTTCTATTCTGTAAAACCTTGTAAGAAATTCACCCGTTGACAAGCAATGATTACATCTTAAAAATACAACATTTTCAACATCAAACTTGCATATAATATTCAGATCTGAATATTTACAGAAAAAGCTTCTATAAAAACTTTACAAACTTATTCAAAAGAAACATTCTCACACGAAAATATGAGATCGATTTTATAAAATTCTTATATTCTGTCTATTATTACAAAGTGATGTTTCACTGATGTAGAGTGCTTTCAGGCACTTATCCAAGAATATTACAAAATAAAAGTTTGCACGGTAAATATAATGTACATAGATTTTAGTCGAGATCAATGTCAATCACTGATAGAACCGCCTTGAGACTTTTAAAGCATTACTAGGATTGAATGGATCCTCAGAAATTGATAAAATACAGAATATCGTTCTTGTGACGTTGAGTATTGGGGGTAAAGCTAGAACAAGAGAGATAAACCAAGATACAGTAAAACTGATCTGTGGTGAAGCTTGAAAAATTAGAAATCATAATATTGATTGAAGCATAATATCGTGAAGGAACTCAATTGTATCGTTTCAAAAGCCAACGATAAAGGATCTTATTTTAAAAATGAAAATCATGCTTGCTATATTACAGCAAATAAAAATTAAACTAAAGCTATGTAAATCTATGATATTGGTAACATTAAAAAAATATTTCTTGAGAATTCAGATAGAAAAACTTACATAAAAGAATAGAATACAGTCATGAATACACTAAAAATTAGATTTCGAAATAAATTACTAAAATGACATAAATTCATAATATCCAAATCAATGAATAATAATATCCAAATATAATGAATAATATCCAAATCAATAGATTGTAAGTAAATTAACATCGTACAATGTTCAATTACCCGAGAGCAAGTTTGAATTTGGTGAAATTGTATATTAATCATTAAAGAAATTATTGTGTTATTAATAATATTATTAAAAAGCGATCTCCGAAACTCAGTTAACTAGTACTTGCTAGAACACGTCACTTGTTGCGATGGTGAACGTAAACCTTAAACTTCATCTGATATCAGTTTTCACGTTCAGAGTGAAAAATCTATGGAGTACCTTTACCCAATTTCCGGGAGAAAATTAACTTCCGAGAACTGATAAATTAATCAAAGGATGAAATCTAATACTGTACATTTTACACTGTAAAAATTACGCACTAAATTATTCACCTTTTGAAGATAAGAATCTTCACTCTTTCTCAATTGACATAGCTAATTTATATTTGCCATTCATTCACTACAAAACACCATCACATAACTACCAAAACCATCATGACATTCAATTACTTCACATTACATAACCCTAATTTATGCAAAATAAATCATAATAATATACACACATAAGTATTCTTACATAATTTGGTTCAATACTTTTCAATGGTTACTAAAATAGATTGTAAGTAAATTAACATTGTACAATGTTCAATTACCCGAGACCAGGTATGACTAGTATAGTGATTACTTTTTATATCGAGGGCTCTTTGGAAAAGTAAAATGAAGAAATTAAAAATAAATATTTTCTTCTAGAAATAAAAAAACATTTTCCTCAACAGTGCAGAATAAAATGGTGGTTTGGACGAATGATAAGAAATAAATAAATCATGGAATGTTGAGTCAATTATATGAATCAGTTCTACAGATGCAATTAAAAAAATTGTCACTAAGATTGAAAACAATAATGTGGAAACTCGATGAATAGTTCTTTATCACTAATAACACAACCGAACACCAGGATAATTCCCTTTTCTGTTTTTCTAGTAGTTACATCATTCTTATCAACTCCTATTTGAGTATGAGTTCCTTTATAGTAAATATGATAAAGTGCAGGTATCATCATAGACCAGTGGATCACTGGTATTGTCTTTGATATCAAAAAGCGTGCATGTTAATGGAAAGTTATGAAATTTCGAAACAATCAACGGATGAGTTTGAAACATAAGCTTTCAACAAATTGGCTTATTAATGCACTGAACATTTGTGCATTATCAATTACCGTACAATAAAAAAATAAAGTATAATTAATACAATAATTACATTAAAACTAATAGATTAGTGAACTAGTCAAATTTTCTTTGTAAAAATTGAAATTTATATGACACATACGGGCGATTGCATAAAAGCCAATCGAATTCTATCTGAATTTAATAGAAAGACATTTGACGGGACCAATGTAAAAAATCCCTATTGAGCTCCTCTAAATGACGTCATTCTGCAAGGATTGAATTTAATGTGATCAGCTTTTGGCTGTCCTGGTGGCGAGTCTAATCGGTTATATTAGATAAGAGACAGCGCCTACCACTCCCGTTGTAACGGTGACCAGCTCTTCTAAATACAAAAATTTATGAGCTTCAAAATCGCTTCCCGGTGGTTCGGAACCCACCTAAAGCTGTATCCATTCATCTCTCATCATCATCCTTCCCATTACCCACGCACAAGCTTAGAGCTTATGTGGGCATCATCCCTAGCAAAAAAACGTTCTATATTAAAATATTGCCAAGTTACTGTTGTAAAGTGTAATTAACTTGCTTTAATCAATTGGAATTTTATATAAATTGGGTTTACTGTAATCGAGCATAAGGCAAATTTCGCTTTTTAATTGTGAATCTGATGAAAAGTGATTGTCATCGAGTCTTAGTTTTTCGGTTGTGGTAAGAGCTTGGGTAGAATTATTTTGTGAAAAGTAGCGCAGAAACGCGAGACAACATCTAGTGGTATTCATAATTTGTATCTATCTACCACCCACATTACAATTACAAAAACAATTTCACAGTATCAAAATCTAGTTTACATAATTTATTGGTCTTTGACTGATAAAACCCGTAATATCTACCTATCAATTGAACACACTTTTAAAATATAAAAGATCTTCAAACTTTTTCTTCACATCTTCCCTGCAACTTCTTATAATAAAACTGATGAATTGACTGTTCAGTAATATAATAATACTCAAGTGAATAGTAGAAAACCGACTACAAAGTACAAACGTACAGTAGAACAGCCGGCTGCACAAACATCAATCAAGGTTTGATCTCTGATCAATCATAATAATTATAATTCCTTCTAGGTAAAACATGGTAGTCTCCAACTACTTCTCAATATTTTTTCCTTCGATAAACAATAGCTCTTACAATATGGTAAGTAATAAAATTATGCTGTTACATTGACTAATAGTTTCAGTGTTCTTGACTACTGAATCAATTAAACCTACTGGAAATATTTCCTTTTTAAAATAACCTTGTCAAAAAGAAATTAATTGATTGTGAATATCTGATCCATAACTAACTGCAAAGTTGAACTACCGACTAATTTCGAGTAAAAATTTGTGACTGTGAAAGACATGCAACATTCAACTAGACTTGGACTTAATTCTAAATTTGAAAAGAGACGGTTTTGGGCTAAAGCCTGTTGAACCTCCCATTATTATTTGTAAATTACTGAATAAATACAGTAAATAAATATTTGTAAATTAACATTCTTACTCGTATTAACTGGAGCCTTTTCGAGTTACTTTGAACTCATTGTCAATATTGTGATTTAATAGTGCTGCAGTCAATGTGAGGAAAAACGCTCATTAGGGCACGGATACACGATGCATAACATGCATGCATATTATGGCATGATGGGAATTAAATTCCCATTCAATTGTACTGCAAATGTCATCCACATAATGCTTAGTAGCATTAAGCCAGGTCCAAACGCTACTTTAAATTGAATCAACCTGATTGAGTCGGTGATTGAAGCGTTTGGACGAGTCTAAACGCTTCCATCACCGACTCAACCTGGTTGATTCAATTTTATCGACGCGTTTCGACCTGGCTTAACTGTGGCATCATGGGAATTAAATTCCCATTCAATTGTATTGCAAATGTCACCCACACGATGCTTGGTAAGCATGTTTACTGGATTGTATATCCACGCGCTCAAGGTGAACAATGACTGCAAGTCGGTAGTTCAAGTGATAGTAATTCGATACAGTAGTATGAAAAATAACTTCATGATATATTATGGAAAATTTGAAGAAAATATATTAAAGAGATCAAACGCTGATAGATTTCCACGTCACTCTATTACCAAACTTGTCAGCAAATTCATCACTACGAATTAAGTTTTCGAAAAGTTTCCAACAGCTGTTTAGACGCCACCGACATAACGAACGTTTGTTTGCCGGACATATTGCAGACTTGGAAAACGGGGTTAGGCGTCGAAATGGAGGCGACATTGGTGGAGAGGGGAGGGGCGGCGACTTGAAGCAGGTTGGAGGGTAATATGGCCTGGGCGTTGATTGTGGTTAAGGGAGAAGGTTCTGAAGGGTTCAGTTGGAGGGGAGGGGTGGTTTCAGTAGCGCTTTGCTCGGCGGTGGACGGTGCCGACTCTTTTGTGTCATTTTTGCGTGCTTTTCTCTCGTGTCGCACCTTGTGCGATCTAAGATACTGTTTGGTAGCGAACACCTTGTCGCAAATATCGCACTTGAATAAATTAGGATGGTCGGCGGCTGCGTTGTGGATGCTTTGATGCAACAGGTAGTAGTGTTTGATAAGAAACGACTTGCCACATTCCTCGCAGACATAGGGCCCGGTCACACCGTGCGTCTTTTTGTGCTTGTGCAGATTGTCCTTGCGACTGAACGTCTTGCCACAAATGTCGCACGGGTGACACTTTTCTCCCGTGTGCGACACCGAGTGCCGGATCAGGTGCTCCTTGCGACTGAACTTTTTGTTGCAAGTGCTACAGTTGTAGGGACGCTCACCTACAAAATTGAATCCGGGTTACTTTAAATCAACACTCAAATTTTGACCTGATTGGCAGCTGTTCAAACTGAACTACCTTTCTTCATCTATCTATAATCCTTTTATACTTTGTTGTATTTTGATGAGCCAGCGTAGCCTAGTTGGCTGAAGCATCACACTATCAGCCTACTAGCGCAGCACCGATAACGGGTTCGATTCCCGTTTCCGTCCAGAATTTTTCGTATCATCCTTTACCTCATCAGGTCATCACCCATTCTCAAATAATATAATTATAAGGACTTCATCTCCTTCAAAAAATAATAGAGTTTTACAAAACTAATAGCAGCCACTGTGAACTTTACACTGGGCCAATTTATAAGCGGTTTGCGCCAGAATACAGGTTAGCGGTTCTTGATATGCAGGTTTCATATTGTATTTTAGAAAAAAAAAAACGTTAATGGGGTGAAAAAATGTAAAATAAACTCAGCGCCATCTCTCGGCGTTTGTCGGAGCTGCTAGATACAGTTCGGAGTTTGCTCCGAACTAGCAAACTGGTATTGAATAACTTAGCGTTAAATATGAACAAAGCTAAAGGCGCTTTGCGCTATGGGCTTAGATTATAAAAAAATCTCAATAGCAATATTATTGGCACTGATACACAAACTTGCTTCAGAAAAACATCCTTTCCAAACAAATTCTTTTCAGATAAACACAGATCTCAATGAAACGTTATGATGGAAATTCTTCAGTAGTTTTCTTCAATTCTCCATCTTTCAGCCAATTGAAAAGGTTTAGAAGAGGTTATACTATTCGGGTATGAATCTTGAGCTGCTTGCCCAGTGCCTTGAAAGGGGAATGGTCAATACGACCAAATTATATGACGACAAATTAGTATGCTATCTTACTGCCACAGTTCAATACAAGCTGCTCTGCTGTAAAGCTGAGGTCGCACTGCTGAATGGTTACCTAGTGGCTAGTATCTTTTCTGAACATATGTTCTATTACTATCTATGTTCTATGTTCAATGTGAATTGAATTGAATTTTTTTATTTCGACAAAATTACACATTTACAACATTTTTGTCAGGGTACAATATAGCTCACAGCATCAACATGAAATAGTACAAAGTAGGTATAAAACTAATGACATCATATATAGTTATATAGATATAATTATTATAATAATTCAATTATAATTATTGTGAAAAATATGTACACCCACTCTAGTACATAGATGTCCATAGTTGAGTGGGTTAATTTCCGTTAATCCTTTTTTTGCTAAATATCTCTGTAGTTTCTTAGAATTTTGTAGCTAATGTATGTATTTTTTGATTATTTTATTTTTGGAGGAAATAAATTTATTTATTTATGTTCTATAGATATTCCATCTACCCACTATCCAGCAGTCAGCAGTGCAGCCTCAGCTTTAATGCTTCATCCTTATATCTACATAATGAAAAAACAACAATGTTACTCACCTGTATGTAATTTCATATGCTGGTGGAGGTGCTCTTTCCTTCTAAAGCCCTTATTGCATATTTCGCAGAACACTTCAGCTTTCCGTTTATTGGAAGAGCTTTCCGAGCCGGGATTCTCCGAGTCAACACCAGCCTCGCCCTCATAACCGACCATGTGACCGGTCAACTCCTCATTGGAGCCGTACTCGCGATCACTCATCTCGCAGTCGGGCAATTGCATTGAACTGTCTCCGTTCTCCTCTTCCATCGAACCATCCATTGATGTTTCTGTTTTCAGCTTGAAGAAACTGAACTCTCCGATTTGCGTTTCTGATGTCCTGCACGAAAAATATTTCCTAGATGACATACAACTCCAAGAGTAGGCTACAGTGAAGTAGAGTTAGAAAATAATATTTGTATTGAATAAAAATATTCGAATTTATCACAAAAACACAATTAATAAAATATCTACGTAAGTTACCGGTTCGGTTGTTGCACCATTATTAATCTCTAGTAAACTACAGAAACAAACTCTCTCTCTCTCTCTTTTGGTATTCAACCCTGAGGTTGGTTTGCAGCAGTGCGCCATTCTTCTCTTCTTTCTGCTTTCCTCTTCATTTCGAGGTAGGTACTGCAGCAAAAGTCATTCATAATTTGCTGCAGGTATGACATCCTTGGTCGTCCTCGGCGGTTTCTTCCCTCTATCAATCCTTCAGCTATGATCTTAATAAGGTTTTCATGCCTCAGAATGTGTCCCATGAGTTTATCTCGCCTGGTCTGAATATGTTTCTATATTGATCTTCTACAAACTACAACTTTCAAAAATAAATTTAAAAGGATATCGAGATACCGGTTTCGGTTGTTACACCATGTATATGTAGAGTTCACCAGAGATTAATAATGACGTAACAATCGAAAACGGTATCTTGATTTTTAAATTAATTTGTGGTTGTGACAACTTTGAGTCCTTTTATTCAATACAAATAACTACTACAGTATCACCTTCATTTCAATACAAAAAACAATAATAATCAACTTGATATCATCGTTATCTACCATCGGTCTTTTGCAGAAGAACTACACACTTAATTTCACTACATAACTATAGTCTGTTCACGGAAATGAGTTAGTGCGCGTGCGTGCATCGGAAAACAGCTGGACGACCGAGTCAAAGGCATGTTATAACTAAATTTCTCTCGCTCTCAATCCGTATCAGCTGAATACGCGATTAGTTGCATTCGCTGAATTGTGAACATGCCGTCATGCAATACACTTACAAAATACACACACACAAGCTCACTCAGCTGTTACATTTACTGACTGGTTTCGGTGAACAGACTATAGAACCTATTTCAAAAACATAGGACTGTATCTTATAAGAAATGCACAGTAATATCAGCTGTTATGCTTTTCAAATAGACAGCACTCGTCATCTGGATAATCAAAAACTATTTCATTCAAGCAAATGATGGGAAAGTTCTACAAAACACCCATAAAATCGAGATAATCATTTACAGCTTAAAATTAAGCTATTTAAATAGCTCAAATTTGAATTTAACAGTTTACATTATTATGCATCAATAGAATTATATTCAAATGACTAGACAACATTTGTAACCTAGCTTTTTTTCTGTCTAAAATACATAATTGCTGGAAATGTTTCTTTCTTGAAAGATTTATGTTGGGTTGCACCAAGCAAGATCAATTTTGATCCATGATCAGTACAATGCTAATCAAATGGGATCAGCTGATTCAAAATGGTTGGTGCAATCCAATATAAGAATGTAATATTTCAACTGTCCCCAGGAACAGTAATGCTAGTGAAAAATTCCAAAAGCAGATTTCTGATCACGGAGGTATACTGCTTTTGCACACCTATGACTCAAACACTTCCAATATAGAAGTGGATCTAAGGGGTGTGCATAAACAAACATTGATACATTATTTTCAAAAAATGGAATGTGAAAAATGTAAATTATTGAAACGGTTTGATTAATATTAGCATTGAATAGTTTGCTAGAAGGTGATTCTATGGATAAAAGATTTACTCATTCCAATAAAAACTCCACAAACCTGTTCTGAGCATTCTCCGTTGTAAAATTTCCATCCGACTCCTTAACCTCATTAGCCAATCCCAATTGCAACCTGAACTCCTGATTATGTTGATAGGTTACTTCCTGCTGTAGAGCGTCTCCCATATTGCTACCAGCCATTTCAACTAAAGTCTTCTTCTTCTTTTTACTATAAAACAAATTTTGGTCAGCGCTTTCATTAGTCTCTTTCAGTGGCATTTCGGTCGACGACTGGAATATATTCGGCGATTTGTTATGTGAAGAGTTCATCATATGGTTGTTATTGAGTGGCGATTCTTGCTTCACATTGCCGTTCATCAGATTTCCATTGTTGAAGCCCACAAAATTAGAGTTCATCACGACCACTTGACTCGGCAAGGATACGTTCTGGGCCTGTTGAACATTGAAATAGTTCAATATTTTTAGTTTAAAACGTTGTAAATGATAAACACTAACGAAAATATTCCATCATTAATGTAGTAGGCAAACAAACAAAACAAAACTGAACAAAAAAATTATGTTGAACAGAAAAAGTAATTCAATAAAATTTACTCTTGATTCAGAAATATTGTAAAACTTCTTCCATATGAATGAATGAATACAGATATTGTCACTTCCACAAATTATTTCATTAGCCTATATATTTCGAACATAACTCGAGTTTTAATGCTCATGACATCACCTTCAGACTTCAGTTGGTGGTTGAGCTCATGACATCATCTTTAGTAGGTGGTTGAAGTCTGTTCAGAGAAGGGGGCTGAGAATGTTTGCAATCTAAACTTTCTTTTTTTCTTAGTTTCAATGACTAGTATTCTACAAAATTAATAGGAAAAGTGTTCCAGCCGACCATTTTCAAGATTCAGTTCAGTAATTTTTATTAAATTGAGGAATTTTCGGATTCTGGTAATTTATAAATTGGAGGTAGGCTAGCTATTTAGGCTAGGCGTACACCGGTTAGTCAAGAAAAGACAAGACGAAATTAGTCACGATTAGTCACAATAATTCACATAGCTGCTTATGAAGCAGCACACACCAATGCAATGACTAATAATCGTCCTATACGTTCAATGTCTACAGCACACCAGTGCCTTAGACATTCAACTCAAAAAAAATCATTTCAAAGTAATAATGCCAAAAAAGTACAGTTGCAAACTCAACAAATAAAAATACCGGTTATGATAGTAATAAGTCCTAATATCTAGCCTAATAAATTCACAGTCCTAATAAGTAGGTCATAAAGCTGTAGGACCATTCATCTCTCATCATCATCCTTCCCATTACCCACACTCAAGCCTAGAGCTTATGTGGTCATCATCCCCAGCAAAAAAATCCTATTTCCAAACGTAAGTTGAATCTGTTCAAATAGTTGTGAATGTAAAATTTAATTACACTCACCTCAATTTGTTCCCTAAAGGTGTAATTATTTTGAGTAGTACCCATGACTTGTTTTTTAGTTGCCGCTGCAACTTTGGAGGTGGTGGATGTCACGTGATTAACGTCTGGTGATTGCGATTGATTGATAATTGTTGTTCTTCCAGAATCTGAGCAGGCATCTACAGGTGGCGGGTGGTCTTCAGCTTCTGAAGACTTTTCTTTTGATTCATTTTGCGATGTGTCTCTTATGTAAACCTGAAATTTTGAGAACTCAACAATAACTAGCAAACCCAAATTTAATTAAGATACACTCCAAAACAAATGAGTTATTATTTTGAATAGGCTAAATTATAAATGGCAAGATTCCCAAAATTTCCATCTACTACTGGAAAAATTTTGACAAACTAGACATGAGTAGCACGGCTGGCTATGTAATGAATTGTATATATTTATACTGTGTGGCGTTATGCTGCATTATTAGACTTCTAATTTTTTATGAGCTAGAAAAATCGGATAACAACACTACAAAGCCTCCAATAGAAGCCTTTTTACTCATTCTAATATAGCTAATTCTGTGAAAATTTATAATTGAGCTTCTGAATCAATAATTATTGTAATAACAATACGGAAATTACACGTAACCCCTTACGAAGCCTACTATCACATTTATACAGAGACAAACTTCTTTAATGATTTTTTATTAGAAAGTACAAAAACATAAAATAAGCTGAAAATATTACCAAGCCATTTTTCAGAAAATCGTCAGAGAATCTGATTGTTGAGAAAAACGTTGTCAGCATTTTCCCAGCGTCCAAGCAGGCCTCTTTGAAAGAGTTAAAGCTTTCCAATTTTTCCTCACATTGGGTGCAAATGTTCTTAGGTAACGAATCGTTTTCGCTGAGCTGAGAAGGAGGGAAAAATAAATTGTCATAAAAACATAATCCGAACCTTAGAAATAATATTGATTAGGCCTTTTGATAACATTTAAAAAATTATTTGAATTCAATCCAGGATGTCAATGTTTTTCTTTCTTAAAAAACATAAGTTAGACAAGTAGCAATAGACTACCTAAGTATTGAAATAGTAAATTATTATTGATTGAATGAAGATCTCTAGCTCAATCATTTTGAGGCACTATCACTCAGTTAATGATATAGCCTAATTGTTTTTCTCAAATGTGTCAACTAAACCAGCTTAAAGATAACTAAAAAAAATCAAAGATTACTGAATCATCAATAACTCAAGTTGAATTATGGGATCTTCCTGTTTTCCTTTAGCAAGTCACTTCTTTCTTATTTCTAGTGTTATTGATGAATCTCAACAGAGATTCATTATAATATCTCGGAAGAGATTCATCAACATCGATTACTGTTGGCTATTTGAAAATTCAATCAAAATCAAAGTTGATGGTGAATGAGTTAGTAAATGGATTTTCGTAGAAGAAAAATGATTACAAACATTCAAACTCAATTAGCCTAACTTAGTCTATTATAACCTAACAGGAATATTAAGAAACTCCTGGTAGCCTACAGAACAAGGTGTACTGTCAAATAGATAAAATAGCTTGAATAATAAATTAAATTGCAATAAACATTGAAATAGCCTATTACAATTTCAAGAGAACTGTCATTATTTGTTTGCAAACCATATGCAATGTTTTTCACCAGCAGTGATTACCTAACTGGTTATACAGCTAATATGAGCAATCAATGAACGTATCTCAACTCATAATTTAAGTAATGCTTTGGTTTACGTAATATAATAATGAAATTGCTTACCGGGAGTGAAAGACATTCTTGAATTTTAGTGGGAATCTGTCGTTTTCTACCTTCTTCGCGAAAAATATGAACCTTGTTTCCTTCGCTGGAAGTGCAGAGACGACACAGTTCGTAGTAATTTACTCTTTTGTAGCCAGACATTGCGTTTATTTTTTAGGTCAACAAAAGAAAAACAAAATTCTCTATTTATATTCACATTTGACAGGTTGAATTCCGGCAAAGGTGAGAAGAAATTATGCAAAACACTTGAGTAATAACGCTCTTGTTCTACAGTAATGCCATTTTCGATAATGGAGATTTGACACAAACAAATATGGCGTATCTCGATTCATGACATTCGATACCCATCAAGTATCGATATATTACCGCGGCAATTCAAAGTACGGCAAAATATCAAACCTTGTTTGCTTTTAGAAACAAGTAGAAAAAGTTGGATGAAAAACAAATAATATCTAATTACTGACGAAATTATTTCATATAAATTATTACTACATCGGAATCAAGATTTACTATTAATTATTATAGCTAAAGATAACTTTTTGGTCCCAACATCAGACGATCAAACCTCTTCAGATACAATATAGAAAATCATTTCAAATTCCATTAATTATGGGCATAATTCCTAGAATACTTTAATAAAACCTCAACACCTTCAAACGCATCAACACAGGTATTATACTAATTTACTCCTTCTGCCGGTGCTTTTCCTATGCCAATGAAGATCATGATTGCTATTTATTAGTCTCACCAAATGTGGTGCAATTCAAGGTGGAATAATTTTTCAATTACTTGCCTTATCAACTGAAATTTTCATGGCTATCGTTTCTAACTTTTACATATTGCTCTTCAAAATAAACATAATCAAAACTGTAAAATTCAGTGGATATTAATATAATAAATAAATTTTACATTGCCTTGGAATTTGAAATTAATATGATAAAAAATTAAATAGGTCTAATACATCTGTGGATGAAATCAGAAAAATTATAAGGAATGCAATTTCAAAGTTAGAATTGGAAAGAATGTGAAATATTGATTTATTTTTTCTGAGTAAGAAAGAAAAATAGAAGGTTATTATTACATCAATGAGATAAACTAAATAGAAAACGCCCAGGAATATCCCTTATTTATTTTATTAATGTGTTGATACAAAAATATTAATCTACCTGCGTACCGGTACCGTGCAACCCTTAATATGCGCAACGTTGAGATTAAACATTGTCAACTAGATACCAATGACTGAAACAATATATTGTCAGTTTTTCAATATCTAGTTCTTGCATCTAGACCATCTAGGCATTAAAAAATGAATTACTTACAAATTTTGATTAACCATAACATTAAAATAGCATTTTCTCTTCATTTATTTGTCATACGTACCGTAAATGAAATTATCAAGTTACATAAAATACCGGTATTAGTTTCTGAAAGTTATTGCTACAAAACGACTTGAGTAAAAAATTATTGAGTACAGTGATGTATAATATATATTTACATTAAATTCGAGATCTATTTGGAAAAATATGAACGATGAATTCTATATATTTAATTATAATTTAAGAGAAATGTTAAAATCATTTAGCTTAGTACATATAAATGAATCTTTTAAATAATTATTAAAAACAAAATTCACTCAGTCAACTATAGTACGGTACAGACAAGAATACTCAGTCAGCCATACTTTTATAAAAATTACAAAATAAATTAAAATTAATATTGGAACAATAACATTATACTATATCTACAAATCAGTACTATTAATAAATAATTATTGATGGATGCATGTTTATTAACATACACAATCAATCACTATCTGAATCAATAACAATAACTTCATTTTTTTGAAGAATTTCTCGTTTTCTAGAAACAATTAAATCTACTGGATTAACACTTCCACTCGCAAAATTTTCACACTTCCTACTAACAATGCCATCAACTATAGCTGACATTTCAAACGAGTCAACATCATCATTATCATACAGATCAAAAAGTGACACATTGACCCCAGTACTGCACTGATTGATCTGATGTTGAGAATGAGCGCCATCTGAAAGAAGAGATACATTATTTTTCGCTTCCGTCCTGGAACTTTTATGTTTTCTAGCAGAAACTACAGTCTTATCTGGGCTAAAATGATCAGAAACATCTAAACAACTCGCTTTGAAAGTCATCTTGTTAGGAGTGCTCTGGAGTAAAGGCGAAAATGCTAACGATTGCTTCTTAATAGTACTGAGAGCGGGGATTTCTAGGTTACACTTATCATCACTAATTTTAGTTGCAATATTTGTGTTTCCGGCCAAAAATTTGTCGATAGTTTGTAGTCCCTTCACATCCTTTATTCGCTTTTTGTTCGGCTGTTTTTTAGGTTTTTGTTCCTCGAAGCTCAAATTGTTCAGTAAGTCAGAGACATTTGTCAAGTCGTCCAACGGGTTTTGGGTCTTTTTCGACAGTTTAGCGGTTGCTGTATTCTTTTTCCTTGTTTTATCAACGTCTAATACAGAGTCTAGTGCCGTATTCTTTTTCTTTGCTTTATCAACTTCTAATGCAGTTACTAGGGCTGCATTCTTTTTTCTTGTCGTAACTGAAAAAAGTAGGAGATTTCAAACTTCATAACCGGAGAAAAATGAAAAGAAAACAAGAATAGCATTACGAAGAAAGAGGAAGTGAAATGATTAATGAATACAAATACTACGGAAAATATTCACAATAACACACTGGATTGAGATTTTCATATTTGATATTGAGGCACATGAAATTAATTTAGTCAATATTAAACATTGAAATTGATTCAACATCCTATCATTTAAAATGCATCTACCAATTCCATAAATGTTCATCATTATAAGACAGTAAAGCCTTTACATTTTATTCACTGGCTTTTGAATGTATCCAATGTAAATCTAGATGAACTCCTGAAGAAATTTATGGGCTTCAAGTGTACTGCAATTCAACTTTGTAAATAGCGTTGAGAAAATCGAATGATTCAAGTGCTCTTCACAACGGACTGTATTTTCCAAGCTTTCTATTCTTTTTTTCAAATATAAATAATAATATTTAAAAGGACATTCATTAGAGTAATCAACCACAGTATCAATAAGAAGCACATGACAGCTACCGTCCTCTTCAATATATCGTGCTACAGTATGAACTACTCAGCAAACTTTCACATTGTAAATATTAATTTGCATTTATGTTAATGTTAATTAACTTTAACATTTAAATATTTTACATTGTAAATATGGCCTATTGAAAACAAAGACGCCGATGGGCAATGAATATAATTATTATTGATAAATGCTACGATAATATTAGGATAACACTTTTAGGATTTTCGGTTAATTTTTTCTGAATTAACTAACGGTTGAATAATATTGCTATCATCCATTCCAACCAGAAAAAACAACCAATACAAAATACCAACTTACCTTTCTTCGGCTTCAATTTCGAAGCAAAATATTCATCATACAAATGTTTGTACGCATTGCCAATGAGATCTTGCGGTTCTACAGTTACTAGATCAACACCCTCAATATCAGTCATAAAGTCGGCAGTCCATCGTACTTCGAAACAATTCATTCCTTTGACAACACGCTTTTTTACTATCGAATTGCACTGAATAGGCGACGGAATACTGGCATTCTTTAGATGCCATCGTGTTAGAAGTGGCAGGAATTTTTCTATTGAATAATCATGTTCCCAGGCTAGTTTTATGTCTGCCAGTTTCTGAAATAGATGAGTAAATCGATAAGATTCATTCATAAATAGTCTGAAACTTCAGGCCACTCAACATCATCATGGAGTTGTTCAAATTGTACAATACAGGTTTGATGGTGTTACTTTTTTAAACAAGAAACCGATAACATTCTCAACATGCATATGGAACTGTTTGATATAAATGTACATTTGAAAAAAGAAATATTGAAAAAATATTTATAGAGGCATAACTTAGAACAATAAATAAATTGCTATTTGTACTCCTAAAGGTACGTTTTCGCTGTCGCGACTGCACTGCCGTCTACGGATAGTCAAAATAGCAAATAATTAAAACTTAAAATATACAAGAATAACCATGCAAAAATAGAAACTATTTAGTATTATTATTGTTAATTTCCTTATTTATCAATATTTAGTAATTAATATTCGAGTAGGTACAATTTTTTGTTTGAAAAAGTTGCTATTTTGACTATCCGTAGCCGCAAACAACAGCGAAAACCTACCTTTAGAACAGCAGATCCACCAACACAAGTAAGGTTCAGTTCAAGACAGCATCCAAATCTCACTGTTCATATTAGGGATACGTTGACTTTTTTTAGAAAAGATGTTATTTTTCATCAAGGTTAAAATAATAAACATCCATAATCCGTAAAAATTTGTTGATCAAAAATGACGTTTATGTATCAAATCAAAGTTGTTGAAATTTTTTTGTACAATGAACAAAACATTTCTTATATAAAATAAATCATTTTCCTCTGACAGCCTTCTATTTTATTATTACTGATTTTCTTCTTATGAGCCTACGTTTACTATTAATATTTTAAGGTTCTCATCATGAAAATATAATATTTTCTGGAACTATCTGTAGAATTCAACAAACTTTTCAATTACTTACAATAAAAGCAGGAAGATCGGGCTTGGACCACTTCCACTCGGTAACAGTGACACTATTTTCTCCGACCGGATTTAAAAATTCCTCAATTATCTCTTGGGAGGGAAAGTCTGGATCTTGGAGAGCTTTCTTCCTTATATTAAGCTCCAGTCTTTGTTCCCTGAAACATAGATAATCTATTTTAAACAACTAGGTCATCCAAGGTCGCATAAAACTGTGACTATTAAACTACATGAAATAGTTTCCAATCCTCCTCCTACTCCTTCTTCTTCTTCTTATTCTTCATCTCCTTGTTGTCCTACTTCTTCTCCTTCTTATTCTCATTCTACTTCTTCATCATCTTCATATCCTTCTTCTTCCTCTTCTTCTCATTCCACTCCTTCTCATTCTCACCATCTATCTTCCTTTCTTCTCTCTCTTCACGAATGCCCTTACTGGTGCATTGAACAATGAAAAATAAAATCTTTTGTTTCAAAACAGCTGATCATCAAATCATAAGTTAGAATGTAAAATTTTCTGCTCATCTATCCCTATGTTAAAGCAATGGCAAAACATGAAACTTCCATCGCTTATTCCTCATCTCCAAGAAAAAATTTTCAAAATGTAAGACCTTATAAACATCTATTCAATGAGATTTCTCAAATGCGACGTCAACGAACAAAATCGATTGAGAAACCACGGAGGAGTTCTGATTACAAAAACCAGGTTCGCCTATTTTATATAAAGATGACTTTTGATAAGTTAGATAATTTCACAGCTTCACAGAAAATTATCTTCAATCACTTTCTCGACTACTCATTTATTTTCTTTAGTGCATTGACTGACAAATTCCAGGTTTACCACAGTTCTAGCATTGAACTGGGGAAAGCTGTTCAAGATTAGACTTCTATCAGTTCTCGAAAATGTTTATACTTACGGGGTCAACTGAGAAGAGCTTTTCGATTCCAAGTTCTTGTAATAAGGATCATTCCGCCATTCCCTGAGTCTGGAAATAGGAAAAATAATATCATTGAATTATGAAATAACTATAAATATGATTTTTCATGTATCTGTTTCATTTAAATATTGAAAAACGTGTACCTCCTCAAGACTTGAAACTCCTCAACAGACGACAGAAACTTGACCGCCGATTCTTTTCCAACACCGCTCACGCCGTTTATGTAATCACAGCCACAGAGCAGAGAAAAGGCCAACAACTTGAATCGTCCCAGCGACAGTTTGCATTCTATAGTGTTGATATCGTTTTCCTCGCAGGTGTACTGGGGACTCAACATAAAGTGACGGAGAACCACACGACCACCATACAAGAAGCAATCGCTGTCTTGTGTTATAACCGCCTCTACTGCCTAAACGAAAGAAAAATTGGAATTCAATATCAGTCTATAAAGAGATTAGACGTAGGCCTTTCATACAACAATTGATTGACATGTTACAAAATAAAATGAAAATTAACGTGATAATTATAGCATCCACAAACCAAAAAATATATAATAAATTATAGTGGCCAGTTTCACGAAAATCCAATTAAATTTAACCACCCTAAAATGGTGACATCTCACGGAACCAATGAACCAATCAGACATTGTTTGACGTGCTTAAATTAATCCTAATTTTCGAGCAACACTCCGTAACAGTTTTATTTGAATTGAAAATGTCTTAATTCATTAGAATATGCAAATAGCCTACATATTGGATAGTGTCAAGATTGGATTAGAAGAAAGTACCTACCTAATCATTTTTCTAAACCATTTTTACACAAATGGTTTCTTTAAAAATCCAGATTTCAAATTATTTTAGTAACTTAAACAGCGACGTACTCATGCAAGGAGTATAGAGGTAATTCTAACAAATATTTTTTTTTAGTTTTCTATGAATGTGTTGAACCTCCTTCATAGCCTGCAAATCTCTGGGAAGCATAATGTAATACTTAGATACATCTAATGGAAAATTAGATACATTGATATCTAGTATTGACTAGCGACAATAATTATATTGAAATTGTCACATCTTGATCAACACTATTGAATAAGATAATAATATTCTATTAATGTGAATGACTAATTCATCACTTCTTAGTTTTTATGTTAAATTATTCAATCCAAGACAAGAAAATTAAATTTATTAATGCGGCGCTCATTATACATTAAAATTTCCATTTTGAAGTAGGCCTACTTAATAATAAAATATTTTAAAAATATACTTTTTATTGAAAACAAACTTACCCCGGTCTGATTAAGCCATGCGCAATATGCCTCTGCCTCTCCAGGTGCTTGTACCCAAGGTACACCCATTACAGTTAAAAGCTGCTTGCACTATAAAAGGAATTTGATTATCAGATGCTAATTTTAAACTTTAGTTCAAAGGTGTATACATGCGTTTCGTGGGAATAGACTAAAAAAATCAAGTTACGTGGATACCACTCTCCACTCCAGGTGAAAGTAATTTATCAACAAATTTTATCGAGATTCTATTCCATTAATTAATACTCCATCAATCTAATTAAGTGCAAGGGTACTATGGTACTAGGGTACAAATAAATTATCCAATTTCAATTTGATAACGAATAATAGAAATAGAATACATTACGAATAGTTCAGTTCAATATTTAAACTTTGAATTTGATGATCCATTGACGAACTGCCAGTTAAATAACTAATCACAATATATAACTAATGACATGCATAACTGCATGTCAGTAAAAAATATTGTGATTAGTTATTCAATATTTCCTCGCCATCTTCACTATAGAAAATGTTGAATTTTATTGAGTGTGACTGTGTGATAGAGAACTACTTGAAATTATTGTGATGAAGATTTATTCTTTTTCCAGTAGTTAAATGACACTAGTTGTAAAATTTGAAAGTAGAAACTCTTAACAAAAATGACCGCTGTAGTAGAAAATAATCGGACGTCTAATGATGTCTAACAACAGGAAGAAACGGTAGCCACAAAAATGAAATGTTTTTCCACTTAGGTGGACTTTTTTCAGTTAAGTTATTCATGAACAATAACACCGAACATAAAATGCTTTCTAATTACCTTTCCAAACATATAAGTTTTATAGTTCCAACATAAAAATTAGTTACTGTACAGCAATCTAGAATCGTTTCAATATTTATGCCTCACCCGGTTCTAGGAATAGTATTATGAGTTTTAAGGTATTGTTTGATTGATTAAATCTGCTATAGCTGATTATCTGCTGTGGAAGTAAGAAGGAAGTAAGTATACAAGATAGAAACTAGACCATCACATTTTACTTGCTATAAACGGTTCTTGCTATTTGAATTTGCACAACTAATAAGTTTCAATAAACCTGTTATTCAACAAAAACATGAAAATCAGTTTACCTGGTTTTGTAGAGACTTTAGTCGAGATCTGGAGCTGGTGGCTGTTTTTTCTCCAATGCGTCCACCCCTAGCTTGAATTCTGGCAATAATTGTTTTGTGCTTAAGTTCAGGTGCATCTCCATCCAAAACAAATATTGGTTTACAGTTGTTTAATAGGAGAAATGATGTGCGGAAGAAAAGATTCCTGCGGGAGAAATAAATAATGCTCACTATTTTCCAAGTTACAGCTACTATCTCTAATGAATTCACAATCATCAATCTTAATTTAAAGCTGGGTAGTTAATAAAGAAATTACTTTTAGTACAAGTCAATAACGATTAAATCAAAGTGGCTATAGAATAGTCACTGTCCAATAAAAGTGGATGATTCAATTATTCAATATGTAGAGTGTAGACTAAACATTTTGGAAGATAGCTTTCAGACGAAAACAGTTCCAGAGGACGACTAGGCTTGAATCTATGACTACAGAATAACTTCAAGTTGTGAGATCAACTCACAACTTTGAAATAATGAGTAGGGATTGACTAAATTATTATAGGCCTAGGAATAATTATCCTAATAGAATTGACTTTATAGGCTCATGAATAGAATTTTATGAATATTAAAATTTAGTATAATTTTAAGAAGAAATGGTCAATACGTTCAATGTAGCCTAGTTTATTAGAAATTGCCAACAGTAAATGTACCGTATCATGTAAATCTCTTGGCTCTTGCAATTTTTCCCCTAATAATATGAAACATATTGTCATGAAATCTTCACTTCCACCTTACAATTACTTCAAGGTCCTTCAATTTTTAATGATCTTTCTTCTGTACTTTAATGCTGAGTTTTTGATTGATCCTATTATATGCGGGGGTGTTATTTACGCCAGTGAAGTAAGTAAGTGACAATAATAATTGGCTTCTCAACGAATCTTGGCAATTCCAAGTACTTTTGAGAAAATTCTTATGAATCCTGAAGGTGTTTAGAAGTTTGGTTGTTAATGTATTTTAAGTTGAATAATAACATTTAAATTGAATAATTGTCAACAGAATCCCAAGACTTCAATTCACAGCACAGTTTGACTTGCATGCATATGGTATACTAACCTCAAATACATGTTTCGTTGTGAAGAATAATCTGCCACATTCTGACTATCACAAATCCAAGCACTCAAATCGACAGCAATTTGTTTATTTTGAAGATTCCATACGGATTTTTTTTCACTTACAGGACTCAAAATTGTCCAGAGATCTTTCACCCCCATCACTGGCCAATTTGAATTATTTGACAGTTGAAGTTTGTTGGAGTTGGAGAGACGAGACCACCTTACACTAGACAGAGCAGACAAACAAGACCATGACACAATGCATGTTCGACGAACTTCAACACAACATTCGACGAACAGAGCTTGTCAGTTGCCGATGCCGTTAAAAGTCGACCAGGCACAGTTATTTCAAAATCTTATTTTTTCAAAACTTGTAGGTGACAATCAAGTGAAATTGGAAAAAATATCACCACTTTTGCCAAAGAATCTTTTCATTTTGTTTCTGGGACCAACATGGAAAAGGGCTGAAATAGAATTGCAGAGAATTTTACTTCGATTTAGCCCATAAGGAGGTAAATACTTGGATGGGTTCCGGAGACATAATAGACATCATGCAGTTCATGAGAAAAAGATATGAAATATTGTTACCGTACATTTAAATACAATCGATTTTCAAATCAACTGCCATTGTTGTCTGCAAAGTACAAAGTTTTTTTTTGTATCAGCATCTGATCAAGTCTGTCATCCACATAATCTTATGGAGATGAACTATTTCATCTAATTTTATTTCAATTACATTATGAAAAGAGTTCCGTGCCCGACTTTGGAAAATTTGAGGAGACGTTTGAGTGGACCGATTTTGATGCGGTTTGCGCCAAAAGAAAGATGAGAAATAGAATTTTTGAAGGCTCTATTTGTTTTTCAAAAATAATCATTTTAAATGGGAGAAATTTGCTGAAAACCTAAAATAGTTTCCTGTGGCACTATCTGTTGGCATTAAAATGCACTACACTTGAGTTAGTTTGTAAAATCCCGCAGATAGCTTCAGCTCCCCCAGAAGCTGAAAATAGTATGTGACCAGTAATCAGTAGGATTTCATTGGTATGACTGAGATGCTGATAATCAAAATAGTTATTAGTTTAAAATAATAACACAGAATTTTTTTCAATTCTACACATTTATTCCTGGTTCAAGGGCCATTTCCACATTTCCACATAGGTCACATCATCAGCTTGACTGTCCTGCATATATAAGGCAATAGACTAACTATACATACATGTTGGACATATATGTTGTCTATCATAAGGCCTACATATTAGATTAGGGGTAGGGTTCCTCCATGGGTATGCAGTTTTTCAATCCTTTGTGAAAGCTAATGAATGTTAAGGGAAAAATTAGCGTAAAAGATGAGGAAAATGAATATTTTGTTCTCCAGTACCATCACACAATCCGCTAGTTCAGAGCTTTGAATAGACTGATATGCGCGTGAACACTACCTTGCATTTACCTTATCAGGAACTGTACAACCCGTCTCTCTATTAGTTCTGAATGTAGGAAAGGGGCATTCACGAATTAATAGATTATTAAAAATAATTTGGACAGGCCAAGGTGAAATCTTCATCTGGGTTACTCCTTTTTCATATACTATGGCACGCACAGCCCTCTCTATGCTGCTACCTACTAGCAAGGTTAGTTGTCAGGCAAAGCTTAAGAGCTTAGGACCGGTGGGTAGAGAGATGAAGCATATAGAGAGCCTTTGCCTTTTCCGTTTTAGTATATGAAAAAATGCTCACCCTTCACCTGACTGGTACTAGAGTCACCAAGCGTGTTTTGGGGCACCAAGTAAATGAACTAAGCATGAAAGGAGAAATATATTGCATGCCAAATAAAACTCTGGTAATAATAAAATACAATAAGATTTATTTCGAATATATAGGTTTACATAAATAATTCGTTTATTGGGGATAAAGCTTCAGTGTACCATTTCCATGATGTTCATCACACCACTGAAACTTATTACATTTCTTATCCATTTCCATTCTTTACATGAGCAATACTTTTCACATTCGAAATCTTAATATTTTATAATAATAGAATATTTGAATGATAACAATCTTTCAAAAAGTCAAACCTAACAATACAGAAATTCAAGAGAAATTTGAGTAGGTAGGTATATTAATTTATGAGTACATCGATAAACATTAATCATGATATAATGTAATAATACATGGAGGTACAAACTAAGTACACCGTAAAGTGATTATTTGAAAATAGATTAGTTTCAAATTGAGTTGAGTATTCTGGTTTTAAATTCCTACATTAATAACTTTTCACCATAGTTTTTTAATGCTCATAGAGGTCTATGCTCCTACGTAAATGTAATAAGCATTCAAATTCAACTATTATATATGTTATGAGATGGAGATCTTACTAAATCTGTGAGTACAAACTTTTGAAATACAACTTAACTTATTTTTGATTTTATTTCATATTTTTACTTCCTCATTCATCACCTTCCAATAGGAGTTTGACTCCTCCATTATAAAAATACAAAATATGAGCAACTCATAATATTAATTGACTTTGCATATATAAAATGCTTGAACAAGAGAAATAATTATCATTATAGGAAAAAGGGTACATCAAAAAATGTTTCTACTCTGTTTCCGTAGAATAAAGAATTCCAAGCCTATTATTTTCATAAATCGAACATAAACATGTTTCGGTATTGTATAAATGAACATCACCGAATTGATTTTTTACAATATTTTGTTTAACATTTAAGAATTTTACATTATTAATTGGAACACTTATACTAACGTAACAGATTAAAGGAATTATTGTCCCTTTTTGTCAACCATACAGAAAGAATATTGTATAATAAATTTGTATATGAATGTCTGAATATTTCAAGAGCTAAGGCTCGATTAACAATAGGATAAACAATTTATATTTTATTTTTAGAACGTAGTGGATTATTTTCAACATGCAGGAGAACAATAACACGGATAATAGAATATAAATCAAAAATATACAATACACATACAACCAAGAAATTGACAAAATTATAAATATAAAAACATGGAAGTTAATTGAGTCATTCACAGTCTTTCTATACAAATATCATCTTTTTTGTCAAATGCTTGTCTAATTGAAGAAGGATGCTAATGCGAGCCATTGACAATGGCGGCTTCCCATTTTCTTTTATGCTGATCTGAGCCGAATCCCTCGTCGTAGTTTCCTTTCACGATGAACAACTGCTTGAAATGCGGAAGACAATACAGCTGGCCGTTGTTCAATGTGTAGGTCTCCATCCTAAAAGAATTCAAGTAACAAATTAATATTAGAGAGTATCTCAATTATTAGATTAATAAATAAATCTATTTGTTCATTATAATCATACATGCATACATATTTATTACACATTTTATATTTTATTAGAATGATATAAATATAGAATTAGAATATTATATTCTTAAAATAGGATATCAAGAACCATGAGTAGAATCATCCATTAAGTATAAATATTGTACATTGCTGAATAAAAATAAATATATCAGAATAATAATTCTGATAAAAGGCCACAGAAAACTAAAGTTGCAGTATTGAATTTTATTGATTTGCTTTTCCCGTTAATGCAATTCAAAGAATAGATTTATATAAAAGATGGAAAGTTTTCACCTAGAAAAGCAGGAGAATCATGCTAGGGATTTTGCTAGCTTTATGGTGCTGATATTATACGTTGTATATTTTTATGAATTGTCATGCCAATCGATTAGCAAATTTTCGTATTCCACACGATGCAAATATGCAACGTATATTCGCATCTTTACTGACTTGATACTCCAACAAGCTACGCCAGCGACCTTCATGGCTACCCTACAATGTTCTCAAACGCAAGTAATGAAAAATCATCGTGAGATAAAATTAAAGACGAATGGTGTTGTACGGTAACTGGATGAATTATAACTGGTGTTACAAATCTCAGGATTAAAGAAATATACCTCAAGACGATTCTTCAATGAGGCTACTTAACTACTGTTTCCTTTATGTATTTTATCTATATTTTATTGTCTTAGGAAATGGTAGATATGTAAATAAATGAAAAAAATCTATAACAATATTGGCAGACCTAACGAACCAACCACTGTTCCTTTTTGTATTTTATTCAGCCTAGATTTTTTATTGTTTTTAGGAATGGTATGTGATTAAATGGAAAATATACAGATGATTATTTCTTTATTCATTACAAACTGCGATGTATATACTATTGTTTTTCACTTTACTACATGACTGCATGTCGGTAGTAAAGTTTGAAAAACAATAGGAAAATATATCTATAACAATATTGGCCAACCTATCCAGCGACCACATAAAACAAATATATGGTCGCTCTGTATTATCGGGTCGCTGAACCTATCAGACGAAGGAAAACTAGAGAAAAGTGGAAAATCCTTAGGGAAATTACCTGAGAACGCAACTGCATTGCGTGCAACGAAAGCATTTCTTGTGGAAAACCTTTCCGTTGGTTTCGACTCGTTCAAGGATGTAGACTTTTGTATCACAAGCAGCGCACACGCTCATCGACTGGGTTGGATCCTGAAACAAAACCGCAATCGGTGAACATAATACCGTATACAGATTATACAAAACACCGATTCCCTATGTCCACACTTGGTCGATGTTTGTGTTGGCAACATGCAGAATGTGAAATGCTGTGCAGCACACAAAAATTGACCAAATGTGGACATAAGGATTGATTACGAGATTAACACACTGTGATCGTACAATTGTTTCGATTTTTGTGTGCTGCAGAGCATGCGGCCAATGCTTAAGCATATGCAGCATGCTGGAGTCGCATACAAAATCGACCAAGTGTGGGAAAGTGGTTGGGAATCGATCAACAATCGAGGTGACTCAAGACTTACGAATAATAAGGGAGACTGGATAATGTGAGACTTGTCCAAATCAAATTAGTTCATCTGTTATACACACAAAACTATCAAATAAAATCAACTTGAGTTGCATACAAAGTCGACAAAGTGGGCATAGGGATTGAAGTTTAATCAACAATCGAGGTGACTCAATACTCTTAAGGGAGACTGGATAATGGGAGACTATAGTCCAAAATCGAATTAATTCATCTGTCTTACACGCGAAATTTTCTAATAAAATCGAAAGAATAAAATACTTGATGTTATTACGAACATAAATAAAAGAGTACCCACTAGAGTTTACTAGCGTTTTAGAGATTGTGTTTGAAATTTAGTGACACGAGCTTAGTAAAAGGGATTAGATACCGGTATAAGATTAGTAATAAAAACAAAGAGGTGTGATAAAAATACAACAGTGGACGCTTTTACAGCCGTACCCGATCATATTCATATTATCCATCATATTTATTAAATAAAGTACACAGAATATAGATGTTATTGGCACTTGGAATCGCAGGGTAATGTGTAATTGTCTCAGTGTTGAACCTAATCACGGTACGTCTTGAACAATTTTTAAATCGCAAAATCAATAGATTCAATCGTTACATTGAATAGTATGATTTTTTTCAATTTTGTAAGTCCCTAATGAGATTACCGTATTGAAAGAAAAGTCAGAAAGTGGAATACCGTAGAGGAAATAAAGAATAATATTGACAAATGGTCTCTAAAACCACTTTATAGCAAGTTGAAGAATGCTCTTAATGAGAGAAATTAGTTTTCAAAAAACATTAAAATGTCTGAATCCTAAAACTCCAATAGCGATTATTGCGTAAATTATTCCAATTGAACCAAAAGGTTCGTTTTTACCTCTTTTATTTTTATGTTCTGGAATTTTTATTAGAGAGCTAACACACGATTATTGTTTTTGAAAGTAATCATGGAATACGTGCAAATTAGAGAGATACGTGGGAATGAAATAGAAGTTATTTCAAAAAATTAAATAATCGAGATAGAACTCACCTTGTTTATATTACAATAACTTTCATCTAGAATTTTCGGTCTGAAAACAATGAATTTCCAATAGCAAACAACTCATGACAAGTATTAATAAAAGTTTTATTCTCTCACAGAATTCGAATACAGATGGAATTACAAAACTCAATAAATTATTCCTCTAGAAATAGACAAACATTCAAAATGTTTAAAACAATATAATATTTTTTAGTGTTACAAAAAGTAACAGTTATCATATTATAATAATATTTACCGTATCTTAAAATATTGAGTACATGAATTAACAACAGCGCTTCAATAATTTTCTCTAACAAATTTATGAATGAAAATATTTCCAATGAAAACTGTAAAAATATGTTGAGTATGAATAATACACGACTACTAAGAGATTAAGAACATGTTTCTAGTTTAATCTAGAACACTTTCTAGTAGAGAAAGCTGACCAATGGAGATACCGCGAAATGTGATTAAGATTAACGTGATGATCACAAATTATAAAGTTCAAGCATATTCACTATAATATAAAACGTAGTAATAATCACTGCTCTTCAAGACTCAAAACATTGTTTCGTTGTCCGAAATATAGTATTCAACAGGATCGTTGGGAGTAATTACTGAAACAGAAGAGAAAAAGTTTTATTAAAAATATTACACAAGAAATGATGAATAATACAATAATGAAATCAAAAAATCCCTTTTGACCAAGAAAAATAAGTTTCAGATGGCAATTCATTCAATAGATCCACACTGTTATTCTCAGTTATTTATTGACCTTCTATTAGCCTCAGTTGTGTCCTGTAAGCTATTACGATATGTCCTGTAACCGTTGAGTAACACTCAATTTAAAACCCGCAAACTATTATAAGACAATATAAGGGCTTTCTTCATAGCGTCATACTGATTTCACTCCAGGATTTTATGAAAGTTTGCACCTTGAGATTGATATGGACCCTTGTTCAATTAGTGGTAATCACAATTATTCAATTTCAATTAAACGAGTTCACCCCGTGCAGCGCAAAGCGCCGCTCACTTGAATTTTCTAAAATTCGCAGTGGAATCATCATCTATAAAAACCTGTTGAGGCACTGTCCCAACATATAGTTGCTATTTTGTCTTTCTGCAGCTGACAGCAGCTCAGTCATACCAATGAAATATTCTAATTTGTACAGATGACCATTGTTTGATCTTCTAAGCTCTATCTATGTGTGATTTCACAAACTAACACTCAAGGGATTTAATAATTTAGTACATTTTATGCAAACTGATAGTGCCACAGGAAACTATTTCATGTTTTTATGAAAAAATCTCCTATTTAAAATGATAATCAAATATAGAGCCTGCAAAACTTCGATTCTTTATCTTTCTTTTGGCGCAAACCGCATTAAAATCGGTCCACAAAAAATTCTCCACAAAGTCAGGCAGGAAACTCTTTTCATATATAAGATTTACAAATAAAATATTGTACATTAGATAACAAACACATCACAAAATAAAATCAATTCATGTATTTCATCATTCAACTGCGACGTTCATGATTACATTGACTTTCATGACTAGGACACATTGACTCTCATATTCTGATTGTGATCTATATTGTATGTTCTAATGTAATATTGTATAATAAAGAGTATAGCTTGACAAATGTATTGCTTCTGGAGACCTTAGATGTCGTTGCAATAAAAATATTCACTAATATATCTGATATTGTATTTATTTAATAAATGAAGATTCCTTTGATTTGAATCCAGTCCAGTTCAATTAAAAGTAAACCAAATTTCCTTGTATTCCACAAATTTTTGAACCAATTTTTCTAGTAATAATCTGAAGTGTATGACTTAAAGTGTGTTGTTTACTGGACTTATTAATCAAAAGAATTTATTTGTAGAAATCTGGTTGATGTTGTGGAACTCCATAATGAAATAAAACACTAGAGGGTATTGTCAATTCCACTGTTTTTAAACAGTGGAATTGACAATACCCTCTAGTGTTTTATTTAATCAAAAGAATGTTTAATTCAGTTGATGTTTCCACTACTCGTTCAATTCTATTGAAAACATATATAGTCTTCAATGAAGATTCATATTAAATAATGAGAAAGATAATACAATCTAAATGAATATAAAAAACATGCACTCACCTGTAATTGGACATCGGCATGCATACAACAACGTATCATGCAGGTTGCGGGAATCTTGTTGTCATCAATTATTTAGCCAGGTTAGTGTTTAACACGATAATCGTTAGAAAAACTAAAAACGAAAACTTAGAAGCCATATTAAATCATAAAAATTGTAGAACAAGATCAAAACCTATTCCATTTTCGATTATGAAGGAAGCACAGTGTTGATGAAAAGCTCTTTTGTTATCTCTTCTCTTCAGAAAGAATATAGCAAAACAAGAAGCAAAATTCAAGGAAAAATCATTTAAGAAGCCACTGTATACCTTTGT
Source organism: Laodelphax striatellus (assembly GCA_017141395.1). NCBI lineage: Eukaryota > Metazoa > Arthropoda > Insecta > Hemiptera > Delphacidae > Laodelphax > Laodelphax striatellus. The sequence continues at coordinate 21,485,491 of CM029535.1, forward strand.
TAATTATTGTTAAATACCAAAATTGCTTCTTATTGTATATTGACGACATGCAGCATTTGAGAAAAAGTTGAACTTCAGTACCAGTAACGAAATAAAGTGAGTTAAAAGACTAAAACCGCGATATTCGATTTGAAGTACAGTACCATTCGAATTGGAACCACAGTCGTGGCTTTGGAAATTATTTGAAAAGGACTATGGAAATGACTCATACTACGAAAAAGTGGACCTATTCTCGAAAAACAAAAAGATGCTACTCTATTACCGCCCAGGGTCAGTATGATACAAGAGTTTTGAATCTTTATGAAACAGTCTTTTGATCAAACCTGATCAAAATCCTGATCAAACCCCGTTTGAGTAGGACATCAATTAACACGTGTGTTGATGTAGGAAAATAATTGATATATCAAGATTGAACATTCTAATCTTTTAAAAAAAGACCTAAACAAAGTTTTCGATTAATTACGAACAACACACACACTACAGGACAACACAGTTGACTACTACAGGACAACAATCAAGCATTCACAACGAAGATGAGAACATGCTTTAGGGAAATAAATATAAAAATAATTTACTTTTATAAAATAATTTACTCGAAAAATAATAAATCAAAGCACATTTCTGCACCATATTGTTTTGTTTATTTTTCCAATATTGATTCATGTATGTGTACTGTTCAATTTTTGACAGCAAATACAGCAATACTGCAGTATTTTTTTGTTTTCAATCGTCAACTTTCTAAATTTTCATGGCACTGTAATTTGTAGAGAAAAGTTCAATTAGCATCGCTATATTGTTTTTTGCATGAAATTGGTATATTGGTTATTAGAAGAGAGGTCATTTGAGAAATAAATACAAATATAAGAAATTCAACGAAAATATCTAAAACACAACGCATTAGTCAAATACATTCAAAAGAAACTTTCTGCGTTAGTGTGGTCTCTTCCAGAGCAATTCAACTCTTGCTAGACAAATCTACATACAATCTCTTCACGAGATTTCATACTCAGCTTGATAGATTGATACATTAGTATCTCTATAATATCAAATTATAACTTTTAAGAATCATCATTTGAATGGATTTAGCAGGGTTATATATGATAAGGCAATTTACAATGTATTGAATTGAAAACCCCCACTAGGTCTCAATAACTTGAAAATCATGATTCTCACAACTGCTGAGTAATAAACTGTACGATATTAATAAATTAGAGAATACATAGAGTATTAATAGGAAAGTATAAATTGAATTGGAAGAATAGCTTAATCATAGTTGAATCATAATTTACCACCAACATATTTCATCATTTCCCGAGTGTCAATATTTGTTAATAAGTAGGTAGAATAATAAATAGCAGGATAAAACCAATAGTCAGTTCAAATATGGCAGGTATTAAAATAAATATCAGCTTGGAAATTAAAACTGAAGTCAAGAATATCACACACTATCACTGAATTAATCGAGGAAATAAAAATTGAAGAGGATTGGTTGGATAGCTTACCACAAAACGATTGACTTTGGGCCTGGACTTCTCCTTGGGCTGTTCAGACTTGAGGGATTCAAAGTGCGCGCGCAGAGACTTGGTAGAGTCGAGACTCGCCTGGTCTGAGTCCAGCATGTTTATGGCGTTGTTTTTGGACTGTTTCTCAGGCTCCCAGTGCTCGAACTTCTCTTTCAGCGATTTGGCTCTGGCTGCGTTCTGAGCCTGCAAACGAGAAAATTTTAAAACTGAAATCCTTTAATATTTATTGCTCAACACGATATTGAAATGATACACTCATTTGAGCTTCAACAGAAAATAACTAGTAAAATATGTTGTGGGATCATCTATGCAGAATTGAAGCCTCAAGAACATAGGTGTCACAGGGCACAGGGGAGCAAGTGCCCCCCCAATATTTTGTAAAAAAATGCTGAGATCTTCTAAATAAAATGAATATCTGTTGATACTCAATTGCTTCTGTTTAGGTCTACACAAAATGATTCTGAGCATTTATTGTGTGGACTAGCATATAAAAGTACCTTTTGTAGTATGCTTCCTGGCTCATAACACCCTGGTACTACTCCGCGTGTGGGCCGGGCAACGTACGTCATGGGTGCCCTCGGTTTGGTGACATCTTTTGACTATGAGTTTTAAGATATCCCCGGACGGTGAGTTACCATACAGTGACTGCGGCTAACAAGGCTATGGCAAAGCTGAGGGCTCCCAAGGCTATTAGATACTTCCACCTTCTAGTAACCTTAGTAGTCTCATCTTGTCTTCTTTATTGATTTGGGCCCCTTCCCCAAATTCATGACTCACGCTACGCCTATGCTCAAGAAGTAAACTTAGAAATGAGTAGTTGAATGAAGTAACTTCAAGCAGTATCGACCTAATTAATATTGAAATAATACACTCATGTGGGCATTATCCTCAGAATGTCAGTTATCATGACATTGAGATCAAGTTTTGAAACTTTCCAATGTAACATTATTCCCTTCTCAAGACCTTTGAGTAATAATACGCAAATATAACAATCTGAGGGACATAAAAATCTGTTTAATGTATTTTTCATGCAATTCCAATTTATTTCTACAACTTACCTGTTTCAAAAATTCATCTTCAATTTTATCAGATGCCCGAACAATTCCGTTAGTTTCCTCTTCGCTCTCCTCTTCTTCCGACTCTTCTTCTTCGCTTTCTTCCTCTTCTTCTTCTGATTCTTCTTCTTCCTTATAGTCCGGCGGTGGTGTGAATCGCTTTAGCGGTTTTGGACCTGTCAATCCATTAAAATGAAATTTCACAAATCTATTCATCCACAAGAACATTGTACAATGGGCAGAAAATATACTTATTACAATGCAAATTGAATGTACTATCACCATAAAATAATATTCTTATGTTTTTGAAACGCAATCCTTGCTTTATAATAATATACTTGTGGATTATAATTACTTGTGGAGTGAGATTATTCTCTTGGAGTGAAAATCTTTGATGGTAACCTCAACATTTGAACTATTTATGTAAATGAATAAGTTATGTAGAATTGAAGAAGTTTCACGGCGTCTGCCTGTTTCTCTTTTGTACTTGTATTTGATCCAATAAAGATTAGTCCTGTGATTTTCTGTAAGTGTAATATGATTGATTCTTGATCTAGAAAGTATTAAAGCGATATTATAGAGAAGATTATTCAAGTTTCTTATTTCAACTCATCTATTTTAAACTTTTGTATAACGAAAAATGTTGTACATAGCTCGTTTGGCAAGGTGATTAAATACTAGTATAGTATTCTTTACTCCACTTTCTCCTCGTGAATAAACAATCCTACTCGTAAGTAGTCACTGGTTTCCTAAACTTGTCACTATGATATACGGTACCATCAAATTCTTTCAATTATTAGATTAGAAATTATTTATTAGAAGAATTATTGATGATAAATGATTATTTGATATAAAATTAGATCATTTACAAAAACAATAATGAAACTCTCAACAACTAAGATTGACTCTCAACAAGCGAGATCAATGTTAATCCAGAATCAGCACAATGCTCATGCAGTAGGTGACGCCAGCTGATTCGAAGTACTTGATCTCGATTTACGTAACCCAGCATTATTAAATGATACATGAAGTATTTTTCACTTTTTAGCAAATTATCATGAATAAAAATCTTTCACTGACCATCGGGTACAGTTTCCTTGGCCTCCTCCATTTGCCTGAATATTGAGAGCATTTTGGAGGTGGTCATGCTGCGCTTGACTACAGCTTCGTCCTCTTCGTTCGCATCCTCGCTGCGCACCACGTTCGGATCTCTGTAGATTTCTCTTTCTGGAGACTCAGTCTGAAAACATTGTTCAACAAATAATTAATACTGTACAAATATCTCCCAGAAAATAATTATTATTCATTACAGAATTAAAAATGAAAAGATAAGATAAGTTTGTTAAGGTAAGTTTACGTTCGGATACATGTAGTATAAAAATATTGAGTGGGAACCCTAAATTGTTTATTACATAACAAATCCAAAAACGTTTACACAATCTGTCACACAATCATCACACACAATTATGTCACACAATCTGTGTGAGCTTCAGATTCCAATAAATTTTGGATGAACAAAATTTGATGTTTTTGAGGTACATGTATCAGAATTTAGAAGAACTTTACCTAACGATAGGTAGCTTTAACAGATGGCCGTTAGGTGGCATACCAAATCGATCTATATATTTGGTTACACTGAGCTAAATATCTAACTCGAGACACCACTGATTGAACAAGCTGGGTTCCGCCCAATTTTTTTTTTTTTTTTTTGTAAAGCATACTGATCTTGAAAAAATTTCAATCCTCATCTTATTGCCAATCTATTTTTGTTGTACAACATACTGTCCTGAAAACATATTCCATCCTTCTCTTATTGTCAACCAAACGAAATTAGACTGAACACTACCTAATCTTGTATAGCAGCCCTAGCTAGTGCTCCCTCAGATGGATATTCAGCTCAGTGTTTGGTTAGGGTGCGGATACACTTGAATTAAAATAATTATCATGCACTGTGTATTGTTCACTCAGCTTATTATACAATTAATAAAGGTGCGAATACACGTTGCATAGTATGCATGCATACTGTACAGCGTGTAGACCAACATTTCCCATTGGATTGAATGGGAAATCTTGGTTCAATGTGATAAATGACACACATGGAAATTTGAAGACGATCGAGGAACAAACTGATACAAAAGAAAACAATCAAAGCAAATTTGAAGTCTACGAACTTCTCAAAGCCAAACGTCATGTTAGAAAATACTCATTCTTGCAAAAAATTTAACTCTCAGTTGGTATTTTGTGTCCAAAACCCTATTCAGTGTTTGTTAATTTCAAATAAAACTGGGGAGGAGCACACATCAACAAAAGGTTATTCAAACTTTGTTAGTTCAATCGCTATGTCCACCAGGTCGATTTTGTGTGCTGCACAGCAAGCTACCATTCTTAAGCATAATGCATCATGCCGTGCCGCCCACAAAAATCGACCAAGTGTGGACATAGAGAATAGGTGACAAATCGTTCACACAACGGCAAGATTGAACGGCAATAACCTTGACTTGGCCCTCACGGGGAGGAGTGAAACGGAAAGAGCGCTTCTCTTTCTCTGGTGGTTTGTAGGTTTCGAAAAATTTGAATTTATTGGAGACGTCAGCTGTTTCAACGGTCACATCTTCAACTCGGTCGCTTGACTTTACTACATCCTCTGTTGATACTTGTCGTTTATTGATATATACCTACACATTATAATTCATAAACTAAAATAGCTGCCAGAATAACAAAGATTTCAAGGAAGAATTATCAAGACGATTAAAGCAGTTTATAAAATACAAATAATCACTTTTAAATAAATTTCCATAGAAGTGAATTCAGAAGTATCTTTATAAAACTACAACAATTCCATCACTGATTTCATTTTTTCAAGCTTAATTCAACTCATCTCATACTAATGTTTTCTCATATTCCCAGTTCAAATATTAAATTTAAACCTTTTTTCTATTTTATTCTCAAGACGCAAGACAAAAAAATAGAAGTCTTGTAATGAAGGAAGAAGGCAGACCTGACAGACCTATCTAAACAAGATTTAGTTAATTGCATAGTAAGATGTATAGGGTCAGTTCATCTCTTTTCTGCTTCACCTTCAGGGTGAAGATTCAACAACGAACATTATGAGCACCTAATACTTCATTGAAAGTTGCTATAATAATATCTATTCACAGATGCATCCTTTCTATTCATGCATCCTTGTAAGTTTTTTGCATTGAAATTGCTTTATTTCGTGTAATATTAACAAAAGTACAATACAAGTGGAAATTGAAGTAAATTGTTAAACAATAGAGATATAAAACATATTTGCCACTTAGGCTATACGAAATATAATCCTTGCATGGGAGATCATTAACCTGTGCGCGGGGAATAAGGCTTCCTATTAGAATTTACTATTAAATTTACTATTAATTATTAAATGATCTGATTCAGAAATTAAAACTTGGTTATTTCCATCAATTGATATGGGAGACTAATTTTTCATCTTTTTGATTTCTTATCATCTCATGTGATTCGTAGCAACTGGACACTTTTAATGATCAGATTCAATTATTATATTTGTATTACTCAAAAGATAATAAATAAATCAATGTTGAAAGAAATTCTAGCAAAACTTACATCTCGGGCTCGGCGAGTGGCGTCAAGACTGTTCTGATGTTGGACTGGCTGAGGAACGGGAGTCGACTGCTTAGTTTTTGCTACATTTGCGTCCATTTCCAAAAATAAGCTTCTCGATTTCTTCGATATTCCTACAAAAAACATCAAAAATCAGTTACACTGTACAAAGAGCTTTAAAAATATAATTAAAATTGTTAAAGAAAGATTTTGTAACCGTCATTACCAACAAACTTGAATAATTTCAAACGGGTAATAACTAGACCATATACTATTGCAGAGATCGTTGTTCACAGACTATAAAATGCAAACTAGGGTTCTAGGATTTATATTAAATAAATAAATAGTGCAACTGACTATTGTCTAGTCTGAACTTAAGAACGCGATCTCATAAATCGGGCTTCAGGAAAAGACAGCGTAGTGGAGATGTAACGATATACACGACTTAGAGAATTTTTTTTACATTAAGGGTTTGCAGTGATTAGTTCAATAGTCCGAGCGGAGAAACAAACTCTACACCTCCCAATAATTGCCGGTTAAGCCACTCATACACCCACCCTCCCAAGCAACAACTCTCTGTACAGTATCATTAAATTATGAAATTAGCTAAATCAGCTAGGGTACGTATTCAAGATGTAAGGAATTATTAGACGTTGCAATTGATGAACTGAAACATATTGAGTAGTGAAATGAAAACCAAAAAGATTGTATTTCAATACCTATACATGGAATTGTTCAAGAGTGTAGAACGTCTCTTGTTATTAAATTAATTTGTGTTTCAGAGGTCTTTAGAACTCTTTATGTACCGTACATAGATCTCTTTAGGTAGCTCTCTTTAGATTTTCGTTTCACTAATTATAATGTATTTTAACAGCAGTTGCAACGTCTAATAATTCCATCCAGAAGAAAAAACTAATCAACTCAGTCCTGATACTTCTGGCTTGCACCATATATGAATCCAAACTAAAGTGCAGAGCACCGTAGTGTCGCACTGACATTTTTATATTTAAATTTCATTGTCAGTGTATGTACTGCCCGCGTCCAACCTCCGCGTCCCTGGGAGGAATGCAATACGTAATCGAAAACCAGTTTTTGTAGTGCAAAAGTATAGCACTCTTCGTCCCTCCTCTTCAGCCGTCAGGGACACGGAGCTTAGAAGCGGGCAGTAATATATTCTTCTGTATGGTTTACATCGAATTCTGTCTCAAATATTGTGCGTATATGTTGTTTTTGTAAGAAATAATTAATTTCGCTCACCTTCCTCAAAAACGCTCATATCCTCGGCATTGTTCTTGTTCTTGTGAGTTTCGTCATCCTCATCGTCAGATGGCAGCACCTCTCCGCGCTCGAACTTCTCCCTCACAGCGCGCGCCTTATCGCTGCGCAACCCCTCCACCTCCTTCTTAGCCCCCGCCACCCCTTTACCGCCCTCGCTCTCAGCCACCGCCTGTTCGTACATCTCCTTCATCTTGCCTTGCTTGCCCTGCAAACAACATTCACAATCAGATTGTAATTCATTTGCCTGAGACAAGAGGAGAGTAAGAACTACATAACAAGATACAGAATAGATTTATAGGATAGAACATGATAGGATAGGATAGTATAGGGAAGAATAAGATAGGATATAGGATACGATATGATAGAATAGAATAGAATAGAATAGAACAGAATAGAACAGAATAGAACAGAATAGAATAGAACAGAATAGAACAGAATAGAATAGAACAGAACAGAATAGAATAGAACAGAATAGAATAGAACAGAATAGAATAGAATAGAACAGAATAGAATAGAATAGAACAGAATAGAATAGAATAGAACAGAATAGAACAGAATAGAACAGAATAGAATAGAATAGAATAGAATAGAATAGAATAGAACAGAATAGAATAGAATAGAATAGAATAGAATAGAATAGAATAGAATAGAATAGAATAGAATAGAATAGAATAGAATAGAATAGAATAGAATGAAAAACGAAGGATGAGCTCATAAATAGACTATGTAATGTGAATTTCTCATAAACTCACAAAAAATTGTCCATGTTCACCAAGGAAGAAAATAATAGTACCTTCATCTTAATGTGAATCATCTTTACTATGGAAAAATTACAAATAATTACAGTAAGAACAGTTTCAATGGTCTTTCTCTATAATCACTTGATTGAATTCTGACACACTAACTATAATCAGATTGATTATATTTATTATATTATATTTGGCGCTTGGCATTAGATAGATGACTAGATGGAGAGATATTATTTCTTTGCCATCATACTCAACGGTCATCAGCAACGTCAAGAAATAATATCTATCTATCTAATGCCAAGCGTCAAATTAAATGAATCTGATTATATGTGACATAAGTTATCCTCCAAAGCATCAAATGGATATAGATAAACAGCTACCATTATGTTTTCCTTCGAATGTGTTTTGATTCGAAACATGGAAAATCTAGATCATTTTAACATGGATATTATCATAGCCTCCTCTAATACATGGCCGCGGCCTTCAATGTGACAACGTCGCAATCCCCGCTGCTCACCGTCCGACCGATAGACTCAACCAGATAACTCTGTCATAGAGTTCTTGGTTTTGTTATTCTAATTAGATTGCCTATCAATCTGATCGGAGCAAACAATACTGTGACGGGAAGAAAAATACATAATACATTCTTTAAAGTTTCCAAAACATGAACTGATTAAGAATGTGAGTATAGTTTTGGCAGGTTGAGAAATATCATTATTAGCAACACCAAAAATACAGCCAGTTTTGCAATCAAGAGTTTCCTTTACATGAATCTGATCAATTTGAAGAGCTTTTTTTATCACTTTCGAGATCTTTCACAATGTCTTTTGAAAAATTATGTAACAGTACTATGTTGTGGGTCATGTGTGTAACGCTATTATTTTTATGTTGTATGTCCCGTGACGTCAGGATCAAGCAAATATAGTCAAATGTGTCACAAGATAAGGGAGAGCTAAGTGATGGACTATAGTCACGCATCAAAGACAAGATCTCAATCCATTTACGTAACACACTTGGCTAAGCATACTCCTTACGTGACTGGGCATGTCAAAAATTTGGCCTTGCAAGGCTCATCCAGGATACTGATATTTCATAAATTAAATAAATTTAATGTATCAATTGGGATTGCCAAGACAGGTGCAAGAATGACTAGAAACCCAGTAATTAGGTGAAAACTTGGAGTATATTCTCCTGTTCCTTTAGAACACACAACTTGGACAATTAAATGAATTTTACAAGTTTCGTAAATAATTTGTTAATAACAATAAATAGCTTGTTACAAAAATTTATGTTTTCGGTAGAGCGTAGGTGTGGGTATTTTGCCTGGCAAATAAGATTGTACAAAATCTCTAAAATTATGAATGTCTTAAATACTAGACCATGAGCTCATGTTTCTATGCTTCACGCAGTATGATAATTTTTCCCCACTATTTCACTTTAAAAGAGGCTTTTCGCGCCTTTTGGCCAGGATTAATAAAACGGATCACTCACGTATTATGATGCTTCGACGTTGGTTACTGTATCCTGGTTTAGGCAGCCATCTCAGGGTAGATTGATTCCGTGTGTCATCTCAATGATACTGCTTGGCTCTGGACCATGGTTTATAACATTTCCGCGGCTTTACATGAATTTAATCAATTATATATTGCCACAGCTTAATATATCACAGCTTGAAAACATTAAGATTGAAAATGAAACTGATTACATTTTAAAACAGTTAAACTGCACGTATGTGCTCAAAAGTGACTGCTCTCTAAGGAGTCTCAAACGGAAGAGAATTACCCTTGCTAAAATTCAAGGAAACAGAATTTTCAATAGAATATTCTAGAACTTTTAATGAATGCTGGGCTGTGATTGGTCAATTTAATATCGTGTTTTTTGACGTCAGTACAATGCACAAAGTAGTTCCAACATTTAGCTACAATAACTATTTAAATAATATGCGATATATTATATATAATACAAAATAACATATAGGACATTAAATCCTTTCAATTTTTATTTTTATTTTTGGAAGATGCCTTTAAAATATTCTTTACTTTTCAACTCCACTGCCAAATTCAAAAGGTGAACTGAAAGTTTATTGCTAAATTAATATACATCCAAATATTTTATGCCATAAAATAACTGACTCCTAAAATAGTATAATCTCATATACAACAAATATTTCAATATATTGCTATGTTCGTGAAACCACCGAAGACATGAGACCTGTATATACATCATTTCACCGGCTTGGGATGATACTTTTGGTGAGTACAAATAATAATATGTATTATTTAATAGCAAGTTAACATATGAGGATTAAGTATTTATACATTTTATAAATAATTGATGAATCATAATTTTTCCAATGATTTTATTGGCATTGACATCTTTCAGTAGATGATCCATATAGGCAGTGGTGTGTTTTGATATTTTTGGATGAAGGTTATGGCTATCTTCAATATTTGGATTTTTCAATTACATAAATTAACATCAAGGAATATAAATAAATATACAATGTGATATGAGTCAGAGACTTTTAGTGGTGAGTCGGAGCTTGTTTCCTTGTTATCATTATTTTATCGATATTGAGTACTGCTAAATTAGGTCAGCTTACCGTTAATTATGCCATCTATTATAATACCAGCACTTAGTGGTCATTGACAATATTTTATTGAGGCTTTATTTGGTTGCCAGAATTTGTATCGTGACAGAAGCCCCCTATAGTTATATAAATGAGCGAATAAATAAGCTTTTAATAAGCTGCAGATAGAGCGAGTTTGTATAACTATACAAAGAAAACGAGGCAAATTTTCTAAGATCTCACATAACATAAAGAAGGCTCTAAAAAATATGTGAACACAACTGTCTCATGTTAGCTTACCTCCCGACTCGAATTCGGTACGAAACATTCTACGTTACCTACTCATAAGATTTACAGAAGCGTAACATCTAATCATGGCAGTGATTTACACAAAAAATCAAGCATTTAGCTGAGAAAAAATAGAGCAAAGATAATACATCTAAGAGAGCAATATGAGAATTCAAAAGTTGGCGGCTATAACAATACTATGATGACGACATGTCAGACCAAAGAGTATGCCAGGTGCCGAAGGAATCTCTACAAGCGCTGATGCACAAAAGGTATGTGAGGTTATCTCAGATGACACTCGAAAATACAATACAATTCAAACTCATAAGTTCTGCTAGACAATAAATGACATAAATAAAGCTCTCAAACAATTTACATAGATAGATTCACAATAACTCCGGTAACTGATCTGAAGGAAATAGCAGGTAACTTAAATGGGTGCCGACTTGTTTTATCGATTGACAAAGTTATTAGCCTAGGGCTCACAATCGTAATCTGTGGTTTCACCACTTGACTCAATATTCACTGCCATGCAAACACTTATGGTTACAAATAAATAAACATTCAATAATAATATCAAAATATGTGTTAATCTTAGTTTTAACAAAATTTACTTAATAATACTGGCTACATTATAACAATTTGATTATAAACTTTCACAGCTGTGAAGTATGGAATATATACATGCTGTTTGATTTGTGTGGCCTTGGCCTATCGTATGTGTACAATATATCGTCTACGAGTAGACATCATAACATATGTGTTTTTGGTTATGTGCATAACGATGACTTCGGAAGCTAACAAAAATTCAGATATTTAATAATACTAACAAATATATGATATAGTAACATAGTAAGTCTTGGAAAAGAAGGTAATTTCTTACTAATATTTGAAGTTGGTAATAATTTACCGTTAGGATTCCGTTTGGTTTGATTAGAAAATATGGCGATCGTTGGCCATCAATTATTTTATTAACAGAACTGTGTATTTTTCTAAAAGTTCAATATCACTTATTTTTGCGTAATTAATACGGTCAGGCGTCGTAGTACATCCTTGGGACGATTTCTGGCTCATGTTAGTTTGAATCCTGTTGTAGAAAAATCGCCTTTTTCGTTTATCTCCAAACCGGAAGCATGTGGTTCTTAGGAATGATATTGTTCATTCTCTATAGTAGGGTTTAATGTTGGCGAGGTTCTCGTACCAAATAGACGAAATGTTTTCAGGGTCCTGAAGCTGCTCTTATTAACCTTTCGTATACCAGATGTGGGCGATTTAGGTTATGTTGGCCGGTTTGGTTGGTTGTGGGTAGTTGATCAACGTCTCAAGAGAGGTTAGGTTTTGGTGTCCAAATTTTACAATCTCTTGACTTTATGGCGGGCTTGAAGCGAGTATGCCGCCGATGAAAACATGCAGAATGCTCGAAAACTGTCGACTTTTTATATTGAGCATGTTTTTTACAATCTCTTGGCTTTAGGCGTGCTTAAAGCGAATATGCCGCGGATGAAAACATGCATAATGCTCAAAAGCTGTCGGCTTTTTATATCGAGCATGTTTCCTGTGAAGATGAGAGTTATGATACACTCTCTTATTTATTTTGCTCAACTGCCGTTTAACTTTGCTCTGGGCTGCCGGAATTTGAACCGTCAGAGTCTTATAAGTTTTCTCCCCTTCTAGTCATGCGCGATGGTTATTGCCGGAATTTTTTCCTGATGGATTATTTGATTTTCCATTTGTTTTTGATGGTGTACTAGTAGAAGGTGGTGGGTTATTATCTTTATCTGTATTAAAAGTGGTATTTGGTGATGGTGATTTATTTGATTCGTTTCTAGAACTACTTGTGTTGTTGTCTCTATTGGAGTTCATGTAATCTCGGCCATCATAGAATCTATCTTGATCATGGTATCTACGATCTTTATTTCTATTAAAATTGTTATTATTTTGATTCCTTCTGAACCCATTTTGTTTCGTTAGTTGTTATTTGGTGGTGGTGACTCTATTTCAAAGGCCTGTGGATTATTATTTGTATTGTCAGCAGTGTTAGAATTTTCTCTTGATTGATTTGGTGGCGGGTTGGTTTGTACAAAATTGTTATTATTTCTATGATTATTATGCTGTATATTGCTTGTGGAGACAGCTTGAACACAATGAAGGTGGTTTTCAAGATCTTTGAAACTTTTAATGGGCGGTGGCCAATGCTAGTTGGATGTGATACGGCATCTTCTTAAGTGCGATGTGAGCTAAGGTAATATCGAATCTGGTTGTCTAGCTGCGAATTTTGATAGCGTAACCGTGAGACGAATGCGGTATATGTCTGACCACTTCTTTCGTCGAAATTGGAGGATATTATTTTAGATAACAATTCTTGTTGTCTATCCAGGCTCCAATATTGCTCGAGGAAAGCTCTCAGAAATTCTTCTAGTCTGATGAATTCATGTGCACGTCCAATAAGGAAGAGCAAAAGTTCCACCAATAAAAAAGAGAAAAGCAGAAATCTACTTACAAGCCAACTGATTGGAACTAATTCCTGTACCACTTTTAGCTTTTCTGCAAACGCTTTAGGTGTCATGTGGAATTTTGTGTTATCAAATTTTCCTAATCCACTGATTAGTTGTGACACATTCTGCGTTTGGTACCGCTACTATCTCACCTCCTCCTCTCACTCTACTCATATTCATTTCAAGTTGTGATATTTTGTGTGTGTCTGTTTTATTTTACTATTTAAATCGATTTTAGTATCTTGCAACTCGCTGTCTAGTTGGGTGATGGTTATTTGGTGTTGGTTTAATTCTTTTCGGTTTCTTTAACTCTATTGTGAATTAATGTATGTTCGGTTACTAGACTTTCAACTTGGGTTTGAGTAGTACTTAGAGACGTGTTTGTTAGGCTAAGTTGAGTGTTAATTTCTTGTACAGATTTTTCTAATGGCTGGGTGGAATCTCTAATTTGCTTTTCCAAATTCTTGCAGGTGGTGACACACTCTGTCTTCTGTTTCTCTACTGCCTGTTGTATGTCGGTTTTGGTTTGTTTTACAAGATTTTCTAGTTTTTTGTTTAATCCATCAGTGTGTTCACTTACGTTTTGCATGACCTTGTTTTCCAGTTCAATCGCATGCTTGCTCCAATCTTCACTCAGTTCCTTCCTCAAATTCATCTGCATATCATCCATTCTTTTGTTGAGACATACAGTAGTGTCATCTAACTGCTTTCTCATATCCTTCATTTCCCCCTTGATGCCTCTGATCTCTTCATTAGCTTTTCTAATTTCTCCTCTCAATCCTCCATCCATTTTTTCTATTTGATTATTCATTTGTTTCATGTCCTCTTTCAACTCCCTATCTCTCTTCTCCATTTGACTACCCAGTTTCTCTTGGGAATCCTTGAAGTCGTTATTTAGTTTAAGCAGGAGGGTGACCAAATCGGTTGGAGTGTCATTTATTAATCTGGAAGTTAATGGACTCAGTTCATCTGGCGAGAGTTGTGTAGTAGGATTGACAGTGGTAGGTGACGGCGTACGTGGAGGCACTTCTGTCGGGCTGACATCTGGTTCCAGGTGGGTGGAAGACAGCTGACGAAGATTTTCAGGGTCGAAGTTGGCACTAGCGATACTTCCCGCGTCTCGCTCCCTGGGCGCTGTCTCGTCAGTGTTGTTTGTTGCCTCGGGGTTAGGTGTGGTCGCTTCTCGCAGAGTGTTGTTGTCTCCCAGCTCTATGTAGGATACAGATGAGTTGGCTGAGAGGTTCTCCATGATGGTGAGTTAGGATTTGGACAGCTGGGCTAGTGGTGAAATCCAAGGATGTCGCGGTCCGATGGTGTGAACGCGGCGTGAAGGGTGTAGGCGCGGCGTGGAAATAGATGCGCGGCACGAAGGGCGGCGTGGAAATGAATGCGCGGCGCGAGTGCGATAGTGACTCAAGTGCAGTGAAATGTTGACCAAAAGGATTAAGTGACAAGTGATATATACAGTGAGACAATAAATTTTCCAAGACTTATTACAAATAAACATGCACAAAATAAACATGCAATGATAGTTAAATCAATAGATATCTGGTAATTACCAGTAAATAAATTTTTATATATGGTAACTATTAATAAATAGCCCTATATTCAATGCTCATTAATAATCTGGCGATTTTCAAACTATCACATATAAACAATAAATAAACAATTAATACTCTTAATATCTTGCCTATGATATCGCTTTTTTGGGGATTTTGCTTAAATTAATAGATTAATTAACAAATTAATAAGCCCCCAAGACCTTAATGCTCTTGGTAAACTAATAATATTTTGGTACCTTTAAAGCTTTAATTTCAAGGTTAAATAAGCTAGCTTTCTTAATAGGCTACCTAAAATAATTATTCAAATGATCACAGAGTGTGATTCATAGCAATAGGTGCGTATATCTCTTTAAATTGTTGGCGATATATCTGAGTATACTCTTCCTCGATGTCTCCTCATGAATAATTTAATAATGAAATCAATATTCAAATTAATTAATTGCTTTATTAAAGCTTGGCAATTCCATAAGGTATATTTTCAATTTCAAAAAGTTTTCAACCATCAACTCTGTGATTTCTGAGTTCAAATTTTTGGCTTTCTTAATAAAGAAATTTTGTACATCTCCGTCAGGCCGCCATGTTGGGTGCCATGTGTAACAGACGTTATGGTGCCATGTGTAACAGTACTATGTTGTGGGTCATGTGTGTAACGCTATTATTATGTTGTATGTCCCGTGACGTCAGGATCAAGCAAATATAGTCAAATGTGTCACAAGATAAGGGAGAGCTAAGTGATGGACTATAGTCACGCATCAAAGACAAGATCTCAATCCACTTACGTAACACACTTGGCTAAGCATACTCCTTACGTGACTGGGCATGTCAAAATTTGGCCTTGCAACTCATCCAGGATACTGATATTTTCATAAATTAAATAAATTTAATGTATCAATTGGGATTGCCAAGACAGGTGCAAGAACGACTAGAAAACCCAGTAATTAGGTGAAAAACTTGGAGTATATTCTCCTGTTCCTTTAGAACACACAACTTGGACAATTAAATGAATTTTACAAGTTTCGTAATAATTGTTAATAACAATAAATAGCTTGTTACAAAATTTATATTTTCGGTAGAGCGTAGTGCCTGGCAAATAAGATTGTACAAAATCTCTAAAATTATGAATGTCTTAAATACTAGACCATGAGCTCATGTTTCTATGTTTCACGCAGTATGATAATTTTCCCCACTATTTCACTTTAAAGAGGCTTTTCGCGCCTTTGGCCAAAGGATTAATAAAACGGATCACTCACAGTATTGGCGATGCTTGACGTTGGTTATCGTGTCTTGGTTTAGGCAGCCATCTCAGTAGATTGATTCCGTGTGTCATCTCACGATACTGCTTGGCTCTGGACCATGGTTTATAACATTTCCTTTATATGAATTTAATCAATTATATATTGCCACAGCTTAATATATCACAGCTTGAAAACATTAAGATTGAAAATGAAACTGATTACATTTTAAAACAGTTAAACTGCACGTATGTGCTCAAAAGTGACTGCTCTCTAAGGAGTCTCAAACGGAAGAGAATTACCCTTGCTAAAATTCAAGGAAACAGAATTTTCAATAGAATATTCTAGAACTTTTAATGAAATGCTGGGCTGTGATTGGTCAATTTAATATCGTGTTTTTTGACGTCAGTACAATGCACAAAGTAGTTCCAACATTTAGCTACAATAACCATTTAAATAATATGCGATATATTATATATAATACAAAATAACATATAGGACATTAAAATCCTTTCAATTTTTATTTTTATTTTTGGAAGATGCCCTTTTATAATATTCTTTACTTTTCAACTCCACTGCCAAATTCAAAAGGTGAACTGAAAGTTTATTGCTAAATTAATATACATCCAAATATTTTATGCCATAAAATAACTGACTCCTAAAATAGTATAATCTCATATACAACAAATATTTCCAAAATATATTGCTATGTTCGTGAAACCACCGAAGACATGAGACCTGTATATACATCATTTCACCGGCTTGGGATGATACTTTTGGTGAGTACAAATAATAATATGTATTATTTAATAGGTTAACATATGAGGATTAAGTATTTATACATTTTATAAATAATTGATGAATCATAATTTTTCAATGATTTTATTGGCATTGACATCTTTCAGTAGATGATCCATATAGGCAGTGGTGTGTTTTGATATTTTTGAATGAAGGTTATGTCTTCAAGATTTGGATTTTCAATTACATAAATTAACATCAAGGAATATAAATAAATATACAATGTGATATGAGTCAGAGACTTTTAGTGGTGAGTCGGAGCTTGTTTCCTTGTTATCATTATTTTATCGATATTGAGTACTGCTAAATTAGGTCAGCTTACCGTTAATTACTATTGAGGCTTTATTTGGTTGCCAGAATTTGTATCGTGACCATTCACCATCACTGTTTTAAATTTTTCACTCCAGACTAAATTCGTCTCATACCAATTTGAGCGAGAAATGGCCGTCAAAACTGACAAAACGACCGATTTGCATGAACGCACAATGCTGGCTCAGTAAGACGATGCTGCGACGTTGCCATTTACCATTATAAATAATGACAGAAAATCTGAAATGAAAATTCATCTCAAATCTTTTAGAGTGAATGGGATAACTTTTTCAAAATTTACCATGAAAAGACGCGAACGAATAGAATGCTTTTCTAGTTTGCGCTCCTCCAGCCATTCCTCTTTTCTCAGTGCTTGTCCGCTCTCCCATGTGCGTTTCACATCTTCCATTTTTCCAAATGCTGTTGGCCGCTCAATTGCCTTTGTGCCTCGCACTACTCCATCTTCTGGAAAAACAAATCAGAATGAAACATAAGAAAAAAATTGAGTAGGAGAGATCATGGCACGTTTGCACCATCTCCGTGTTTGAACTGAGTTCAACGAAACGAAACTTGGTTTAAATTGGACTCACCGTTTAAACACAGGGCATTACAAATTAAACCAAGTTTGAATAGTTACCAAAGTTAAACAGAGATTATATTATATAAAGGCATAAGTTGTATTTGAGCTCACAAATTGTTAAAGTACGAGTAGACTTACATTTTTACAAGTATTGACTAAAAATATATTAAATTCAAATTACTGTGTAGAACAACCAAGTTTTGTTATGAACGGCTGATTTGAAGCAACTGAATTTAATCAAGTTGGTGGCTTATTGAGTGAGTCACACAGTTTCTGTATTTAGAAGTTAATGATTAAATTTTATGCAGTCGCATGAATAGAAAAAGTCAAGCATTAAATTTCATTCATTTCAATGATAATGATATGATGTTAAAAAGCTTGATATGCACATGGATGAATTGAATCAATATTTTCGTCAGAGATGGTAGTCTTATTTCGTTTTGGCGATCTATTATAATAATGATATTGAACTTATACAAGAAACTGTAATTTATAATAGACTTCATTTTTACTAGATTCTCAGAGGAAAATATTTGAAATTATTTTATTGGAAATAACCTGGTACATTCAAAAACAAAAACTTGGTATTATTATTGAATAATGAATTATATTAAGCAAATTAATATATAGTACTATAAAACATTACAGACTCTTAGCAGAAGCCGACTTTTCTACAGTGGTGCAATTAACAAAGTGAAATTGGCCAAAAATTGATTATTTTCAAGGAAATAGTATACACCGCGTGTTGTTACTATCAAATCGAACCCATTCATTTGCATTCATTTTGTAGATATATTTACTACAAGATCGATTCCATAGGTTTAATGATTGATAGCTGCCTATGTACTATTTGAAATTTGTATTTTTCTTTTTTTCTGTTTCTTAATATTGCTATTTTATTACAAAAACACAAGATGGAATCAACCACATCTCACAATATTGATTTCAAGTTACAGACTCTTCACTTGGCTTACACACGACCTTATTTTATTAAAAAGAAAAGCAACAAACAATTTAATACATTTTTTCAATAGGGCTGTGAGTAAGACAGATTTCAAACTCTTCTATCAACTGACTTCCGATTATTAAGTCTATCAGAAGAAAATTGACAATTGTTTTTGACAACACTTGAGTTTTTGACCGAAGCCCGACAAACCCTCAAGATTAGGATACTTATGCTTTTTGAATGCTTGCTACTATCGGACCCTCCAATCTCATGATCCAATTAATTGATTTGTGAAATATCATTTTAGATAAAGTTATGTTCCTTCAATAAACTTCCAAGTTGTCATTCTTTCACAAATAACAGATGAATTAATTACAAAAAATAATAATAATAAAATATATGATGAATTAATCTTCAGAATATTATTCAATGAGTTTCAATTTTAATAACAGTCAAACTATTTGTTTAACAGACAAATTTGTTTTGTAAATAAGGAATGTATGAATTTAGATTTTACAAAAAATATGTTACCTTTAACAAAATATTTTTTATAACAAATAATGCACTTTACCTGTGCACTGGATGGCTATCTTGAATCTAGTGCATTCACTCAAATACATTGTTAAGTTTCCACAATCCGATATAGATACAAGGGAATAGCGAGTACTAGTTCCGGTGCACTATGAGAGCAAACTAATAAAACTAACACTGAATAACAGTTCGGATGCTGAACGGGCCGCGAGTTTATGGGAATCAGTGCGGAACCAGTGTCCTTGAATTCGCTCATGCGCGTACTACTGCACCTTTGTGTGTGTATGGGTGAATATGTGAGGCACAGTACTAATGAGCGTCTCAATTCTATAATTACAATATTGTAATGCTTGCATTTTCATGTCAGAAAGCATTTCTATAACTCAAATATTCACACTTTGCAGCATCAAATAATCTTCGTATTTTTATATTTATAACAGAGTGATGCCAGTACTGTAATTTATGTAACCGGCTTACATTTCAGTGCATTGTGTTTTGTAACACAAAAGGTAAGATTGTTGAAGATTTTTCAATGAGTCAGGGAAATTTAAGCGCAAATTTGCAACGTAAGCTGGATTTCAAACATTTGAAAAATGTCGAATGGATTTATTATGAAAATTTATTTTTTATAACTTGATAATTCAATGGATCTCCAAATTCTAAGTGAGTTTTACTGGTGGTGAATGCTATTTACACGGGCTTGAAATTTGTTAGGATTATAAATGATATGAAGGTGAGTGAAAAATTATCGAAAGTGTTATTAAAACAGGGTTTCCAATTAGCCTATTTTTTGCTTGAAAATGCATAAAATTATTAAATAATGTTCATAAAACCAAAATTATGTTTCAAATTATTAAACTAATTTGTTGAGAATTTGAAGAATTGTTTTTTAGCAATTAGAAATTTAGCGATTTGGAATGAACTTCAACAAACGAAAACCCCAATAAATCTATGGTTACCCTCGGCAATAACAAGAATATTTCATTAGCTATTAATTTTCTAAGTAGTTATTTGTTATAACAAATTATAACTGTTATAACTAGATACAGTAAATGATTAATGGCGATAATTGATTAGAAATAATGGAAGCAAAGGCTTATTGATGACTTTATGGTTTAATACACATTATGAAGAAGGATATTTTCAATTTCATTATCAATTATATTAACAAACATCTTACATGGGATGAGTATAAGTTCAAGACTGCATAGGGAGTAAATTGAAAAGTATTAAAATATTTACAATTAGATATGTTTATCTGTCCAATCAATGAATCAAATAAGAAGAAGAATATATGAGAGTATCAATGGAGAATGAAACTAATAAAAAGTATTACTGGGAAGAGAATTAATGTAGATTTCAATTTGTTACATTGGACAGCTAATATTAAATTGAAATATAGTTTAATAAGATTGGTGAATGTTTTGAAAATTAGTACAGTATCAGTTATTTATGGCAGAACAATTACGTTCTACAAATACATCATCCATAAAGTGAGAAAAAATTATCCACACGTGACAAGAGAGATCAAACATGAAACACTAGAGAAAAAAAATGGAATCTACCAATTCAAGTGAAATACGGTTGTAGGGAAAAACTAGTATGCTTTGGAATAGATAGATCGAAAAGCAGGCAGGAAATGATGCTTTGTAAACAAATTGAATGGAGAAACTCAAAGGTACCGAAACCAATTCATTAACAAATTTCTGAACAAACGAATGAGAGTAGCATGCTACATGTCGAGGGAAATCAATGAAAAACCATCCTGGGCTACCAAAATTTGAGTCCAGAATTTTATACTTGATCAGTGCTAATCGATGTTGTTTCTAATGAGCTGCAGATCGTTGGAAATAATTTTTATACTACCGTATCCGAAAAAAATTATTCAAATTAATTAATAAATGTCAATATTTAAATTTACAGTATGAGTACTATCATAATGAAATTCAGGAAAAGATTTTAGTTTTCACAACCACATTTTCAATTTTCCTGAAATCGAGAAAGTTGTAATGATTGTGTATTTTGAATACTTCAAAATCAGTTTGCGTTGATAGTAAAGTATCTCGTGCTCTTAATAAGTTGAATGCTATTATTAACTTGGTCAGCAAAATAAGAGCTGGACTGAAATTGCTATTCAATAGATGCTTGCCGAGCGGCTTTTCCACTACGAGAATAGTCTGTTCATGTTCTAATATATTCATGGAAAATCAACCTATTATTAATACATTTTACCGATGTAGAGTCATCAAAACTATCAAACACACCAAAATATCTGCACGTAGAGCTTCAATAAGGTTTTTACTGAATGACACGGTTGGGACACTAATCTTTCATGAATAAGATGAACCTAAGAGACGAATTCATGTTATCAGCTTCATATATTATAAGTACCGTAGTTAATTTCCGACCTGTAAACCCAATCCAGTTTTTCTAGGAGAAACACCAACACTAGGATGCCTCAGTCATTTTGAAAAATATAAATAACCGCATCACGTAATAGAAATTGCTTGTTTATGATCGCCTCATAGTGATTGTTTTCAAAATGTCGATTCCAACGGCATTTGAAAGGAATTTCAAGAATATTCGCTTATAGAAAAATAGTGGACCTATAAACTTGTAATTCGATTCGTTAAAAAGAATTCAAACTTGAAAAATTCAACATAAAATTTGAATTTTTCAAACATCTTACCATACATCATTGGTGAACTAAAAGCTTTCAACAGGCTAGATGAAAATGCACGAGTACAAATGAACGGGTTAGATTACCAGACAATTGTTGAAGTTAATGCAGTACTGACAATACACTGGCCATGATAACAATTAGTTTGATGAGATGCGTAAACTGAGACCATGCAATGCGTGGCTCAACACATGACACCCTGTAGAAAATGTCGACCCTTACTACGGACTGACGCTTTACCGTCTTCCTCCTCGCCAGAGCTGGAGCTTTCTTCGTAGTCGATTCCGTTCAGAGACTCGTCGGTCACTCCAATGTCCATGCCTTTCTTCTGGAATCTGCACAAAACACATAATTATTGCTATTAATTCAATATCCATTGATTGTAGTTTAGAAAATGTCCTACTTGTTGAAAGGATCTAACACACACAATTACTCCTATATCCAATATCCATTATCATTTACAAAGTATTCTGCTTATTGAGAGAATCTAATTCAAATCTATAAATGAATGCAAGTTGAATAGAATACTAGGTGGGGGTCATGAGTACGATGCGCAGTGATCTGCTTCGAATTTGACGTGGCTCGGAGCCCAGTTACCATGGAAACGTTGAGCAGTCATTCGTGAGGTGAATCCTACAAACACTTGAAACTGGGTTCTTCCGGGTAACGTGACACCTCTCGAAATATAGTCTGCAATCAGCGCTTGAATCCTACCGTATATTCTAGTATTCAATTCATTTATTAGTGTTTCAATGGAACCTACAGCCTAGTATTCGAAAATGCACTTGAATGACAGACAACTCTAAAAAATGATTTTTTTTTTAAATTACAGAAGCTTTTCGAGTTTGGGTGCGTTACAAGTTCTAATTATTATTAGAAGTAGTAACTAACTAGAAGTAGTAATTATTGTTTTTATGCTGCTCTATCGCCTATTGTAAAGCCTAATTTTTTAAGGACACTAGGGCTCTATAAACTATAAACACATTTAGCGTCTTTATAGAGCCCTAAACAAATTTGTATCTATTTCGCACACCTTAAGCTCATTTGATTCAGCCGCCTTCCTAAAAAAAATGTACTTTTCTATTATCGTTTCAAATTATCGTTACAAATTATGATTGGTTTTTTCTAAGTCACCTGCTTTAACTCTTTTGAGTGGGAAATACAGAATTATCATTGTTATCAATACTGTTTACTAACTAGAAGTAGTAATTATTGTTTTGATGCTCGATCGCCTATTGTAAAGCCTAATTATTTTTTAAGGACAGTGTTTGGCGAATGAAGTAACCAACAAACTAGGGCTCTATAAACAATAAACACATTGAGCGTCTTTATAGAGCCCCAAACAAATTTGTATCTATTTCGCACACCATAAGCTCATTTGACCAAGGCGCCTTCCAAAAAAAATGTACTTTTCTATTATCGTTACAAATTATGATTGTTTTTTTTTCTAAATCACCTGCTGTAACTCTTTTGAGAGAACAATAAAGAATTGTTATTTATTCTATAATCACTAAAGATTTACAGTTTACTCACTTGGCCAATTTGCTGAGAATGCTGGGCGACCGTTTAACATTGATGCTAGATGGCTGAGAGTCATGGCCGTTCTCTACGGCTGGCTTCTCAAACGCCTGGAAGCGCGACTTCACGTTCAAACTGTTCAATTCCTCCAAACCCAGATCCGGCTTGTCACTTGCTGAAAATTATAGTACACATTTTATAAACATTTTCGAGAGAGAATTATGAACTCAATTAATCAGAACCACAAGATCATAATCAGAAAACAAATGTGTTAAATTTTGACAGGATCCGGCTTATCACTTGCTGTAAGTTACAACAGAATTTCATTTAGTACACATTTTATATAGTACAAAATTTATATACTGCAGTACAATTTCGAAAAGAGGAATATGAACAGAATTACAAGATTATAATTGAGATTAAGTATTATCTTAATATATGGATTGAACTCCGCTTAACGAATATTCTCATTTCATTTCATTGTTTCAAACCCAACATCCCACAACTTCAATGGAACATATGTAACACAATATCAATTTTATCTTTCCAACATATAAATAGCCTACATAATAAAATCTGAAATCGAAAACTGCAAGGTGAATAGAATCATCTTGAAATAGAATAGAATATATTAATTATCTATATTTTATCACATTATCTGTACAAACATTCTCTTCCGTAGTTTCTATACAAGCACTGAAGAAAAAACACCGCTTCTAAAACATCCTTCACTTTAATTTTGTCCTTTAAATTTTCAAAAGTACTTCAATAATGTACCTTCAATAATATAATTGAAAAGGTTAGTGAAATAATTATTAAGAGAAAAAATGGAGAAGCACTGAAGCAAATGAAGATGAAGAATTTCATCTACATATTCCGCGACTTGATTTTCGAGCATTGAAATAGACTATATTATATGATAGAAAACATTATGCATTGAAGGTTCTACCATTGCATATTAGTCAATTTTCAGGCTGAGTTAACTCAAATTTATTGTTAATAATTTTCAAAGTGTATGGTATTGGATTGGATAAATTTAATTGGAAAAAGGTTAGTCGAATTACTATTGTTTTATTATTCTTCAAGTATCTACGTAATTTATGACTCAATAATATCAACATGATGGGACTCTTGTGTGAACTGCCCACCCAAGAACTGATAAGATTCTATTTACAATAAATAAATACATTGCATAATAAAGATTGATAAAGCCAGAATAAAGCTAATGCCTGAATGATTATGATGTGTTAGAGAAAAGCTCTTTTTCAGAATTCAATCGGACAGTTGCACAAAAAATCAATTTAATTCAACCTCCGTAAAATGATGTCATCGAACGTAACCAATGCAAAGAGAACCAATGAAAGAGTCAGACGTTAACTTATTAAAGTCATTTTAGGGCGGTTAAATTAAATTGGATTTTCTTACAACTAGCCGAATGAGTGATAATGGTCAATGAGGACTTTAAAGAGTATAAATTGAAAGAAGAATATTAGAAGATTCAATTACAGTATTATTATGTTAATATTACAGATTGAATTTTCATATATTGCATGTTACATTTTTCAAGCAGCGTCAATGAAAAATAATTGTTAATACTTTCAAAAGTGTATTAAATTGTTAATTGATCACATAACAAAATCATGTAATTAAGAATCATTAATCAAATAAATCAATAGTTGCAAAACGATTAAATGAGTAGAATTAATTGAATTAAGCTTACTTTATGTCTATTTTTTATTTTATCATAAAATCTATTCTACATACCCATGTTTACACTGTTTTATGAGAACAGCCGTAAAACTTATATAATACACAAAAGACAAATAATGCGGGAATATCTATGATAAAACTAGAAAATCAAAATACTGGAACTAAAAAATGGGATGAATATTCCACAAATCAATGTTGGAAGCACTTAACGCAATGATAAAACAATCTCGCCTAACCACGAAGATGTTAGCTGGCTAACTGAAACTTACTAAATGAAACTGATATCTCATGCTAGGCTGTAATCACTCGGTTGGAGATTCACGGAAACAAGACTATACGTCCTTGAATGTATCCTGCATCCATGAAAAGCTTTTTAGACACTTTCTCTTATCAAGAACTATTCAAATTTCTTTCAATGTTTCTTGAATCAAGGTTTTCCATGAAAAACAAATTTCTCGACCTCAATGAAGCTTCAATGTTATTTCAATTTTAAACAACTACAGTATCCTGTTTGAAATAAATAAGGTTGATTTAAGAATATCCTGATGGAAATAATAATTTAAACAGAAACGGCTGTTCATGATTTTTAATTATCTAAGGAAATTTCATGTTGCATGTAAGGCACGAAGTAGCTCGGAATTATTGGGATTTTTCAAAAAAGGACTTATAAATTTCATGTTGTTTGTTAAATATTATTTCTGCACATATGAATTAAAAATATTTTTGATGGTTGATATCCTTATTTAAACAGATTATCACAGAATAATAAATATTTTCCATGAATGCGAGAAATTTATCATGCAAATAAGCACATTAATTTACAGAAGTATAAACGAGTTATCTTGCAATGAAGTTTGCTGTCAATAGAACAGAATTTACCAAAGTAGCTACTATTTTATAAAAGGTATGGAACGGTAAATGAGGTATTTTCACTCAAGAAACACGCATTCTCTGGGTTAATGTTAAGCACACGTTTCCAAAACTTAAATTTTAAAGCAAGTTATAAATGCATTAGACAATGTAACTTTCAACTGAAAACTATTTCTGGTTAATCAAGTCTATTCAGGTATTATTTAAGATATTTCAGGTTATTTAGGTCTCAAAACTGTTAATTTGGTCTGTCATGAAATCACACCATAGCATAGTTGATTAGTTTAAAAAACCTGAAAGAGATTGAAAAGAGAGATACCTCGCACCACATCTGGGGGAAGTTCAAGGGGCTGATTTTCACGAATAATCATCTCAGGTCTTCGGCGAACCACTGTTAAAACAATTTCCTTTAGTTTATAGTAACGTGAGTTGAGCTATTTGTTTAAGAAAATAGAAAGATAGCTGTAGTGTTGTAGCCTTTAGTAGATATTAACAGTTTAGTATATTCTCAGTGTAGTACGGTTTATATTTACAAACAGTATTATGTTAATACACAAAATTTAATTCATAAGTTTATAGTTCATTGAATATTGTTATTGATCAAAGAAATTAATATGAATATATATGGTATTAAATTACCAAACTTATGAGAAATAGAGGAAACATAGATTAACAAGAAACATTTTCTTGGAACTCAAATACGAATACAAGAATAATTATTATAGAGTACAAAATTATGGAAAATACTAAATTTGAAATTAATTAAATTATTCTAATATCGTAGGAAGATGAAATAATATTAATGCCCCAACACATAGTATTATAGTAGGATGTTCATTTCAGTAGACCTATACTATAAAAGGGTTTGAAGCGTGTAATTTCTTTGTACAGTATTTGTAAATTTTATTATGTATTTTTTCTATCTGTTGATAAAAATTATTATTGAGATAGAAACTAACAACTGTATAATAATCGCCAGAAATAATACTGGTTATCTGCTTGAGAATGACAACAGAAACAGAATACAGTACACACAGTCAAATCTATTTTTACTTCAGCATTTAAAACTGTTTTTTATGTTTGAAATGTGAATAATTCATTTTCTTGATTGAAAAATTTCTAGAGTGTAAACAAAGCAATAACTTCTTCTTTGCTGTGATGAAACCCACATAAGCTCTTGGCTTGTGCTTAGGTAATGTGAAGGATGATGATGATGAGAGATTAATGGACCTGCATTTTTAGGTGGGTTCCTAAGCTGGGGGGTTTATTTTACCAACCACCTGAAAACTATCTACCCGACAACTATCATGGAATCAATAATTCAAGTGTCTTAACGATAAAAGTAGGAAGATTTAAATTGATTGAGTTGATTTTACCTGGTTCATCATCATTCTCGACGACAGCTTTTGGCTTGAAAAGTTCACGGAAATGTGGCTTGCAGTAAAGGACTCCCTCATGGCTGCTGTAGATATCCAGTCTGGAAAAAAAAATGATTTATCAACATTCGTGAAGATTATCGACCACTTCAACAATCAGCTATCAGCTATGAGTTATTTCTGTCCAATATACTATCAAATATTCAAACATTTTTGAGTAAAGATGAGGTTTTGGGTAGAAATTACTTCAAAATTATAATCACTACATACTATTTTATGAGAATACTGAGATTTCATAACTCTGAAAACCAACGATAAATGAGCTTTTATTCTATTGATTTGAGGCTAGAATATATATTATTTTTCATAGTACTATTTTATAGGAGATTTCATAACCCTGATTCGAATATTCTAAAATACTTGTGTCTTACACAGGAATACATTCTCGTTTTACAGAGATTTTAAAAATTACTCATAGAAGATTATGTACCTGAGACTGCTATATCTGCTTGAAAAGTGTATTTATTATCTAGATTATTAATAAAAAATTGATTCACATTATTTTCATTTGTCACACATTATGCTCGTCTGCAGAATGGTTTTTCTTCAAGAAAAATGTCATATTATCAATTTCTTAGGTCATATATTCAATTGCTCCATTATCAGGATTCGCAAATGTTACACTAACACAATTCCGATTTTTGTTTCAGGAAATGATGATTGACAAATTTACCGGAAAAGATAGTTCTTATCACAAACTGAAAATGTTCAGAGCAAAAACAACTCAAGTACCGAATATGCTGAACTTTTCTGTTTACTATATGACGACTGTAGCCTATACTATAGTTTTATGTTTAGCCACTTTGTGTTGATAGCAGATACTATTGACTGTTCTCTTTAAAATGAGAAAAAAGAACTTTCACATAAAATTGTACTGCGTATTGTATTGTGTTTTTGGGAAATAAATTTCAAAAATTGACAAGAAAAATCATTTTAATAATTCAAGTAAATAGGGACGTTAATCATACTTTGAAGACAAATAATGGACGATAATGTAAAGACAAATAATGGCACATGGTTGGATAACTCACGTTAGCTGTTTATTGCACTCGTTGCAGCGGAAGCAGTTCTTGTGCCAGACTGATCGTTCGGCCTTCACCTGTTCCATGGCGAACACAGTTTTGCCGCAAGATTTGCATGATGGATTTACCACATTATGGTTGGTGGCGGCTGGCTCTCCTGCTCCCTGAGAAAACAAAAGAAGAAAAATGTAAATGAATTATTTAAAAATATTTTTTAAAGCCAGAGCGGCCTTTGGAAGGCAGAGCAGAAAGGCAGAAAAATATTTTTTTGATAGAATGTTATGGCAAAGACGATAGGAAACTATTAACTAAAACTAAGTATTCTAATTGTCTTTGGTTATGGTCACTAGCGGATGGAAATGATAGGCAAGACGAAACAGTATGCAAATAATTTTTTTTTTTTAATGCAGATTCAGGATGGTATGGACACTTATAGCGGATGGGGGATGAAAGGCAAGACGAAACATTATGTGAATGTGAGAGTACAGGGAAGAAGAACGGTGGAATGTCCAAGGTGTCGCTCATCGGATATTGGATTGAGAAGATAGGAAGGAAACGAAAAGAATCAAGAATATTTATTGGCCATTAAGTACAGAGTTATTATACAATAGGCTTTGTCAATATAAAAGAGGACACAAATCACAGTCCAGTCACATTTTTATACAAAAAGACAGTTCCGCAGGTGAAGAGAATTGCAATGAACAGGGAAACATGAAAAATGGACTGAGGCTGTAATGGGGAGAGAAGAATATTAATAGAATAAAATGAAAATCTTATTTGAAAGGCAGAGACAGGACTATAGTTCTGTCTATCACTCGATCTTGGTTGAATAAGTAATAAGATAATAAAAACTAAATCAATAATACCGACTTCAGAGTTTTGTTGCTTGAAAATATAGTTTTGTTCACAATATATATTTTCATTAAGATTGAAAATATTTAGATGTTCAATCTTTAGATGACAACTCCCTTATATGATCTCTCGGTAGAGTCTACTTTCTCAATAAATATCACGATGTATTCCTGTATTTTGTAATTTTTTTGAAACTCAACTGCCGTCAGAAGACGTTATTCCAATATGGTTGAATATTCAGTTGAGTTACTATTAACTATTTACTACGTTAGAGTTACTATCTACACTCTGCACTAAGTTCCTTAAAGAATTTTATGAGAAATATGATAATAATCTATTAATCTTCCTACTCACCCCAAATGCTTTTTGAGCTCTGGAAGAGTCGGATGATCTGACATGCAGCAGAGTTTTCTTCTGAAGCTGGTCGAATTTGCTGAAGCTTGATTTCTGCAAACATAAAACAAAGCCAAAAAATTAGGCATTACGTTCAAGATAAATTTTGAATGGAATATAGAGATCGATAAAATAATGGTTTAGGAGAAAATGGTTTAGGAGTAGGCTTATTCGATTCTGGGAAAAAATATATACCGTAATTTATAGTTTTATGACATATTTTTTTCTTCATGTTGTATTGTAGTTTGTACGGTAATGTCATATTGAAAATGTTGATATTACTCCAGATTATAATGTTTTGTTTTATAGGTTAATGGTTCTATTTCAACAGCTTTTTTGCTGCTGCTGCTGATGCCCACATAAGTTTACTCACTTGTGCGTGGGTAATGAGAAGAAGGATAAGACATAATAACAAATGCCAGGCGGAACGGGAATCGAACCCATGACCGGTGCAATGATTAACAATGAATAACAGACCAAAGTTCTGTTATATCAGCGATTATTTCTGATATGTATCTCATTTCAATCAGAATCATAACAAAGTTTCAAAACAATGGATTTACACTATTGAGTAAAAGGCATTACTTTTGAAATGAATTGAAAATGTTAATTTATCCCTAAAATGAAAAAAATTACGATTTTTGAAGACTCCCATTTTGTCCTGGAAATTTAGATTCTTTGTCAATTAATTTAATCAAATAAATGATCCGATAGTTGCAGTTTCGGTCACCTACCATATCCATAATATTTCAGTGAAGAGCTAGCAACTCATTCAAGTAAAATTTTTCCTATACATTTTTAGATCTTGCATTGTAAGTAACGTTTCTCATGCAGATGTAGGTCTGTAGCTGTAGTCCATCAAGCCATAACAAAGCAAGAAGTTTAGAAGTCAAAAAGAAACCAAGGCGTCTTAAAATAAATTGTTGATTATTTCGAAGTTCAGAATTTCTTGGGCATACAAAACTTACTCACCGAACTAGAAGATGATGAAGTACGGGACGGTAGTGTCATAGAATTACGTGGAGAGGACGTAGTAGAACTTTCATGATTTACCAAGCTCCAATAGCTAGCGGCCTGTACGCATAACATGCAATAGAAAAAGCTCATGCATAGAACAGATAAGTCAACAATCACATTATACATTCTACATACTGGATTAGGCAACGATACTCTAGCATTAAACAAAATGTTCAGGAATACTTATATCCTTCAAATGATTACATGCACCAAATTAATTTCAACATCCAAGAGAATTTAGAATATTAAATTAACATCTATCATTAAAACTGTAGCATAAATGTAGGTTATTATTCATGAACAAAGTCTACCAATGTTATTTTCGTATATTAAGATAATACGTACACCAAGAAACGTCTACAAATGTTATTCTTGTAACAAAATATTGTAAATCAAGATAATACACCAAATATAAGCAATATCAATATTAAACAATCCAATAGAGATTCAATTTTACCATTATTTTTGTTATGTATTATGATACTTTAAACTTTGGTTAATAATAAATGCAAAGATGAAAGCCTCCAGAAGAAGTAGTAAGTATTGGAATATTGAATTACGAATCATATAATTCGTTTTACAGCTGTTATAAGCCTACTACTTCAACATTGTACAATAAAATACAATAGAATATATTATTTCCAAACATATATTAATTACAGAGATTTTTACTACTTGAAAATTTTAAATTTAGATAGGTAGTGGAAATTTAGATAGTTTAGACAGTTTTGTTAAGGGAATCATAATTTGTTTTCCAATTTTATTAGGCTATCATTTCAACAACATTGTGAAATTTTATTATAACTGAAGGCTATTGAAATATAATCCTGAGGTTAAATCTTTTGAATCTTGAAAGATAGGGTCCATGTCTTTTGAATCTTGAAGGTTATTGAGATGGTATCAATAAAACTATATAGTGCTCTTCATCCTTGAAGACAACTGGCCAGCTTGGTGCGAAATCCAATCAGAATGCCCGGCAATGTTGTCATATTGTGTGCTGTTCAATCATCTGGGCACGCACGTGTATTAGACCAAAATATTTTTTCAAATAGAAGAGATGATCAGAAAATTTTCTCGCACATCTGTTCATTACTACCATGTGATAGTGAGCGTTAGAATTGGCAATGCTGCAGGCATGTGATTTGCTAGCTCAGAAAGTGGTGGTGGACTGTATCTGTGCTCAGTTGTCTTCAAGGATGAAAGGCACTGTAATACATATACATAATTGGAAGTGGAATTTAAATTACAGTATATCAAATAGATAAAAATTAATACCATAATATAATTTTGTAATTTATAAAAGTTGATTTATTAATATTAAGAAATAAACGCCTCATGTTTCTACATTGTACAACATTAGCAACTGACCCATCTAACGTTTGTTAGAAGAATACCAGACTTGAGCCGTTCAATAATCAACTCGAAAGCCGAAATTTACTACATGGAGATAAGACAAAATCAATCTCTGAAATAGACTCACCAAAGCTTTGACAGAAACCCCGGTATGGATTGACAGTTTTGGAGGCACTTCAGACAGACGCCGCAAATCACCCAGCGAGCGAGCTTTCTAAATAAATTGGAAGTGGCAACATGCATGTTAATCAATTAAAAAGCAATTCCACTAAAATTACTAATAGGCTAGCAGCGCGAGAGATGAAACACCTCATACAAACCTCCTATCAAAGCAAAGGTAATTTTAACAGGCGTAGGGTGATGCGAAGTATTGTAAAGCATTCCTCAAGCATGAGATTTCAAGAACCTACGTTTCTTCGAGATCCTTTAATCTAGGGTTTCAAACCTAGAATACTTGCGGTGATAATCTAGGTTTTCAAACCTAGAATACTTGCGGTGATAATCTAGGTTTTCAAACCTAGAATACTTGGTGATAATCTAGGTTTTCAAACCTAGAATACTGAATTTCAAGGTGTATGCTATTGTCCTAAGAGAATAATACTCACCAACCACAGCGTAATTATGCTGCGTATTGAGAGTTGAACATGTATAATTCTTTTCTCACGCTAGCAAAATATCATGCTTGTGGGTTAAACCAAAAAGGATCATAGAAAGAGGATCATCTTCTAACATCCTCATAGGTTAAACCAACTTCAGCCTCACTAATCCCGGTGCAAATAAGGGCTGTTTCATAAAAATTAAATGTCATGTAATAGAGGAAATAGACGGAAATACACTAGGCATAAGGAATTATTGGATAATACGCCATGATATTCTTGTCTTATAGTGTGTGTCCAACTTATTCCTGTTTTACATTACTTTCCAGTAGGCTGTTCTTTCTAGTATCAAAATATATGGATATGGAATTCAGAAAACATATTTGTTATGACAAACTTTATAATATAATACAAACAAAAAATGACTTGTACCACAGTATATTCTTGCAAGTCATAAATTTTATGAAGAACAATGAGAATTATGAATTAGAAATTAAGATGTTTCAGTTATAATTTTAAGCATGATTTAAAATTGACAAGTCATAAAGTAGGAATTGAAATAAATAGCAAATATAAATTGGAGATCAAGATGAAATGAGTAAGTTTGTGTGAATTGGACGAGAAACAGTTTTGGACAAAGCCTGTTGTACTCTCCTTTGTAAATGATTGATTAATGAAAAGTATATTTCACATTTCGGTTATACTTGTGCAACAGGCAACAGGACTCTTGTGATGTATTTCCATATAGATCTACTTGTTCTGTTCCATTCTCAGTTACAAATCTAGTTTTATTATAGTTTTCATTAATGTTGTCATATTTTCTACACATTACTTAATACCATATACAAAGAATAGGAGTTTCTCCCCCTCCTATTCTTTGTCTATGTTAATACTGTATGTGTAACAACCCTTTCCGAAACAGAACTACCTTTGAATTGTAGCTTCACCATCTTATAAATCTAATTTCCAGCAAAATAGCTCATGTATATTATGATAAGGAATTATTTTGATTGTCATCTCATTAGGATAGTAAAGAAATAAAAGCAAGTTAATTGATAAGCGAATATTTCAGAAAATGAAACTCTTACCTGGGAGTTATTAATAGCGGGAGGTTCAGGAGTTGTAAGTTCAGCATTTTCACAGGCTTTATGCAGGTCACCAAAGCTCCTCCTCTGTTCGTCACAATTTTTGCAAACAACAAGCACAAAATGAGCATGCAAAAGTAATGAAAGAATCGCAAAAAAGTTATCGAGAAAGTTGAAAAAATAATCAAACCAAAATGCATCGAAATGTTCAATATGAAAGATGTCAAGCAACGGTAAGAACAAAACTGTATAATAAATTGGTGGCAAAATTAGGTAGATAATATAGAAAATTGCATAAGACAAGCACAAGAGTATATAACAGTAGTTAGTGTTAGATAAATCCATTTCAAACTTGAAAGACTAGGACATGGATTTCGAAAAATATTGATAACATTTGAAATTTTAGTAACTGAAAAAGATATCCACCATAGCAGCGTTCAACTACGACTGATTCCTTCTTAGTTTCCAATTGAAAGTTCCAAAGAATAATGAACACAGTAAGGATATGCTCTGGTTGCTTCTGTAGGCTATAATTAGAATCCATTCAATTTATCATTACCATATACGGATGCTTTCCATTCATATAATCTTCTTACAGCATCTACAGCCTGCTTAGAAATTAACACTTCCTAGTTCATTATGATTGTAATAGACGGAATAAATGAATTAAAGAATAGCTAGAAAGTACCAAGTTTAAGGTGGGCAATGATTCGACCGTAACCAGTAGACAAGCTGAGATCGACATTGAACTTCTTGGTTACTCTTCAAACTTTTATTCAAAGAGGATGAATTATGGATAGCTTTTAATCCTAATTTTCCAACTTTTAGACAAACTTATTATTATCTATTATAAAAATGGTGAAGTTGAAATCTGTTGCAAGTTCATGCATTCAACCATAATCGAGATTCTATTGTACCGTATCTTGAGTATCAATTGTATATTGTAGAAGTAATCAATATATGAATAAATAAAAGAATGTATAAATTTGAAAAATGAAGAATCACATTGAAATCAGTCTTGTAAAGGCAAACTTTGGAATTAAAGGTTTGAATGAATTGGAGTTTGAATTGCCATGGTAGAAATTTTTTCTCCGAACTTATAAAATATATCCACATATTATTATGGTAAGAAAGTAAATATTTTTATTATAAAATTGAACATATATTAATAAAAAGCAATATACTACTTCAGTAATCAATTATAGTTCGAAATTAATTTGAAAATAGATTTGGAAGATACAACTAACATTCATGGCTAAGATTTATATGGTATTGGTAAATTGAACACATACTATGTTAGTTTGAATGTTATCTTATAGATAAAATTAATAAACAAGAACCAAACAAACACATACCAGTTCCTTTATTGGCACAGGAGCAGTCACAGGCTCTTCACAGGGTTTAGTTACTTTGGACAAAGTTTTGGCTGCCTCACTACAATACGTCTGTTTCTAATCACACAAAACATAAAAAACAAATATCTAAACATGCTTGTTAAATTAAAAAAGGAAAACAGCATATCAAACATCAAACAACAACGTAAACAAAAATCTTTTCAGTTCTGATTTTTCAACAATAGCTAAATTGAAAAATGATTTTACATTGAACATAATTTATTAAAAATGTGATGATACTAATGATCGAGCTAGAACACTGGGAATTTCAATATCCAAATTAAAAGGCTATTCTCGAATTGATTTTCAACTTTTGAAAATTTAACTTTTCTAAATTTTGATCATTTTTTGGCTAATGATCACTTGCCATCTCATTGATTGGAGAGAATTAGAATGGTTTGATATGAAATTTCATGAATGATCTTGTTCTAAGATAAAAAGAGATATGTGATTTCTTCATTAATAAATTCATAGATTTATACTGAACATTGAATTGAAACATAAATTTTCAAAGAATTATGTAAAATTAATCTTCCAAAAATTGGTTAGCTTATCCTCCACATTGACATTAGTGATTTGGAACATAACTAAAAAATAAAGCATACTTAGACTAAAACAAATACATTAATAAAAAACAGAACAAAAAAATCATTCTAATCTTTGTTCTAAGGTTTCAAACGATACAATAATTTGAGAATATAATGGTTATTATTATTATGAACACCTTTACGGACTACGAACATTTAAATTATCTTCAAATACATTCCCAACTTCTGACTTCTTTTCGATATTAGAATCACTCTGACACCAATAAAATAGACGCCTCAAAGAGAGAACAAACAGTGGAAAAAGTATAATCATAGTATTTGTTACACAGCCACCAATTCGGGAAAACTAGAATTAAATCTGAAATTTTAAACTGAAGAGAACACACATTGTGTTTAAAATTAACGAATGAGCCAAAGTAAGAACAATGTTGACTGAGTTGTGAAAACTACTGAACTAATAATATCGATTTCACCTACAAAATTTCAAGTGCCAAAGATAAGAGTGTCTGCTTGCACCTTCATTTGATGAGTATTTACTTGTTTGACACCTAGCGTTAATAAATTACTCCTACAAGATTTTAACAAACTTGGTAATTCAGCCTTGAATAAATTTGAAAGATAATATTGTCAAAATATGAGAATTTCACATGAGTAACAATAAGTAAGTTATATTCACCTGCAGTTGGTTAAACGTACCTTACATTTTGTAAGAGTTTGAGAAAATTATTAAAAAATCCATTAAAAAAAAGCTACATGGAATATTACGTATTCGAATGTAATCCGATCATCTACTATACACTGATTACATCAGCATATGGTATAATAATATCTGGATTGAGAACCTTATTAAATTTGAAATTATGCAATCTAATACATACCAGTAATCAGTGATAAAATAAAAATGGAATGATCTACACACAAAAAACTACACCAACAAACTAGCGAATCAAGATTAGTTTAGTATTGAATAATTTACAAAAAAATCTTTACCGCCAATCTGAAGAGTATGGATATCCAAATAATAATAGTAGATTATGTACAATAAAAAATAACTGACGTCAATATACGGTACAATAAAAAAATAAAAAAATAGAGAATCAACTTACCAAATCACGAACACAAACGTTGGACAAATCATCTTCTTCAACAAAAGTGATTGAAGGAGAAGAAGTTGGCGAGAGTGACTTGTTGGAGTTTTGTTTTGTGTAATTTGGTAATGTGGAGTAGCCATTGGTGATTGGTCTGTGTATTACCTTCAGTGGCAGAGACAGAATACAACACGTAAAACACAAGCAAACAACACAAACGCATGCAAAAACATGCAAAAATGAATTATGTACAAAAACAAATAGAATTGAAATACCGGTACTAGAAAAAATAAAATATTTCAAATACGAAATAAAAAAGAACATTGTACTGGTGTTAGATGGAACAGGAATATCTGACAAATTATAAGCAGAATAATGCCCGTATTAAATCCTTTGATTTTCTGAGAGAATTGACATCGTATAAGGAATATTGATAATTAGTTGGTTATCTTGAATGAGAGAGAATTTAAATTTTCAATAGTCAGTTAAAAATTATAAGAAACATTTATTGGTGGTGAGTGAGATGAATATTTTGAAAAAGTTAAATGTAGATAAATCGTACTACAGTAGGTATTTAATATTGTGTTTTTCAAGTTAGCTGCACAGTGATCACAGTAACTTAGTAACAGTAACAGTGATCAGTACCTAGTGCAATTTAGTAATGTTTTTATAATGCAGAGAATTTCTTTTCTTCTCACATCAATACATTGTGAGTTAGTATACTTTTTTGATTAGTGGAATTTTCATAAAATGAAGACACTGTGAATTACAAAGATAAGGGACTTATTCAAGATATTCAAGAAGTTTCATTATATCCTAGTTTTATTGAACACATTTGAATTTCTTCAAAATCTAATCCAGAATAACAAATATTTACTTGTAATGTAAGTAATTTTCAAACACATAGGGAAAAAGATTCAAAATACTTTAATAATTTGGAAATCCAGGACTAAAGAGAAATAGATTTTTTCTTAATGTAATTATCACAATAACTTTTTGAGTCACAGCAAACGAAAACATCAAAATCATCTCACAAAATAACTAAAATGTACATACAAAACGAATAGGCCTAATTCATGCTTGTAAAGATTAGAAAATTAAAACATTGAATAGAGCTTAGCTAACTAGTTTTTCCACTTACAACTGAGATATGATTTTCTTTCTCTTCTGACTTTTTGGTCTTCTTAGTTTTCTTTGTCTTTGTTGCTGTTGTTTCGCCCCCTTCACTACTCTTCTTCTTTTTCACTGTCTTCTCAGTTATCACCGATTCGGAAGACTCAGTCTAAAACAGAAACAAACCAAAATTATTAATATCTGAATAAAGCTAAATCATAATACTATCGGTATCGAAGTGGATTTCTATAATTTTTTAGCAATGATAACATTCAAAGTAAGAATTAGGCGTAAGAAACAATTATTGCATTGCAAAACAACAATTATTGTATTGAAAAAACAAAATGGCAGCTGTGTGAATAACTAAGGACTTCCGAACAATTTAAATATGATATTTAGATATGGTTTTTACCCAGGAACAATGTCCTAGAATATTGGTAGGGAGTTCTGAAACACTCTGCATGTATAAGTGATACAATAGCAATTCATTCTAGTGTTACAGGTTTTACACTGTAAGCAAATAAAGTGTCTGGGTGTAATTTTAATCTTTGTTGATGAACTTATACCAAACTTCAGTGTTGTAAACAAAGGGCGTATCCCACTTTTCGTCTGAGCTCCACTGAGTATCTGTTTACAGTTTTTTAAACTACCCTGAAAAACATGACGCACCCAACATTTTCACTCTTATTACGATAGTCTCGAACAGTAAAAAATACTACGCATTTCAAGTAATTTATCACAATTTTGGACATTATTATACTGATGAAATTGTTGGGAATCTTTCTAACGCAAAATGAGATTCATAATAATAAAAGCTAGTAAAATTTTTGTTCTATTTAAATCTGGGACCACAGTAGTGAAATTGAATTACATCTAAAATGAGGAATTATACGCTCCTACAAATTTATTAAGTTTTAGCACAGTTCACTATTACAAAATTTAAATAATGTCTTGAATATAATGTCAAATTATCTTAAATTGAAGTTATTATATCTGAGCCACTGATTTAATTCGTTATTCAAGATATATCTTGAATAGAACTATTATAAGCTATACAGACTCATTTTTCAGAACTCTTTTTGATTAAAAATGAGCCTGTGACAGTTGTAACCTCAACATATCATTGTGATGCAAATATATAAACTTTAATAATAGTTGATATTACATTAAAAGTAACTGTTACAACGCCTTGTGGAAACCTAACATTACACAGGATTTGAAAGGATCTTCAAGAAGTGATTAGAAATATAAATTCAACTGAATAGAATGATAGAATGAAGATATGAATCATTATAAATTAAGATTGGTTAAATCTAAATTGCCATAAGTGTTTCACTGAATTAAATAAGTAAGTCTTATGAAATTATCCTACCGGACAATAATGAATTATCTTCAAGCATACCTGAACATAGTTGCTGAAATGTGTATAAAATATTTGTTCAATTTTGGATAATTAAATAACTCATCGAACAGTGAAAGGAGACGAGAGATAAGTACTTTCACTGGAGCAAAAAAGCAGATGCATAACAATTTCAACAATCCTCCACAGCTTGAAAACTTTCTAATGTCTGAGAAATAGTATATGAGAGTAATACTTCACTGGGCGGGGTAATTTGAGAAGGTAACTGAAGCTTACCGGAAAGATTAGAAGGAAGAACCCAGTGAAAGACGAGAATTTACTCAAGAACAAGCTACTTTGTTCATACCTTGTATTTCGTACATAAATTGAGAACGATTCTTGATTTATTCGAGGATTTTTTGACGTGAAGTCTTCAATATTGATTTACTCATCAGGACCTCATAAGAAGCTTCTCCACACTTATACTCGAGTACTTGTAATTTACAGACCTTCATAATTTGATATTATGTAGTTATATTATTTTGTGGTAATTTGAATATATTTGTATAATTATGTTAAGTTAATCTGAGAAATAATTCATTTTCAAGATAATTATTTTCAATTTTCTCAGGTAGAAGTAAAATTTATTTATTAAAATATTGTACTAGGAATGGTAACAATGTGGTGCAGTTGTGAATACAGTATTATTATAATAGATGGATGAATTGACATATTTTTATATTCAAATACGGTACTCTTTATTTTTGCCGTAAATCGGACACATATATTTTTACTCATTCTTTCTTAACCGGTTGGTATTTCCTTCAAACCAAATTTTACAAAAGCTTCAGTAAAACCTGCTGTCTTTTAAATTCATTTCACACTAACCTTGCCTTTCTTCAACTTTCAATGGTATCTATTTGACTGGAAAATCCGTTGCTTCGTTATCAATCGAATGCACTTCATGAATGGATAATATTT
The DNA here is from genome assembly GCA_017141395.1 of Laodelphax striatellus. Taxonomy (NCBI): domain Eukaryota; kingdom Metazoa; phylum Arthropoda; class Insecta; order Hemiptera; family Delphacidae; genus Laodelphax; species Laodelphax striatellus. Next base: position 21,526,001 of record CM029535.1, read on the forward strand.
TTTAAACTTCATGAATGGATAATATTTTTTACAATAAGTGCTAGTACGTTATTCATATGCGATAATGCTAGTGCATATACTCATTTGAATAAGATAATTCAACGTGGATTCAACTCAATTAACTTGAGTTCATCGATAAAAAGTTAATAAAATAAGGATCATTCCTTGGAATGGTATTCACCACCCACATAGTACTAGCTAATAAATTCCACATAAAACAACCAAGACCACTAGTGTAATTTCGGACTTCACTGACAGTGGTAAATTTAATAGCATAAAAGGTAATGGATGGTAAAATAAGGATTTATTGACTAGTTAATTCTTATTGCATAGTATAATCTAAGCTGAATGCAAAAGGTGCTAAAGAGAGTAATACTGTAGTTATGAATACGTAGGAACAAGGAAAGGAGAAAAGGAATTAAGTATTTCATTCCTGGTGTGACTTTCGTATAAGGCTAGTCTTAATTAACGACTCAAGAGAAAAAGCTGTTTCCTATTGTGTAGATCCGTCAAGGAGTGAGAGTTGAAAAATTCTCTAAGGCTATGCCTTTGTAAAGCAAGCATACAATTAATAAATGAAAGATTTAATTATATTATCCTTGTTAAGAGCTATGCTATCATTCATTAAGGATATCCAATATTATGACAGTTATAACTCTCACTCTGATTTACAAGAGAAAAACAAGGATTTATATTGTGAATTGTAATGTGAATCTCGGTCAAGAGCTCCAATTTAATAAGAAAAGAGGTTGGGGAAAATGAAGGCTGAGTAAGGTGTTGGATATTCTAGAATGAATAGCACCTTTTTCTAAAAGAAAACAAACACTAGGCAACTCTTTCATTACCTGAATAGTTGAGATATTTTCACTTTCATAAAAGAATTACTATAAATACTTGTTCTGACTTCTGAGCTATCGATTTCCAAGCTGTTTCTGACAGATTGCTGATTGTTTCTGACGGAATGCTACAACTGCGAGAATCCATTATTCAATTGAACTTTTGTAAAGTGATTTGAAATTATTTTATACAGCACCATAAAATATAACTATACGTACATTTATCCACTATATAACACTTGAACGAGACAAGTTTAAAATTCCGAATATATGTAATATTATTATTTTTAGTTCAAGAATTAGAATATAATTACGGTTCGATATAATTCAAGTTTATGGTGCATCTGCTCGAATTACATTGTTTTGTTCTGGTAATTCATCTTTGTAATGTGGAATAACTTAAAAATAAAAATTGTGAATGAGAATTCTGAATAATGTGAAACTAATTCTATTGAAATATGATTTTATAACTTTTGTGTATTGTTTAGATCTCGATCAACATGATGCCACAGAATAGAGAAATTCCTCTCTATTCTGTGATGATACCTTGTAACATTATGATTTAAAACTGAAGAATTACCAAGAATTTATCAATTTCTTCAATTTAACACACCATTAATATATGAACACGATCAACAACATAGCCAAATGAAACTGAAAACTTGCTAATAATAAATAAATAAATTTTTGATTTTGTTAAAAAATCAACAAAATAGCAGAAAAACAACTACTCACATTATCTTTGGATTTGTTAGAGCCAACAAAATTGCACACGGCATGCTGAACAGACACAGGGGAAGCATCAGCTTGATCAACTGCTTCTGGTCCATTTGTGGTTGTTGTAGTAGTCTGCTCAATGATGACTATTTCCCGTGTGCACGATACTGCTTCGAAGATGGACGACTTTGTTTCCGACTCTGTCTTCTTGGTGGATGTTACCGATTCAATGACCACAAGTTCCTCCTCAGTTTTTTCCTCCGGTTTTTTGATTTCCAGATCCTCGACAATGACGGGAGACGTGTCCACCAAGGTGGCTGTTTCTGTTTCCTCTGTTGGCTCGGTTGTCGCCTCGGCGACAGTTGTCCACGTGTCGAAGTCGTCATTGGACGTCGGCGGCAGGGGATCTTTGAACACAGGGATGACGGCATCGATCAAGGAACCCACCGCCGCCGATGAAGACTTGGAGACATCGCTGTCACCTTTGTCTTCTTCGATTAGTGGCTGGGGAATGTTGTTAGACATGCAATCATCACTCAACTCTGTTATCTCAACACTGGGGGAATTAAGGTTATCTGTTTCAATGCTTGTTTCTTCGGGAGTCGATATTTTGATATCGATCAGAACGGGACTATCGATCTTTGCTACAGGAGTTTCATCAGTATTGTTGCTGATATCGATCAACAAGTCGCTAGTTTCTTGGGGTTTGTTCGTATCCGTATCCACAGTGCCATTCAACAAATCAAGATGAACAACATCTTCAGTGGTGTGTTTCTTGGCAATATCTACAATACTACACTTCTCGTTGTTCTCAGTTGGTGTTAAACTACCGTTAATCTTATTATCTGTGTTAGTATTTACAATATCGTTATTATTTACAAAGTTCATAGAGGTGTGTTCGCTCTCGTTCATTATAAACTGTCTGTTAGTGTCTTTGTCTATGTCGGGATCGAGTAGGTTGACATTAGTGTCGGTGTTTATCTGTTTGGCAGTGGATATGCGAATGGCCAGCTCGGAGTCAATTAGGTCCTGGAGACTGGTGCCATCCTCGGCCGAGTTAAGGCTAAAGCTAAGCGAGTCACTCGACGACACATCAGGCTCAAACACAACACCAGCACTCTCACTACTTACGACCGAATTCTGTGCAACACCAGCCATCTCTGTCCTGCAACACACAAACAACACACATCTTTAAACTAAAAATCTTTTTAACTTTTAACAACACACTTCAACATTATAAACTTTTAAACAAGACACATCTTAAACTAAAAACCCGACTAAAACTTTAGTCGGGTTTCAAGAAAACTGTGCAAAAAAGATGGCGCACTTATGATGGGTAGCAAAAACCGAGATAAATATTGTACTGATTCTTTATTAAAATTCAACATTGATCTGATTAGGGTAAAAACATAGTGGAGCGACGAGGACAGCTAACGGAGAGATTAGCTGAGAGGGTTTAAAAGTATATGTAAGGTAATGTATAGGTAAGCGCACTAAAAATAGTGATGCGGAGAGCATTTTATAGTTACTCTCAGTTACGCCTTCGCCAATCCACTATGTTTTCACCCAAAGATTGGGAATTTTTTTGTAATATATTCCTAGCGACTCTTTCCGCAGTATTTCATTAATACTATTTAGAAGAGTTGGGATGGAAACGAGAAAAGGAAAGATTATTAGTAGAACTGGAAGATGAATTATTATTTACAGGAGGCGGAACAAATACAAAAGAGTCACGGAAGTAGATAGAAGAATAAAAGTTCACTGATTAGAAGAATTAAATGAAAAAAGAGAGACGGAAAACTGGAAAAGAGAGGGAGTGATTAGGAATAAGGAGAGAGGATAAGGAAAGGCGAGTGGAAAATTTTATGCCATTACAGACGAACCTACAATAGTTTTTTTCTCAAATGATTTGAGAGGAAGACAACATTGATGAAAATATACTGCTTATAAAATACAAAAAAATCATTGAAAAGGGGTAGTATAAATATTTAATAAATGCGACCTACATAATCAAGAAATAAACATCAGAAAGCGAATAAAATAAGTAGATAGAAAAGGGAAGGGTACAAGATAAGAAGGAAGGTCTGAGGACTTCAGGAAAAACATAAGCAGAATATGAAGTCGAGGAATAGCCAGAAATGGAAGAAAAAAGAATCCGAAGAAGTAAGAGTAACAATAATATGAGAGAAGATCCTGACTGAGAAAAATTGGAGATGAAGAAAAAATAGAAGCGGGATGAGGAGAGAAAGAATTGGAACAAGGGGAAACGACGGCAAGATGATAAAGAAGGAGAAGGAGAATGAAGAGAAGGAGAATAAGATGATAAAGAGAAAGAAGGTAGTTCGTTTTTGATACTCTAGCAATCAGATCCCATCTAGCACCCTTTCATAGATACGCTTGCCGAGTCAAGTGCCGTTCGTTTCGTTAAGTAAGCCAAATAATGACATGAGAGTACGCGAAAGTTTCGTCTACTACTCTTTCTCTCTTCCTACCAGAGAGTATAGGACAGGAATTCGAAATCTTTTCTCTCTGTTCACTACAGTTGAACTATACAGTGTACACTACAAAGTTATGATGTTATAATACAACAAACCGTACATAGTTATGTAGTTATTAGGCAGTATACATAAATATACAAACAGTGTCTTGTTGGTGCAATTTACTACAGCCTGATTAACTCTTTGCGGTCTCTTAACCAACAGCATAACACAGAAACAGGAGAAAGAAGAAGGCGCATAAACAGAGGAAGAAACGAGAAAAGAGAGATAAACGTAGAAAACAATTAGAATGCATTATTAATTAATTCATCAGCCTGTGATGTGTACAACACGTCAGAGAGAACTAAACAACTTTAACGGTTCCTGTCAGAATATTTCCAGATCTCAATCTAGAAAGTGAAGTGTCAGTTTACATTTGGATACATGTATGAGATACTTTACTTACTTGATTACTTAACGATACTTGATTCGAGAAACAAGCACATCGTAAGTCAAAATGTTGGAACAAATCTTCATTGAAAAAGTATGAGAAATTGATGAAGCTCACACAAATTGGGTGAGCAAATGTTTCTGGATTTCCAATTGAACAAATATGAAATATGCCACACCATGTATGTCATAGTGTCCAGTATTTCATAGATACTGTGGGTTAAGTGGAAGAGGGGGCTTGTATGCATCAACTTCGCACACAGAATTTTTGTAATGTAAAAATTGAAAAAATAAAGTCATTCATCTACTATCTATACATGTATCCGGATGTAAACAACTTCAACAGAAACATAGATCACTTCAAGACTATCTTATTGAAAAAAAAACTGAAATTCACAAATTCAATATTAAATTGAATTAAATGAGTGAAAAGAAGGTGAAAGTCCACCACTTCACCAGTTCTAACCACAGAGTGTCAAAAAAAGTGAGGAGCCACAGTTTTTCAATGTACACTGTACACTGTGTACAGTATTAAGAAAAGCAAAAATTAAAGATCGGCTATAGATGGCTTGTTCCGATAGTAAACTAGCTGGGTAGTTTTTGTAAAGGTCAATCTTTCTCTTGAAGAAAAAATAATTTTGTAAAAAATGAAGTTTGAAAACTTGTTTAAATTATAAAAGTTGTGGAGATTCTGATTTTTGTTTGCTTCTCACTCATTCATTTACTTTTGATTTGAATTTGCTTTTAGAACCATGGTTTACAACATCATATTATATTCTTAGCTCTACATGAAGAAGAGTTGAGTAATTTTCCAAATGATGTTATTTAGTCATCCAGACAGAATAAACCAACTGGAAGAATGCTACATGTAAATTGAGAGAACCTTCATTATAATCTGATCAATTTCTAAAGGTGAATTAAAGAAAGAAAGTTTTGGAAAGAAAGAAAATATTCAAGAATGCTAAAGATAGGTTGAGAGTTGAGAGATCATTGTTGCAATCCCCTTCAGCCTGGCGACATTTGTCTTGATTAGATAAATTCTAATCTATTAATTAAAGATATATATATTAATAAATTATCAAATGAAAAAGATATTTACCTTCCGCTCAATGTATCACCTTTTCCTTTCATTACTTCGTCCACAAATCCTTTTTTATTCATATAAATTTCCCTCGCCCTGCAAAAAAAGAAAGGAAAAATTATCATACTGCAAAAATACATCAAATACCTTACAGAAAGACAAACCATTCAAGTCTTCTTATCTTCCAAGAATTTTTCAAAATTTGAAGGGGTTGACAATGTTTAAAAACAATTAAATTTTCATATTGTTAATTCAATCTCGAAGAGCATTAGCAAAACTTCTCTAAACGAGACTATCAGTTTTAAAATTTCCCCCCTTTTAAAGTTGAGAACGGTAACTGCCGGTTATACATTCTTCATTCATGTGGAATACATTATTTTCTCACTGGTACCTAACTAAACTATGTCAGTATCACATCAACCCTGAAATACGAGTGGCCTTGACCGATTTCTATCTTGACCTAGCGCAATGAGTTATCAGTTGAGGTCTAGTTCCAATGATACATCCAAAATCACGGAACCCAGACCACTGAATAAACAAATTGGTCAATAAAAAGAATGAACATGTGTTACAATAATATGCATTTGCACAAATTATAATGACAATTATTATTTTAATTAGTTATAAATTTGTAAAGTTGCATAATTATACTGTATTTGAACAAACATTTGATTCACTTCACCGTGTTTAATTTTGATTTAATTACAAAGAATACGATAAAAGTTCTATTTTTAAAATTTGTATTTTATATATAAGGCTGAAATCAAACAAAATATTTATTTATTTATTTATTCAGTAATGTACACATAATACTAAATGAAAGGTTCAACAGGCTTAAGCCTAAAACTGTCCCTCTTCAAATTTAGAATAGAATAGAATAGAATATAATTCTTTATCGTCGTTAAACAAATGATGATCCATAGTCAATTCAATTTGATTAATATAATATTAATACAATCAATTTGAATAATACATAAATACAAACAGTGGAAGAAATCACAAGAAAGAAACATTCAGAAAAAGTCCAAAATTTAGGTTATGATGATCCATATCTTTCAAAGTAACAAATAATGAAAATTTTGAATATTGCAGCAAATAATATGAAAGTTTCGAACTGAAAATTGCCAAATTATTAAAAATTTAAATTCTTTGAAAATTTAGATTACAACATTGAAAAATTTTGCACCAGAAAACAAACTCACTGAATGGGTTTATTCTAAATGAGATTAAACCATCTATCTCGAATCCGTTCCTACTAAACTGTTATTGATTAATTTTTAGAGCAAACCTTTTCTAATGACCTAATTAGGATAATAAATATAAATAGATATATGGAAGGAATTTGAAAACAAACTACACAACAGAAGTATTCCAGGAAGGGATCAATATGGAATCTATTATAATCTACTGTACATGAAATCTATTCAAGTTCAAAGTTTATTAGGAATAGGAATAGAAAACTTTATTTTGAAATTTGATAAAACTTTTATAATTTTCCACATGATAAAATATGAAAAATCAATCTGAAACAATTATTGAGAAGAATCCACCAGCAAAAAATTTGGCAATTTCGAGGAGAATCTCAGAGACAACGTTCAAACTGAACCATGTCACCTTAATACAACTAAAACCTTGTTATTTCAACCTCATACATCTACTTAATTCTTCACAACCTCAACAAAACTGGACAGCTAGTTATAATTTGTAAGAAAACGCATTATTTACACAGTAAAGTGAGTCGAGGTGGTGCTGCCAAGTGCCAAATTGAATGAATAGTAGGTGAACTGAAACGAAGGACGAAATATTATTAGCGGACCATCGTTATGGGGTTACGCGGTCCACTTGATGCACTAAACCCACTTTTCGTTTCTTTAATGTTTATTGCTTACTACTCAATTTTCCCCACCCCAACAGACGCCAAGGAAAGCATTAATTATTGCACCACGCATAGTCACAAAGTAGAATTTTTCAATTTGGCGGATGGCGAATGCTTGTTGAGAATCACCATAATATGTTTGTTTTAATGTTTCTCCATTTGTAAGCAGCTGATTCATCTGCCAAATTAAGAAAATCTAATACACTGCTTGAATCTGAAAAGATGAATCTGAGGTTGATATTAGGAATAATGCAGTGTCAAAAATAATACTGTCAACAAGTGTCAAAAATTATTGCCCTACAGTTAAAATGCATTTGAACATGCCAGCTCATCTCACAGCCAGAGAGTTTAGAAGAACTTCTATTTATTTCCTCCATCTTTTAGAAATGCTATCTCCTACTTCTATTCTCTCTGCTCACAGTACCATTTTTTGATAATGCATCGCATTCCTTCCAGGGGTCATATAATTTAAGATCCGACCAATAGTATAGATTACGATATAAGAAAGAACACTCCTTTTATCCTATTTATCCTTTTATCCTGACTCTCTTCATGGTTCCAAAAAGACAATCGGTCTTTTATATTTATATTATAGAGTAGAAAAGTGAGATGAAGAAGAAAAATACACAGGGAATGTATCAATACCCATAAACATATCCAGAGTATGGAAATTAGCAAAACACGATTTCAACAAGATGAAACGATGGAAAATGAAGAGATTCAGGATGTTCAAGATTATTCATAGTCTAAAACATCCCTTGAACTAATAATATGTAAGAATTCATCCTGATCAAAATCTAAAAAAGGACTGCGTAGAATCACAAAGAACAGATTAGAAGATACTAGAGAGTATCGCTTCTCTATGGTAGAACCCAGAAGAACCAAATGCAGTGGATAAGCTATGTTAACTGAAACGATGTAAGTAGTTAGATTTTAAAACAATTAAAACTCACAAAACGGAGTAAAATTCTTTCAGTAGAATAAAAATATGAGACAGTACTTGTTTACTTGACAAAACTCGAAGAAAGTGTATTAGATACTGAGTTTCTCAGATTATAGTGAATCTGATAACAACCGACAACTCCTAGTCGTGATAAACAGTAATTGGATAAATTAAGTGAGAGTATTTACAACAGTACAATGTAAAATATGAAAGATTAACAAAAATATCCACCACGAAATTGACAATCGACTACTTTTCATATCAGGAAACGTCTCAAAAAACGAGGGGTTTTATAACAAGTTTTGATAATGATTGTCAAACTTCCCATACAGTTATTAATATTAATTGGTTAAATATTCGAACATTGGTGCTGTTTGCTCAGTAGTGTACTAATCCTAAAGTACACAGTACAGTAGTACATGTAATTGAAGAAATTTTCAACCTACAAAAGTAGAAATTCTACAGCAAAATACAAAAAAATGCAGAAAATAATCAACTGCATGATACAATATTAGTGAAGTTACAACACGAACTAGTACTAAAAAGTGGTAACCCACTAACTGTCTAACAAACTATTGTATTTCAAATATTTTATTGTATTTATAGTAGGTAATGTAAATGGATGTGTTCGAATAGAAGCACATGTTATATAAATGGATGAGTTTTCAAAAAGAGCTGAAGCACATATTATAAATTATATGTTTTTCAAAACGTACCCCAAAATCGAAACAAAGTGAAAATAAATGTAAGATTAAATATGAATTAAAGAGTGGATAAAAATGTGATGAGTTAAGAAGAGATTTTTTCAAAAAACCTACAATTTTTTTTTAAATTACCTTGTAAAAAGTTAATCCTTCATTCCACAGCTAAAGACACAAGCACAACACACTTAACAACCCGTAAGCCGAAGCCTGTACTGAACTAACAGAAATGGAGGACTGCTGGGAGTTTCTAGGATAGACGTCGCGGTGTGAGGGGAGGGGGTGAGCGAGAGGACCTATTGGAATAAGCCGGTCTAAATTTAAACTCGGAAACTATGCCACCGAAGTCTCCTCTGCTCTCAGTCGCGTTACAAATATTTCTTCACTTACTCAATGCGTCTTATCAACACCAGCTTCCTTATATTAAAACAAAATTAACAGTGTCAAGCGTCAAAAATAATGCAGCTGTGTGTGCGTTCAGATTTGAAGCACATTGATTGGAGCAAGTGCAATGACATAAATGTCCGAATGATAATAATGAACTTTATTCCTTTAAATGAATCACACAACATTCCTATTTGAATTACAGGAACTGGAGTTGTTGACCACTTTATCCAGTATTCAGGGTCAAATTGTCTGCTTTAGTACATTATACAGAAACGGATGATGTTGAGAGAAAAATGATGAAAGATACAAAAATAAAATGAGAAAGTATACCTTTGAAAACATTGGTTTCTCTTTTTATAAAATAGACCGTGGCGAAGCGTGGTATATTCAACCGGTCATCGCCGGGTATATGTCCTATAGGAAATATACCCGGCGATGACCGGTTAAGTATACCACGCTTCGCCACGGAAAATAGAGGGGGAAATTAGAACAGGAGCAAGATTTAGAAGTATGAATTTGAACTAACAAAAATTATTGTTTTTAATATTTGATAGTTTCAGACTATGAAGATGATGATAAAGAATCTTACTTGCTTTTTCTCCAAATAAAAACTCCATGTTTTTTCACTTTGGACGCCATTCACAAGTAGCATTCACTTCAACACAACAAACTCTCAACCTAACGTTCTTACGGATTATTACTAACTTATTAATATGTAAACCAATCCAATTAATTAGATGAAAACACTAATAACAATAGGAAAATGAAACAAATATCACATTTTATGAGCATGGGAACGTTCACAGCATAAGAGCACGTAGTATTAGTATAGCGTGTCACTTGCAGTGATTATGAATGAACCGACAGAGCAGAGAATGCACATTGAACATAATCCGGAAGCTGATAAGAAATTCATCAGAGCTCTGAGCTATTTTTACATGAAACAAGACTTCCTCTAGCATTCATTTGAATTAAGATAGTATTATCTACTTTGCGGAGAGCTGCAATGAGAATGCATAACACTATTATTAATTTATAATAGCTATTGGTTAAAAAAATAGAATGATTTACTTGAACAATATTGTATCTATCATTATGTATATAGTGAATCAACAGAATTGATACAGATACAAATTCATTCTCAAAGAAACAACATTCGAAGTCGAAAAATCTCGTGACTATCTCCTTCACAATCGTTTTCAAAACTATTGCTTTCAACAAATTTCAAATGAACATTTCGCTCGTTGCTAGGTTACTAGGTCTCTCAGCTTACAGATGATATCCATAAAGAACATGTACAATATGTTCTTTACATGTATTTCTATCAAACATTACTGGAAAACCAAACAACAGTATTGACACTTTGTCAATAAATGAATCAATACTTTCTCAAATGTTTTTGAGGAAAAGGTCTCACAGTAGGCTAAACACTATACCAATATCTATAAATTTCAGCTATTCATCCAATAGCATCATTTTGTTCAATAGGAAAATTCTCAAGTATTTTCAATAATGTTGTCTATTCATTGAATACGAAGAATAACACAAAAAGAAATGCTTTCAAAATTCGAAATAATTCTGAAAAGTGGATAAAACTACAACCTAAGTGGAATTAGGTTATCACGGCGAGGTGGAACAACCTTCGGGTCTCCCCACCGACAAAAGCCATACGCTAAATAAATAATAAATAAATAACACATTGAAAGGAGTTTTGTAGGGCTTGAAAAAGGAGAGAATAGAAAAAATTGAAGAGGAAGTTAGGAAGATGGAATAGAGTTGAAAACAATTTGCGAATGATTGGCAAAGCATTTCTCGAAGAGATATTTCTCGAAACGACAACCAATGATTTGAAAGAACAGATGGAAGCTCATCAGGAGGCAGGAGAAAATTGATACGCATTTCTTCTTTTTCGCAACAACAAAGAGCCAAGTTCAAAGTGTTGTTTTTCTTTAACACATATTGGGAAGCAAACACAATTTCTTCTAATGCACTCCTATATTCGCTTTAATACTAATGTGGAGCGCAGAATTTTTTCCCACTGAAGGAAGTTGGTTAAGTGGAACTCGCGTATTGAATCGGGTAATTTCCGCAGGAAGCTGAGAGAACGGGAACTACGGGAAGAAGAGAGCATGAAGAGAGAAGAGAAGAGACAGAGGAGAGAGAAGCAGAGGGGTTGGGAGGGAGGAGAAAAGATGAAGAGATCACAAAAATGAAGTTGCTTGAAAAATAATTGTTTAATAGTTTTCTATTTTACTTGCAGCTTGCAGTCATGGCTTTATAAGTATGACATGAAACGTAGGTCATTATATGCATGCAACAAATCAAGATAGATTAGGTAGCAAAATACTTTCAGAGCCTAATTAAATTTAAAACATATATTGAAATGTCATATTATGATGAAGATTTCGAATCATTTGAATATGATATCAAGAATCAAATACAACCAAAGATCGTCATCCAATCCAGTTAAAGAAGTTGATAAATATTCCAATACAACCAAGCAAGACACATAAATACCCACATCAACTGTATTGGAATAATTTACACGATGACACTCAATAAAATCAAACGCTCTCAAAAGCCAACTAGTCTCTCACCAGAAGAGAGAAGACTAGTCGAAAAGATCTTCAAGATCATATCAAAAGTCCTAACATAAGTTTAATAAAACGTTTAATTAATTGAAAACCAGGAACAACATATTTATTGCATGAAGGAACCTGAAATGAGAACCTAAGTTTTATTGGTGAAAACCAGGAACATTAATGATTAATTAATAATGCTCTCAAATGCTATCTAGTCTCTCATCGGAAGAGAGAAGACTGTTGAAAATATCTTCAAGATTATACCAAAAGTCCTAACTAAAGTTTCATAAAACTTATAATTAATTGAAAAGTAGGAACAACATATTTACTGCATGAAGGAACCTAATATGAAAGCTCAAGTTTTATTGGTGATTCTCCTGTATTTTAAGTTTCATAAAACAGCAAACAGGTTCCACGACTCTCTACAATGAGATCTACAAAACCGCAACACTTTGCAGTGTAATAGATTGAACTATCCTAAGCCAACTATGGCCTACAGTCTCTCATCACTATAATTCAGATTCAACTATGTACACCCCAGATTCGAAGTCATTCTGAATAACTACCGAATTTCAGTTACGTAAGCAACAACAACATAACCCAACCGACTTTCGCGGGAAGCCAGAATTGGCGGGAACAAGACAAAGAAGTAGAATGATGGCGTGATGAGCGCGAATGCCGTTGAGGTTGAGAGTAAATCAGCCCGGATGCAACAAAGGTGCAGCGCGAAAAACAGACAAAGAAATAGTACATTACAAGGTAGATACAGAATATTTTTGTTCGTTACGTTTAGCTTGAGCCTTGAGCTATGGCCATTGGGTGGTATAGTATAATAATTTTTCCATCTGGGTTTGGTCATTTATACAACCAACAAAGCTGATTGAACTACAATACTTGGTGCATTATAATACTGTAATTCTAGAATATATTTGAAGATAAGTCGGATTTATTCAATTTTTATCCCAGATTATATCACAAAATATTATGATACTCATGTTCAATTCTCTTATCAATAAATTAAATCACTGTATAATAAAGAAAAGCTTATAATGAAATAAATCCCGTGAAGATATCAGTATTCAGTATAGCATGAATACAGAGAGTGTGTAGTAACAATACACTCGCTAGTAACTATACTATTCTTTTCTTACTATAGTATACACTCTCTGTAACCATGAATAGAAATTGTCATGCAAAATTTCAGAAATTATCAGCTGGTTATACAAATTGCCAAAAACAGATCGGCAAATTTCTATGCCATCCTACGGTCATAACTTAAGATATTCCTTTTAATCTATACACGTGTTATGTACTTGATAGTAGCACATAGAACAGACTTAGTAAAGAGTATTGCTTCTCTATGATAGTTAGTAGCCTATATAAAATAGTGGATAGTGTTCTATACAATTTGCATGCAAAGTACAGAGCATGTATACGTGCAGTAGTGGACAAATGATGTACATAATAAAGTGAGTATCTCTGGGTAATATAGCAATAATAGAATACAAATTCAGCCAAAATTATAATCAGAGCCTCCTTGATCGACGAGATTGAAAACGGGCTGAAATTGTTTCGCGGATCGAAGTCAGGAAGGCCCTTGGAGTGGACCCCGAAAGTTCAACGGCCGTCGAGAGAAGAATAAGAAGAAGAAGAAGAGGAAGGAGGAGAAGGAGGAGAGGAGGAGGAGGAGGAGGAGGAGGAGGAAGGAGGAGACCGAAGAGGAATGCAATACAGTGAGCATCAATTTTCAAGATTTATATCTTCTGTGCACTGCTGCCTGCCCCACGCCTGGCTTATAGCTTCTCGGAACCAAGATAGCGAAATCCACTCAGCCGTCCTCTAGCTCTCTCAAGTCTCAAGTACAGCTAAACACACTTTTTCTAGTGTTGGTAGACTACTAAACTTCTTGTTGCAAGATCAACAAATACCTTGTGAAACAAAGTCATGTTTGGAAGCAAAGTTTTATTTGAGCAGATCCAGAAACTTAGTACTAAAGGATTTAATAATTTACAAAGTCAAAATTATTTCTTACGGGAATAATGATAAGCGCACTGTAGCAATGTCTCGACTTGACTTGCCCATTACTGCAATTAGAGCACAGACTTTGGGCTTGAATAGCCTTGGGCTCTTCATTTTGTAATACCTATGACAATTTCAGTCAAATCAATCAATATCAAGGATAAACCTGTCTCTCCAAAGTAAGCTTATCAAAAAATTAAGGAATGTGATACTGTATAACGTGTAAAAGGTATAGAAAAAATGGAGAGAGTCCAAAATAAATAAGATTTTGATGAAGAAGAAGTCAAGGAAGAACATGAAGAGGAAAAGGAACAAAACAAAACAAGAAGAACAAGTAAAGAAGAGAGAATCCAAAAGAAATAAAAATGTTAATGATATAAGATAAATTGAGAACTCCACCCTGGACACAGACATAAAATAATCCTGGAAAAACATTATTTTTTATAGTGGTGAATAAGACATCCCAAATGACAGCTAGCAAAATATTTAGATTCCAAAAACTGTTATTAAAATCTAGTACCTACTCGAAAAAGCATATCAAAAAATTAATTAGTTTTGCTGTATTTCTGTATTCAAGCTCAATTATTATAATTAATACCTATCTCAACAAACAATTTGTCAATCACCATGATTAGTTAGTTGTTGAGCGGTTCGGATTCAAATGAAAGGAGCACACGATAATTAGAGAGAGAAAGAGTGAAAGGGAGAGAGAGAGGACGAAAAAGTAAATGAGAGAGAAAGTTTGTGGTTGGCTTTGGCACTAAATACAAGTTCAAGGACTCTTCGTCTGGAAGCTGGATGGCTGCAAGGCTATATAGTAATAGAGTGAAACAGGTACACAGTAATAGCTGCTATATAATATAGTAATAGAAGTCACTGGTCGCAGCCTAACATGCTAATCTGAAGCTAGACAGAACTAGACAGTAACCCATTGTACTAGCAGACTCACAGATGATATGCGGAGACCAAGTTATATGTAATGTTGTTTTCATCAGAATATCATTCAATAATACTACATACCAAGAGTATCGGTTCAAGAGTTTCTATTACAGTATATGTATTCATAGCTTCGGAAAGCTAGAGCTACTGTAGTTTGTTGGACCTCAACAAACTATTGCTGTGACCATTTTCCTTCACACTAAATATTGTCTTCCATAAATCCCTCCTCACTAAATTGAAGTAAGCCTACACATTTTATGGGATCAGGTGCTAATTACCTGTTAAATTAACAATAATATTCTTAGTTAATAGCAGACAGAATTAATTCCAATTTGAATTATATATGGTTTTGAATTAATAATTACATTGATTAACTATATAATTTTCAAACAGAGTTGAAAAAAATTGATTATTGAATTCACCTGAATGAATTAGGACAAGAAGTCACTGGAGTAAGATTCACATCTTAAAACGAGAACCAAAATAGAAACATGTTGCACAGCAGTTATTTGATTCAATAATATTATCAACTGAAAAAGTAGGACAACCAGTGACGTTTACAATAATTGAAAAGACAGAGACAGAGACATGAGTTCAACTGAGAGCACTTTACGTTCCATCGGAGAGACCAGTCTTCGAATCTTCATGCTGACCCCAGAAAGGTCAAAGCAACCAACTGACCACAGCAACCCAGCCAGTCAACATTATCAGCTCTAGAAAAATTCCTAAATCGTGACGTATTAATGGATAAATGACTATTTAATTCGGGATGTTACGCTTGAGCTTGAAATCAACTGCCGTTTTATCAGTCATTAAATGTAAGACATAAATTTCACCCAGTCATCAAATGTCATAATGCTGGCGCCTTGAATTAAACCGTTGTAAACAAATGATGAAATGTTTTAGTAAAAGCTCAATTAGATCGAAAATGTGGTGGGAACTTAGAAGTTTACTTCGATCAAACGTTGGTGTAGATATCAATTGGATAGGTGAAAGGCTCGAGAATTAATTGAATTAATTAACGAATGAAAATTTGATAGGCGTTGAACGCTGTTTAATTATGTTTTAGAAGTGGTGAAGCTTGTTCAATAAACCTATTATAATCATTCTGAAGTACTCTTTTGATCGGCGGTTTAAGAAGTTAATGGAACACTTGACCTTACAAAGTTCCATCGTTCAAGTTCCGACTCACTTCAAGCCTTCCTTAGAAGAATTGGAATAACATTAACATCAAGTTGATCAAGACTTCAGTAAGAAACTATGAGTTTGAACGGGAGGAAAATGAACTGGAATACTGTCAAATTTAAGTGGATAGAAGATCAGTCTGATCAATTATGAAAGTGAACCTGAAGACTCTTATGAAATAACGAAATCATTTTAAAGTAAATTGAAATTATGCAGATTACATATCTATTATTAAAATCCGTGCTTTGAGAAATTTTATGATCCACGTTAAATTGTTTTACTAAACAATTTATATATGGATTGCAGAAAATTGGAGGAAGGTTACGCAAATATTATGGAGGAAGATGATAAGAAAGCAGTGTGAATAAATAAAGATTTCGAGAAGATGATTATGATAATATAAAAAACTGATGGAAAAGAAGGAGGAGGAGGAGGAGGAGGAGGAGGAGGAGGAGGAGGAGGAGGAGGAGGAGGAGGAGGAGGAGGAGGAGGAGGAGGAGGAGGAGGACGTGGAAGAAGAAGAAGAAGAAGAAGAAGAGGGAGAAGAAGATAAAAAGAAGAAAGTTGATAGAAGGGAAGAATTTGGAGTCGAAGCAGGAGAAGAGACTAGTAAAAGAGGATGGAGCAGAGTAGTTAGAATATTATAAATGAAAATAATTATTGAAGTTGTGTGATATTCGAAGTGCGTCAAACATCTAAATGCAGCAAGCAGGTCAAACGAATAACATATGGTACTCGAACTCCCCTACTCTTTCAGAAACATCCTAATACTACAATAAGATGCAAGACTTTCGATTACAGAAACAGGATATACCAACTGACATTCGCCAGATGACGTTCTCAATGCACAGAATATCTTACGGCCACAAAATTTTGAGTTAGCCTACGTTAAATTGCTAAAACTAGAAGGAAGACTTTGAAGTTCGCCAAAACGAAAGGTGTTCCAGTCTAGAGGCGCAGAATTAATAGTGTGTTACCCCTCCTTGTGGTAAAGAATTTGGAACTACTTCACCATATTCAAGTCAATATCGATGAAGTAACTTGAAGAAGAAGAAAGAGTAATTTTGGAATAATGAATCATCTTCATTTTTATATATGAATTATGCATCCTTTAACGGGTACAGAGAGTCTGAAAGATACATTGTTTCTGTAATACATTAATTTATTTTCCACTCACATTTAAAAATACACTTCATAAATAAAAACTCCAAAAATGAACTATTCTCCAGCTAATGCCACAAAGTTATTATACACGAAATTAAAAAACTGATTCAATAAATTTTTAATAGTTTGATCAAATGCATTTAAAATCTAACGCAGTGGGAGAAGTAAATTCAATTTAATCTAATCACTGTCCAAAGGGAATGGAAACTATAAAGATCTGAAGATCCATCTGAAAGAGTTCAAATTCCATTGGAACTCCTCACAGATTGCGTAACAAGTTGATTAGTCAAGTCAAGTACAAAATTATCAAGCCAAACTATTAAGCTAAATTATTAGCCAAATTTACCAAGAACAGTTCTAAAACCTAAACGTCGAACTAATAAAATCAACTAGTTCCGTTGATCTAATAACATGTCATCCAATCATCACAACATTCATTTACAGCAACGAATTGGAAAATAATTTTCAGCAAATCAATTTTTTCAGTCATTATTTCCAAGCTGGAGAAAGAAATCTTTGATCATCCATAAAGATTCGCAGCTAAAGGTCAAGCCTGCAACTTGGTTTCAGGCTAATTGGAGATCATTGTTGAAATCCACTGGCAGTAGAAATAAAAATAAATGAAGCTCTAAGTACATTTTACGGGTTGTTATCGAGGTAAGACAGCGATTGAAGTATCTATTTGTATGAGATTAAGATCCTTCTTGGTATGTGATCAACGAACTCTAATCGTAAATAATTTTAAGTAGGAAATAAACGTTGGAAAGTTTCATCTCAGAGAAGTTTTCAGTTTTTTTCTTCATTGCCTTATATTATTTTCTTCTATCGGTTGCATGGAAGAGCTATCATTATTAGCCACTTGTGCTGATATCAATCGACCGCAAAAACACACCAATCAAAACGGACCGTTCAGGCTTAGTTGCGAGGTGGGATAAAAACTCAAATTATTTCCGCGAATCACCGCCTATCAAAAACAGATTCAAGAGCTCTCGTCGTGATCCTCTCTCACTCTCTCTCTCTCTTTCTATGCTCTCCTGAGATGGCACACAACAGTTTAGGTCAGAGTGAGGACGTGAATTCTAAAGTGGTTGTAACATTGTTAAAAGAGCAGTAAAGGCATTCAAAGAAGTTTGGAACCGTAATCGAAACCGACCAACATTACTAAAAATAGTAATAAGAATATTAATTATAATTAAGAAAACAATCTCCTATACGAATTCATCTATTCCGTTCCTGATCAAAACGAGATCCACTTATGGTTGTGAAACCAACATGAAGTAAATCATGTAATACTATACTTGAAAGCTGACTGAAAAATACTAACCAGCACATCAGTTCAACTTAATCATTCTTGAATCTTTAAAAAAAAATCAACGACTACAAAATAATTATTTATTTTGATTGTTGATCAATTGGAATGTCTCAAGTATACTAGTAATTGTAAGCTTACTGCTTTCAATTGGCAGTGTCTTCAAGCTCCATTGAAGAGTGATGTGAAAGACGTTTTCACTGATCACTGATGGTGGGCATAAATATGGGGTCTTATATGTATTACCATAGACTAATGTATAGTTAGTTAGTCTATGGTATTACCCATACATAGAGGTATTTCAGGTAATTGAAGAGTCAAGTGATATAAGAAAATGAAGTACGTACCTTTTTTCTATTCCTATCACCAACCTTTTTTGAAAAAAATTAAAATTTAGGATGAGTTCCTTAGACTATATCAGACACTATTCACTCAAATTTAATCGAATAACCTGACTATCCTAACCGCTTGTTGCAAGCATACGCACACTTTAATGGCAATATTATACACATTACATTACATTCAATCAACCAAACGAGATCAATTTAGTTGACAATTCAGTCTCTTCGGAAGATGAGTCTGGGAACCAAGCAAATCTCCAATCTCCATACCGACTACCAAACATTGCAAGCCAACTGAATAAGAAAGCAGATATTCCGGTCCTGCCGACATTTTCTGACTATTAGCAGGATTTATGGATCCAACCATTGTCATTGTCTTTTTAACGGACCTAAAATGGCACCCATTAGCCACTTTACTTCACTCTATCCTCTTGTCTCCAATACCACAACATTTAGAAAACCTAACATTTCCAGTAAACGCAGTAATTCACACAGCACCTCAATAAACAGCAGTGAAAATATTGTGAACAATTATGGGCTCATTATTTTCATTAGTAGTAATGTTCACGCATATCAAGAACTTGCTCAAGCACGTAAACAAACTTTCCAGTTTCCAGTGTAATCAACAAGCAAGTGGATAATTTTACTATTCAAGAAGCAATGAGTATTAAACGAAAGTGGAAGAAACCAGACGAAATTAGTATTGCTATAACGTTTACAAGTTTTGCTATACCATTCTAGATATAACAAAAAACACAAGAGCTGTAATGAGGTAATTATTAGGTGACTGTAAGTTGAAATTTACTAATTACTCTTATACAGCACTTACAAAATACAATAAAATACATATACTTTAAATCTAAAAGTATAATACACACAGAAGACAAACAATTGTCTTATTATATTATTAATATCTCTTAATGTGAAATCCTTTTACCCTTTCCACATATCTACAGATTCTACAGTACTCCTTATACCTTTATTTATACTTATAATGTCTTAAGAGTGTATTTTCTTGTACCACACAGTTTGAAAAAATGGAGATAATCGATATGATAATGACATTGTTTCTAGTTCTAGTCGATGATTGTCAATCGACTCCACAAAGTATAGCTCGTTCACGTTGTATATAGCTCGTACAACAAGTTACAGCTTTTTACCATGTTCAAAGTGTATAACATTTCATATGCTCTGAACAAGATTAATTAATTAACCGATCATGATACGGCTGCATCATGATTGACGAATTCTTATACACTCTCTTCGTTTAAAACAAAGCTGTAATGAGGTAATTATTGTCAGTCCAGGTGCCTTAGCAAAGGGAACGGACTGTAAGTTGAAATTTACTAATTATTAAAAAAAAAACGTAATAAAAGAAATTGAAAATACAGAATTAAAAAAAAAAAAAAAACAATTTGATGAAATTTAAAACTGAATAAAATACACTTAATGTGATCAGATTTTTGAGATTTATCTCGCACTATTTAGGCTAGTACAGTAGGTATTTGAATCCACTATCTATTTCACTACTGTTGTAACTTGAATCAGCAGGCCACAGTGGCTGACCAAAGAGGCAATAGTCTTGTGCAACCGAACAAGGTCATTACACCGGCCGGTAATCGAAAATCAGCCACTATAGTGCCACCAAATGCACCATGAAGTCAACATTGAATAGGAACGTGTTGGTGCAGTTGGATCCCAGTTTAATAGATTCGATGATTAGATAGTCGACCTGACAGACATTACATTACATTCGAGTCCTTGAAGGCGTTTCCATCAACATCCCATCCAACAAACACAACCTTGAATTCTCAGTGAACGTGTTAAGGTACCCTCAAACTAGATTTACACTGTTATAACCATAGAGAAAGCATAGGACTTGTTCTAATGCTTTCTCTATGGTAAATTAAGTAAGTAAAAACTATATAAACCGCAGCCAAACATGATATGTATGTTTAGTGAGTGAGTAAAACAAAGATATTGATGGAATTTTATGAAATTTTTCAAAAACTTCATAAGAAAAAACTCGAAAAACGATCTTAATTAACTTACTAATTTACTGAAAACTTACAAATTTACTCTGTGAAAGCCATCTCAGTTGTTGCTTCTCGGGATTCAGCCACTTTCTGAGTGGAGTGTCTTTTCGAGCTGCAAATGCAGGGTTTGTTACAAATTGAACATAAACGTTAGCAGAAGATTCGAAGTGTCATAGAAAATTGAGATCTCTGAATCACCTGTGCCGGTGGGGTATTAACTTCAATAACTATGACGTATTGAGGAGTACTTGGGAGCCTACTGTATCGGATTGGCATTGGTCTTCCCGGGATTATATACGTATCAAGGAGTTCTACTTGTTCAGGAACAATAATATCAGGGATTTTGATGAATTCAGGCTCTGCTCAACATTGATGAATCAACATTATCTCAACTAGCAAAACTATTATATAATATTGATACAAAAAACACATTAACTACCGTACTCCTTTCGTCAAATTCAGGCGTTTGACCCCTTGCTAATAAATGTTATCTTGTTTTAAAAGCTCAAACCACCGAACACGACTTAGCAACACATCACAAACGAAAACCAGGGGCCTGCTTCATAAAATGTTAGAAGTCCTGTAAAAACAGAAAATAGGCGAATACACACTAGACATGAATAGGACTGCCTAAAATCAAAGACATTTCTACCACTATAGATTAAATTATCTTTTCTACAGTGCAGTAAACTTGAAAGTACAGTGTACGTCCGCCTTTGTCCTGTATTACGTGACTTCTAATTTTGATTTAACCAGGCCCCATATTCTCAGAGGGCGATAAAAAGTGTTAACATGATTAGACTGATCCTGTTTAATGTCACGAACACAATAGCACGCCAAATGATGCTGCGCTAACCCGTTGAACCGTTAACGAACTTGAAGAATCAGTTCAGCTCCAGCTCAGCTCTAATCTTCAATCTCAAATATTTACGACTTTGACCGAGTTCAGACAAGGTTATAATTGAAATTGATAACTGAAATTTTACAACGTTGAATGGAGGAGTCAAAAGCTTCAATTTGGAGCTGGTCTGTTATTAAAAAAAGAATGGCTCCTATTTAATGTTCATCGTACTTGAATTATTTGTCCCGCGGGGCAGCTGTGTTGTGGGTCCTTGTGCTTGCTGGTGATTCGCGCTATTGTTCATCAAACTCCTCCTCCTCACCACTTCCTTCTTACTCCTCTTTCTCTCGCTCTTCATTTCTCTCCATCTCTCTCTATTATTGTCTCTTTATTATACTATTCCTCTTCGCCAATTTATTTGTATTTCATATTTTTCACTTTGTTACCATAATCTCTCTATGTTAATTTGTTACTAAATTGCTCTTTGGCTTTTTATCTTCTATTCTGTTATTATGTAAGTTTTCTCTGCTACTCTCTTTCTTCCTCATAATTCTCTCTTTAGAATTATTTTTCTATGATTATCTTCTGCTTATCATTTCATTCTCATCCTCAAGTCTCTCTGACTTGATAACATCGTCTCTCTCTCTCTTTTCTATTCTTGTACTTCTCTCTCTTTCGTTCGCCCCTTTTCATTGAGTCACATTTCTCTCTTTATGTTCTCTCTGCCTCAATCTCTCACTTCTTATTACCTTTCACTCCGATTTCTTCAATTATTTTCCACCCCTTTTGATTGTTACACTTTTTACTACATTTCTCCATTCATGTTTTTCTGTACTTCTATCTCTCTCACTTCTTATTAGCCTTCCATCCACTCTGATTCGATCAATATTCTGTACTCTCTTCATAAATTTCTCTCTATTCTGCTCTTACTTATTCACTTCTATCTTTCTCCTCCTAACACCACTCCACCATTGACATTTTTTCAACCCTCTTCAAACTTTTCTCTCTTTTGCTCACAGTTTTTCCCCCCTTCCTTTATCTCTCTTCGTCACTATGTTATCTCCCTCTTACTTCTTTTCTTCTTCATCCTTCATATCTCTTTGTCACAAGGTTATCTCCCTCTTACTTATTTTCCTCTTCATCCTTCATCTCTTTTTGTCACAAGTTTATCTCCCTCTCACTTATTTTCCTCTTCATCCTTCTTCTCTTTCCATCTCTTTGTCCCGTGCCCCTTACTGAGAACAATACCGAGTCGACCCCCCTATGCTGCAAACAGGCTGTCGCTGTTTTGGTGCATGCAATATGGCGTTGCATTTATTTAATCGAAAACAAAAAGCCGACTACTCGCCGCTCTCTGTCGTGCCTTGTTTCAATTATTATTGTCCCCAAAACACAGCGCGAGCTCAAGTGCCCAAAACGTGATCCTTGAACGCACACAGGCAGGACCCAGGACGAGGATCTGTTCACAACTTGCCACGAAATTGTGATCTGTGTGCCTATGGAAATTAGGTGTACGTGATTAGAGTTTAGAACACATAGAATCAAGCCGACTTGCATTCAAAAACACACGTGCTGATGCAGAATGGTATAATACGCTTTCATATTATGTGAGAATAGAAGACAATTTCATATCGACAGTAAAAATATAAATAACATTCTAGTGGTTCAGAATTCAGAACACACCTGGAGCTGTAAATCCATTCACCACTCATCATCCTTCCTATTATTCACAGATTAGCTTATGTGGGGTATCACCACAGCAAACAGGATTGTTCAAAGCACTCCTCATTTACAACTTATCTCATTTAGGACTTTCAATAGTTACAAATTCATTTTATAGATACCTAAATTGCAACTTATTTTTCTTTGAATGTTACACTATGACGTGTTTAGTTTAGAAAAAATGAAATTGTAAGAGCATATTAACCAGTTGTTGTTGTGACTCAATGCATTCAAAAGATTCTAAAGATGAAGATATTTCAGATCGAAAGATTAAACTGAGCAGAATTTGCAGGTATAACATTGTATTGCAGTACAGCATTGAAAATTTTGGGCTCAATAAAGTGAAGAATAAGTTTCGGTCACAACAGACTTTCCATAAAATAGTATTTTAAATGTTATTGGAACAACATCTATTGAGACCAAACCACTTGAATAAAATAAACATATTCACTTTCCTCAACTATTTAATCAAATACTTCAAAAATACGACGCATCAAAGGTACAAGAGACATGATTAAACAATAAATAACACATTTTAAAATTCAGGATAATGGATTATTCCTCCAAAGATTCAAAGACAGCTATGAAGGCGAGCTTGCAAGAAACAGGTAGTATTCATAACAGTAGAGTCTAGTTCAATGATATGGCAAGCTACGTGCCTGAAATTAACATTACCACAAGTAATTCAGTATACCTGAGTCATATAATTTCAATGGAATAATCAAGATTATAGAAACTATTCATTCACTTTCATAGTACCGTGATGGGAGAAAATTTACACACTAATTGAAATCTGTTTTGCATTGCGACAAGGTAATAAAACACTAGCCGATCCTACAGAAAGAAAGTAGGGCTCACTGTGAGCTTTTACTGTTTTACTATTACTTTAATCTTGAGAAAATAAATCTCTCTTACACCGGTAGGTAACTTGATAACAGAACTCATCAGTTATGTGTGGGAGGAAGAATACAAGTCAGTTGATACTATCACACTCTCTCCTTGACTTATTTTTTCTCTCCTTGTCTTTTCTCTCACTTTTATACTTCTCATCTTTTTATTAGATATAATTTTCTATTTACAATCTCACTCTCTTATCATTTTCACTCTGTTTCTCTTCACCAACAAAAAACGAATTCACAAAAACTCAACCGTCTTGCCTTCTTCTTCTACTTCTTTTCTTCTTCTTGTTAGTCTTCTTCTTCTTATTCTTTGCTTTGTCCCCCTCAAAGTCATGTTTTAACCTTTAAAATTCATTTTCCCTCTCTCTTTGTTGACTTTCTTCAAACTCTACTCCTAATTTTTCTCGCTTCTCCGACTTTTCTCCTTTTTCTTCTTCTTCTTTGATCTCCCTTTTGGCAATCTTCTCATTCACATCTTGTACAATCCACCATTTCAAAATATTTTCTTCATCAATTTTTCCTCTCCCTCTTCTCATTCCTCAACATTTTATGTTTCTCCTCATCTTCGTTTCTACTTTCTTTTCTTCTTCATCATCACCATCATCATCATTTTCTTTTTCTCCTTCCCATATTTTCTTCATCTAATAAAAACATTCAAACCTCTTCATTGATTCCTCTTTCTTAATCTTTCCTATTCTTCTGCTCCTCCTTCCTGATCACTCTTCCTTCTCTTTCTCTAATTCTTGTTTTCAACTTTCTCTTCTTCTTTTCCTCCTTCTTCATCTTCACAAGAACCTTTCCTCATTTTTACAATTTATATTCGATTTCCCAGGTGTGAACAAAAATGTAAATCATAAAGCATGAGTTGAATGAAGCATTCACAATATTTTTGTTATGTGAGAACTATCACATACGAACACAATACTAAAGTGGTTCACTTTCCTCGAGCATTGCCAACAATAGTTGCTAATTGATAGGAAACAAACGTTTTCATATTTACTGACAACTGAAAAGGATGTTTGCTTGAAGAAAAATATTGTATCGCATTCAATAAAGTATTGAATCAACAGATACAAGACACAATCCAATTTAACCTGTGTTCTATTATAATTGCCGTATTGTTTTGCCTGAGGATGTTGATTCAGTTTCATCTCTGTTACAAGGTCGGCTATTCAGTTACCAAAATGTACAGTCATAATAATTTAAAAGAGGCTAGATTCATCAACACCACTACTGTATTCGTAAAAGTATGATATTGTTCTTCTTCGAATAGATTTGAGAACATTGATAGAAAAATTATGATACTCAAGTATACCTGCTTAATTTTTAGGCTTTCTTCCTCACAACAATTTACAATTATTGTATCACATCACATTCTAGAAATTTTTTCAAAGTCCACGTTTATTCTCAATTTGCTACAAAATTGAAGCACTTGAACAATAAATTTTAGGCGATTTATCAATTATTAACAATACAGGCTACAAGCTGGATAGAATAAAAATAACACGAGCATAATTATGTAGAATGTAGAATCAAAGACAATAGATATTATTGTATTTGTATATTATACCGTCTTTGGTAGAACATAGGTGCACAAAACCTTCCGAATCTCTACTACCATTGACGTACCTATCCAATAACAATACTACAGTTTTACTGTTTTAGTAATATTTCTTTAAAACAAAAGAGATCTTAGAAAGATTTCAAATACAATACAGTGCTTCCAGTTCAAACTTCGTACCTCGGTACCTGAATAAAAATTCTGTATTCCCTTTCAGAGCTTCTGATACATTCATTACTTCTAAACATTCTAGAACAGTTCCTGCTATCTAATAACAATACAGTGATGTTATCAATATTTTTGCAATAAAATCAAACCGAAAGAAGTCAAGGAAGAAAAATAATGTGGAAGATGGGTGTGTGAGTCGTTAAAAAGCGACTTTTTCCACTACAGTCAAGCAAGACAGGCAGACAACAAAGACTGCATGGGCCGGCCCGCAATAAATTCAGCAATTTCAAAGAACTTAGCACACCATAGGGCACAGTCGGTAAGGTATAGAAATATACCGTAGACGGTATAATATACTGTACCACCTGAGCTACACGCTGAGTTTCTGGGACTGGTGGCTTTATGAGTTACACACTTTAGCATGGGACCGCCCACATATAAGCGAACAAGCAACCATTCATAATCCCAGATTCCTATTGCTGGTCACACATCTATTGATGGAGCTTGCATTTTTTGGGTACTTGCTGGGTGAGTTGGACAGGGTGAGTAGTGAATGTTGAGAAAAAGATTGGACACAGGTATGTGCTAAAGGAATGGATTGAACAGGTATTTTGTATTGAATGAAAACAAAGGCGAACTGCGGCTAAATGGAGTGAATGACAACTTACAAAATAAGTTACTAAACTTATCTTACGCATCGCTGGTCTGATAATAAGCCGAAGTTATCAGGTTCGATTGCAGTTGACTGCAAGATATTTTTCTCATGCCTTTCTGAACTTGATAACATTAAACTATGGATTTAAATATTCTTAGCACTAACGTCTTATCTGCAAGGGTCCAGCAGATCCCAGTGTTTTATTGACGTTCATGTTTTCAAAGTTCATTCTCCTTATTTTTCCATACATCTCTACCGCTTCATTTTCGAAGGCTGAGGCCCATATGCCCATCTTCATTCAAACTAAGTCTAACAAAACGTAGTTTTAAATTGGATTAAAATATAAATCCACTTAAAATTGGTTTGAAAACAGAAAATCTACAGTTTAAACCAAATTTAACCTTTAGTTTGTGAAACTTGGTGCATACGGGCATTAGAAAATTATCAATTTCTCCTATCTTGTACTTGGGGTGCTTTTTTCGAAGCCAAAGACAATTTATTTTTCAAAATCCGAAGAACAAAGAAATTGTATCACATTTCCGAAATGAACAGGGTGATTCATTTGAACAACATGTCTTCCACACAAAATCTTGTCCGCCCTCACAATCCCAATGCCCAGTGGCCCAGTGATGTCAACAATCTATTTCTGTGCAGATATCTGCTCCTTCCCATCCATGCCAAAGCTCTTCCGTGTAAACTGCGTCAAACGAAAGTAACATCAACAGTTTTCAGGTCATTAGAATGATTCATGACCGTTTTTAAATAATGGATCATCATGAAATGCTATCAATCACGAAACTTCATACAAGTAGGAGCTCGATATTTGATGCAAGAGATATGAAAATGATATTTATTCATTTTATTGTAAATTGTACTCGTATTTCTGATGAACCGATCAAAATTACTGGAAAAATAATCAGTCAAAGTAGTACGTCGTATTTGTTTTATGATGTTTTGCCAAATTGATCTATATTAGAAGAAAAAACTTGCATTCATTGAATCTGCCTGAAACCACTACTGCCTGAATTTGTATTTAACCCAATCATTCCCTGAGATGAATGATTTTCAATAATAATAATACCCCTTTGAACAATGCCCCTTTGTAAAATACATGTGCTATAAATGTAAATAGATGATACAATAATTTACATGATGATGATGTTTCACATGCATTCTTTTTTTTCATTACTGAAGGTACATCTTATACAATCATTCTATCAATCTTTCTTTGTTTATTCATCCGTAAATACACGAGAAGATTGAAAAAACAAAGAGCTCCATAAGAGCCTGCCTGAGATGATTCAATAATAATACGAAAAGAAAGAGGAAAAATACGATTTCGAGTAATAGAAACTGAGATGCTACCAAGACTAGTAGGCTACTAAAAAATTGATGACACATCTGCAATATTTTTACAATACTTTTCACTGTACCAGAAGAATATGATAATGACCTTCGCAACCACAGAACACGTTTCATAAGCTTTAGGGAAATTCATCACTCACTCCACCGTCAATTTGTGTTTCAGTAAGCTCATAGATTATAAAATATTTATACACTTTGAATGTTTGCTGGTTGCTGACAGAATTCACATGCTATATGCATCCATTTCAATTTCTGACAGGATAATCCCCAACACATCTTAAATGTATGTGCTTGGTAGCCTATTTCCCTCTCCTTCCTGTGCATTAGAACTAAGCAGGTCTGAATCAGCAACATCAGAGTGGAAACCCCACTTCAGTTCAGAATTTATTTGTACTGTTATTTCGGTGGCTATTCTTGTGTGCCATTTTGACTCAATGCCAGCATTCTTCTCTTACCTCTTTCTCCTGTTTTCGCATTCAGTCGCTGAAAAAAGCGTCGTCGTATGAGTGGAATGACTTAAACTTGAAAGATTCAGTCAAGTTTGAGAAGTTACTCAAGACAGTGGTTTTGATCGATATTATGCATGTCATAGGTATGTTAAGGTGTTCTGGAGCATTGCATTATTCAATTAAATGTATAAATATGTATGTATTGATGTATTAAATATGTTATTATGTATTCAATACCTATGATTAAAGGAAGGTTCAAATTTTGTTGAAAATCCTCAAGGGTTAAGGAGCTGAATATAATAATATGTACTGTATTGAATTGCTACAAATTTATGCAAAGCTGGTTAAAATTTTGTAGAAAATTATCAAGATTAATAATATCATAGAATTCAAATATGATAATATTTTCTCAATTTTCTAAAACCAAACGCCATTTTTTGACCACTATAAATCGTTGGCAGTGATCTCAGTTACAGAGGAATTATATTGAAATAGTTTTCTTCTAAGATTTATCAGATTTTGGATAAAGGCTGGATTGAGAGGATATTCCCAGAAACATTGAAAAAATCGTAAGTTTGCTTTCCCGAAAATTATGAACAGGGTTAAAAGAGTACAGTATAGGTCCAAATGACATGACTACACAACCCAAAGTTACTACAATATATTTTTCCAATTAATAAATTCACTAATAACATTTTATGGATGTTGAAGCTTTTTGTGTAAATGGACCACTAGAGGGTAACACACTTGTACAGTGTAGTTGATGTACAGGCAACTGGCATAAGCCAATAAATAAAGCCACTTAAAACTAATATTAAGCTATTATAATTTGGCAAATTGAGTTATTCCACGTTCATGAAATATTTGGTAATTAGCCAGCCTAATTTCGAAATAAAATGGCATGAAAAATCCATTCAATAGACTGCAAACCGAGACACACTTTTTTCCCACAGTTCAAATTTGTAACGGACGTTTTTTTGAGACGGCCATTACACAGACGCAATGTCAGTAAAAGACTGAATTTCTAACTGCATTCTCACTGTCCAGAAAACTAATTGCTGATGCTTTTATGGCGCGTAAACAAATTACTATACTGTTATTACTATACAATTATGTTACTATACTGTGTTTTTGGGCTATTAAACGTGTAGACGAGCCTTTGCAAGCAGAGTGGTTTGCGAACGAGTACTTTGTTTCGCTACTTCAGAGACTACAGCTACAACTGAGACTTTGTTAAGTTTCAAATGTAATTAGACAATTAAATGCCGGGATTTGAACCAGTGTGTAGTCAGGGATCCTTGAAGATCTGCTCTGAATCTGACAAACAACCAGTAGGCTACCACTAATGCCACAGTGGAAAAGAAATGAGAAAATAAAAATTAGAAAAAGAGATAATAACGATGCAGAATGAAGTAAATGATGATGAATAAAGAAAGGAGAAGAGAACTTGAAAGGAATTTTTAATTATAGAGAAGGAACAATAAATTAAGAGAACGGTGATGAAGGAAGATTGATAATGAGAATGCAACACCGAAGGTGGAAGAAGTCAGAAAAAGATAAGGACAGGACAATCCATGAAAATTGTTGATAGTGGTGTCTTACAAGAATGGAATACATGGAATAGGTGAGAGTGAAATGGAACAAATGAGAACGAGAAACAAATTAATGATGAAATGAAGAATGGAAGGATAAGAAATAGGAGAGAGTGAAGGAAGAGGCAAACTAATAGAAGAATATGTTGCTGAGTATTAAAAGAAACATAATAGAATTAGAATGACAGGAAGGAGGAAAACTATGATTCCGAATAGGGACAAAATACAGAAATGGAGAGAAATAAAAATGGTGATTATTAATGAGAAGTAAGATGAATTTTTATTGAATTTTCAAATCCCTCTAGAATTTAGTAATGCCTCTCATATGATGCATTTTTACTGAATTTTCAAATCCTTCCAGAATTTTTCAAATCTCTTCCTCAGACTTTATTCACGGAATAACTACGCTCTCATCTTTACAATCAATGAGTTTTATAAGTTTTTACACGTTCTTTACACTAAGTTTTCCACTTACTTTCAAGACAATCCGGTCCGATCACATGTATTTTTGTCAAGTCGCTTCTCAACTGACTTGTTTTCCAAATGGAAAGCATTATAATAATTGTCGTACTGGTGTCACTTTATGTTCACGACTCAAGCTGAGAGAAATTTATTATTTTCACAACTAAAATTCACTTTCATGCATCATGTTGAAATGAAAGTTGTCAACAGCAACAACGTAAAACGTTTATTGAAGCTCAACTTGAGCACTTGTTTGTAATTCTTTAAATAATTCTGCTTTTCTACAAGATTGACACATACAAAGCATCTTTTAAAGCCGGTTACAAACGAAGAGCCTCTGATTACCTGTATTTCTGTACTGGTAGCACTTGCATCAGTTCATGGAAGAAATCGGTTTTCTTTTCAGAAAAAAATTACATTTTCTCACTTGAGTAAGCAAAATATACCAAAATATTTAATTTTGTAAATCGTTGTATTAATCGTCTTTATTGGAGACACAATTACTAATTATTGAACTTAACAGAAGTTCGGAGTACAGGTAGAAAGAAGTCAGGGAAGGTCTTCCTTCACTTGATTAGATGACACATATCATCACTAGATTAGAATAATAAATATTCCATCATTCCGTCAATTAATCTATCCAGCCTACTTACTCACAAAATTATTTGAACTTCCTCAAGAGCTCAACCTATGCTTTTCTGGAGGTTTCATTGTTTCAATATTATAATAATACAGTATTTACGAAACTTTCTCCAGTTTATGATTTTCATCTTAGCACAAGATTAATTTTAGTTCATGAGAAATGTTTTGTTTCATTCTAGAAAAAAATGGCAATGGAATTTGATTTGATTTTCCCATGAAACTTTGAAATCCGACGAGATGTTACATTTTTGGCACGCAGCACTCCTATTGGCTACCACATTCCTCCTTCTTGGAACGACGACCGTAAACTACAAGACTTGTAAGTTTATTACAAGTACTCATTTCTCCTCCCTCTTCTTTCTTTCTTCTCTTCTCATTGCATCCACGAGTTTCCTTTTTTCTCTCTTTTCCCTTACACCTCTTTCTCTTTTTAAACGCATTCTTCTCTTTCTTATGACGTCACCAGAACGGCAGTCATGACCGGAATTCTATTTTTGACTAATCTTGTGTTTTTCCTGTCATTGCTCCTACATACGGTAGGAACAAGTGCTCTATCTTTCAATAATTTTTAACAGACTCCTCAGAACTATTTTATAAAATAGTTCTCTATTTGCACAAAAAGAATCTTAAATGGAAAACACATATGAAAAACACAGTTCAAGCCGTACTGCAGAAAAAGATTTGTTTCGCCAACTCATTGCTTGAGAGTACTTAGCAAAATATCCTGTAATATAGGCCTATCCTGAAATAATATAGGCCTACTCTTCTATTAACTTAATTAGAACTAAATTGTTCATTAGTAAAAGTGAAACATGCCAGGAAAATTTAATTAAAGATAATAACTATTGGAAGGTATCTAACATTCAAGATTGAAACCTATAAATAGATTGATGAGGAATTACCTATAATAACAACCTATAATAATTGATAATTTACACATGGCCAATTTCACAAAAGACATTAAATGAAACTGCCGTTAAGTAATTCATTCAACAGCACCAATGAAACAGTTTCCCTATTGCGCTCCGTTGAATCCATGTTGAGAGGGATAAATTCAGTTAGCTATTCATGCACCTGGCCCCTAATATAGTTATTAATATTGCAGCTATTTGTTAACCATTACATTCATTATCACGATAATTATTTCATTCCGTTATCAGCATTAAAGAACTCAATATTATCATAACTGTCCCAGTCTAATTTCATGCAGCCTTCAAATCCGATTTAAGGACGAGTAAATTGTCTTTCAAGCTCAGATAAATTGGCAATAAGTTCTTGATTTGAAAACCCCATCGAACACATAATTATTTGCTTTAGATGGGAAAAGAAAGTCATTACCAGATAACTTCGATAATGAACAACCAACACAGAGGAAAGTCAGCAGTCAAACAAATTGACAACGCAATAACAATCACTTGCAGGACCTACTAGGAATCTAACAGCTTTCCAAGCCTACTGAGGCTAGAACAATGGATTTACAGCACCTACAACAATATTGCAGTTGGGGCCACGATTCAATTAAGGGAAAGCCTATATTTATAATTCTTCGACAGGCATTACCTTCACTAATTCATCAAAGAATTACTAATCATTAAGGCGATCATCAAGTAGAAGTAATTCACCAATTATTGAAGAAAGAACTTGAGGTTGGATGAACCGTCTGATGAAGAGGAAATGGGTTGATTCAAGGCAGTAAAAAAGTTTACTTTCCTTTCTCCTTCGCTTCGACATCTTCAGTGTACTCAATAGCCGGAAAAGATGCATTTCTAACGAGATAAATGCGAAAAACTCAGGCAATTTCTGAAAGTGCAATGCCATCAGCATGCTTTTCTTTCCCACTATTATCAGTGCAACGTTATTTTTTGTCTCCCTAATAACGCTATCATATTATTTGAAAAGTGTAATGGTACTGTGAATAGTGTCTTCTACGCTATAAAATTCGAAAAGTGTAATGATACTGTAAATAGCCTCTTCTACTAATCATGATAACTTCAGTTTGCCTGATCGGGTGAAACATTATCAAGAAAGTCGTAAAACCAACAACACGTTCCTAGAAAAACATTGACAAGAAAAAGGCAAACACATTCGGTTAGTTGATTCAAGTAGAACTAAAAAAACTCTTAGATATAGTATGATTTGGAATAAACCTATTGTTTAAATAGTTGAATGTTATTGGAGAAGATGATTACTGAAGAAAAAAATACAGATTGAAGAAAACTATGTGGTATCAAGGAATTTGAAGAATAAAATCCTTTTTGCTGTAAGAAAATTTTGTTTGAAAAAAGTGGAAATCTGATAGCATCAAAACAATTTACCATTGTAAAATTTGATAAATAGAACCATCGTGGTGAATGATGCATATGATGAGAATGAGATGGTGGTATGAAGTATAATATCTAATCTCAAATATTATTTAAAAACGAAACTCTAGCCAACGAAAAAATATTTTTAAACATTTTTCCAAACAGCTGAATTGATTGTTACTAGTAAGTTACTGTAATTGCGTATTCATTGATAGCGTAAAAAATGATGAAACATCAGAACAAACTACGATATTACGGTATGCATGCATCTCAATAATGTTTCAAATCTACTCTGTTTTTGGAAATACTGAATACGAACCAAGAAAGAGTGTTGAAAGATCAGCAAAATACGTAGACAGCTGAAACAATAACGGAAAATAAGAATAAGCTGAATTATTTACAGAGGCAACACTTGAAAACATCGCCTAACTTTTTATTTCAACACTTTTCCATCAAGAATAAATTTCTGCAGTCCAAATAAAAAAACTATTACGATAAAGAGGTCATTGTAATAAGTTAGTTTTTGTCAAACCACCTGAACCAAATTTAAAACAGGTAACGACCCATTAAAATAAACAGACCAGTCAGTAACCCATCCTCAGCCATTCAAGAAGCTCCTCAAAGTACAAAGAAACAAGAGTACTAATGGAATCGATTAATGTGCACATTTCACAGGTTGCAAAGCATACACGTTGGAAAGGTGTCAAAAATCACCCGCTAATGTTTACTTTGAACAAGAAAGGTGCCTAGAAAAACAGCATTGATCGTGGGTGTTTGATTTCTACCTCGAATGCGGTCAATCACTTTGGCACTGCTTACAACTTTTATCCAAAACGCATTAACGTGTTCTAAAATTTTCTCAAAATGTAACACAAACTGTATAGTTTAAGTTCAATTTTTTTAAACTGATACTGTACAGTTACACTATTTCGATCCAGACAAAAAACGTCTATCCACCGGTTTAAAAATTATTGTGATTTATTATAATGTACTTTGATTGAACTTACTAATAGAAAAACAGAACTTACTAACAGAAAAACAGAAATTGCTAACCTTTGAAGAAATTGATTGGCTAGTTTCCCATACTCCCAGTTTCCAAGTCGAAATTTCCATGCTAAATTTAGTTAGCACTAAAGATAGCTTTAAAATGACTGTGTTGATTTTATGGACATTAGTGCTGGAGCTTTAATTACCGCAGGGTTATGATTCTTGCTCCTAATTGTCAGCAAACATAAACATAATAAACTAATTCGGCCCATAATTATTACGGTCTTGAATTCAAGTCATAAACCATAGTTTGCAGAACAATGACATAAATGTTTTATGATCTGCGCCAACAAAATTAAGATGTTATCATGTGAGTATATGGTATTGACCTTGCTTCAAATTACTATGATTCATTTTTCATGTCCTAGAACGGGTGAAGCCTACTTGTACTCTTCCTAGTATGTAATATTATGTCACGTTTTCTTCCTCAAAAAGAAATCGTGTAATGAGAAGTGACGTCACATAGACATAAAAATCAAGTAGCTTTTGGTATGAAATTGATTAGTTCCCACTTAATAAGGTGTTAAAAAGCTCACCATCTTAACTTTTAATTTCTGTCCAATAAAATAATCTTGAAATTGAATACCTGGCTTGTTAGTACCAATACCCTAAACATGCACACCAAGGTCTGCTGTTTTGAAATAAAGTAGTTCATTTATATTATCATAAAAGATATTATCTAGTGTATGCCTTTGCTGCTCAGTAAAAAAAAATACCGAAAATTGATGAAACTTCGCCTACTGAAGCATATTTTCATTCAATTTAGAAGGTTAAGCACATTTTCGTACATAGATTTCTTGCTATAGAAGAGCACATCATTTATGGTTTAAAAATTCGAATAAAATTTCATGATAAATAATGTAATTAGAAAACAATAGCAATATAGAGGTTTCAATGTAGAGTTTCTCTGTTATAAATCCTTAACTTCCTAACTAAAAGTCAATGCTGCGCGAATATGACTGTGTGGACTGAGACAAAAATGAATGAAAGTGGAAATAATGAGTAAGAGAGTTGAAACAACAGAAAAATTAGAAATATAAATTGACATTGGAAAGAATGAACAAATGAAAGGAGATGAAGCAACAACATTAAAGCCATTAGAAGCAGAGTAGGCTAGGTTGAAATTATAATATCTTCTTTTTTTTAATTCAGCACATGAAAAGGAGAGGGTACAGAGAGAAAAGGGAAAGAAGAGGGGGGGGGAGAGAGAAAAGGGAAAGGTAAAGAGGGAATAGAAAAAGAGAGAATACAGATATTTTATTGAGCGTATGGCTTTTAATAGAGGGGAGACCCGAGTGGGGTATATAGATAAAGATAAAGAATGAGTAAGTGATAGAGGCTGTTTATAACCTAGATACCCTCAAAAAAGAAATACAGACACAACATCTGCATAATGCAATCAATCTGGTACAACCCAACTCTATGCTAGCAATACAACACTTGAAAAACAATAACAAAGACTCAACGAAAAAACCTGCCCATCCCATACCTGTAATCCAATGAATCAGAATTAATAACAACGCACATAAACTAGATGAAAGACGATAGCACTAAACAAATAGCAGACCATAATGTAACGGAATACTGTATGAAAAATGAAACAAGACCGTGTTCTAGTACCCAGCAGATATAGGTACAATAGGGTTTGAAGTATTTTTTCTTGTACTGAAGATTCATTCATGTGAGTTTACATACTGCAACCTTGAAAGACACTCGAAAATTCTTCTTAGTTTATTCCTCCGTCCAGGAGAGCCGAGAATCAACCAACAAGAATAATAAAATTACCGTGATCCTGTTTTAATTGTTTCCTTTCAGGCTGGATTGTTGGGAAGCGACTTTCTCATGGCTGTAATTTAGTGTGCAGTACATAGGTGTTGGAGAAGAAGGAGGAGATAGCGGAGTTTCATTGAGACTTTCGACCTCATTTGAACTAGAGTTCATTAATTAATGAATCTAACAAGTCAATTCCCAAAGAGAGTATGTTCAATTCTCATGATAATATACTCAGACTTCTTGTGGTTTGGCACAGACAATACCATTTTATAAAGTTTGGAAAAAATATGTATAAAGTATGTTATGTTGTGATTCCTATATTGTTATTGTCAATTTGAAATTGTATGACTACTGTGAAACATACCTGGTTATGTACATGCAGAGAATACCACCAATTCAATAATATTGAAACTGAATTGATTTGAAACTTCTTCTTTATTGCTCATAAAACGTATACACACTATACATAAATATTAAACGAAAAATATATATGAACAATAAAGCCCAAGGTAGTAGACACCTGTCTGGGTAAATAAAGTATTGTCATTGGTATTGGATTCATAACAATCAGTAACACTGTAGACAACGTTTCACTAAACTAGAAGTTTTTCATTGTTGACCTAATTATTTGTTTTAAATATTAATTTTTATTGTCTGAAAAACATTGAGAATACCCAGGCTTGGTCCGTGGTCGCTTCTGTGTGATGTTTCAGTTTTCCGTTCATAAAAGAACGTTTTACAAATGAAGAATGAAATTTCAAGTAAAATTCTATCTTTACACTCACCAATAATCAATGTTTGCCACCACTTTGTATTCAACACTTGAACTGTTTACAAATTCAATCCAAATCGATAGCTACTTCAAGTTCATGACCTTTGTTTTTCAGTCACTGTTTTCAGCATCACGTAATGCAACAAACATCTCCAGTCACAACACAACCGCAAGCAAGAGGTTGCAGATGAATTAAAATTAATTCAAATACATAACATTCCTCAGGCATTCTACAGTGAAACATGGAACGTGCAGCTGTAGAGTGGAGAAAAAAAAAGAAAAACAGAGAAAAAAAGAAGATAACTAGAAAAGAAAGAAAGAGAGAGAGGAGAATATAAAGAGAGAGAGAAAGAGAGAGAGGAGAAAGAGTGATTGAGAGAGACTGTGAGGCATTACTGATGAACGAGACTTGAAACTGAAAAGGAGGAAGAAGTGACACAAGTGAGAAAGGGGATAAAGAAGAATTGGAGAAGACAAAAAAAGAAGATGAGGAGACGACATGAAATAAGGAGAAGAAAAATACCAAGAAGAGGATAAATAAGTGGAGGAAGACACATGTTGAAGAGGAGGGGAAGGAAGCAGAAAAAGAATAATAATAAGAGGAACAAATTTGAGAGAGAAAAAGAGGGAGAAAATGAGAAAATAATTAGCAGAAAACAAGGAGCAAATCAGAAAAATGAGTAGAGGAAAAAGGAATTGTAAATAAAATATAGGATAAACAGATTATAGTAATCACAAATTTAAAAGAAGAAAATACAAAATATACGAAGGAGAAGAAGAAGAAAGAATACATGAAATGACGAAGAGTAAAAATGGAAAAATATACCGGAGATAAAGGAAAAGAAGGAGCAGGTGAAGGAAAAAAGAAAATGAGATGATGATGATGATGATGATGATGATGATAATGGTGAAGTAGAGAAAGACGTAGAAGGAATAATGAAAATGTATAAAAGTGAAGAATTAGAAGAATAGAGAGGAGGGAGAAACGAGTGGAAAGAATGAGCGATGGTATCGGTCACCTCCATTAAAAAGAATTACGCTTTGCCCTCTCAATCATTTTCAAGATTTATCACATTGACGCGCCTTTAAAAGCTAAAAAGTGCAGACTGCACCATCATTTTCAAGACAAGATAGTGTAGATTATACAGCATACATTACACTACACATATACAGAGAACATCCGATGCATGTCAGCTCTGCCCCGTTATAATTGACATGTTATCCACGGATGCACCATGTCTTTCTCCATCCTCCTCAACACTACTGGTTTATGAACTAAATTACAAGAATGGTAATACCCCATGCAATTCACAGTAACGAATGGGATTTTAACTGGATGCTAATGTGTATTATTATGATAGTTCGTCATTAGACCACTAGTAGGAAGAGATAGAATTCGTTCGATGGGACAGTACGTTGAGATCTAGAAGTTTCAAATTTATGTGGCATCCAATTAGAAGAGAGACAACTATCTGATTCAAAGTTTCTTAGAGATTTATGGGTGTTTAGTAAGAATATTTTCTGTTTTATAGTACTTTAGTTAGTAGATGTGTAGATCTACTCAATGCATTGGATAATTAGATACTTGAAGTATCTGGACTACTAATACTACACTGTACTATTTAGTACTATACTATTACTATACAATCTATACACTAGTGCTATCCACTATAGTTTACCACATTGAGATAAAAAGTAGCCTACGTTTACATGTATGTTCGGATACATGTATGAGAAACTGTGTAAGATACTTGTTTAATTAACAAAATCAGGAACATTTGCTCACATAATATGAGTGAGGTCTAACTCATGCTCATACATTTTGTATGTTTCAAAATTTGACTTGAGTGTTTGTTTCTCAAACAACTAGTAACCACTTACAAAACGTAAACGTACCTCTTGTTGTAGTTGTAGCTTGAGAACTAAGTTCATCAAAGAGGTTTTAAAGGAAGTGAAGAGCTCTGATAGTATAACTGAAATTCAATTTCAGCGCAGTCATATAAACTCATTTCATGTACAAGTACAATGCTTTTCAATGATATATTATTGTAAGATAATCTACTTTTAATACAACAGGCCAGTTGTAATCCTTTTATAAATGCAGTATGTGGAGGTTTCGGTAATTGAAATGAAAAGACAAAATAACAGTAAGGGAATCAACTTGACTCAATAATGAAAATTTGAATTGTAGAGAACCTAGTCTGTAATCATAATTGGACAAGGTATGATTTAAAAGCGATTAAAATATTATTTTGTGGTCACTAGTGAATTATCAGCGGTTTATTATTTTCTTATAACCCTGGCAATTACTTGATTTAACGAGGTATAAACATATTTTACTTTATATGACAAAAAGAAAAGTATGAAAGAACGAACATTGATACAGTAAATAAAGCTAGTAAATACAGAAGTAAATTTAAATACAGTAAATAAATCTAGAATTAAGATGTAGTGAAAAAGGAGTGCAATACAGAGAGTATAATCATAGATAAGCGATAGTAGTACAGTAGTTCTAATCTGTTATCTATGGTATAATACAGTACTTGCATGTAGAACTTGATAAAATTCAAGTGACTTTTGATAATAGTCATTAAATAAGAAAGATTAGGACAGGGAAACAGTAATTTTCATAAAACGGAAACTGTATACACGACAAACAAGAGAGACAAACAGGTGATCGCTTCAAAACTAAAGGAAAAATGCATTAAATTGACTCTGAAAAATTCATTTATTGAAAAAATAAAATGATGCAGATAAAGTATCCTCAACGACTAAATAATCGAACAGGCTCAATGACTCAGTAATATTAAATATTAAATTTCAATGTTTTGGTTGATAAAAACCTAGATGAAGAATCGTTCTGTATTGAGAATGTATGAATAATTTTTGATAACATTTTTCACAAGAAACGATTCAGATTACTTGTTACAAGTTTGATAAGACGTTCATGACATATATTCTAATTTTTAGTTCACAGTTCAAGTAAAATGAAATGAACTATGAAGGAATTACAAATATATTAATGTAGTTGGCTAATTGTTTGTTTGTGTTCATTCACATAAATAATAATCATTAATAAAAACAGAGCGAGATTTCAAGGAAATTTACCCTGTATTCATGGGAAACTAAATATAATTTATCTAGTATATAATATTGTATTATATTGTAATATTACATATTTATTTAGCGTATGGCTATTAATAGGGTGGAGACCCGAGTAAGGTTGTTCCACTTCACCAACATAACCAATTATCTCTTGATGGGAACATGGTGTAAATAATATTTATTTAATATAACAAAATATAATAAAGTAGATTGACGAATTTTTTTCCAAAAAGACTTGTTTCACTATGTGGTACAGGAAACGGGAGAAATTAAAAGCCTCAAATTGAAATTCAACTAAAGTTACCAATGATTCCCTTTTTTTACTGTTGTGTTGCAGTAATGTATATATAGTGCGATTCACGTCAAAAAGTCAGCATTGCTTAGATGGGAGTTTGCTTTCCTTGTTCAGCACAAGGGAGTTGCTGATGTCTCTATCCTATTCGCACTGTGCATAGTTGCCGCACTGTGCATTGTTGTCGCACACAGTCCCAACAAACACGTTTGGTGCAGTTTTCTCTTTCTCTCTCAATGAAACTTGGCATCCTCATAAACTATGCTCCTCATATAAACAATGCTGACTTCTTGACGTGAATCGGACTATAGTCATATTATTTAATGTACAAGAATGGGTTAGAGCGGAATGAATGTAGATTTGATTAAATGGATGGAAATTAACCATCATACTTGCAATGATAAAAAACAATTGAATGAAAAGGATCAAATGTTGACACAGTCTGACCGACTTCCATGGAATGATTTAGCAATTCATTCGGTCCCCCCGACCAAGTCGAAGAATGCCGGACGACAATTACGTTCCGGTCTGCCGGACCCCCATTCCGGTATCGGCCAGGTCTCTGAGACCGCTCAGCTCAGCTGGTCGCTACGCATCACTATTTCATTTGAATTTGCACATTGCACAGTTCTGAGGTGAGGGACTGAGCTAACTTACAAAACAGAGGAGCTAAACTCTGAAGGATCTCAGCACCAGGATAACATAGAATATTACAAGCTTACCATTCTTATACTGTGATTCATTTAATTTGACGCTTGGCGATCAGTAAACAGCTGATGTTACGCAGCTTTGACACAATACTTGACCTACAAATGCTGAATCTCTTGCAAAAACTTTTAAAAAGGTCTTCTTTAAAGGTCTTCTTTAAAAAGGTATTTAAGACTATGAAAGTCTTTGGATTATTGTGTTAAAGCTGCGTAATCAGCTGTTTACTGATCGCCAAGCGTCAAATTAAATGAATCGCACTAGCATTATTTAATATTATTTTAAATGTACCTAGCATTATTTGAAATCGAAATGTGGTTGAGCAAACAAAGGGCGACAAGAAATTTAGTGACGCAATTAGAAATTATACGTGAAATCCGAACATGGATATTACTCGAGAATTAATCTTATCAATCCTATGTGTTGGTGTCTTCTACGAAGAGATACCTATTGAATAATTGAAACGAATTCTATAAACTTACAAAACATAAACTAAAAAAAAAACTTAACAAACAAACATAAATAAACTTTACAAACTAAACTTTACAAAAATAAACTTTTACAAACAAATTAGTGATATACCAGACATATCTCATAAAACATTTTGATTCTCTATACATTTTTCTTATTGCCCACATAGTAACAAAGTACCTGTACCAGATAGTAAGTACCAGATATGGTAAGATATACCAGTCATATCTTATCAAACAGAGTTTGATTCTCTATTAATTTCGTTGACCACATAGTAACAAAGTACTGTAGTTTGTTACTATGTGGTCGTTAGTATTCACAAACACTATTGTGACAGATAAATATTATCCTTTTTTATTCTTGATCATGGTGTATGGATAATGGTGCACTTTCTAAGTCGATGATCCTCTGCATTGTAGCGCAGCAGAAACCTGTTGATGGCATCCAAAACACTAATCTTTGTTATTAATTTTGTGTGTTAATTTGTGTTATAGCAGAGAAATGTGACTTTAAAACAAAGGTGATTTTAATTAGTACCTTTCCTCACTCACATTATCATCCTTTCTATTCAATCTACCTCTCACTCCCTCTCCCTCACTAACTCTCTCTCCCTCTCTTTCATGGAATCAATGTCTCACTGTTCAAGCATACATTATTACTTTTATCCCACTTTTACTGTCCCTGTCTCACTCTTCTACAAGTTCAAGTTCAATATAATTATAAAGGCTGCCTGCAGGTAGTGAAACTTTTGGCACTGGTTTTGATTAGCTGCATCACGGGTCAAGGACAAAGACCTCTCGCTGACAGTTGATAACATCCTCAACGACTGGATATCAAAAGGATACTGAATATGCATATTCATTAGCCTTATTATCCTGTCGATATCTCCTTTGCATCCTAATTTACAGGATAATCCTTGTATATCATTTTCCATATTTAGAAATCACCGTTGCCAAAATTATGCCTATCGAATTAAATTTATTCAAACCGAGTTGTTTGGTGAGAAAATAATAATTTTTCCACGGTCTCTTCGCATAATCTCGTCTTCCTTTATCCCAAACTTTCATAACATTCTTTCTCCTTTCATAAAGCATTAGCATTAGTACCTTCAATATTATGGTCATAAAAAAGCGAACTTCTTTATAATTTTTACTGAATATTTGTCAAAATTCTCCATGTTCATATCCGATCATCCTTTCCTTCCTGCAAAGCCTTTGTTCCTCATTCATTGTACTCATTTCATTTAAAGATTAAATTTATCAAGAATAACATTAGGCTACTATACCTTGCCTTATAAAATCTTGTACTACTTTTTCTTAATTTCGCACACCAGTACAATTATTCTATAGTAGTAATCGATAGTTTCTCATTTTTCCTTTATTTTCTCTTTTATATTGAAAAAACTTATAACTATAGGAAATAAGTTTTTATTCATGGAAAAAGTTTGGTTATCAACATGAACCTTATGAAGAAGTAACTACACAGACTTTTTCCGATCTTTTCCTATTCACACACATATCATTCATTACACCACCAAATCTCATTTCCATGATAATAATAAGAATGGTTAGTTGAGTTTACTTTAAAAAACTAACAAGTTTCAAAAAAAAATTCAAAAAAGCTCTAGTAAGCCATGATAACTGAACTAAGCTATATAACAGCAGAGCATCAAGCGTCTGATAATAATGGACTGTAGAGCATTATAATCTGTCATCCCTTCAGACATTACAAAAAATGGAAGCATCCTTCTGACACCCTCATCCCTTTAAAAGCCCAAATGACCCACCGCGCACTAGCCT
Source organism: Laodelphax striatellus (assembly GCA_017141395.1). Classification (NCBI taxonomy): domain Eukaryota; kingdom Metazoa; phylum Arthropoda; class Insecta; order Hemiptera; family Delphacidae; genus Laodelphax; species Laodelphax striatellus. Next base: position 21,569,667 of record CM029535.1, read on the forward strand.
CTAATAGTGATTTGTTAAGGGCCATTTTTCAAAAGTGGTGAGCTCATTTATGCATGAGATTATTCGTCGGGGGTGTGGAAGAAAGAGGTCCTCAGTCAAATGACTTGCTACTAATCTCGTCTTCATTGCTGTGCTGTGGTGGCATCATTCTTCCTGTAAGACATGCAATGTATCTGGTAAAGTTCAATTTTTCTCGTTCCACAATAGTACTGTATAGCAGTAGCTTACTTGGTTGAGTTCTTTTCGTTTTCGGCAACTTAAATCATCTATGTTCTATTCTATTTCATCTCCTCCCCTACCTTTCTCCTGCCTTTCACCTTTGTCTTGTTTATCCTCTTATTTCTACTTATCCTGCTACTATAATATTATTTTCTTCTTTCTCACTTTTATAGTATTTTTACTTCAAAGCAATTTTCTTAAACTTCTTAGTTCTCCTCTACTCATTTCCCTCATTCTCTTCTCCTTCTCAATCTCTTTTCTTCTAAAACTATTATTATTTTATTTGCTTATGGATTTTTCTGGTGGAGAGACCCTCTCGGGAGTTCCGCCTCGCCGAATCATCCAAAGTTCCCCAATAATTTGGGAAATATGGTGAACTTATACGTAGGTTAAATGTTAAAAATAGGTCCATCACTTTGAATTTACGTTCATCATTCTGGTATAATCTCAAACTGTTATCCCACCTTCTTCTCACCTAATCTTCCTTCTTGTATAATCCTACTATTCCTCCAATCCGTTTCTATGTTAGATCCTGTATTATTAAGAATCGAAGATATGATAGATCTTCTATGAACACAGTAGCCTACTATGGTTCTATTGTAACCAGCGATTACAAAGTTACTACAGTATGTGGTTGTTGTTTGTCACTACTAAACTTCACGAAATACTATAAGAACTGGGAAGAAATACAATAAATTATATACATAGCTGCCAAATAAAGTGTAGGCTATATCTTATTTACACATACCGAGTATATATTTTTCTCCTTGTTTAATCATTCATAAGTATTCAACAAGTACAACTATCATTGAACGACTGCCATGAAATCAATCCAATCTCAACAAAAAATAGAAGTCTAACAAATTCACATCACCAATTCAAGGTATGCAAGCCCCGTCTGACATTTGATTAGCATTATTTTGGCTCCAAAAACAGTAAGGCATTCTTCAATTGGCGCCCCGGTTCAATTTAATTGCATTTTGTTGCAAGAAACCCGAAGGCGAGCATCGCCTCGAATAATTGTACAAGATGTATTATTAGATCTAATTGTGTCTAGCCGGGTCTAAAAGTCTACTCTTCCGTTTTATTTGGCTAGGGTGTTACTCTTTTCACCTCTTCATACCTTTATCACTCCCTCACTCACTGTTTCTCTCTTTCTTTTAATACCTTTTCGTCTTTTTTCAACCTTCAAGGACCAAAATAACTGCCCAACGTTTCGCCTTGTAACAGTTGGATTGAGTGCTGCTATCTCACTCTCTGTCACTCCCTCTCTACCCATCTGCCCTCTCATTCCTGCTCATTCGAAATATAATCCTAATGGTTTTTCGTTTCTGCACGCATTACAGGTAATTTTATTCAAAATGGGTCATCTGAACGGAATCTGGAGCGAAATCTTTGACTTGCATGCAATGGAACAATCTATTTCAAGAGACTAACGTCTGTACCACAGACAGAATCCAATACTGCAGCTTGAATGTCAATTACACACGGTGCCGAATAATGTCATGGTTTATTTAGGTAATAATGTTAATGAATTATTTAAATACTGTAACAAACATTCGCTCGACATGTGATATCGTAAATCGATAACCAAACGTCACGTGTGGTTAATTGATTAGAAATAGTAATTTGCATAGGCTATTTGAGAGGGAGCCAGTTTAAAAGAAACAATAATGGAGTGGAACCAACGTTATTGGATTGTAATTCAAATTTATATTACAAATCTGTTTTCCTCTTTTTTGTACTCATAATGTCAATTATAGGCTTGTAATGGATTCTATGTCTGTAGTCTGTGAGTTTTGGATCAAATCAAATTACTTAAATAAATCATTATTGAGTTTTTGTGTCTAAAATTATGGTACCACAATTCATATTTAATTTAAGCAATAATTATTAATTACCAGTTTATTCAGCCTCAACTGATTCACCCGATTTCTGCATAATCAGTACAGTGGATTAGTTTATAATAGTATATATTTATATTTTATATTATAAAATATTTAATAGTATATTTTTATATTAGTTTATAATCTAATATTATTCGAGGCTGAGTTAACTGATTATCAATTAAATTATTGGATTAAAGCGATTTTAGAATGATAATAAATCACGGTACCCTGATTTTAGGCCCAAAAAATGAAATTTATTCTCCCAACAGAAGGTAATTGACAGCAAGAGGCATACAAGTATGATATACACTGTATGATAAATAAGAAGCTCACAGACATAGAGTCAATTTCAAGCCTTACTGATATTATGAGTACAAAAAAGAGGAAAACAAATGAAATTCCACAAAAACAACAGTACAGATTGAAAGAGTTTAATCGATCAGAAGTTGTTCTCCCCATATTTTGACTAAATTAATAATGACTATGAAACTGTAAAACGCACTGAATCCTTGACCTAGCCAACTAAAATCACTGATATTTAAACCCTAGGTTTTTAGTGAGTAACTCAAAGAGCCAATCAGGTGCATTGTCACATAGAAGTTGAATAACCTGACCAAAAGTCCACTAATTATCGCACCGACGGAAACTTCACTCTTCAAGACGTCAAATTTCAAGTGAAGATGAGATTACCGTGACGGCATTAACAAAAATAGAGTGAAAAGGACATTCTTGTTGGCATGTTGTTGCTGCTGCTACCGGTTCGTCAACGGTTAACCAACTGCTGCCTGAAAGGTTATCAACCTGCAAATGAGGCTATTCATTTCCTATTAAAATACGGAATTCGGATTTTAAAAGAGTTCAATTCGGACTGGATCGCTGGAGATGAAGGTGAATAACGTGTAAAACTACGAGAGGTAGATTTGATTATAATACTCACATAATCAATGCGTAGATAATACAGATGAATAAAAATTGAACGACAGACGTGCACGAAAGTGGATTAAATTTAACCGAGCTTATAAGGATTTTTTGGTTTTAGCATCAATTCAAATCAAACCAAATTTTGGCGAATAACGATATTTTACAGCGGTTGAATTTAATTCTTGCCGTTGGCCATCACAAGTGAAAATATTACTAGCAATACAACTAATTTTCCATGCAGTTCAGCATAATCAGATAATGCAAAGTGTGTAGAATGAATTATTTAAGTATGACTTGAAGTCACTGTATGTCTCATGATACTTCTCCATGGTGTAACAACTACAACACAGTATTGTGAAAGAAATTTCTCTCCCAAGGTTGTGAAGATACATAATATAATGAGTTAGCATAGTTTATTTCCATCATTGTCCAAAAATTACCTTTTTATAATATGATTTAGTATCAAAAATCTATCACGAAAATGTAGTCGAATGAGCCAGTTGCTGGAAACGTTTTATTCATCCAATAATTTTAAATAACTCAATAATTAATTACCTACGACACACTGATTTTCTCCAGGTGTAGCGATATTACAATCAGCAATAATGAATGTCAGAATGGAAAAATATCTGTTCACGCAATTTTAACAATCAACAAACACAATGCAGTCAATTAACACGGAAGTCAAGGAACACGGATAACTTTTATTCCTCCTTTATAACAGAGTATTTCGATAAACAATAGACCGATCGATAAAACGATAGATAGCCTGTTAGAAATTGCATCAATTTCTGCTACAATAATCGATCATTGCTGAATTCTGTACAGTTAGAGTAAACAATCGTAATTGAAAAAAATGAGATTGAAAACATCTAGCTTATATTAAATTGTTGAATATTTGATCATCTAGCCAAATATGGGACAATTATTACCAATTGTCTATTAATTTTTACTCGTTTGAAAAGAACAATAATCGTCAGCACAATAGCTCAGAAACTTTATATCTTGAATCTTGGTCATTTAATTTCAGCTGATAAATTATAAAGACAAATTAAACTTGTTAATTTTTGTAACAATGATCAGGTCTTCAATTACATGCATCAGCGTGTAATAAGATAAATCCATACAATCAGGTGTCAAAAATTGCACTCTGGTCTATTGTTTATTGTTTGTACTTTAATGGGTTCTTTTGCACACAGTACTCTAAATTTGGTGGTGTAATTAATCCTCTCATGTAAAAAGACCCAAAGGAATAACCAGAGAGACAATAAGTTTATTGAACTTGGCTGGATTAATTTAGATATAAATTCTATCAGTAGAATAAAAATTCTCAGAGCTGAGGCCAGGTGCTTTTCAAAAGTATATGTTTCAAAAAAATCTACTTTTTTTTCGTAATGAAAAAACAGTATGACCAAGAATGGAAAGTTAAAATTGTGGTTAAATTGAACCGAGAACAGGGTTCAGCACATGAACATAAGTAGCAACATGAACTAACCCAAATAGTAGCAGTAGCTAACCCTTTAGTAGCTACAGATAAAATAATAGCTACAGATAACCCTTTAGTAGCAGATGAGAATGGTATAACAAAGAACAAAGAAATCATCTAAATCAATCAGAAAATCCAGACTCCATGACAGATGGTTGAGATGAGCTGTACATGATCTATTATGTCCGTCCTTTTACTCACTCCTTCCTCCTCTTCGTCTTCTTCCTTCTCCTACTCATCCTCCCCCACCACCTCCTCTCCTTCCTCTTCACTTGACACCGATTATGAGGATCTATCAAGCTCCACTCACATTTAGAAAAATAATCCCCTAAATTGAAGTTGACAATGATGGATGAATTCACAGCGACTCAATACTTCATCATTATTTCAATTACACCGGTTAGTCGTTGTCCTTCGTGTGTCACTTTCAAAGGATAAACCTAAACGATAACTCAAACTTTAGGATTAGAGGACTTTCACTTTAGGAATTTTTTTGAAAATATAATAATCTTTTGTCCACTCAGCTTTGAGAATAACTTATAAAAGTTCGGTAGTCCCATGTTATCAGTTTCAAATGATGTAGTATTCTTTAAGTTAGAGAGCCGATTGTACAAGTAAATATTGAATCTAAGCTCAGTGAGATGACGTCTTTCTACATAGAGATGCATTACTTTCGACATACATGACGTCATTTCACAGAGTTCAAAAGGAATTTCGTTGTAATTGTTCCAAAAAATTACGTCATTTTACAAAGCTTAAGATTAAGTTGGTTTTCCTGTAAATGAGCAATGGTATTTCAAGTCAAAAACGGTTCCATCCGAAATAAAACTTTATTTGAATGAATAAAATGTTGTTTATTTAAATTGCTGTCATGAATTGACATTCTATATATATAGATATGTGAGAAGCAGTCAAAGAATAGGGCTTCAATTATTTTACTGTATTCTACTTCTCAAACCAAAATACCAACAAAAAATTTAAAATTCAATTTATTGAGCAAAACCAAATACAATTGGCCAATTCAAGAACAAATTACAAATTATTCACTCCTGTCTTTGAGTTCATGCCTATGTAGTAGTCCTCCTATTCTAACCATAGGCATTTTGTGAGCCTCCCGATTCTTCAACTGTACTGACAAGCCTTATAAATTGCAGCATTGCATTTATGGGGCTGCAGTGTTGCCAGATTGTACACAGCTGATTGTAGCTGAGAAAGTCAAGCCGGCCGGCGTTTTCAACAGAAACACGGCAACAGTACGCTCAGAATCCCATAAAAATGGCATTCAGCATTGCCATTAAGTTCTTACTATAGCAGGATCCTTTTAACTTGTCAGAAAACATATGTTTCGACGAGCAATATCACAATACTTGACCTACAAATGCAGAATCTCGCAGATTATAGAGAAGATCTTTTAAAAAGTTATTTTTTGACAGGTCTTCTTTAAAAAGGTCTTTTAAAAACTTTAAAGGTCTTTAAGATTTTAAAGCCTTTTGATTATTGTGTCGAAATCACTGTTTAATTATTACCGAAACAGCTGATTTCTGACAAGTTAAAAGGATCGTGCTATAGGCCTACATTTAATTCTACAGTTTGCACAGAAACACAGTTGCTAGTAACGTCAAACAAGAACGTAGGAAGTAACTTTTTACGGAATCCACAAATGGCATTGCGTTCTACAAAGTCGAGATTAGAAGAACAATCATTGGAGAATTGCTGTCGCCAACCGCGGCGAAAAAAAGGAGGCTAGTGGAGTCTATTCGGTAAAAGGAAGGTGGAATCTGCCAGTGCATTCTGCTCCTTGCCAGCTGAGAAAGTTGTGAAACCTTTCATGTTGAAGGTAAGTGGGCCAGTGCAGGGCCAGGGCCTTACTTAGTGCTGAACTTCATCCTCGTTTAGCCGACTGCCACTGCAGTCAACCTCTGTGGCTTCCCATTTCTTTTAATTATCTTCTCCTTGTTTCGTCGTGATTTTTCATTCTTTACCCCAAACTTCTCCTGTACTCCTTCTACAATTTATTCTAGCCTATCATCACATTTTATACTACCAGAAACTTGTAGTCTCACAGGTACAGTATATAGTTCGAGATATAGTTTAAGGTTTAAGATATAGAGTAAGATATCGTTTGAGCAACAACTTGAGAATGAGTGAATGGGTTCCCATTTTTCTTCTTTATCTTCTCCTTGTTTTCGTTGTGTCTCTTTATTATTTTTCCCTAGACAATTGTCTGTAAGCCCATAAAAAATATTGACAAAATTATGGTGGTGGCGGGAAACAAAATGTTTCTACCACGGTATATTGAATATATTATAGTATAATTATTGAATATTGAATATACCGTGGTTTCAACACACTTTTATGGACCGTTCCACACCAATATGGCCACACTGTTATAATACAGTCTCTGAAGTCTGAAGCTACTAGTATTGCCGTTCACCGGTATACCAATTTGTCGACTTGTATTAGGTTATTTGTATAAGAACAACTCGAACAAGCTCATTAAACAACAATACATGCTGCATGATCTTCAATTGGATTTATGCAATTAAAATCACGTTTGATTGATTAAAATAATTAGTTTTAGATAGCCTGATGAATTGGCATAACAATAATATTTATATTTTTCAACATAATCTCAACCTGTGTGAACTACCTGTGTCAACCAGTGAAACTACAGTAGATCAAAATGGTTGTTCATATATTTTGTACATTTGAAATATTTCTAACAATATAGATATCCGTAGGTAGTTGTATAAACATATTAACATGGGTAGTTGCTTAGCATTATTATTAATCTTAAGAGTATTATTGTCTATTATTTTGTATTTTTATTATTACTTGCATTTTTTACAATTTATGTACAATCCATTTTCTTATATAATGTTTGAGGAGAATAAATAATTTGAATTTGAACTTGAAGTATATTATTAGTATACTTTGTACACAGTTCTTACTCACAGCAGCATTAATCAGTTCTTACACTGCATCAACTTCTTTCCTCCTTCTTTACTCTTCTTCCTTCTTATCCTTTTCCTCTTTCTCTTTCTTATCTTCTCCTAATTTTTCTTGTAATCTATCAATTTCCTCTTATTATTCTTCTTCTTGATCATAACTTTCTTCCCGTGATTGTTGTTTCACCTTCCTCAAACCAATCAGCTCTACACTACTTTCCACTCACCAACCTTATCAGAAAAGGTATCCAGTTTATCACATCCAACAAGTTAGTTAACAACAATTCAACCAGATTAAACTACATTAGCCTATGTTAGAGAAAAACACTCTATAAACTGGAGATGTCATTGAATTTTAGTCAATGATCTTCAAACCGTTTCAAAAAGTGAGATTCTTCTTTCAATTAATTCTGTATGAACACTGGGAACTGGAGTTCATGTTATCTAACATCCCTAAGAATATAATATTAGAACAGTAAATTTTAAATTGAGTTTTAACCTGCATGAACTATGGATTTTGTATATTCAAAGGTCAAGATTTTTTGAATAAATAAATATCTCACCAAACACTGCTAGTCAATTTTAGGCATCTAGCAGATGTTAACAGCCCGGCTCGAATGAATTTTGCCATCAATTAGCATAACAAGATAGTAAAAGAGAAGGAAGTTCTTAATTTTATAGGCTGGAATAATAAGAGGAGCAGTTTAGTATAAAACTGGTAGTATGCCAGAGGCCCTGAGGCTACAATACACAGGTCATCAGCCTCGAATAGCAGCAATAATAGTGTGCTAGAGTGATTGGAGTTTTTCACCAAATTCGATTTTATTCTTATAAAATTATTCTAACGTTTCAATTTTCAATCATCCAATCTTCCATTAGAATTGAAAGAATACAGGTGAGGGAATTATATCTTTCCTAACCGACAATTAAAAAAATAAAATAAAAATAGGAATATCAATTTTAATGCTAGATAGGTGTATTACTGCTAGATTCGATTCAATAATAAAATTTATGAGATTTTACGAGTAAAAGGCGTATTGCACCTAAAGACTATAACACATTTTACAGAACAATATTCATGGAAACAGTGATTTTTCAAATTCACTTGAAAATAATAATAAAATTGAGAAAAACATTACGGATTTCGTATCAATACTAAAATCAAAATTATCCATACTTTGAACCAGTTTTGAATTTTTGGAATGAATGAGAGATTCTAGAATGAAATTAGTTTAAGTAGGATACTATTTTATTAAGAAACGATGACGATTCATTTATTTTCAACAGGTACCACTTTTGTCAACAACTTTCCAGCAGACTATATTTAGACGGTTTCATGTCTGTAAATGAAATCTGATAGTTCCAAGCACAATGAAAATACATACAAAGAAACTAGTGCAACATGCCGTAATAAAAAAACTCGTAGCGGTCACGATCACAGAAAACAAGTATCACATAAAAACAAAACAAGTTGTTCTGTCAACTTGGACTTCATTTCGAGGATTTGTCTCAAATTTTATCACTCGGTGTATTTGAGTTTATCAGGTCCTGTTCAGACGCTCAAACTTTCGTCGAACTATCGCCAAAACTTATTTGATGACACTTGAGACAAAAAGGTTCAAGTTCAAACAATTTTTAGGAATGGGTTGGATTCTCAGAAGTGGATAAAGTAGTCTACCATCTCTTTAAATTCTCTATTTTAATTTCATTTCTCAGGTGGAGTTTATTCATTTGGATCCTTCAAAATTGCTTCAGTTCATGAGTTGTCATGTTCAAAGCTTCAGTGCACTCAATATAGAATACATTCAATCGACAATTCATAGATAAATAAGAATAGAAAGATACTCAAACATTTATTGTTTATTCATAATTGCGTATCTTTAAATTTCAACACCATATTATCTAAATATTATATCCATTTCTTAATTCTGCCGGTAGAGGTCGGTAGTTACAGGATGATATTCTTATTATCACCTACAATAGTTTTCATTGGACACGCCTCTCGTCCCCTCTACTCTTACCTGATTGGTCGTCAGTTCTAATGTATCTACTTTTCGATTTTGACGGCAGATAGCAGCAGTTACAGGGTGACGATTATCGTCTGCCATACTTTTCATTGGACACGCCCCTATGCTCCGCCTACTCTGATTGGTCGTAAATTCGGATTGTATCCACTTCTCAATTCTGACGACAGATGGCAGCAGTTACTGGGTTAGGTAGTCTTTATTTCTTTAAATTTATCAACAGATAAATTTGAGTTCAAAATCAAGTCTCACTAGAAAATATCCAACTAACTTACTGAAACACTATAATAAAAATAATAATCCGAAATTTATACAGAGGTTTCAAGACCCTAAACTATCATAAATAACTTCAAAAACTAATATTTTTCACAAATTCACAATATTGGAGCTGGTACAATGTATTTTCCGATCAGTTCATAGTTATTCAGTTTTTCATTTTCAAATCAAAATATCAATAAATTCTTCCTTCCTCAATAGCATTGAACTTCATAGTGAGAGTAATAGAATTGTTATATTCCAGTTTCAAGCCTACTAATTCCCAGTCGCACAATTATTAGGTTTGTTACGAGATTAACCTCGATTCAGCCTCAGCCTCAGCGACACCGGCCCTTGGACTGTCAATTACAGTTTGATCTCCAATCGAAGAATCAACAATTGAATTCTTAGGAGTGATCAGGGATCAAATTTGAATTGAAGATACACCAGAAGGGTTCATTTTCAACCCCAAATTTTCTTATTAATTCTTTCTGCATTCCACATAACACAAGATGCATCCTCGTGACTAAACGAACTAAATTACACGGAAATTCCATTTTAGTTCAACAGATAATGTTTTGTTCAGTCTGTGCACTATTTAGGAGCCAAACACGTGCGAATGGAAACTAAAATTGCGCATTTCTAGACAAAGTAGCGAAGGGCACTGAAGCCTTATTTGGGAAGCCGCACAAGCCAACACAGACCACTACCACTACTACAAAGTTAAACACTTGAAAATCGGATCACTGATTTACAACATTTTATTGGGGGAATCAGTAATAGATATCCTTGTTTACAAAAAATAACATGGGTAGATAAGTAGGCTAAATAGGGTAGGCTATTTGGTGGAGGGTTTTGTGAATATGGGGTAGATTCCTAACCTACTGACGATTAGATTAGATAAAATTGAATAGTTTTTTGTAAAACGGCTTGCAAGTATTAGCATTGAATATATATCCTTTAGGATAGGGTATATATTCAATGGTATTAGGCCCACTTGTGATTATTCAAAGTGAAGAATAATGTTGATCTTCAATTTTTCATTTTGAATTTTATTTTCTTCAATATAATAAAAACAAAACAATTACTTGAATGGAAAATCTCTAGTATAATAAAGCCCAGGGTATGAGAATCTAAATGGAAATAACATTTGAACCATATCAATTACACATTCCGAACAAAAACAAGTAGAGTTTATTTCGCAATCAACCAACTATTTCCAAAGTTTCCGATGAAATATTTAATATTCCATGGAGCTTCAAAGGATAGAAAATATATTATTTAAAGGGTGAAGAAGTGCTGAGATATATAAATTTTCACCATTGCCAGAAGATTTACTTGGACTAACTTCCGTCTCGAGAAGCTTCAACAATGAGTTTGAACCCATATTCTACCTCAAGGTCGTATTCTAATACTACATACTCTCCTCCCAGATTAAAAATTCAAATCATCGCCAAGACTTGAATAACATGACTCTTATAAATAAAAAGAAGCTGAAAGGAGATTCAGGCCAACTATAAAATCATTCATAACTTTCTTCTTCGAATTTTGAATGCCCATTCATACTTCTCATGCCACTAAAAACGCTATTACTATAATGAGAATGTAATGATGCTGTCAATGATAACCTTCAACTCATTATTCAATATAATAACACAAATGAAGAGCTATTTGAGAATGAGCATACCATTGACAACTAATTTCCTTCTTGGGAATATTATTCCCCAACCACATGATACACCTCGACAAGGAGATTAAAATATTCAAATGAGCCCACACCATGCCATGTACGCCATCACATTACAGTTACGGTAAACGTGTAGCATGTACTCTAACCAACTAATTCTTATCAATTAAATTGTAATTGTTGATGCAGCAGGCAGCGTAATAATTTATTCTCCTCATGCGAAGGGGTTACCGGGCTCTGTGTCTGCAGCTATGCAGTTCTGAGACGAAAAATGTCCATACGACTGTAATTTACTGTTAGGAAAGCCGGCCGGCTTACAACCTGTGGAATAAAGATTTAAATTGTTGAGGACAAGTTATTTTACTTCTTTTCCTTCTCCTGTGACTTCTTCCTCTTCTTTCATTGCATCCTGAGCTTCTTCAACTTCGTACTATTTCTTTGATTCTTCGCCTTTTTTCTTCTCCACCTCATTCTTATCAGTAGCTTCTCATCTTCATTCTTTCCTTTCCTTGTTGTTCGTTGATAAATTTCTCATATCATTGTTCTAATCTTCAATTTATTCTTCATTTGTAGAACATCAAGTTTCTTTTTCGGTCCTTCTTCATCATCTTCACATTCTACAGTAAAATCCTGTCTCTATCGCCTCTCTCTTCATTGCTCTCCTGAATCTTTTCTCGTTACTTTTCCATTCTTCCTTTTCTTCTTCAAAACGTTTTTCCTCCTACCTTTTCTTCTCTCTCTATTACCCTTGTCTTTTTATACAATCAAACTTCAATTTTCCGATTTTCTAGATCATTCATGCTAATTTTTTTTTATCCTCTATATTGTTCGTTATTTCCTATTTCTCAGTTTCACTTTCTAACTTTTCTGTTTCCACGTTATAATTTTTAATATTCATCTGTGCCCTGTTTTCGCATAGTTCTTAATTCATCTTTGTTCAGCTTGTTTTGTTCGTCTCCCTCTTCTTCTTATTCTTCTCCTACTCCTCTTTCTCCTTATCGTCTTCCACCTCCTCGTTATCAATCTTGTTATCCTTTACTCAATAATTTCTCATCACACCTCTCTTTTTTATGTTAAGATGTTTCGTTCCCATTCTTTCTCCTCTTTACTTCTTTTCCAACTCATAATACTTTTTTGGCCATTTCTTTCTCATCTTTGGCATCTTATTTTTCTTCTCTTCTTATTTTCCTACTCTTTTTCTTTCTCCTGTACTTTATATTCTTCTTCTTTTCCTTCTTCTTCTTCTTCTTCTTCTTCTTCTTCTTCTTCTTCTTCTTCTTCTTCTTCTTCTTCTTCTTCTTCTTCTTGTAGCTGCTGCCTGCAGTCTCAGAGGCACGCTGCATCTTGGGGGGAAACCAGTTTTCTTCCCCGTTTCGAAATGTCAGGATCCGTTATCAACGCATAGCAGCTCAGAGGACAGAACAGCATACAGTATCTACCGGCTCTCTCAGCTCTTTTTCAAACTTTGTCCAAACTTGAATACCTACCATCGAAAACCGTCGTTTTCAGCTGGAAGACACTGAAGCAACAGCAATCAGAGCAAGTTGAGAGCCGCAAAATTATTTAAAAGCAAACATTTCTTCGATTTTTTATTCTTCTTTTTCAACCATCATTATCAACTTTTACCTAATACTTTTCCTCGTTCTGATTTTTAATCTTTTTTCTCTGGGGCCTGTTTCATGAAACTTAAAAGCCCTGTAATTCCGGGAAAAGGCGACTCCACACTGGAATTACAAGTACAAATTTATTATTAAATTGTACAAGTTATTGCATAGAATGCCAAGTTATTCCTGTCTAGAGTGTGACCACCTTTTTTCTACTTTAAAGAACTTTTTCTTGGTTTTATTTTTTCAAGATTCTTCAACTTCCATTACTTTATCACGAATTCCCTAATATGAAAAGTTACTCCACTTTTCAGAACTTGAAGTGAACTTCAGGTTTTTCATTAGGTTTCTTCCTCCTCATTCATTACATCAAAACTGAATGCTGGTTTGTCAGCAAAATTTGGACTCTTTTGATTGGTTCCAAAACAACACTCGACACTTGAAGGACTGCTTCACAACTATATATGCGCTTTTTCATGTCAGAATATTCATTGAAAGAGACTCTCCCGTCTGAGTTCTGAGTACACAAAAAACAACATTGACGGTTTTATGAAAATTTAACTATGTTCAAAGAAAAACTGACTGAGTTTCACTAGAATTTAGTAACATATCATTCTGAATTTTACGATTATCGACATGAAAACTGAAAGAAAACTATTGGGTTGTCAATTAGATTCCAAATCTTAGCATAATATACTGTTTGCTAGGAAAAATCAATAAGTTCTGATTCGCATACATTGTGTGAAAATATAGCCCATGCAAGAAAAATTGAAAGCACGGATGTATCAAACAAAAGGTTGATATAATACTTCGAGGAATAGGATGAATAACAGTTCAAAATAAACCAAAAATAAATTTTAGTTAGAACATGCAGGGATCAATTAATATCTACTCAGCGAGGATAGTTAATCTAGAAATAATAAGTTGAGGGCTCAATTAGATGAACATCATTTTGCTGAATGAGTTTAATTGAATAAAATGTTTTATCTTACCAAGTTTATTGAGTAGTATGAATCTGGGCACCTAAAACAACACATGAAAATTAAATTTTAAAATTTTCAATATTATTATCGGGAAATACATAATTTCCAACAGTTTGTGAACAAACCTCTCTGAATACAAAAATAACAATGATTTCTTCAATAGCAGATTAAAAGTACATACAATAGCATGAAATCAAGGACAAGTAAATAATGGCAATGTACAACAAGCAAATGACAATGAACTACTGTTTGATGATTATGATTCGACGATTATTTTAGGGATGAATAATATACTTTCAAGCAAGTAAGTCACTGAATAGGCTTTTCAACGCTGATTGTGAAAAATATTCATTCGTTCATTCATTGATACAGACATGAATCATGAAAAGATATTGACATTAAAATACTTCAATTCCAAAACAATCCTATGATATCGAAACATCAAGACAACACATCACATCCTATTCTCCCCAAACCCTGCTCTACTATTTTCTTTGGAAAAAATTTCAAGAATAACATTATAAACATTGCAAAAAAACACCATTGGAGAAAAATTGTTGTTAAAGAGACGACGTAATTAATGATTGAGACACCAATACTTCACAAGACGAAGGAAAAAGAGCATCCTCTGCACTTGATGGCAGTAATGCAGATTTAATTAAAGAAGAGTATCACAACAATTTTTCTCATCCACCGCGAGGCATTTCACTTTAATTATATCAACGGAAAAAATCTAATTTCCACCGCTGTATTTCCGTTAGTGAAGTCTGACCCAGATGTGAAAGTGTCACAGTTGTGACAAAAAAGTCATACAAGTGGTATTAGCAAGATGAAATTTCAGCTGCGTAAACCGGATTTATATGGGGCGGAAACGGCACGAACCGAAGGCAAAGCGAAAAATTTATAAATTGTTTACCAACTCGACAAGAATGGAGGAGAAAATAAATTGAAATAATTGGATAAAACAATTATTTACTGCCGCAGACGTTCGCAGCCTTTTGTGGTTACCGAACCTGTAATCTCCTTTAAATTGTATTTGAGGAAACAGGATAACTCTTGATATTTCAGAATACTGATTTTTATTAATCCATTCATCGAAAGAGTAACAAGATAAAATGGTCAATACAAGACAATCTAGTCAATATTATAGAAAAGGCGTGACAATATTTGTACCCCGTTTTATTTATTCATTCTTCCAATGAATAGAAAAAGCTCAGTGGGAAAGTTTCAAATTTGTTGTGAACGACCAATACTATAAGGAACAACAATATGGTTTCCACTTTCAATTTAAGCAATTTAAGTTGATAATCCTCAATCAAATGAAGAATTCAATTTGAATAATCCTCAATCAAATGATAATTCAATTTGAATAACCCTCAATCAAATGAAGAATTCAATTTGAATAATCCACAAGACAGAATAGATGAATATATAAATCCATAGAGAATCCGTATAGAAAAATCCAGTTGCATCAAAATATGAGTGAGTACAGGGGATTGATACAGCGAAAAGGAGAAAATATTTTCTATATTTATTTTTTATAATTTGACCAACAAGCAGAATAACATTCTTATCAAATACAAATCACGGATCAGAATAGCGGTTCTTAGTAGGTTTCTCCACAAATAGGAAGATATCCCTCACCACTATTTTTGACTTTTGAACGACAGTTTTTTGAACACCAAGAAATTCAATCAATCAATTACCAAGTTTCGCAATCCCAATAACAACTTCGTAAACAATTAAACAGTTCAATGAGTTCAATTGTCCATTCGATATGCTGATTCGTCTAATGTTGATCTTTTCGCTTATCAAGTAATAAAATTATATCAATTATCAGTTGAAAAATGTATCATTATGAATGATGTATAGTGCTAAAACATGCGAGGGAGTTGTGAAAAATTCCAAGACAGTGTAATTTATCAAAGTTATGAAATAATGAGTCTTTTCATTTCAAAGGTTGTTCAAAAAGCTTAGAGCGATTGTTTACAAAATTCTAACAAAAAATAACGTTTCAATAATTATTTATGATCGATGTAAATAAAAGAACTCTCATGCAGAATGCTTCTTCAATAATGTATTGATGATTGCTTTTCTGAAATACGTATTCAATTCAAAATATTACTGAGTAGCTAAAAGGTTTGGATACTGGTCAACTATCGGTGCCAAATCGATATCAAAACTAACTATATGGATATTAAAAGGTTGAATGTACATTCGAAATAGACTCAATCTATTGAATATTTCAAATATCAAATTAGACTATTCGCCCTGTGAGGACGAATTAATCGTCAATTAGTCCTCGTTCTCATAAAAAATGAATAGCTCTCATTGTTCTACTGAGCAGACAGAATTTGAAAGACTGCTTAATATTGAGTTGTGATTTTTTAGTTGAATATTTTCAGTTTACTAGCTACTACATGTTCGTATGGCTTTTTATCGGTGGAGCAACCATCGAAGTTCTACTACGAATATAGTCTCAAACAAAATACAATGTTTCTGGTTAAATACAAAGACCAAAATACTAAGACAAAGTTCCTGGTTCAAGGCAGTACCAGTACCAGTAGTACCAGTAGTGTTACTCAATGTTTATTACAACAAAAACTCAACTTCACATTTTATATGAACGGTCTTCTCAACTAGCCGACCAATAACCGTAAATTCCTAGTTATTTTTTGAACACTAAAGTGTGAATATTACTCTTGTTGGTGATGACATATTCATTCTCTCGACCACATATTTATTTTAGTTTTGTTTTTGAAGCTGGAATGCAGGAAGGCACGCGCTTTAGAGAGACAAAGATGAAAAACGAAAGAGAAGAAGAAGAAAGGATAAAGAAAGAGAGGAAAAAAGGAATGCGAAAACATGTGCGGGTGTAGACGAAGAGGAAAGCAAGGATTTGAAAACTGGAGTTGGAGAATTTCTAGTGGTCTATTTTCGTGAACGGGGTCTCCGACCTTTCAAGCATTCACCGTCCAGCTATTTTGTGGGTAGCATAGGATTTGATTTGTCTATCAATAGAATTATTAATAACGCAGGCCAAAAAATATTTCTTGATATTTTCACAATTTCAAAAACTATGTTTGAAACTGAACAAGTTAATTGATAAAATTAATTACTCAAGAAGAGAACTTTGATAAGAAATAAATTGTATATTTGTTTTCCATGACAAATAAAGTTTCTATCTATCTAAATAATAATTATCGACTGATAAGTTCGTACACGATCTAATTTTTAATCAAATTCCAACTAATAAAGTAATAAGATTATGAAATGAACAGAAGAATTGTAAGGGACCTCTACTCTAGACATACGTATCATGACTATCATAGTTTGCTGCGTGATAACAGATCATGTCTAGTGTTTGAGGAACTTAAAAAGTCAGCTGTTCAATTCAAGGATGTTTCATTGAATGCAAAATTTGGTGAACTAACGCCTTATTTCGAAAGATCAATTCAAGAATTGTGATTATAGTCTTCTCGTGGTTGGACTGTGTTGTTAGTGAAATACAAAAGAAAACACCACGAGGAACAAGAATCCCAGTACACTGCGAGCAAACAATAAAAACTTTTTTATTGCAATTCGAAAATAGCCTAATAACTTTGAATATAGGCTACGACTACACAGCAGGTCAAGTCACTGAGTTCTGCTCACTCAACTCCTCCACAGTCGTAAAACTGAATTGGACTAGTTGTTCTACAATTCTCATAAATAAAAGGGCACCGACCCCTCAAACTGGGGTATTGGGAGCAGAGGGAGGGTCTGGAATTGTGAGGAGGTACAGTGATCCTCTTGAATCCAATATGCAAATCCACAGCTAAGGCCAGAATAGAGCCACTCTACAGTATTTATCGGATCTAGTATTTATGAATACGTTAAATAAAACATGGTCTAGAAGTGTACATTATTATACTGTAGTAGAATGCATTCATACTAGTAGCCTATTCATATACCAGTATGCAGTATCTACCTATATAACAGCATATGTATATAGGTATAAAAAAGCTCAAGTATGTACCTATAAAAATGATGTCTATATCTAGCGTTCATTGGTGGGGTTTTATTATAGTTCTTGAAACGATGTCGATGTCTAGTGGAATAAAAGATGTTCGAGGGCGAATGGTTAGCAAGGAAAAAGAACAACGAATTTGATGAAAAAAGAATGAAGCACTGGTTTTATGTGCTTGTTAAATTATTTTGCATTTGCAGCCAGGATTGTTGAATGTAGGATTGAAACAGTACATTACAAGAAGGTACAATCTTAAATATTCTCCCGCTTCTACCCTTGGTGTGCCTTTAACTTTTTATAAGATTCACAAGGGCAAGCTCTAGTCACGCTGAGTTTTATGTGTAGGTTTTTTCCATGGAATATCTAAAATCTGAGAACTGACAACAGAGAATGGAATGAAAATCAACATTTTTGTACTGTTTGTTTCTAACAAGCCACACTTTCAACCTACACTACTAGGCTGTCAAGAGAGTTGAATTTCAATGAAATTGTTCTGTAAAATACTTCAAACATCAACAATACTATTTGATATTGAGAAATGTTGATTTGTATTGAATGAAATTGAAATAAAATATTACATGAAAGGCAATAAAATGGAGATTTTACTCATTGGAAGTTTTAAAAAGAATTGATCAAGATGTGATGAGAAGAGGTGATAAGCAAGATGATAAGAAGCATACGACATCGCGTTGATGTTTCATTCAATAAAACTATCAAAATTGAGTTTAGAATGGCCTGATCAGTGTATTTGTCTTAATTTCAGTAAATCAAGGATTTTTCCAAGTTTAAAAATGTTCCACTCAAATATTTCATTGATTGTACTTTGAACAAAGCTCATCAAGCATATTGAATTTTTTTACAGTTTTTTCTCTAAATGTTACCAGACTGATAACAAAGTACTACATTAAATTCGATGTAGCAATACAAAAAAGGAAATTACCAGAAAACACCACACATTTTCAAACCTTGAAAACACTAGCTGAAACTAAATGTAAACCTATTCTTTACAAACACTTTAAATGTCAGAAGAGGTTGTAATTACAAGTAATAAACTTTTCTTTTAGTTACGTTCGACTCAACATTATTGTTTTTCTAAGTTCAAGTACACTGAAGGCCACTGCCAATAGAGCATTGAAGCAGAACAAATGTTTGTGTACCGGGTATTATTCATTTTTGTAAGGTGAATGGTAGGAGTGATGATGGCCTAGAAACTTGAATTAATAAACGAATGTTCGATTCATTCAGATGTTACATGTGCTTCGTTTTATTAGAAGCAGCTTTGTTTTGTAGCTTATCGAAACAAGTTTTGCATTGGTTTGTAATAATTAAATTAATAAAGGTTTCACAGTCAAGTAGATTTGAACTTGAAACAAATTTGGACACAATTTTTCGAGAATTGATAAATCGCTTGAACCTTTGATCTGTTTCAAACTGCAAGTTATTGCAGAATAATTTATATATTAGTTAATAAGTTTTTTGAAGACTAGAAAACCACTAGCTTCTTCAGACTCACAAGAGATAACTTCGAAGCACGCAGTACTGTAGGCTACTTCCAAATGAAAATGTGCAAGTTCCAATGCAAAAAGCTTTGAAAATATTCAATTGGCAAAGGTTGAATAATTGATCTTTCGACAATTTTCGGATGTGTCTAGCACATAGCACTGCTTTCAATAAAAATTGTCAATAACCGCAAAGGAATCAAGAATTGCGCGACCAATTTGCAACAAAGTATCAAAGGGCCTTAAAGCGCCCTTAAGCATAGAAATGGGAGTTGACGATTGATATAATTCACGATTAATGTACTATTTTAATTGAAGATTAAAATGTATTAAAGTAGCTCGTACACTTTTTTATGGTACAGTATTTGGACTGAAAAGGAATTGTCATCACAACTAAAGAACTAATCACAGCTTTTTTACATTTTCAAATTGTATAAGATTTCATCCACTAAATAATATTAATATGGTTGTATCTTAGTGGATGAATTCTCTTACTACATTTTCATCATAACTATAAAAAGCTGTAATGATGTAGTTCATCGTCAGTCCAAGCACCTTGGCAAATTGAACGTTGAATTTCAGTTTGAATACTGTGTCTAGATTCTAGTGGCGAAGCGTGGTATACTTATTTGGTTATCCTATAGGAAATATACCCGGCGTTGACCAAATAAGTATACCACGCTTCGCCACGGCTAGATTCCCAACAAACTCTTGACCAAATCGTTTCCATCACAAAAATTTCCTAAATCTTTTGAATCAATTGATCAAAAATGGCAAAGGACAACAATCCCTATGTCTACTCTTGGTCGATTTTTGGGTGATTCACAGCACGCGGCCAATGATTGAGTCGGAGACAAAATCAACCAAGTATGGATATAAGGAATGCTAGGCATATGAATAATGAAATGACTAATAAGACATCAGTTTTAATGGGCTGTAGACAATGGAGGTAGTCTACCTGTGGTTGTGAGATATTCCTAGACAACCGCAGGGTGAACACAATTTGAAAATCACTGATAACAAAGACAATTCAACTACTAGTTTAATTGTCTTTGCTGATAATAAAACAAAAAATAGGAAAAACCAACAAATTCAATTTCCACAGCTCATGATCATACTTATCCTGCATCTGCTTCTTGTGGTACTTCTTCAGCGAGTTACCCATGGTTTGATAACACACACGCGGTCACTATAGTATCAAAAATGTCAATTTAAAACGGAAAACAAATCATTTCAAGTCACAAAGATGGCGTAGAACTACTGAAAACACACCGATACACGACACACGGCGTCACTGCAACAACTGAATCATACTTGGAGGCCACAAGCCGATATTTCAGGTGACAATGTAAACACAACTGAATCAACATACCTATAGAGCATAAACCGTAGCTCAATAACACAGACAGCGCAACAAAGAGTTAAATATTCAACGCAAGTCAAGAGGAGTGTAGATGAAACTGAGCGCAAATTTTAAATCTGCTTCGTTTTAAGCAAAACGTCTGCTCGCTCGTTACTGAGAACAATAATTACTGATTATTATGAAAAAATACTTCAAAAGATATTTGGAGAGGTGTATTCAAATGGTAACTGGCTACTGTTGAACAAATTTGTATTGCAAATGAGTTTTCTTATCTGTGAAGATCCAGGAATAATTGTATTTTTGTAATTGATTTTCAACACTGATGGAGATCGATACGAAAATTGACGTTGTTTTCTGTGACTACAGAGTTTCCAATTCAACGCAATAGAGTTTTTCTCAATTGATTTGTTAAATTCAAAATTCTCATCAATATCATTGTAATATCAAACAGCTATTATTAATTATTGAAACCTACTACCTGTTCAAGTAAATCGAGTTTTAAACTCAGTGCAATAGAGTTTTTCTCATTTGAATTGAAAAATTCATAATTCCCATCATCTCTATATAATAGCCTATCAATAAAACTCGAACAGCTGAAAATAATTATTGAAATTTCCTATTCAATTCAATTATCAACAATTTGCATAGCAAAATTTCCTGAAAAAAAGAATTATATTCAGTTCTGATAATACTTTTACCAAAAAAGAATCACATTCAGTTCTGATAATACTTTTACCTTGACACAAAACAAAATGAGATACTGTGGCCTAAGTTAGTACAGGATGTTGAAGAAGTATTAGAATAGTAGAGTCGAAGACAGAAGAAATAGTAAGGACAAAGAAGCCTGAATGATGAAATCACTGTGATGACTAAAAATTTAAAAACTTAGGCCAATAAGAAATTCACATCCTTATTAGTCATCATCGTAGTGAGAAATTTCAGTCAGGCCTTATTCCATGTGGGTGAAGACCGTTTGGAATTCTTAAAGAGTTCAAATTTATTCCAGAGGTGGAATTTACTGTCAACTGTGAATTCTAGAGAATAGATACCTACAATAGCAGTCAATTATTCAGAGTAGCATAGTATGTAATCAAAGTAGTCCTACAATGTTAGGAAGAACTGGAATTTTTTAAAGACCTATAGATTTTTATTTTCAGCAGTAGTCCAGTATTTTAGTACCACTGGATTTTAATAACACAAAATAATAATGTAATCTAGAATAACATAAAGAAGCAGTTATACGGTTTGTCTTGTGTAACTCTTTCACTTATGCAAATGATGAAGGAAATTAGACCATTATTGTATTATCAACCATCTTAGGGCATATTTATTCGACCTAGTTTTCCTTTATAAGAAGCACAGTATATCATATAAAGGAGATATAGAAAAATCATTAATTTCGACTATCAACAGTTTTCAACCAGACAATTATAATCCTCTGGATTTTTTGTCCATCATCCTCAGAAATTATTATTTATATTCATCACTTTCACATCTCCACACTAGGTTCGAACGATTTTTCACCACAACTGAACTCGCAATAGATCAAATCCGCTAAATCAGTTGACAAATCTCTACTTTCGACTGATAAATACAAAGTCATTCAACAATCAGAATAATGTTGCCGCCTTCAACTCGACAGCAAAACATTAATAACAATGCGCCGAATGACGAACATGAATCCAAAACGGGTAACAACATTCATCACTAAAGCATCAACATTCATCACTAAAGCTTCAACATTAGCAACATGACATAATATACAATTTCGATTCATAATTTTTTCTCGGGTTTGTTTTTTCAAGTGAAAAGCAAAGATGAGATCAAAACTAGGGTACATAACATTTTCTCTGCCTAAATTTTTCAACAGAAGTTCTGGAATGACACACATTCTATGAACATTTTCTGATGGGAAGAGTGATAATGAGAGACGAATTTAACGACTTTCTTAAACTAACGCTTTTTAATTCAGCCAAGACCGACGGCTTCACGTGTCCTCCGAAACACAGATTGTATTGCTTGATTCAGTAATGAATAATTATGACTCTTATTATAAACGACAACATTCCAAGAATATTCTCGCTCCTCACCCACTGGCATTGACCCACGTGAGGAGTGTTCTTCAAATTATTATGTATTTCTGATGTACATTGTAAAAGAAGAATAAAGATAATTTCAATACTAATTGAAGTAATAAAAATACATTCAATAAAACAATTGAAATGTTTTCAAACTAATCTGGTATCAAGCACGTGCCCTATTGTAATACCATAGACGCATAGAGTAACCAAATAGATTAACTCTAGTAATGCTATAGGTAAGGTAAAGGCGTTACGGACCGTTCTTCATGCAACCCGAGGCTACGAGCAACTCCGGCAAGAAAACAATAGACAAATATCCTCTCAGTGGATATCCTCTTTTGGCATGCTCAGAACGGAGTTCCTACTTTCTCCAGTAATCATCATCCGACTGGAGCAGAGCAGACAAGAGAGGAATCTTTGCGGCAGGGCTTGTTATTAGTTTGCGGCATCGCTGGGTTTGCATCCGTCCGGGACGTTGCGTAAGGCCCCTTGCACGCTGCACGCGATCACAAACTGTTTCCTTGTGAGAAAAACACATTTTTCAGCAGATAAGTGAAAAATATGATCAGGAAGATGATGAACAGAGGAAGTTGGAAGGCCGCTCCTCACACCTCCGCATTTTGGTTGGTCTTTGAAACGATATAACTAAGAATATTCAACTAATAACTATGTCTTGGACATAAAAAATTTTGAAGCACTGACCGAAAATAACTCAAGGACAATTATTTTTCAATAAAAAAATTCGTAATCGACATTGAAGTGAAAATAAAAAAATACCTTCATGTACTTGTATATCATTTGCAATTTAAATATTCAATAAATATGTACAACAAGTTCATTTTGTGAGGGTGATCCTCACATAAGCTTGTATGTGGGTAATGAGAGGGTGACGAGAGATGACTGCTTTCCAGGCAGCCAAGACGGACGTCTCCTCCGAAAGACGGAAAACCGCCATTCAATTTTATTTGTAAATATTCAATAAATATTGACAGATTGAAATTTTTAATGCTACGCTTGTATTTGATGTCGCTTGAATAATGTATGGACCGCCTATTGTGGGAGGGGCTAGTCTATCTAGACCAATAGCAGTCGTTCATCTTGATAGGTCATGCAACTACCAATCGCACTGCTTGCTTCATATAGTTACTGCTCATTTTGTTTCAGTTTTCCAGAGATAGATAATGGTGTAACAATCGTAACCGCTATCTCAATATTCTAATAAATTTGCGAACATATAGCAGGAGCAGGTTACGTGGATTAGCAGGTTCACGTCTCTTATTCAATCCAATCTTACCTTATCTAATGTGAGCGAATAGATACCGACCGGCACCACCATCAAGCCAATCAGAGAATAGAAGTACCCATTCTATACTCTCTGAAGACTGAAGCTAACCGTTTCCCTAGATCTGTTGGATAAGAATAGGAGCACTTCACAACCAGAGAGAAAAGAGGTTACCTGTTCTCCTTTTATACTCTCATTTTCAACTCAACAAACTCGGACTAGAAAAGTTATCGCGATTGTTATCGTTCAACAGAAGGTCAATCATATTCAAATGGCAAATATATTCTGTGGGAAGCCTATCGTAAACTGATGGAGAAGTGTATCTCAATAGTAGCTGAGTCATAAAGTGAGGAATTCGGTCCGCTTTGTCTTTAATATAGCGATAGTCGTAATACTTGTAGTTGGTTAATATACAGTATTTTTAGTAGTTAGCAAATCACAAGAATAGGGTGAGTCATAGCAAGTGAATGTTATGATTTACAAAATTGAATTAGTCAGACAGAGTGCATGCTCACTAGAACACTTTAGGAATCTAAACAAGGGAAATTCAATTAAAATCTTGTGACCAAGCATGCTGTGTTGTGACAATAGAGTTAAATTGAATTCAGCCCAGTTGTGCATACCATGTAGCAAAATGTTTCACTTATAACTAGTTTTCACGGTTCTATGGGGGTGTTGAGTTTTCCAATATTTTTTCGAAGATTGCTTTTAGCTTCTATTTCTGAAGTAATGTCAATGAATGCAGACCAGTATATTGGTCTGTATTAATTTGGTACTGTACTGGACTCATGGAAGGAATCCTCTGCATAATCATAAAAACGTTGGTGTGCTGAGCTAGCACATTCAAAGAATGATAATTGTAGGACCTTAATTTCTGATTAGCATTATTTCTCCTCTCGCCTTCATACATCAAGGATCATTTTTTCAGATTCAAACAGTAGTTGGCATTTAGAATTAGTACTTTTTAGAGTATTATTAAAGTCAATATAATTATATAATATATAAATAATATATAACTATATACTATAATACAATAACTATTTTATATAAAACGTGACAATATGAAAGAGCCGCTAGGTCTTAAATGTAAATAAGAATAAAAATCGTTAAAAGGTCAAGAGTTTTACTAAGAAATTCTGCATAGATGGAAAAGTAAGTGAGTTTACTTGCAAAGATATTTTTGAATGAATATTTTGTATTTTCGAGTACAATTCTTAGTACTTCTCAAGATAATACTGTACATCTATAGTACAATGCATTATTATAATCATACACACATATACGCAGGTATAATAAATTATAATAAAAACAAATAAATCCTGGATTATTGATACATTATTGTGCAAAATTGGATCACCTACAAAACCTATAAAAAGGAAGTTATCTTCCTTCTAACGAGGCAAACTCAAAATTAGGCTGATTACTGTTTAAAGAATTTATCGCAACTATGCAATTCCAATATTTTCAAACGGAACGTGACTCTGATACCAATTTTAACCATTGTCCATTTTCAGTTAGCTTGCAAACTATCTAGACTGACTCATCGACTGCATTGAGATTGTGCAAAATACTGTACATCAATTCCTTCCTGAAACGAGCTGCAGTTAGCAAGCCAGCAGTTATAAACTACTTTTTACTGAGCTCGTGACTCATCCAGCTCGTAAATATCTTATTGAAAAACGACTCTTTGTTCAATTGAACGAGCCTCGCCGATAATATTCCTAGCATTACAAATGGGATTTTTACTGTTATCAACAATGGAGTAATTTATTAACCATACTATCAGAGATCATAACATACAGGGTGTAAATGGCGGAATGAAGATTTACAGGTAACTGAGAGCAAATCTAAAATTATAATTTGGGGGGAAAAATGATGAGATGAGAATTTGCAGATGGTTGGAGTTGAATGAGCATCACAATATTTTACAAGTATTTAGAAAATCTGAGGATTTATAAACTTTATTCTACCAAAATCGTACTGAGCATTTATCAACCTATTCAAATATAATCACACCTCCATGGCAAAAAATGGAAAAGAAAATTCTTCCATTTTGAACAATTTACTATAAAATTGTACTTATTTTGAACCAGTCTTCAAGCAGAGTTCTTCCATAACGATGGCCGCTTGAGTAACTTCCCATGCTTAGCCGGATACAGGTGCTAAAATGTGAGCCTACCTAAAGTGTATATTGTATAGAATATACAGTACAGAGTATATAATATTACTATATATACACCTTGGGGTCTACCGACGACCGTCTAGTTATGAATACAATACTGTGCCATCTGCCTTATTAAGGACATTGTGAAGGAGAGTTTTCAATTTTATATCAATTCAAAAGCTGGCTAACCACTGAAGGGTAAAGTCTGTTCTGTACTGTACAGGTAACCTTGGCTAATGAAATGATAAAAATTATATTAGGAAGCAAACACTTACGAAAAAGGAAAACTTGAATAGAGAACAAAACTTGTATGAGCTTCATGTATACAGTATTTTATTGAGTGGTACGAATTTGTTATTATTAGTATATTTGTTCAAATAATAGGCCTACAAAGTAAATAATTCAAAATAATACAAATGTAGTAAATGCATGGCTAGTTCATTTTGCTAAAGCACCAAGTTCTAGATTGACAAAGAATTACCTCATAACTCTCCTTACTCCAAACACTTACCTTATAACATCAAAAATACTCAAACTCTACTGCTATTTTTGTCAATTTTCAAGTAAAAAAGATGATAAACAAGTAGGCCTACCTAACAAAATGAGCCGTTAACAAAAATCAAGAATTAATTTTGAAAATGAGAGAGAGGTACATGATGGTAACGAATGATAGTAAACCAGAGAACTATATGTGCGAAAGCCTCAACACACCATGCATGTATAAAAAACCGGACAAAGACCTAATTATTTCCGCCAGCATTATTCTCTCACCCCTCCCCTCTCTGCTACCTCCTCCACCTTCTTCTCCCTCTTTCACTTTTGCTTCACTCTTCTTCATAATTTTCTTTCCACCCGCAACACATCCTGTCGAAGAAGAAGAGGAAAACAGAGAATGAAGGATAGTAGGAGTGAGAAAGAGAAAGAGAGTGAGTGATGAAGAGGGTAGAAAAGTTTACACAGGAGCTGAATATAACAGGTGAGGGTCGGAACCAGTATTTTATTCTTTTATTTTCAAATAATTATTGTGTACGCAAATCTCTACTCTCTCACATGTTTCTTCCACACATGTAGACGCACCTTCACAGAAGAGTGTGAGAGGAGAAGAAGGAAGGAAGGAATGAGAGAGAGAACGAACGAGCGAATAAACACGAAAAACGGAAAGATAACCAGCAACAATGCTTTCAGTCATCTGGGGTCACAGAACTTGCGCGTATAACCAAGACGAACTCAACTGGCTGGGCTGTTTGTCGACAAGAGAGAGAAAAGTCTTCAACCTCTTTGATTTCTTCTTCTTTCTCTATTCTCAGTCACTACTACCACAACATGTTCGAACACTAGAAAATCAAAAGGCTGATTCGATGCCGCGACAGTATTTTCCATCAGCCAGTACAACAATGGAACACTGGCCAGCAACAACAGACTGATAGTTTGGAACTTATCAAGAAGGAGGAGAAGAGGAAAAGAACGATGAAGAATGAAGAGGAGGAGGAGCAGGAGGAGGAGAAAAAAAAGGAGAAGGAGGAGGAGAAGAATGAGGAGGAGTAGGAAGCGGATGGAGTGATGGAGAGTAAAAAGATGAATGAGAAAATGAAAAAAATAAAAGAGGAAAAGAGAATAAAGGAAAAGTAATGAAGTCCAAGTACACTAGGATGATGATTGGAAGCTGTGAAATTGAATGGAGATTGTCGCCAGTACATTCTTGAACATCTATAGATATTAGAACGTGCATATTATCATGAATGCTTGCTCACAACTTGGACCTATAGAATACTGTAGCACTGAGCCATGTTTCAGTTGATGTTCTTCAAAATAAAACTTAATACACTCAATTATTAATTTTATAATTCATATAATACATATATCTTCAAGTTGACACCACATTACCATTCCATGTACGTTCATAGTTCTAAGAAGCCGTAATATCTACAGTTTAGGATAAAACTTTTCATAGAATTCCTTCCAATAAAATGATCTTGAAATGAATAGTTGAATTGTATGGTACTCACACACTAGTCATGGTCTGTAATAACGCAGCAAACCATGATATGGATGTCTAGTGTGTGGATACCTTAACTCGTCAGCTGTTAATATTCCAATGCATTGAATTTTACGAAGTTTGATAGCGTACTATTCGTATAAGAAAAAAGACAGGTATAGTTGATGGAACAATTCTATAGTACTAAAGACAGAGTACAGTATATTTTCGACTTTTCAATAGAGTCTAGGACTAGCATTAACAACCTAAATTTCATTATAAGGTGATCTATATTATTTGCTTCCAATCTTCTACGAACAACGATGCTAAGAGGGGAAGATGAATAAGACAGAGATGATAACAGAGAATGAGAAAAAGAGAGGGAGAATGAATGCGAGAGAGAGAGAGAGAGAGTACGGTTGAGGATTGAGGAAGAGTGATATGAATGCCTGTCTTCTTATTTTGTTTTTGGCAGCACCCAGCAGGCTAATCTATTCTAATCACGCAGTAAAATAGAAGATGCTCTGTGCGTGAGAAATGAGAGATAAAATATTGTAAATTCCAAGGTTTATCTTTGCATGTATCTTCTGGAATTTAGTGGGAAACTTCTATGCCTAACTAATCTATAAACGCCTAATGGAGATCTGACGACCTGTTACGTCAAAAGTTACATTAAAAACTTCAAATTTTGTGTAGATATTCACTTCACTACAAATCATTTTCAAACTGTTTTTAAATATTAAAAAAGAAACTTTTTTGTGAGGGTGATGTCTACATGAGATCTTGACTTGTGCGTGGGTAATGGAAGAGGTGATGATAAGAGATGAGGACTACTATTACTATTACTGTAGTAAAATCACACAATTTTGACGTCCTTTGGTAAAATTATCTGATAATTTGCTCTATTTCCAGCAAATTATTTGAATTATTCAAGTTGATTGTTTACTCTATTCAATAAAATTTGCTCTATTTCCAACAAATTATTTGAATTATTCAAGTTGAATGTTTCAAAGGGAATAATGTTTCATGAACTAATATTTTCTAATGGTCATTTTGAAATTCCAAGCACAGAAGTTATAGCCTTTGGAAAAAGAGTGAAGAAGCTGCTGATAAGAACGAAGCACTGTTTCAAACTAAAAAGCACTTGTAGCAAAACGTCATTAATCTCAGCAAGGAAAGTCCCCTCAGATAACAAACTAATCACTCCGAGCAAGGGAAAACAATTGATAAGGATGGCTGATTATTATTAATTGTTGGTCGTTTATCAGCTAGGCTGGTTAGGAGGATGGAACTTTCAAGGACCGCACCCGCTGCACTCACTTTCTCTGTCCTACTCAACTTCATCACTTTTGATCTTACTTTTCGTGCAATGATTAATAGTCAA
The DNA here is from genome assembly GCA_017141395.1 of Laodelphax striatellus. Taxonomy (NCBI): domain Eukaryota; kingdom Metazoa; phylum Arthropoda; class Insecta; order Hemiptera; family Delphacidae; genus Laodelphax; species Laodelphax striatellus. The sequence goes on from CM029535.1 coordinate 21,599,440, forward strand.
AATTAGAATTACTGTTTACAACATCATTTGGATGTTACTTTTGCACGAATTATTGATACTTATTACCTTATATTTTTTAGATGATAAGTACAGTACAGCAAATAGTCTTATATTACTATAGTCTTAATATAAGATTAAGTATTTTTGTTTAAAGAATTTAATACATTCATAGTTTTGTTCATAATGATTGAGGAGCTCTCTGTTCATTACGAGCTCAGAAGAATTCAATGGATGAATTCGATGACATTATTAAAAAAATAAATATGTTAATTTATTTGTAACACGGCCGATTGCAAGAAAACCAATTAATTTCAACAAGAATGAAGAGAACTCAATAAAGCTATATTTCCACGCATTATGGTTCCGTCTTTTTACGCCCATTAAATGAAATGGGCTCTCGGCCGTTAATGTATGATAATAGATATTTTTTCAATTTTGATCATGAAATTGAGAATGCTTTAGAATTGACCTCAATATTACTAGTACTTAAAGTACTTCATTAAAATTACCAAGCATTACATTTCGTTACTAATTTTCATAATTCGAATATTACACATTGGTATCGGTTACAATTTTACAAGGTTCGATGAACAAGTCTGAAGTTAAATTTGCAATATTTTTGGAAAAATAGTTGAATAGTAATGGAATTTTAAACGAAATCTAGTTCAAGCAAGACTAGCGCGTCAAAGCCGGAAGAGAATAAATAGCTTGGAATAAGCTAAAATAAACTGCATCTCCATTGGAGAACGAAGTCATTTTGGTTTGACGCTTCCTTCTCATTCATACTTGGTATGAAAACTGAAAGCTTCTTCTAGGGCTGGTCCTAGCTTGCATTAGAAATCAGATCAGAAATAGAAAAGAAATCAAACAACTATCCAGCATGAGGAGATGGCATGTTTGTTTGGTTTCAGATTCCAACAATCTCCAGAGCACAACAAATCAGGATTTGTACAGTAATTGGGAGAATACTATTTTCGATCAGAAGGAAACCTTGATTCCGACCCAAATAATCAAGGTGATATCAACAAATGACATTACATGATTCACACTTTTCATTAAAATATAAGGTAGGTAGTTTCCTAAAAATATGACAAGTCATAAATCTACATAGGCTACATGTCTGGATGAAAAATTGAAAATACAGTACCATGGTTTTTCAATATTAATTTCCATAAATATGAAAGACCTGTGTTTTAGATATTAATTCAACTTACCACGGATGTAGACTACTTTCGTAAATCCCTATAATAATGTTCCACTAGACCTGACAAATTTGTTTTAAGCCAAGGCACGAAACAAAAATTATTGTAACTGAGAGAAAAACTCCTTTTCAAGCGATATAAAGTAAGTTACTGTAAACAGGGGATGGAAATTTTTGAGGTCGGGACAGAGGAAGGCTTTTATTTCCATCACGCTTAATAATTTATTTAAGACAATATAGGTAATTAATTTATGGTATAGTCTTTGGTTAGCGATTCAATCAGTGAAGGATAGTTCAACTTTATTATACTATTTATACAAATAATTTAGTTGGGAATGAAATTCAGTAAAATCAGAGAAAATTAAAAAGATAATGGTATGTAAAATAGTAAGAAATCGGGTAGCCTAAATGATTCTCTTAGAATCGCCGATTTTTGCTTCGCGTATTTCAAGGAAATCTAGATCATCATGCAAGAAAATTCTATAAATTTTTCAAATGAAAAGTTTCGAAATTCAATAAAATTGAAATTTGAACGCCACAGAATAAGGAAATTGAACCTGGTGCTGGATCTCTTCATTATCTCGGCAAACTGTAGATAACTGATAAACTGTCGATAAGTGGAGTCTTATAGATTTTTTTTTGTGAGGTGATGTACACCTGAGCTCTAATATTGTGCGAGGGGGATGATGATCAATAGATGACTACTTTTTAGGCAGCCGGGCCGGGACCAACGGCTTAACATCTCCTCAGAAAGAAGGAAGTGGCCGTCTGCGGTCAAAATCTGTTGTAGTCAACAGGAATCGAACCGGGAACCTTTGTATTATCAGAAAGGAGAGCATCTACTTCGGCTAACTGGCCAGTCCAACGGCTCTCTCAAGAGATAAGAGTAATCATGATAAAGAAAATATTCAAGGACTTAATATTGATTGAGTTACTGCTGTACTAGTAGGCTACTAATTAATTTTATCTAAGAATATAAAAATAACATTTTAAAATAATTATTTCTTTCCAAGATACGGTAGCCTATCATCACAGAATATTTATGAATGATAAGACTTCTTTTACATTCAACTTTCTGTTGAAAATCTGAAAGGCAGTCTCCCTGAAATACATAAATAGTTATCTACCTTATTGAATATATTTTATAGAAAATATATACAGTAATATGAAGCAAACCAAGAGGCTCGTAAGCAAAAGTAATAATAAAAAATTAAGATGAAAAAGAGATCCATGTCAACATGCCCCACCCAGATTCCAGATTTTGGTATCCGGCTAGATGAATTAAAATTAAAAATATTTACTCATTGCATGCCTCAGAAAATTTAACAGCAATTAAAGAGTTTCAAAAAAACACAATTTAAAAATACAATATTTCTAAGATGACAACAATAACTTTGAAAAGACAGCAGATCTTCAAGCCGGCCAAATGTTTTCAGGTAACGGCCAGATTCTTATCTCGCCTTCTACCTGCGACAGGACAAAACAAAACATCCCCACCGTTCTAACAAAGCAAACTGGATGCTGGATGATCTTCAGCAGGAGATCGAAGTTTGGTTAGGACAAAATTTAATCAGACATGAAGAAATGTGAAAAGTTTGAGTTGAACTTACCGTTTAAATTTGACCGCAGAGTGTAAATGAATCCCACAAACACAAAACAACAACTAGACACAGAGAGTATAACAGACACCGGTGACGTTCACCGTCGTATCAGAATAGAAAATGAGAAGTGGAAACTCAAACCTAGCTGCAGGCCGTACATATTCCATTTATGGCAACTCCTTCCCTTCGGCTGCTTCAAAGAAGAGGGCTGGATTGATTTCTAGACGCGGCCGCCTTCTAGCGGCGAAAACGTGTACTTTGATGTTTGCCGCTTTGATTTTGAACAAAACCGAAAGCTGCTCGATCTTATGATTTAATGAATGAAGTTATGATTTTTATTGTAATTGATCAAATTACACAGCAACACGGTGTTTTACATTATTGTATTTTTTACGATAGTAGTATGTAGATTATTAAAAACTTCTGGGAAAGATTATGCAATGCATTAAACAGCAACCGCATTCTATTACAGCTATGAAGGACTAGTACGTTATGGCGCGGTTTCACGATACCAGTAGACGTGTAGGTTACTGGCAGGTAGGTTGGTCATATGATCATCCACTCTATGCAAACAAATAGGGCAATGCACACTGACTGGTGTGCATTGCCCTATTTGTAAAGAGCGTATTCCCGCGTAGCGTATTGCCTACTCGCGTAGACTAGCGTATTCCATACGGACATACCATTTTCTCGCGTATTCGAGTGCAGATACACACCCACCGACAGTTATTCCGAGGAAAATGTACCAAAAAAGGCCTTCCGTGGGAAAATACGCTAGAATACGCGTCCTATGTGTTTTGAATACGATTACGCTAGAATACGCGCTTTGTGTGTTTTGAATACGCTTACGCTACTCTACGCTCTTTGTCTGTTCTTACACTAATTCTAGCATTCAATTTCAAAAAACAAATGAACGATAATAATGTTATACAATGAATAAAACTAAGCTTCTTTTCTTTCATTTTACAAGTATCTTGATTCAGTAAGTGCGGCTGCTTTTTAAACCATTTTTTCACTAATTGTTTGGGTAGCCTATAGCCTATTTCTTAACTTGAATCGATTCTTTAATTTTGTCAAGTCATTTCCCAAAATAATATGACATGTCTTTTGCTTCTGCAATAGACAAGTAGGGTATATATATATTTTTTTTTCAAAGAAAATATTGTTTATTCTCCATAAAGATATTGCAAAGCCCTTTCGCATTTTGTAAAATCACTTTAGGTACAGTAAAGTAAAAAACTCTATTGATTATTGTTATACGGTATACCGATTCAAAATACTCTTTCTCAATGTAGGGTTGTACAACTAAGTTAATCAGCAAGTGATTATTATTTTGGTGGCTGGTATTTTCAGGATATTTTCAAACAATAAATGCTGTATACAATCATGCAAATTGAAGCAATTTTAATTCACGATTCACACGCTTATATTTGAAACATAACAACGGGAAAACTGTTTTATTAACACACTCCGATATATAAATACTATACATAAAAACTTTTATTGTACACCACGATAATTTCAACAATCTTTGATTGAAATAAGACATGCTCATGGAAGAATTGGTTCAAGTTTTTTTCTTTGTTATGAAACGATCTTTTCGTCTTCTGCCGAAACGACCTCTCGAACTCCCGGCTCCTTTTACAGGGATGATAGTATCTTCATCTGGCAACGAATCCACTTCAGTGTGAAGCGCATTGTACAAGGTTTCCGCACTGTACGAGTTATGCAGAATCTTATTCAGTTCTTGCTGCAACATTAAAAGAATATAATTTTCAGCTAATAAACTTCTCTGGTAGTAGCCTACTGTACAGAGAGTATATATAGTGCGATTCACGTCAAGAAGTCAGCATTTCTTAGATGGGAGTTTGCTATCCTTGTTTATTACAAGGCAGTTGCTAATGTCTCTATCCTATTCGCACTGTGCATAGTTGCCGCACTGTGCATTGTTGTCGCACACAGTCCCAACAAACAGGTTTGGTGCAGTTTTCTCTTTCTCTCTCAATGAAAATTGGCATCAATGCTCCTCATATAAACAATGCTGACTTCTTGACGTGAATCGGACTATAGTAACAGTGTGGACATTGTATGTCAAACTTTTGATTGGTTGGCTCCGACAAATCCACCATACTTTTGCCAATTCCCATAAGATTATGTTATGATAAGTGATTCATTTCTAACCTACATTTTGCCTTTGCCAGTATTAGTTTTCATCATTTCAAGTTTTTAAAGCAATACCAAGGGTAGAGAGACTATTTTTAATGTTGGAAAGTTAGTTTTGATGTTGTTTCTCTTAAAATAAGTTTGAAAAATGAGTGAATAGGTTCATGTTTGCTTGTAATCCCATATCAAAATTCAAAAATTTGGCAAAAGTATGGCGGCGGGAAAAAATGATCTCCACATATTGTTATGGAGTGCTTCACACAAATGGCCACACTGTTACTATACACTCTCTGTAGCCTACTGTAACTACTTCCAGAGAAATTAACATTCACTTATAAAATTGATCAAGACTCATTCACTTATTGATTGATTCCATTCAAGTACAAATAACACCTCAAGCCAAATAATATGAAACAATTGAGATGAGGTGATGTTTTCTCTATCTTGAAAGCAGGTGAAAAAATTCAAGTTTATTCCAAGTTGTTTTTACGACAGATAGGCTCTGAATAGAATTTAGTAGTAGAGTTCAGGGCTCAAAGCTATGAAAAATACTGTAAGTTGTGTGATTTTTAATGCTTAATTTACAACAGTAACGTAATGAGATCACCATAAGTGACTATTATGAATCCGTACTTCAGATTTTTACGATTCTATTAGCCAGCAGTATTACTGATCGATAGAAGATTTCGTTGAATAACACATAGGAAATTTGGAAAAATTAAATTTACCAACAATTTTTCACAACAACAAAAGTAGTAATAACAAGAACACCAACCAACCTGAGAAAGTTTTATTAAATGGTCTAATGATTGTCCTTTATCTAGTAGAGTATAAAGATTCTTCGAATCAATTCCTGGTAACTGCGTGACAAAATCCTGTAAACAAAATACAGTTCACTCATAAATTTCATAGTAAGATTCATATAAAACGTTGGGTAGAGTAAAGGTGGACTTGATTTATCAGACAGAATTTCCGTTATTTTGCATCTGCTGCTATTTAGAAACTAATACGCAGGCAATATTTTTTATGCATAAATGTGTAGTAGAGTATTTTCTATTTTGTGAGTAGATAATGATAGTATAGTGCACTCAACGACATAAGGAAGCTAAACACATATCCGATTATTCGAGTGAGAAATAAAATAGCAAAGCCTATCAAGAAATATAATTGATTGTAGTTGATACTATACATCGGATGAATATATGGATTCAATAATAGAAATCCTACATAAAATTGGGAATCGATTACTTAGGATGACAGCATTGTATGGAAACTAACATGAGAATGTTTTCTACATAATTTCATTTACATTGAATTAATTTTAATTTTTATTAAAACTATATAACTAATAAGGCGATATAAGTCTAGCTAAAGCAGTAAATAACAAACCTGAATCTGGCTGTTGTACTTTTCTAAACGATAATCATCATCTACTGTTTCGCCTTCAAGTCCAATGGCTGTTGCTACTGTTGAATCTGGCTCTTCTTTCCCTTCCTACAGTGAGGGAGGAGAAATGAAACAAATAAGTCAAGATAAATATTCTGAGACAGTAGTTTTGAAGTTAAAAACGTTATGTACTAAATTCATAATATAAACACATCATCTTCAAGAGTCTTCATTTATGTACTTTTATTTAGATGAGATTAGAAAAATTCTATAGATCAAAACATGATTGATAATGCAAATACTGCAGTAAATTGTTACATTTACGGCACAATATAAGTACTCGAATGAACAATATTAATTTCAAGAAAATAGATGAATTTAGCAAAATTTAGAACATTGCTACAACCACAGTCAAGCCACAACAGAAAATATAAGAATGAACGATAGAAATGCACAAAACTGATTGAAATTAGGTAATGATCGTATTTGATAATCTTCAAAGCTATTCCAAAAACGAATCTTACAAAAATATTATAAGAATGAATAAATTACCTTTAATTCATGAAACAGTTGAGCTGTCGCATATGGATTTGGTGACCAGACAAGCCGCAATTTCGGGAACTGTAGTGTCAGTAATTGAAGTTTATTTGTGATGTCATTGGAAGACTTATCATTACTCAGGTAGTATCTTCCCTGTAAGAGAAAAGAGAAACTTTCAAGATAACTTCTATTGCCAACAATCATATTGAACAGTGTGATAATAGGCAAAAGTAACAATACAGTCATATGAAAATATATCAAGCTGAATATAATGCAAAGGAATTTGTATTTGAATTTTTAAAAAATTCAATAAAATACATAAAATTATATGGTATTTACTTTTCCATGTTTTGAATAAATGTATTGAATTTTCCAATTATTTCTACTTAATTTTTCAGTCGCAGTATCAGTATCTCAATTTGTCATTTACTGACAATAGAGAGGCAAGCAATTAAAAAAGTGGACATGTTCTAGTTGGGTGAATGTGAGACTCAATAGTGTTCACTACACTGCAGGTGTAAATTAAAGTGAATCAAAAAGATTTAAAAATACTAACTAGAGAAATTTGAATACTTCAATATGTAATCCGTCCAATAACATAATGTCCAAAAATTCAATACATCAACATAATCATAACATCAAACCAAGAATAATGAGAAGATAATAGACACTTACCTGTAATGCAAAAGGTTTATTTTGATCGAATTCAATGAGTAGAATCGGTTTTTGGTAATATCTGGTCATGTTTAATGCCTGTGTGTATAACCTGCCGTTATTTAACGATCCAATCAGATCACTAATACTTTTTCTCTCAACACACATTTCTGGACTGAGGATGTAATCGCCAACCTAAAAAGTATAAGACAATAATATTGATTCAATAAGTCATTGTATTCATATAAATAGGTAAAATATAAATTATTCTATAAGAAACTTGTAAACTTTAAACTTGGATTTCCTAGTTTTATTTCATTTTAGGATGCGTGTATTTCGCACAGCTTTTCTTGAGGTTAAAATCTCGAAAATGAGTTTGATCACAGTAAGATGACATTATTTTACAGGGCTCAATAGGAATCTAATTTCATTGGTTCTGTAGATGGAGTGTCATTTTACGGTGGTTCTAATTTTAATTGACTTTTGGTGCGAATGGCCAGTAATCTTTGAATTGAAAATATAACACTTTTTTACATTTTGATCGATATAATACTGTAATTAGAACCAATGTATTGGCAGAATAGATTTTTTATAAAGTTTATGGCTTGTCTCACCATTATTTTCATGAAGTTTCCCATTATTTTTCATAAGAGTGGGACTTGCTATTAAATACGACTGTAAACAGACCTGATTGAAACATCAAGTGACTTTACATTTTAAAAGACTTGAAGCCGGTTGCACAAAAGGGGATTAAAGTTAATATCAGAATAATCAGAACAATTAAAATTGGTTAATTGAAGATTAAGTTCAACAGACTCTTTGGTAACTGAAACAAGATCTAATCAAATTACATTTTGAAGAATTAGGACAAGTTGACAATTGATGTGGTTAGGAACAATAAAATAAACACAAACAAATTTCTCAACCAAATTATTGCAGTGATTGCTTACCAACAAACTAATCGGCTCTATATTGATTCCTCTCCTATGCAGCAGAGTGGGCAATTCACTTCGAAACTCCCTGATGTCGACAATAACCTTGGGCATGACAACAGGCTGAGCAGAAGTGCCGCCTTTTCTTGAGTTGGCATTATTGGAGGCACTGGCTGATACGCCCATGTCACGACTCAGTTCAGGGCAATCGTCGCTCTTGCCGTCTTGATCAGCGTGTACTACCATCGACTGCAATCACATACATTTTACAATCAGCTATAATTTTCTACACACAGTGTTTAAATTCATCCAGTGTTCAACCATCAATTGCAACCACAAACATTTTCCAATCAGCTATAACTATTTTCTAGACACAGTGTTTACATTCATCAAGTGGGAACTACCGATTGCAATCACAAACATTCTACAATCTGCTATAATTTCGTTGACAGTTTAAATTCTCCATTTACTATCTTGTAGATATTTCCTTCAGGAATTTTGCGATAAAATTAATATATCCAAGGTAATTAGCCTCGTCTTCCACTGGTAGTGTTTTCGTCCGGAAAAGTCCGGAATCAAAAATGGAGAGCTGCTCGAACGTCGGACGTTTTCGGACGAAAATAGTTCCAGTGGTCGACGAGGCTAATTACAAGAATTTGATCAAATAGCTTGTTGGATTTGAAATTCATTTGTTCATTTAAGATGACTTGATTATGAAGAATGGTCAAATCAGCAGAATGGACATGCTATTTGATCAAATGATAGAGTCACATGTTTTTCCTAACCTGACACACATTCGGCCGACCGATCTTCACTGTTGACAATGGGTTTCTTGAAACTCGAAAGCGCTCCAGTCAGTAAGTAGACAAATTTCGTTTCTTACATTAAAATAACATGACTGCATGTCGGAAGTGAAGTGAAAACATTAGTGCAAACATCGCAGTTCATAATGGATCAAGAAATAATCATCTTAAGATATAATTTCTCGACGTTGCTGATGACCGTAGAGTACGATGGCAAAGAAATAATATATCTATCTAATCCAAGCGTCAAATTAAACGAATATCACTGTAGTTTCAATGATTTTTTTTTTTTAATTGGGTTGGGTTGGGCTTTGTAACCCTTAGCCACCGCGACCGCTATTCGATCTTTTGTGGCATCCCCTCTTTGGCTTATGCCATGTTCCATAATCCAAGGCCAGAGCAGAATTTACTCAGGGCCTTGAAGTCCAGTTCTCTTGCCTCCTCTGGTAGGAGGGTTGCTCAAGAAGTCTCCTCCTCATTTGCAAGAGTGCTGGACATTCCTTTACAAATGTGCTACTGATTTCAGTTATGGACCCAACCCTTCCGAAGCTGTTCAACTTCTATCAGGATGGGTCTGCACACTCCTCAGATTCCATTGCGGAATCTTCAGTTGTAGTGCCTTCCTCTGTATATACGTTTCCCGGCAGGTTTGAGTCAGCAATAACTCTGAAACCTGTTCCCCACGAGTAGCTGGAGACTTATTCAGTCACCCTGGGCAGAGCTCCAAGTTCACCCAGGAAGGCTTCTTGAAACTGGAGTTCGCCTGGTATCCAGAGTTCGCATACCCATGTCAGGCACCCCCGACCATGCAGCCGTCGGCTGCTGTTCCACCATATGTTGGCTTGGCTTGCGCAGTTGATGCTTCAGGTGTTCCTACTTGAACACCCTATAAGCTGGGACGCAACGGTGTTAGCTGCCAACCAGCCTACATCTACCACTGCATCAGGAACCCGGAGGATTGCCACACCCCGGACAGAATAAATTCTGCCCCCCTGCGGGTTAGTTTCAATGATACAACATACATATAATTATCTCAGAGCCCTCAATTTTTAATGGCATGCATCCTATTTTCAATCTGATAAGTATATATTTAAATAATCGACATCTAAATAAAAAACAATCTGATAGTTTCCAGTCTCACCTATCAATTTCTGAAGTGAGGTGCCTCTATTGGCTCTTGTACTGACATATTTGGGATTGAAGTAGTTTTGGGCTGTGCCTGTTATTTCTTCCCACATATTGTGCAGTATATAATTGTCAACAAATAAATAAATATTTTTATTATTACTCCTCCAATCTTATAATTTTTTTTAAAATCTTACAATTGCTGTAACAACATAACAATGTATAACATTATTTAGCAGTAGAATTGTAAAATTTTGTTCATAAGAAAAATCGGAGAGAAGACTTTTCTGCAACTCTTATAGATATAAAATAGATATAGCCTACAGAATTTCTTCTAATCAAGATTAGAGTCTTGAAGACAATTTGAATGTTGAAATATCAACTTTTAAAATCAATACTCACAGACTTCTCTTTAATGAGAAACTCGAAAGCTTCTTTCTCTCTACGCAGAGAAGTGAGATAGGCTTGCTCCTCAACGCTTTCTCCATGAATTAGGAAGTAAACAGTGATTTGGTAGACTGTATCGGCAGCTTGGAAGCACTGGAACAGGCAAGGTTGCAAATAACTTCATACTGTACTTTCATATTGAGAAAAATCAGAAACTTGTTAGTAGTGGCATTACAACACACACTAAATTTCGAACTTGAAATTTTGTTTTGCAGACATCGCAAGAGCTAATTGATTATTTTGTTTTATAAAAATCTGATTGGGTTGTTCTTCACCAAAAGAATAAAAATACTGATCTGTTTTGAATCAAATGATCCCATTTAACTAGCATTATCATGATCCTGGATCAAAATTGATCTTGAAATTCATCTCACACTCTTTTCACCAATTATTTTATTTAAATTTTAACGATAAGAGTGAATATTAAGGATTACTTGAATATTTCAAGTATTAATATAAGTTGTAATGAGTAGTTAGTATAGAGTGTTAAGATAAGTGTTAATAGAGTGTAGGTTATTCTTACCTCGATTTGTCTTATAGCCGTTACATCAACATCATACAAGACAATGTAGAGAGGATGCAAAAGTTTCAAAGTGTTTGGCAGTGATAGCGCATCTCCATCTTGTTTAAACTGTTGCAGTACAATCACTGGCTCGCACTTTCCTACTAGTTGTTCCTAGCAAAAAAAGAAATATGGAATTGACAGAATAGTGTATTGAACACATCAAATAGTGTTTTCTTTTATCATGGAGCTCCACAACATCAACATAAATTCGACTTCTGTAATATAAAAATTATAAATGTCATCATCGTATCTAAGTTGATATTTATTCAAACATTATAATTCTTAAAAATGATTGAAAATTCACCTGAGTCAATTAATGTGGCTTCTTCATATTGTCACCATAATTTTGAATCACATAATTGATTGCGTCATGGTCTGAGTGCAGCGTCTGGTTGGAAAGCACACTTACGCTCAGATTCTTTTAAAGATCAGCTGCGCTCATAAATCGATGTTCTCCTACTACTTCCTCTCAGACTAGTTTTTCCCTCACTGCTTCCTTCCTTTTCGTGCTGGTAAATCTCGATCTTATTTTGACGCAATCAGTTTGGAGTACATCCGGAAAGAAGTTTACTGCTACCGGTCGTTAAATACTGAAAAGATTATAAATATTGTTAAAATGAAAATTCACCTACAACAGATATGTGACATATTTTCATTATTACTATTAATTCAATTTGCGTATTTACAAGACAATAATTATTCTTGCCAGACTGAAGCCAAGCCTATTGCATCAAAAACAGGGTGGCGCAAAAAGAATGCTAGTATTTACTTTTGGTAGTATCAGTGGAGTACAGCTGGGGCTTACTGCTACCATCCAAATACATTTTGTAGGTTAAAGTATCCAGTTTTAGTAAATGGTGCAATTGACGCATATTTCATTATTATTCATGTTGAACAATATTTCAAATAGAATAAAGCCATTGCATCAACGGTGCGCAATAGAGTTTATATTGAAGTAGGACAGTCGAGCGTATTGGCATGTGATTCTTCTTCATTTGAAATTCAAAGTTTACTGTCGTAAATAAAGTTTAATTGAAGATTTGAATACTTCAATACATGAATAAATTGCTGCTGTATCAAAAGTTATGGACCAATTTGTGGCTTTTAATAAGGATTAACGCATTAAGGGAGCCATCTTTCCTATGTAATTTATAAAAAATACACAAGTGTTTTGAAGTTTTTCATACAAATTCTAAAATTGGGTTATTTGCTTAGTATTTTGGTGTAAGTAAGATAAATGTAACCTATGATTAAAATATCATTTCTTATAACACTGAAAAACATGCATTCTTTATGCACCACCTTGTATCACAAGTTCCATATCACCATCACAAAAATAAAATAACAAACGAGTACTTTACAATCAAAATTAAATTACAATTCCAACCTGAGACAAAGAAAAATTTGTACAAACACCTACAAGTGCTAAACTATACTTAATAACTAAAATATTCGATCACCTTGTCAAAACCCATGAAAGACTATTAACCGTAATTTAATTCATAAAATCATATACAGTCCAACATAAGTTTTAGTCTATAACTGTAACAAAATTCTGTACAAAAAATTAATACAGCATTAATTGATAGATATTTTTGCACACAAAATCCAGAGGAGATTAAATAGAATAATTATAAAATGAGTAAATATTTGAATGAGCTTGTTTTTTCTCTACGTTCCCAGAACTATGACACTTGGAGCATTGTTTATTAGCATATATTATTGTAGTTGTTTTGTTTATTGAGAATTCAATGATCTTTTATAATTTGTATGATGTAATAAAGCTGTTCTTTATTATAAGATGGCATTGTTCTTTATTGACTTCTCCTCTAAACATGGACTAGTTCCTTATAAGAGGAGTAATTTTCAGAGATTTTTTTGTAATGTACATTTTTCTGAAAATAAAATGAATTTGAATTTGAAAATTTGAATATCAAGCAGATCAAACGATCACAACGTGCGTTCCATTCAAAAGTATGGAAACGAAAGAGTTGAAAAACTATACAAATACAATGAATACGATATCCTTAAAAAAGATAAATGTAGCAGAAAAATCTCACATTCTTCAGCTGTGTAACAGTGGATGACTCATGTACAAGAACTAGAACAGTATGCGATGTATCCTTTGAATTCTTGTAGATTTCCTTCAGAATCGCACTCAATGCTTCCCATTTTGGATTTGGTTCAAGATCGACTTCTGAAATGGTAAAAAAGGTTTGTGAGTGAGGCTACAAGATTCAAATTAAAATATCCCTTATTAGGCAGAGTTAGGGCAAGGGAGTCATCTCTACCACTCAACCTCAAGATCCTAAACAATCTAAAATACTTGGTAGTTTAAATGAAATTTAGATACTGTAATCAGTACAAATTTAATGATTACTTAAATTTTACAATACCGAAACTGAATTTGAATTGATTTAAAAAATATTTATAATGAATGTTAAAAACTCACCGTTCTTGCTATTGTAGATTCGCCTCTTTGCAGCCACATACATTGATTCAAAAGAGTCCAACAACAGCCATCCAGAACTACGCATCACATAATCGGGATCCCTCAACTTATTCAGGTACGAATAGAATGAAACACAGTCCAACTGAAAAAGACTTCTACAGAAGCCAAATCAAATCAGAACAACTTTATTAGTAAAATAGGAAATCAGATGTAATTAACAAAATTAAAATGTTTACTTTTATCAGAGTTGTCCACTTTATCTTATTCACAGTAACTACTCACACATTCACAACAGTCACGGCCGAATTAACTTTATTCTATAAAAAGAAACATAAAACTTTTTGTCAGACACAAGGTTCGGTCTCAATACTGGAAAAACAAGGATCGTTTGTAAATTTTAGCCTACAGTTTACAGAAACTCATACAGGAGTTTTGGGGAGTTTTAGTAGTCTATGGTCAAAGTCCTTTTCTGAACATATTTATTCAAATTTTCAGCTGAGTCCTATGATTTACATTTTTTGATAATTTGACTTGACTATCTGCTAAAAGCAAAAACTATAAGCAGAGGAAAAAATATTTATGAAAAATGATCTAACAATCAGAAGGGAAAAGCTGATACAAGTATTATTATTAAACAAATTTTGAAAGAATCGTTTGAAAGAGTAAACTTACTGTACGATATGCCGTATGGTTTTCAGATCGGAAACCAACTGCTTAGTTTTTCCACTCAATTGATTCCATACAGGATCTAGTTGCATTTGAAGCATTTTATGAAACGTTTTCGAAAGCGCATTTTCAACCGTTATTTCTTCTGTATCCAACTGCAAAAAAATTAATTGAAATGAAATAATAAAGAACTGTGAGAATAACGATTTGCTTATTGATTTTTGTGTTCCAAATTTATTTGATTGGATGGAATTTAATTGAATTTTAATCTTGAGCATCCGTCTTTAGTTTCTTTTTAGAAAGGAATGGATTGAAAAGAGAACAATACAAAAATCGTTATCCATGATTTTTTTTAATTATTCTCACGTTAGTTTTATTGGCAAGATAGTAGTTGAATCAACTCCCATTTATATTTGACTAGGCCTACATATTTTTCCAAATTAAACTTTGAATGTCTATCTTTGAACCGTTGTTTCAATTTCTTGAGAAAAACTATTTAAACTAGGAACTATAGTGAACAAAACGGCATTTTATAGAATGTTGTAGTCAGCATACTCACTGAAGGGTTGAGGCGTTTGATTTCCTTTATGCAGAAATGAACAAGATCAAGAACTGATGTTTGGATGTGAGACATACTCGTCGTGAGTTCTAGATGAAATTCAACTACAGCCGGCTAGAATAGAACAAAAAGCAAATACAAAATTAAATTAATTGTTTCAAATTAAGATTAACAATACGTGTCAGAACAACTATTCAATTATTCTTCGTTAATCCCATTTTTAATTGTACTCAGAAACTTGGGAAGTACAACAGCCTCCACTGTCCAAGCAGCATTTTTTAGAAAATTTGAACAAAGAAAATAAAAATTTATTTCCAAATACGTTTTAGAAAAACTTGAACAGAGACAATAAAAATTGATTTCCAAGGTCGTATGTCGTATTTGCAATCAACGTAATCAACGTAATAAATGTTGCAAGTTATGAATAAATTAGATTAGATGGATGTAAACCGGGGAAGTTTACCTGAAACCAAACTCGGTATCTTGATACAGTACATGATTTAATAATTATATGGATGTGACAAATTCTAGTCTTTCTATTCGATAAACTAGGAAATATTGAATGAATAGTTGATCGTTATATGATATATTGGGAATTACATATTAAATGCAGGTGACCTGTATGTAAATTTTTATAATCAATATTTTATGATTTATATTACAATATAGTTGAATATTTAATTTAAATTCAATAAACTGGTATAATATTTTCTATTTACCTTTTTCTTCTCCATACATGTATTGACAGTTGCGTGAAATCGAGGCCATAAATACAAATTCTTCACGAATAGAGTTCTCATTATTCTTTCCACTTGTGCAAAACCAACAGTGAATGAATGAGGCGAGGTGGAGAAAGCTTTTATAAATCCAGTCTGAAAATAATGAATAGCGTAATAAATATAAAATGAAGTGCTTGAATTCCCCCAATTAAAAATAGAAATCTCAATTGTACTCTGAGAAAACAATAATTTTGAACAGAAAATAATATTTTTATTGATTTCGAATGTTTTTCCCAAACTGCATTTTATCAAAACGAATATGAATTATTGTTTCTATTTTGAACATTCCTAAGGCCCATTGCACGAAATCCAATTGAATTTAACCGTCATACAATAACGTCATTCAATAGGAATTTATTTGATAATCAGATTGCATTCGTTCCATCAGATGACGTCATTTACGGCGGTTAAATGTAATTGACTTTCGTGCAATTTATCGCTTGTATTTCAAGCCTACTTGAACTAAAAGTTAATACAAGAAAAATAAAATTCTAAACAGCTAATATCTAGAAGATTTGATAACATTTAAGAGAAGATAAATCATGTAACAAAGCTGAATAATTTTACTTGATCATTAATAACAAAACATGGAAAATCTTTTATTTTTCTAATATTTCAACTTTGAGAACCTGTAATTTACCTTGTTTCCTTGTCTGTACAATCTGATAGCAAATGCTTCCTGACAAGATTCTAGGATGCGATGAGCTCTCAAAACAATGAAACCAGTTATTTTTGGAATTGGTATTCTCTTTTTCAACAGATCTATTACAATCACAGTGGCACTGACAAACATAACTCCTCCACCAAGGTATACCGACTCTCTGGAAAGTGAGAAAAAAAAGAAAAATTTTGAAACAAAAATTGAGAACAAGATATCCATTGATTGAAAATCAAACTTTTTAGTACGACACTAAAATATTATATAATACTAACACAAAACAATTCAACTTGACTGAAATATCATAATTATTATAATCAATAATTAAATAATAATTTTATAATTTCACAATATAATAGTGGAGCATTTTAGGGATTTTTAAAACTTCTATAGGCCTAAGTGAAAAATAATGTTTGAGAAAGTTATTTTATTCTTTGATCAACAAGCATAGAATTACCGTTTCCAAAGTTATCCATTGCTCTAGTAAACGCAATAACTTACTTAAATATAAAAAATATTTTTCAAGTAACCTAATCAAGTTTTTTATGAAATTAATATTGTACCTTTCAGCATATGTGATGTGATCGTAAGTGAGAACCTTCGGTAGGGGTGTAACTTCTTGTTTCTCCAACTCGGATATAAAAAACTGTTCCTCTTGAGGCGTTGCTCCCATCACTACAACTAGGTTGCCAGGATCGCAATAGACTTTCAACAGGTTCATTATAACTGTTTCCACTCGAAGGCCTCTGTAAACAAATCAACAAGGCGGGTTATTGGAGAATTAAGGATAAATCTATAATGTTATGTAACGTAATTATCTAAATCTATGCAACTAAAGGCTCAACCAAACGATGACAAGTAGGTATTTATACAGGTCAGTGGTCAGCGTGTGAAACGAAATTTCTCATTCAATTCCATAGGCGGAGTTACAGGATATTTCCTGGGGGGGGGGGGGGGGTTAGAGCCTACCTGGGGGGGCTTCTGACATGAAGTTTTTGCTACAAACTATTATATAACAACATTTATAATATTTGCTAGAACAATTTGGGGGGCTTAGTCCCCCAATCCCCCCTTTAAATCCGAACATGCCTAATTCAATGTTAAAAGTTGGTTCACACTATGACCAGTCGACTGATCATTAAAATGAAAAATGTCGGTCCACCTGCTATCCACTGACCAGTATAAATGCCTACTTGTCATCGTGTGGTTGAGCCTTAAATTTAGAAGTTGAAAAAGTTTTGGGCATCTGACTGTTTCTCTTTCCTATTTTTTTGTATTTGATTGATCCGATAAAAAGAAAAAAAATAACATTTTTCTAAATAAATTTTCTGTTTGTTCCAGCTTGTGGAATACTGTGGTGGTACTGGAGCCAACATTTTATAGGAGATGCTGTATAATCTGACAATAATTAAAAATAGGCCAAGTACTGCACACGTGATGGAACACGTGTAGCAAAGTTTTTATATATGACCGAATGGTATACAACCCAATTGGTTAATATTTATATCTATTTATTTCACAATGTGACAATGGTTTCCAGGCGTAAGCCTAAAGAAACAAAATACATTCAACAATAAGTGCAATAAATACAAATAATATTAATCTTATTGCTAAAGAAAAAAATAATGAGAAGAAAAATGATAATAGTAAATACAATGATAATCATAAATCTAAACAAGGCAAGAGGAATTAATAACAATAATAATAAGAATCCAGTACATGTAATAAATATAATAAAAATGATAATTTTGGTAAGAAAAAATATGACCGATTGACAAGTCGACCAATTGGTATACCACCCAACGGCCTTAGGTCAAGCGCCCACTGAGGTGGAGTGGCGATGGCGTGGCAACACGCTAAATATAAACATATGTAACTAAATGAAACAGCGCACATATGTTTATATTTAGCGAGTTGTCATGTCATCGCCACTCCACCTCAGTGGGCGCTTGGACTTAGATCAAGCTCACAGACTGTACTTACTTGGCTGATATCAAAAGGCCATCCTCATAGAGTACATCCAAAAACATCTGGTTTTCGTATTCGATCATTTCGGCAACTTGAAATTC
This sequence comes from Laodelphax striatellus, assembly GCA_017141395.1. NCBI lineage: Eukaryota > Metazoa > Arthropoda > Insecta > Hemiptera > Delphacidae > Laodelphax > Laodelphax striatellus. The sequence continues at coordinate 21,618,040 of CM029535.1, forward strand.
TCAGCAATCGTCACAAGAATAGAACTTCTAATAAGATATTCACAAAAGTCCACAGAAGTGTTCCAAGGAAAGATTCGATTTCTTCTTCTTTCTGTAAAAGGGGAAAATGGAAAACGTCCACTTCATTTATTCAAAAACATAGTACAAGAAATAGAATACATCAAATACATTATAGAATAGTCATTTGCTCCAGTCAAGGGTTCGACTCCCATTCAGCATGTCATTTAGTATGAAACCGATTACCCAAGTTAGACCTACAGAGCTATGTGGGCATTATCAGCAGGGTAGCCTAAATCTCATGTAGAGATTTTATTGTAGATGTAATTATATCATCTGTATAATAAGAGAGTGTTGTATCTGTTGACAAGAAAGCAGGTCAAATTTTGGATTTAATTGCGAAAAGAACGGGAACGATTCAGCTTCAAATGTTGCATGTAGCTTCCGAAAATATTCATCTCGTTCACCTCCAGGTCCAAATTTCAATTCTTCTTCTAGTTATCAAAAACTCCATAACTCAAAAACCATTCATTGAGCAAATTCAATATTTGAGGCAGGCCGCTTCACAATTTTCTGAATAAAGGATAGAAAATTTCACATAAAACGATTTCTGTCTGAAGTCAAAGTTAAAAATAAGTGATTTTTCGAGTTTTTTCAAAGATATTTGAATAAATATAAATTTTTCAAGGTGAAATATTTTTAACATAGCTTGAGATACTTCCTCCTTCTTTGAGCTTTTAGATTTGAATCAAAATTGTGGTTTCTAAGCAATGGGGAGTATCCACTTTCATCTCATCTAGTGTGAATATTAATGTAAAATTTCATCATTTTTTGTGACCTATTTATTGTTTGAATATAAAAATACTAAAATATACCGGGAATCAGAAATGTTACTACAGCTACAGTTTTTCCCACCTTGGTGGGATAATTTGTATGAAATCTTACGAAAATGAATTGAAATTCTATTCAAAATTTCAGTGTCAGATGGAGTGATATAGTTTTGTAAAGGTAAGCTTTTTAAAAATTTAGAAATAGATAACGGATTACTATAATAATAATAATTCCGTGCAACCTGGCTGAAATACAGATTACTGTGACGGATTACTGAAATACAAATTTCGATTTATTAAGAATGCTTAGGATTCACTTACTTCTTCTCCACCAAACTTGTTCTCTAGAGCAGCTCTGCCTTTATCAAAAGTGACATTCTCATCGTACAACTCATCGCCATCTTCAATTATCAGATCGTTGGGTGAATTGTCCCTGTAATAGACTTCTAACAGATAGATGCTCACTTGATGTGAGGGATGACCATAAATTCCTATCCCGACCGGACGCTGAAAACTGAAAGTAATGATAAGAATAATATTGATAACAAATTATAATAAGTAATTTCTCGGAATAAACGGTTGGATCAAGAGTAGACTCTTACAAATAAGTTACATATTAGAATTTTTGTTGTGATTTAAATTATTTTAAACGATTATTGAAGAAACCAATCTCATAACTCATAAATAACATCTGAATTAGGGTAAACCCAGACTCTCTAAAAGCAAACAATCTGAAAAAGGGTTTTCCAACCTAACTTTGAGTACCGAAATAAATAAAAACCACACTAAATTTGAGGATTTTGATCAGGGTGAGGGTTTGTATTAGGTTGGGTTAGGGTTTGCTTGGAATTGTTGTAATGCATATTGTAATAAATGCATTGAATAAGTTTGGCTTTCCAACAGCTTAGACTGTCTGCGTTTGTGTTTGTATAACTTACACCCCTGAATTTTGCGTAAATTCTGTTTAGTAAATTGTTAGATAAACATTTAAAACAAATTATGTAGGTTACTGGGTACTGAGATACCTTCATTAATTGCTTATTACAATACTTTCTTTACCTTTACTTACTTTTTTAACAAATAATTTATTACCACTATTCAATTGTTATTTTCAGGTGAAGAGGTTTTAAATTATAACACTGCCGTCAGGCTGCGGATTGGAAATATTGTTAAATCGCATAAGATTCAAGTAGGCCTATCTCTTAAGGCTGGATTTCACGATTCAAGTAGACGTTCAGGTTACTAGAGGCAGGTGGATCATAATGATCGTCAACTCTATACAAACAAGTAGTCCAATGCACACTGACTGGTGTGCATTGGACTATTTGTTTGTATAGAGTTGACGATCATATGATCCACCTGCCTCCAGTAACCTGAACGTCTACTGGAATCGTGAAATCCAGCCATTATAGCTTTATCTCGTTTAGTTATAAATGTCTTTTTCTAAGTTTCTGCATATTTTTCTCGTTATTTTTCAACCTTTCATCTCTTTTCATCTCTTAATTATTGCTGTCCAATATTCATAAATTCTTACCGTTACTAGAAATTATATCATTTTCTAGAACAACACAATATTTATACCTTTTTGGAATATGAACAGTATCAACACCGCATGTAGAAGATTGAAGGCAGTATGATTCGGGTTCGTAGGTTGGTTTACTCAATGTCTGCGAAATGTACAGATCAGCATCACCAGTACTGCAACAATTGATATTGAGATAAGATATTTGAAATAGGTAATTTGAGAAATTATTCAAAATCTACTTGGTAATGTTTAAGAATAAACGAGGACTGCATTCCTTCACTTATCGACAATTCACTATATTACAATGCAGGAGGAAACAACAGGTATTTGCCCAAAGCTGTTTATATCTTATATCTAAAATTTAGATTAAATTAATTGAATGCTTTGTTTTGCAATGGTTTTTATAAATATTGTGAAATACTATATTGTAAATACTGAAACTTGATTGATTCGAATATTCAAATCTTATGAATTTGAATACTGGACGGGAGTAGGACAATGGAACGGCCTATGATAGGTTTACTCACGAGATCGGTCTCCGATCAAATAATTGAAAGTAGTTTTGAGGTAGCCCATTAGGTATGTTATTGACACCAATGTATTGTGTCAACTTAAATTGTCAGAAGATATAATAATTATGGCAAGGTACAGCCGTGGAGGCCTTACTAATCTTAACTATAAAAATTGGTCAATTAAAAACGATCTGTTTATGATACAGTGTTAGAACCTGCTAATACTGGGAAATAAAATGCAAAGAGAATTGAAAATGATCAACAAAAAACAAATTTAATTTAGTTGATCTGCATTTAATGATGAATAGAATAGTTCAACATTATTGACATTACCTACTAATCAGATAGAGCGAAATTGGTCCAGTATACATCAAGCTGTAATAAGTAAAGTTTCCTCCTCCAACTTTTCCAGCTATGGAGTGCAGCAGTTGACTTTCTCCCTTACATTGCAGACAACTAGAAATAATCTGAAAATATCGAGTTAAAAATTAATCCGAACACAAATATGACAAGTTTCAGTAGGCCTACAGGAAAGATTATTGAAACCTAATACATAATCGCATTCATTTGTTGTGTTATAATTTATTGATTACCAATTTAACATTGTGTTAGGCTGTAAAATAAATTTAAAATTAATAGTCTACTCCTAAATGAAGATGCATAAATCCGCATGCATCTTCATTCGTATGTAGGAGGGAACCGTTCCTTCATTTAAAAATGAAATGGTAAACAATTTTCCAAAACATATGTTCAGGTTAAGACAATAGTTAAAAGTTTTGTCAATAATCGTGGTGAAAGTTATCCAGGTAGGTACTATCCTTGAAAAGTAATGAAGGATTATGATGATTGACAGACTTTTCTAGTCATATCGCAAATAAACGCAATTGGGCTGGGTGTTAATACAGTACCCGTACCTTAATCATACAGTGCTGTGCTAAAAACTGAGTTATAAAAACTTAATGATAGCATCATGGTCTGGTGCAGAAAAAACGGCTAAAGTGCAGTATATCAGCACATTTTTTTCTCGGCTATTTTTGAAGATATCGACTCAAATTTTTTTTTAAATGAAACTAGAAACAAAAATAAAGCGCGCTAGCACAATTTCAACTTCATTACACCTATTCTAATATTTTTAATAATGCTTTGAAATATTGCTGTTACTAACCTGTTTTGGAATAACACTGACAAACTTACATAGGTAAATCAATATTCAGTTATTTGTAGATGAATTCAATGCTAAATTTATTATTTTTATGATATCTGATGTGAAAATTCAGTTTCTTTTTACTTGAAAAATTATTCAATACATTAATTACGATCACAATATTGAATATCGGAATCACGGAGTGCCGAAAATTGTCAGCCATTTTGCTATTGATATTTTAATCTTGATATTTATCGATACTTCGTAATCGATGAGCTGTAGAGTCAAATTATCAACTGATCAACAATCGATATTGGACTTATCGACAACTTTGTAACCAATTAAAAAATTACAGTTTTTTTATTATTATCATTTCAACTGAAAAATATAGAAATACAATCAAAATATATATTGTATTATATTTCTTACATATTAAAGTTTAGATAATTAATAAAAATAGGAGGTTTGTGCAAATATATTGTTGTTTCTGTCTCTTACTTGAACAAAATTATTTCAATGATACTATTAACTTTCAATTTATTTGTGAGTTGATGATGTCTGGAGGAAAACAAAGCTAAGTAATCCTAGAGGTGTGGAGTGATTTATTTGAGTCATAGATTGAGGAGTGCATGAAACGGGGAATTTTGAACATTAAGTGAATTTCAACTTAAACTAACCTAACCTAAGCTTGTACTAAGACGAGCTCAAATATACCAAACTTTGTTGTTGATTTTAAAGAATTGACAGAAAAAATATGGCGAAAAATTGAGATTATGACTACTTTTTCAATTTTTTTCTGCATCAAATTGTACATAAAATAAATTGTACAAATATTCATATCATATATAAAATTTGCTGAGAAGTACAATGAGACCAGTTCGAAGTTTGTAACTTTAGTAGTTACAAATTTGTATGTAGATTTTGTACGGTTCTCACCGGTCTCAACCTTTCTTTTTTCCCTAACCTTTGCTAACCTCGCTAGTGGGTAGCAAATCACCTTGAAATTACCTCTCCTTCAAGCTAAAAAGCCTATGATAAACTTAGATCGCGCTTCGCGCGAACCACGTTGTATTCAATTCGAATTTCAACATTGATACCGTAGTCGGGACAAACGCCTCGACAGGTAAGCTCTCTTGGTTCCCACCGGTCTTAACCTTTTTCCCCTAACCTTCGCTAACCTCGCTAGTGGTAGCAAATCACCTTGAAATTACCTCCCTTCAAGCTAAAAAGCCTATGATAACCTTAGTTCGCGCTTCGCGCAAACCACGTTAATATTCAATTTGAATTTTAACATTGATACCGTAGTCGGGACAAACACCTCGACAGGTAAGCTCTCTTAGTTCCCACCGGTCTTAACCTTTTTCCCTAACCTTCGCTAACCTCGCTAGTAGGTAGCAAATCACCTTGAAATTACCTCCCTTCAAGCTAAAAACCTACATGATAACAGCCTTGGCTTCGCGCTTTGAACCACGTTATATTCAATTTGAATTTTAACATTGATACCGTGGTCGGGACAAACGCCTCGACAGGTGCTCTCTTGGTTCCCACCGGTCCTTACCTTTTTCCTAACGCTTCCGCTAACCTCTCGCTAGTGGTAGCAAATCACCTTAATTACCTCCCCTTCAAGCTAACAAAGCCTATGATAACCTTAGATCGCGCATCGCAAACCACAATATAGTCCCGACTACGGTATCAGGTTATAATTCAAATAGAATACAACGTGGTTCGCGCAGCGCGAACTAAGTTTATCATAGGCTTTGTTAGCTTGAAGGAGGTAATTTCAGGTGATTTGCTACTAACGAGGTTAGCGGTTAGTGAAAAAGGTTAAGACCGGTGGGAACCAACTTACCACTCGAGGCGTTTGTCCGACCAGTATCAATGTTATAATTGAATGAATACAACGTGGTTCGCACCGGTGAAAACCTTACGAATTCTACATTCAAACAGCTGTCGAGCTGTCATTAGATGACTTAACATTTTCTCTTCAGAATTTAATTTCAATGAAGAAAACCTACCTGTTTATCATGAGATAAACAAAATAACCTACTTTGAACTAAAAAAAAAAAACACTTTTTTAACACATCTTTCAAAATATCTCAATAACTACTGAAGTTACAAACTTTTAACTGATCGCATTGAATTTCTCGGCAAATTTTACATTTAATAGGCTTTATTAATTTGAATTTAATCAATTAGACAATAATTAAGTAGTGAAATTGTCTTTGGCAAATGAAATAACTGTACGTTTTTGGCTGTTGGTTTATTGAAGTCTGATCTCGAAGTTATCAGTTATCGATATTGAAGAACAATCGATAAAAATTATCGATTACTTTTACCGAGATTAGGGAGTAGGCGTTCGTAAACAAACAGTCAAAAACATGGCTTCCAGCATCCAGTTCATACTACAATTCAAAAATGAACTGATTTTAATAACAATTAATAAATAAATAGCCTACTGTAATAGTCAATATCGTAAGTAATTGATATCAATTATTCAATTTTCATATTGTGTCCACACGGAATAATCAATTCAAGTGATAGAATGTTGATGTTTCAAAAGATAGGTTAGAATCAAAGCAATATTTCGAACCGATATTAAAAATATTAGAATTGGTGTAATGAAGTTGAAATTGTGCTAGCGCGCTTTATTTTTGTCTCTAGTTTCATTTAAAAAAAAATTTGAGTCGATATCTTCAAAAATAGCCGAGAAAAAAATGTGCTGATATACTGCACTTTAGCCGAAAAAACTTGCGGATAAGTGAACAAGCTACTGTTCTTAGTGATCTAATCTACATTTTATTGTTGTGTTATAATATCTCACAGAAAGCTTCTAGAGACCGGTGCCTCTGATCAGTGTTATCATCTGGAATACCGATGCACGATGATCACCATAAATTGAAATGAAATTCAACAATAAGATGGTTTTCACTCATTAAATCGCTGTTTGAGGCGAAAATTTAGACATGTTTCATAGTAAGCTGATATATGAGATTAACTCAATTCATAAGCGTATCAAAAGCATAACAAAACACAAATAACTTACAATTAGTACTAAAATAAATGAAAGGAAATGTTTCATTATAATTTTACGCACTCCCTAGACTGCTGATGTTATATACATCTTAAATTAATTCACTTGAATACCATAGAAAACAGAGAAAGATAAATAATCAATTTCATAATCATAACCTGGCAAAATCTGAAATAGGAAGGATTCAAGGACAACAAACAGCTGATCACAATAATGTTTACTTTTTTATCTACCTGCCAACTGAACAGTATGTGGTGAAAGAAGTGTGTGCTTCAAAGTTATAATTTTTATTGAAATATGATATTATTGAGTAATTACTATTATAAAATTGAATTTCCAAATTAAAAAAGTGATATGGATAAATTTCAAGATAATCTAAAATCTTCATAGAATTCAGCTCTTATGTTGGCCACATCAGACAAAATTGCACAGAACTCTGTGGCGGTAAGATACAAATTCCCGCGCGTATCAGGTGTACTGAAGGGCCGTACTGTATTACTTTGTATTTTTCATAATCTTTCTTTCAATAAAGCAATATTTCGAATGAGACCACATTTTCGTGATGGGAACGTAATCGAATTGATGAATGATATTTCATGCTCATAATACATTTTTATACTAGTAGGCTTTATTAAATTTTGTTGCCAGTTGCACGAAAATCCAATAGAATTCAATCACCGTGAAATGACGTTAGTTTCGCTCATTGTTCCCTTAGATGACATAACTCTACGGTGATTAAATTTATTTGGATCTCGTGCAACCGGCCGATAGACTTATAATATTGTAAAGTAATTAGAATGCTTATGATCAGTTGTAGGTAACTTACCCTTTGTTGATGAGAAGTTCAAATCATACCAGATAACAGGGTAAAAGCAATAGAAATAAGAAGAGGTAAGAAGTCAACACATTATCAATAAATAGATTCATTTATTACTTATCAAAATTAATTATATCTAGAATACTGAAGTAGGTTCCTGTTATGAATCCAAGTGCCCCAAAAATAATTATGAGAACGTTCTTCCATATCCTGCAATAGAATCTGCCATAGTTGAAATCCTCATAATATGTCAATAGTTCGATGACTGGTGGGAAAATCAAACCAAACAGACATGATGAAACGGCACCCACCAATGATACGAATGCTCCCAAATTAGGTATGAGTATCGCCAGAAACACTGAAAAAATGTTAACTTCAGTCAATGAAAAATTCCATACTACAAAATAATCATTATTGAATAGGAAACGTCAAATGATGTATTATTATTTTTCAAATGCTAGTTCTTACGTTGAGTTCAAATATTTAGTGTAGCCAATTATTAATAATATATTTTTAATAACAATTAATTTGTGAACTATCCTAACTTACTTTTTGAAATTAGCGTAGCAATTTATGAGTCATCCATTTATTTATTGATTTATTCGCTGAAAGATATTATTTTTAAGTCTTCTTTTCCTAATTTTGATAAATATATCAAAAATGAAGGTTATGATCACATTCACTAATCACAAATTTTCACTGCCGAGAATAAAAAAAACGATGAGTTATCAATTTTAGAATTAAAATGGTTGATATGAAAGTTAAAAATGCACAAAAATATGAATAAAATGATTTGGAAATATCAAGTTGGAAATACATAGGCATTTATGAAAGCTACTACTATATCAAATCTGGCAGGAAAATATTGAACAAGATGCTACAAATCCTTTTAAATACAGTATATCTAGTTACGTTTTTTATTAGCGAATGCCACAGAATGAGCCTGAAACTCCTATTAATTCAAATCCACTTATTACAATAATCATTTTAAATCATTCAGTTCTTGAAAAAGTACTTTTATACTTCTTCATTCATTAGTATTTTGTCATGATCATTAGGGTGTAATGAACACCAGCAAACACATTCTTCTATTTGAAATTTTACAATCAACTCTTGAACTTTGCTTTCTAATCAGGAAAGTGTAAAATGTAGAATGCCATCAAAGTCTGTTAAATGTGCTTAGTATACAACTGTGAATGTACGTTCACACTTGAGAGAATGTGTGGCAACTAGTGTCAGATACTTGTTTGAGAAACAAAACCTCACACAAGACAAATCGTTAAACAAATCTTTGTTCATCTAAAATGTACAAGGAGTTGCTTTAGCTAACCCAGTTGTTGCGAGCTTTTGAGAGAGATGATAAAACATGTATCTCAAACACAAATTCTCATAAATGTATCCAAATGTGAAGATTTTTTGACTTCCACCATCACTCCGTAATAAGATGATTAAATAAATACTGTAAACTCAAAATAATAAAAAGCCTACTTCACAAATGAATAATGAACTCAAGCTGGAATTGTGGTTTACAAAGCTTGACATATTGATAAAAGGTTAATATTATTTTGTGCGTTATTATTGTTTCTTTGACTTGTATCTTTGAAATATTGCGCAATAATTTATATTCAATTAAATTGTTAAATTTCTGTTGGACATATTAATAGAAGGTTAATATTATTCTGTGTGTTATTATTCTTTAATTTATATTTGATTAAATTGTTGGAAGTTGTTTTACTAATCTCTTTGAAATTGCATAATTAGTATTTGTTTTAATTTTTGAAAGTTCATATAAGGCTCTTTATGAGTCACCTGTGATCATTTCCATGTTTTAAAATCAATAAACATCAACAGAAATATGTGTGTCACTCACCAGTCAATACATCCATCAAAACTCTTAACAAATAAAGAATGGAGCCCGACTTGAACCTCTTGGATGAGTATGTATGGAGTATCTGCATGGCTGGATAGCTAGCCATCGGGTAGGTGAAGAGGACAGCTACCGAGTATAGCAATTTGACCGACTTGGCAATTGGTTCATCCAGTGGCAGGTTCAGAGTTATACTGGCTTCGGTTTTTTCACCGTACTTCAAGTAGCCGAGGAAGCCCATTGTGGTATAGAGGACAGCCGTGAAGCAAACGCCTATGCTGAGTACTCCTCTTACACCAAGGAACTGGGTTGGCTTTTTCATGTCATTCTCAAGTGGTAACACCTGGAAAAGAAGTTGTTGCGTGAAGACTCGAGTTGCAAAACTCAAAACAATGAAGAGTCATGTGCTTCATGTACAGAAAAATTTCAAACAGTATACAACAATTTTTAAAAGTAGTATTAATATTTCTAAATAAACTTGAAACTTGAGTCTTTTTCTATAAATGGAGGTCAATCAAGAAATTGTCCAAATTAACAATAAACTTCCTCTTTTATAAATAAAGATCTATCAATAAACTACTTTCCAAACTAATAATGAGTCGCTTATTTTTATAAATAAATCAATGTCTAAACTAATAATAAACCTCCATTTAATAAATAGAGGTCTATCAATAACTGTCTAAACTAATGATAAACCATTATTTTATAAACAAAGATCTATCAATAAACTGTCTAAACTACCAATAAACTTTCTCTTTTATGATAATAAAGATCTATCAATAATCTGTCCAAACTAGAAATTAACCCCTTATTTTTAAATAAAAATCTATCAATTAACTGTCTGAACTAGTAAAAATCCTTTTTTTTTATCGATAAAGATCTACGATCAATAAACTGTCTAAATTGACAATGAATTTCCAGTTCTATAAATAAATATCTATCAAAAAAGTAAACTATCTAAACTAAGAATAAACTTCCTCTTCTATAAATAAAAGATCTATTAATAAAATATCTAAACTTATATGGCCGTATTTATGAACGTTCCTTGAGAGTTCCTTTCCGAAAGAGCGCCTTGAAAAGCGTTTCATGAATGAAAAATCAGCTGATTTCATTCATGAAACGCTTTTCAAGAGTCCCTTTCGGAAAGGAACCCTCAAGGAACGTTCATAAATACGGCCCATGAAGAACTCCCTCTTCTATAAATAAAGATCTATCAATAAACAGTAATTATTTATTTTGTGTAGAACACTGACCACTCCAATCATACCATAAGCGAAGACGGCAGTGCCAAAAAACAATGGCAGCTGTGAGGCACTGGCATAGAGAGGCATGCTGCTGACAGGAGGCAAGTCTTGTGTTATGTAGTAGAAGATGATCACAAGTCCAGAGCCGAGAACCGCGTTGGCAAACATGGAGAAAGGAGCTATGTACTTGAGGTTGCGCACCAGATTCATCAACAGAATCAGAGGCAGCATTGCAATCATGTAGATTCTTGAACTGTGCTCTCCCATCACTGGGTCCAGTAGCTTTGAAATTGAAATTAAATTTTTTTCATTTCATTTATTCACACACAATTTCCAAAAACAATACAATAATACAACATATAAATACAATACAAAATTGAAAAAAGTGGTTAGGTGACCTCATTGGTGATCGTGTTGAGGCACCATGCATCAGTTTATTCATAACACTGACATAGAAATGTTACAATGAGAAATCACAATGTAGTAACAATAAATCAGTAGTTTCAAATTACAAAAGAAAATTAATTTTGAGTAAATAATATTATTTTATATCAACAAAAACAATACAAAATAGGGTATGGTAGAAATATTGCAAGAATACAATAACTGTTCCAAAAAAACTGTTGAAAGCCAAAATATATGAAACCTGTTTCATAAAGATTTACGATTTTTCAAATTGCACATTACAGTATGAGTTTATTGCTTTGAATGCGGTGCTATGTCCAATTCTTGTCCATCTCATTGGCGTCAGCTGATACTGTCTCAAGCTAATCATTGCACGTATAATAATGTTCCTTCATTATTCTTGGGCTATAAATTGATCTTTTTATTGGTAATTTTTTCCTCAAGTACTTTTATTTTTTCTGATAAACTGTCCGATCCATTGTTTGCTTTCGTCCATGACAAATGATAACTCCAAACCTTATGTAACAACACCAACATTATTCATGTAATATTCAACAATGACAAGTCTGACAAGTGACAAGTTGTGATAGCAGTGTTGACAAGAACAGTTTGCCTATTTTACAGTTAGGTAACTATTTTTCTCCCTTACTCATTTTACTATTTTTCTCCCTTATTTCTATTATAATAGTTTATAAGAAGAACTTTTCTTCTCACTTTGTAGAAGTAACAGACACGTACCAGCCACTAAAACTGAGTTACTTTTGGTGAAGCGATTAAGGTAGGAATCAGAAGTACGTTATTCATTCAGAAGGAATTCTGAAACTACAAAAATCTCTCTTCTAGAATTTGAGAATCAATTAAAGAACTACAGTATATGGCAGATAGAGCTCTTTATAAATAATACATTGATTTACTTGTTCGTGATAATCATAAGAATAGACGTGCTCTTCTTGGTATAAAATAATTATTTTATCAATGGATACTCATGCTATTTGAGCGTATTAGGCTATATGTTTTTGATGTTAAATTCAATAAATTAACACTTTGAAAGCCAGACAATCACGCAAGAAAAACGCATGAAAAATATTGATAGAAGTACGGTAAGTAACTAGTAATTAATTTTAGAGTGTAGCCTAGAAACTCTGTATAATCATACTGTTATAACTCTCAGTGATAGTTATAATATCATGATACCATTCAATGTACATAAAAGTGGATGACTCAAGTAAAGATATGTGAATATGATTAAAATGTATCAAATTTGACTACGATAAACTGTTTAATTTACAATGAAGCTTGCAATACAGTTCCCAGAAACTCTCAACTGAATATCTAAAAAAATAACTTACTTGTTTCAGATTAGATGCTATGAAGACAATATAACAGCCGTTACCTCCTATTGTACCTAGTACAATAAACAGGTCAATGAATTTCCTGAAAAATAATTTTTCTCTCTGAATACACAAAATAAAGTAGCAATAAATGCTTAAATACTCAGTTTTAACTACTGCGACTGATGCTTCCTGAATTGGCGTTACCTATCTTATAACTGTTATTATAAGTATTGAATTTTAAAACTATTGCCTTATTATAGCTGCGTTGTGAAGTTTAGCGCTGCATTACAACTCGATCTTTATAATTCTTTAAATATACCACTTACAACTTACCACTTAAGGACACCTTACCACGCAGCTATTAGGACAAGATACCTTGAATAATGGATATGGACAATTTTATCAAATAAATTGATTTGTAATCCAGGAACCAAAATACAAACAATTAATTTTTATTTGAACTCGTATTATTGTATTGTAATTTGAATTGAATTATTATTGTGAATTTTTCTCTGAATAGAATATATAGTTTAATCGACGATAGTGATATATCTTTTGCACTCAAGGAATTGACACCAAATAATACATAATCATTTATGGAACAAATTGTTTCAATATAAATATAATTAAAAAAAAAAATGAAAATACTAAGATTGGCGATCCTTGAGGATCTTTTGAATATAATGAAATCAAGTTTGAATCGATTTGGAGTGTTTCTCACCCGATGAACATGGAATATTTTCTGAAACGCTGCGGTCCTGATAGGAAAGCTTGTTCGGCCACCCCAGCAAAATCCAAGATTGGAATTTTTCTGCGTTTTAGTAAAATGTGTGAACACCTCACCTGCAAAAATATACGAGATTAGGATCAATATTGAACAAATTCGTCTATGGATGAATATAAAACATGGATCAAGATACATGAGGTTTCAATAAATCAATGAATGAGATTTATTGACTCTATAAATACTGGTACTAGAATAGAATGAACAAATATTTATTTGTGCATTTCTTTCGATGTAATCCACTTAATTACCCTTTAAAATAAATTCAAATGGAAGTGTTGTGAGTCGTTATGTTGATTCATTGGATTCATGTGAATGGGTGTGTATAAATCACAATTATGCTCCATCAAGCTTATTATTAAGCTTTTACAACAGCAGTTTTAAAGAAGTAGCCATTAAAATAAACTAGCAAAAAATAATGATAATCTTCATATAAAGCACTTATTTTACTTATACAATACTAGCAGCTCCCCGTGCTTCGCAATGGAGCTCCACAAAACAGAGCTATATTGAATTCTCTTCTACTGATTTTATCAAAGATTCAATTGAACTCTTTTCTGGATTAGCCATTTGAATAATGTTGTTTGATATTATGTTAAAACTGAATATCAATATTGTCTCGATGTAATCAGGGTATAAGAAAAAATAGTGAATTGAATTGAAAAATGAATTTCAGAAAATAAAGTAATGAATTGGACCAAGCCAAAAATCAATTGAAAAATATTGGGAAGAAGAGTGAGAGAAGTGAATGTGGCATATATGCTTCAAGTTGTTCTTGATGAGTAAACACAGCTTTATAAGCTTATAGTATGTAGCATAATATGCTTGAATATACTGTACTAGCAGGTCACCCGTGCTTCGCAACGTGATCTCAGAGATCCCCTTGAGGCTAACGATATTTACGTCCAAGTAAAATTTAATGAGGTAACAACTGATAGAAAATTTGAGTTACGTTTTTGATGGATTGGGTATCCGTATGCGTATCTCTATGTTTTTTTTTCATCCAAGATCATATTTTAAACATAATATTATGGTATTATTAATAAACCTTGTATGTGAGATTCCAGTTCTTCTTCTTCTAAACTTATAGTAAGCACTTAAGAGCAAAAGAAATTGTTATCAATGTAGTATTTTCAGTTTTAAATATAGTGGTACTATATTTTTAGTAGGACAGTTGCAGTGTTATCAATAACTGTCATTTAAGCTCACGCGTGCTCAGTACAATAATGATAGTAAATCATTCTTACTCACCAATGTGTTACCGCAGTAAGCACTTATGAAACCTATGATACATGTTCCTAGAATGCCAATAATCATCCCCGTATTTTGGAATCCATATGGCATGGCTAGTACTCCTGTACCAACCAGAGACTTTAAAAAGTTGACTAGAGTCTCACCATAACTGCAACAATAATTCAACCATACCGTAATAGTTCATTTACTGCAAATCGAGAAAATGATCCATAAGTAACTTTTTGAAACCTGCTCATTCTGTTTTATCATTGTTATATGAATTGCACTCATCGAATTAAAATAATCATGAAGAATCTTCTGCTTGCATTTATTTGGAAATTGGCCGATAAACTATCAACTTCATCGATTGACCTTATTAGAGAAATAAAAATGTTTTAAAATATTCATAAAGAGACCAAGCTTACTTACGTAGTTGGATGCTGAATTTGTCGAAAACTGAATGGATCGTATTCTTCTTCATTGAATTTCTCCTTGGACTTCTCAACTAGATTCAGAGAGGATAGTTTCTCATTTTTTACATCACCACCTATCACATAAATATTTCTGAAACAGAAAAGTTGAGATGAGATGACCAACTCATAGAAGATGATGATTACCGTACACTTATTTTCGATTGGGAGAATTGGGTATTCTCGATTGGGGAGATAGAAAAACGAGTTGTTTTTTCAGACGTTATTTTTCAACAAAGAAACATGGCAAATGGCAACAAATTGATCAGGACGATCGGAAAAATGTGTGTAGTAACTCTAAATATTAATATACGTTTAATAGTGTTATCAACATTTATATAATGACATAAAAAATGAAAACTCAGTGGTACGACACACCTTCTTGAAATAAGTTATCTCTGAACAAATTGCATGACACATTATAAAAGTTTTTATGTTTATCGGTTGGAAAATAGAGCCCGAAACAGAAAACATGTTTTACTCCCTCTCTACTCGCTCATCGCGATAACAAATTTATTCAATTATTGTAGTAAGCACTATCGATGGAAAAAAAGAAGAAATTAGGTAAGTTTATTGTTCAGTCTTGATGTAATCACACAGTGATGGACAAGGCTAGTTGAATTAAGTACATAAAATTTATCTTATTCTAACAACTAGAAGTTGACCTTGCATTTCTATACTTTTACTTACAGATTCGAGCCTGGATCAGCTACAGCACTCTTGTTCAATTCATTTTTGTAGCTCTCATTGGTAATATTCTGAAAAAAATAAGAAAAAATATTATTTTTACAATATTTTTTTTATTTAATATTTTTATTACTGCAAAGGAGATTGGATGAGTGGTTGGAGATTGCATTGGATGATGTTTAAAGAGACCTAAGTTGTATCTATTTTCAGAGTATTATTTGTAGACAAAACCTCTAATAAACTAATGATTGTCATCAGTAATGATAATATATTGATATTTATTTCCTATTGTTCGTTATTCCTTCTTCATATTACGAGTTAAATACTGTGAGTAATAATTTGAGTCCTGCATTAAAAATATATGTTAACTGATTATTATTAACCACATATTGGGTTGAAGTAATACACTGATCACTTCCATATTGCAGTATTTGTAAAATTGGAATTGGAATTAGATTCACATTATTATTCCTCCAAGAAAATAAATAATAGCCTAGAATGACTTGAATTTAAGTTTTCCTCAGCAAGACTTTCATGAATTTTCAAAACTGTACACTTTAGAAACAACCAGGAAATAATCAAAATAATCAAGTGACAGCTATATACATAATTGCCAAAACTGGAGAATGATTTTGATAATGCATAGCTCACTGCTATTGTGCTTGATAAAAGAAAATATTGAAGAGATCTTTATTTTTAAGCAATAACTAATATTAATATAATACAATATTAATATTGTATTAATAATATAGCCTATGATTATTTATAATACTGTAATAATGTTCTTTTGATAATGCTAAAGCTTCACTGCTGTTGTGCTTGAAGATATTGAAGAGATTTTTATTTTCAAGCATGAAATAATATCATTTACTTATATTCCAAACATTCAATTCTGGAATGAGTTATACAGTTATATATAGTTACAGTATATTATAAATAATTTCTTGGACACAAAAACCAACACTTTATATACTTATGTTTACAAATAAAATTATTTAAAAAATACATGTTTACAAGCAACGAAATTAATTTTAAATTACAAGCAACTATGGTGAATTATGTGAGTTATACAGTGGCCTACAGTATATGAATGATTATTTGAGGCACAAAGAATTTATTTCAAGTCATGTTCACAAGCAACAAAATAAGTTTCAAATTACAAGCAACGGTGGTGAATTTGATAAACACTGAAGACTGCCTGACAGGCTAGTTGTAAACCTACCTCTTTATTTGAATGCATTATCACAAGCACCTAACTAACTACTGAACCGATTGTTGTCAAACATAATAATAGCAGTCTTTTTCCACAAGAGAGCGCGCAAAACATAGATAGATAGCACTGGTCAGCTTAGAAGTCATTTGACTGCAACGGCCTTCTATCATAAACCTCTATATAATACTTTGGCGTACAACCTTCACGCTCGGCTATGTATATATATTATATACTAGTCCATCACGACCAGATGATAGCACTCCGCCAAGCCTGTGAATGTCACCGGTATAATCATTGTCAATAAAATATTCCGCTAATTCATTCATGCAAAATGCGACTTTTTGCATAAACATTTTCCCCCTCTCTACAAAACTCAGGACAGTCGCTGAACGTTCACTATTCAACAATATTGAACAAGGTCGTCTAATACTCAATTAATAATTTAGCAAACCAGTTTTTATTGCTGTTGTTTGTCTTCATCTCAGAGTATTTTGCATCATCTTTACAGGTGAAGCAGTGACCTTTACCTCAATATCCTAAGCAGAGTATAGGTGAGTAGTATTGAAAGGCGGGGACTGGGACATTGATACCATGAAAACATAGGCGGATTTTGGGACACCAAGAAATGACAGGCGGGGACTGGGACACAAGAAATCACGGGCGGGGACTGGGACACAAGTAAACACAGGCGGGTTTTGGGCCACAATCTCTGTGACATTTTTCAAGTGCAAAAAACTCTAGGACATTTTACAAACCATGATTTGATTGAATTGGTATTTCTGGACTTGGAGTCTAGAGCATGTTATAGTATAATGTATGCTGACTGAGCTAACAGCAGACCAAGAAAAATCTTATTCTCTTCACTGCATAAAATACTTGAAAGGTGAAGTAGGATTTCTTTCATTTGTTTTTGTAAGAAGTGATTTGGCATGTTGGATAAGGACTCAACCATTGTTAGTTAACATTGCCACTAGTCATGGGTTCGAATCCACATCCCAAATCATTTCTTTTTGATGATATTTTTCGCAAAAGAAAGCTCAAATAATCTTGGTTAACAAGAGAGTTGATATTCTCAATGTACTGTATAAGCAATATTCAGAGGATTTATTTGAAAATTCAAACCACCCTTGAGCTCAAATACCTCGAGTACATCTTGACTGTAGATGTCAAACTAAACTATACTGAGCAGCAGCAACTCCTCAAATACTAGAGGTGGTGGTGGGGATAAGTCAATGATGACACAATAATTACATTTCTTTCTTTATTGCCATAAACAAGTTGCGACAAAAATATTGATCTTTAAACAAAGTTTGCATTATCCAATTGTGCGAAACATTTACTACATTCAGTGCACAAAATGGTTGAGTATCCAGGGTTCCTTTATCGCCAGCCAGCTTCATCCTCAAAGTCTCCACAAAGTTGAGCAGGAAATGTTCTGGGCAGTAGACTCCTGTAGCATTCTTCATCAGTGTATCCAGATTGGGCATCTCATGGAAAAGATAAGGTGAACTTAGGTCCACATACTCCACATTCTCCCTGTCATCCAGCTGTAGCATTGTGTTGAGCAGAGTAATCTTCTCATAGCCATAGACAAAGATCTTGATTGAGTTGTTGTTTTCATGCAGCCATCTTCCAACTGTTCCACACACAATCTGTCTCAATTCAGAATAGGGTAGATGTCTCTGACCAGCTCCATTGCCAGACCATCGCAGTCCATGTTTTGCTCGTTGTAAAGCATTGTTGTCAAGCAGCTCACTTGTCTTCAGCAGCATGTCTGGGTAGGGTGACTTGAAGAAATAATGATGCGTTGTCACACAATGCCTATCATCACGTTCCAATATAGCCATCTCCTTGACAATAAACTCATTGTTCAATCCTTCAAATCCCTGAAAGTCCATTAGGTAGAGTGGTAGTGGTCCAAAATGTCTGCAGCTCTTCTCGGCAACATTTCCATGTATTTGTGTTCATCAGAATCTTCATCATCAGCAGCAGCAGCAGCAGTATCTGCATCCTTCTTCCCATGCTTAGTAGAGAAGCCAATGCAGCATCCCACAACATCCTCACCATCACTTTCAGGCAACTCTCCTTCCTCATCCAAAAACTGTAAAACTCTCTTAGCTGTGGACATGATGCCTGCTTCGCCCAATGCTTCTTACCAGAATGACTATCCTAACACTTGTCATCCACCTTTATACCCTCTCTCTAGGCAGATTGCACAATACCCGACATTGGCTTGTACTCTTTGGTCACATCATGAATCATCAGACAGTAGGCACGTGTATCTGCAGGAATGTTTTCAGTTGCTTCAAACTCAATTCTCACATCAATACTGCCAGTTTTAAGTGACTCATTTTGGCGGGAACAATCAAAAGCATACAACATCATTCGGCCATTTTCTAGAGCACTCTTTTCAAACAGGGATTGACCAATTGGGAATGTCCATGATTGTAGGCTCCATTGAAAGCTTCATACATGCCATATACACAACAATCATCACCGCCAATGCTCTCATACGGATAGTACTTGTTGTTTAAAACACTCGAATGTCTCTCATGTTGCACTTGTCAAATTGGGATGAATTAGCAGTTGCCACTCCATATCGCGCTGTCTGCAGCCCAATCACAATGTAGCGAGGCTTCTCATGTTGTGCTGTTGACTTGACAGTCCATGTATGCTTCTTTGTAGCAGGTAAGGTTGGGTACTGTACAATTCCCAATGCCGGAATGTCATACTTATAGGTGTATCATTCTGTACAAGTTTCAGCAGACGAAGTTTGTTTTCATCAGCCACTTCCACATAGGGTATTCTCCATGTAATTTTTCAATGACAACCTTACCGGCAGCATTCAAACAATTAGTAGTGTCAGCACTGCGTCTCAAAACCAGCTCTTGTTTCACATTCAGTAGAATCTGTTTGTAATCTTCGGCAAAGCCCAGCAGGTAGCGTGAGGCACATCCATGATTGTTGTATGAGCTCCAGTGGGAGGAGAAGTGGCAAATCCGACTGTTGGAGCGAACTTGTAGCCAGCTGGTTCCATCCTGTTCTTCTCATTGACATCAAATGTCATAGCATTCTTCATCAGGCTGGTAATTCCAGGGGTGCGTATGCTATCTACTATCACACCATTTATCTCATAGCGTATCTCTGACCAAAGGTGAGCAAAGAATCCAGAGACACAGGGACTTCTCGCCCAAGGCGGCATTAGCTGCATTTGTCACCTTAAACTCCACATGTAGATAGCTTTCTGATGGGATTGTGTAAATGTCCTGTTGTTGAATTGGTATCCGTATTTCATCATTGGCTTTGAAGCTTGTAGTATATGGAGCATGAGAATGGTACCATAGCCAATGATGCTGTTATCCGATCTGGGTCCACCTTGTCACATCTAAAACTCCCATTATTGCTGCTTTTGTTGTCGTAGGTGACAGCCACGTTTTTTCAAATAGTTGATGCTCCTTGATGTTAACTCTACAGAGTCTAAATGACGAATGACGTTTGCAGCACTTGCAGGCCTTTTATCTGTTTCTGTAGGTTGACGATCTACCTCCATGTCGCATGCCGCCTCATTATCCAGTCCACGATTCCACTTATCAAATATCAGCACCATCTCACTTGCGTTGTCTCAGATGCAGAGTAATATTGATCTCCTCACCTCTATTATTAATGAGACGTCCGTTCTCGTCAACAACCTCCAACGTAATGTTACCAATCTGCTCGGCGTCCACCGGCAAATAGATTACATTCTGTACAGTCACAACTATTTTATACCCTGGATCAACATTTGGGTAAAACTCATAGATCACGTGATCCTTAACACCATTTGAGTACGACCCACTCACAACATTGCACTTTACACGTATTACATTGGGTCGACTGATTTGCACTGCTGTATCACCTTTAGCCTCTGTGTCAGCCTCTATGATCCTAGTGTTGTTGAATCCCAGCAGACTTCCAATCGACTCAGGTTTTGTGAAATCCAATTTGGCATTGCTCAATACTGAACATTTCAAGGTTGATGGGTCCACAGCCATCTGAAGTTTTATGTTGCGATCATGTAGCCTTGATGTAAGCAGGTTGGCAATTGTTTGAAATTCAAAACTGCCTTCTGGCAATGATACAAACTCCAGTATCTTATAACGGGGTGCTGCAGTAGTAGCTCTTGCAGTCCGTCTACTATCTGTTATAGAGTTATCTTCATAATCAATGTCTCCACCAGCCGATGTCTGCTTAGCTTTGAGAAGCACCTTATACCATTGATTGAGTATGGCTGACCTATCATCTATAATTTCATGATGTTTCAGCGATGGATCATCCTCTTCTTCTGCAGCATCAGCTTTTGCACCCTTCTTCTTAAACACATGAGTTATTTTTGGAGCATAATAGAATTTGTTGTTGTAGTTCATTTCAACATTGGGTATTGAATTGCAGCTTGTAAAGCTGATGAGTCCAATTCCATTCACCACTGCTTGTATCAAGCGGTGGATAAAAGTCACTTTTCAGCACAGATGTATTACCTCCAAAACAGAGCATCATGGTCTTGCCTGCTCAATGCACTATTGCACAATGACTGGCAATAGGCCTTGTTGCCCATTATTTATACTATTGGAAAGGGGAAATGATTAAAACTTGTTGAGCAATATTAAAATTTTCATTTATTATTTTCATCAACCAAAATTTCAAACATAAATGGCTACAAATATGAGAGTACAGATCTTCTTGCTTCTGATTATAGTTGTACTCGATCCTTGTTGCTGGCTCCAAACATGATGCATGTAGTCGATAAACTCCTGTGGTGGCCTGAGGTTTCCAAAGCCGTCAAAGTAGATGGCAGCTCCATCCTTCTTCACATAGCACACCCAATGTGTGCCGGCTCCATTGCTGGTGTCCAAATTGATGATGCCACACTCTCGTTTCAAAGGTCCTGATGCAGGTAGAGCATCCCGCATAAACACTCGGAAATGTTTCAGCTTCAGACGACACGCATACTTGTAGAGGTCTGCATCAGTCAGCGCGATCTGGAAGAGCAATTACCGTCGCCGTTTGCATTGACGATGGCGTGCTCCGTTTCCGTCTTCTGTTGACGTCTCAGGTAGAGTCCTTTTCCTTTTGGAAGCAGCTGCTACCTTCTTCTTCTTCCCTTGACGTTTTGCTCCTCCTCCAAACTTTGCTTTGGCCTTCATGATGTTGGTCACCGCTACTGCTGCAGCCCTTTCTGCCAATCCTGCCTCTGGAGATGTTGCTACACTCCAAGCTCGTTCAGCCAAGTCCCTGTCAGCCTTTGCTCTGCTTGCTGTATCACTATTCTGTGAATAGGCAATGTCGTGCTGCTTGCAGGCCCGATCAAGTCTGTTGATTCCTGGATCACCTCTTGCCAACCGCTTCTTCAGATCTGTACCTGGGCCGCAGTATTGGTAACCGGAAGATGAAGTTCAACTGGTAAAATATCAACTGCTTTGTTGACTATTGTTCCAGTGGCATTTGCAAGTGCCGACAACACCCCCTTCCTGGTACCTCTTCTTTCCTTTGCACCTAGCCATCTAATGGTGTTCTTTGTTCTCCTCACCTCTTTTATACCCTCAGGAGGCTTGTCAAGTCCTACACGCTTCAAGACCATATCTTTCCATTCCTGTCCACTTGTAAAACTTGTATCACCGTTTGCACGCTCCTTAACCAAAGTTACCATAACTGTTAATACTTTTCAACAACTTCACGAGAATGCTCATCCATCCGTTTCTCCAAATATCGCTTGTTCACTCCATCTGTGGCACTGATTGGATCCATCACATCAGTCAGTACTGAGTCATTGAGACTTGTAAATACTTGCAATGTACTTGTATCCCTTCTCTTTGGCAGCCACACCTCAATCAAATCTCTACATGTACCAAGATTTATTGCATCTCTGCTGCTTTGAGGATTTGCTAAATTGATCACCCGTCTATGACGAGCATTAATGTTACCCAATGTGTTCATGATGAATACAAAGTGGACAGTACATCATCCGCTTATATAGTACAACTAGTTTGCAGGGTTGCCAACTATGTAACCGCCTTCCACCAACTCTTCCAGAATCGAATTGATTTCATTCTCATGACCAGTGTTACCAACTGCTTTGGATTGATCCAATAGTTGTAGTCTGTCTACAAGCTCATTGGGGTCATTGTAGTAGACATATTCAATCTTGGTACCACTGTTTGCCACCATATTGAATGGTGCCACCAGTCCTCTTCCACTGATTCCTTTTCCTTTCTTTTTGCCTTTTTCAACAGCGGAAGTATTGTTCCCTTGTACTTGATATTGTTGTAGTCTCTAATTTTACCACCTGCAGCATAGTCATCTCTATACACATTGGTAAACTCCAATATGTCTACATAGGCCTTTCTGTCGGCCAACGTTACTTTCGAGTGCTTGGAATTTTCCTAAATATAAGTTCACAAAGTCCTTGTGTAGCATCAAAAGTCTGTTCGTTTCCGGCATTGTTAGGATCAGTCAACACAATCTTTGACCCGTTAGTTCCAAAGGTTAAAATTTTGCTACCTAAACGAAAACTGTTGTCAATCACTTTTGGTCCAAATGTATCATCAAAGCTCAACTCCTTTCTAATCAAACCTTTAACATAGATCCCCACAGATGTTTTAGCCAATTCTGTTTGATCAAATTCAGATTCCACCACATCTCGGCTAGTATCCATCAATTGTTGAACACTTTCATTTTGTTGATCCTCCTCATCCATTGACCATCCTGGAACATCATCATCCTCACTCAAAGGTGAATCCTTATTGCTCCACAACTTTCTCACAACACCGGATGTACTTGGAGCTGGACTAAAGTGTGAATCATCTCCGAATGCTTCAAAGGATGTAGGAGTCTCCTCTCCAATGTCAGGCAGTTGCAGTTGTTTTAGAGCTTGTTTCAGAGGTCGTGGCTGTATCGGTGTTAGTGGTGGTGTAGGTAGTGCATGATGTTTATGTTGGCGTACAGGTACTGCAAGGCGTTGTGGGTGGGGCTCTTGTGCTGCTGGCAGTGGTTCCGCTGCTGGTTGCTGTGGTGGTGGTGGTGGTGTTGGTGGTGGTGGTTTTGAGAGCTTCAACAATGTTGGCTAGTGGTTCAGTCAACGGTTTTATGCGCTTTGCATGATGCTCCTCTGACACTTCACTTCCAAGTGTTAGCTCCTTGTGTTTCCTCTTGATGTCACGTTTCAGCTTGGCAATCTCCTTGATGGTGGGAGCAATCTCCTCCACAGTCTGCTTACGATTCACATCCATCCTGCTTGGTGTACACCAGTGTACTGAAGCTCCAGTGAGCTTACACCTCAACTAGATAGGTGTCAAGCCCGTTCCTGTAGCGCCCTCCATTCTTTTGGATGAGCGATCAATCACAAGGAATGCATGCGCAGCTGATGAACCTGATTGCACATGCTCTTGAACTGATCAAGGTCATGTCAGCGCCTACATGATCTCTATACAAATGTCTCATGTTCAGCTCATCCTGTTCAAACACAATTATAAAGTTGGCATTATCACGCACAAGTTGTTTTGGAATGCGGCTGTAGGTCTGTGCCAAATAAAACATGTCAACATCACTATGCCGACCGGCACTAAAGTATTGTCTGATGGCCTCCTGCTGTTCACAAATCACATCGTCGAAAATAATTATTGAGTTGGCTGGCAGTTCATTTGGGGCAGGTATTTCTTCACTTGTGTTACACTCGACATAGCTCATTCCATCACCTAGTCCTTGCATAATTGTATGCGAAGTAACTTGTACTTTGGCTGAAATGTAGTCTTTGACCAAGCGTAAATGTTTGAAAAGTGAATTCCTTTACGATCAAACAGCATGTTGAACAGTAAATTGGTTTTGCCACACCCAGATGGTCCACAAATAATGCATCTCATGTGGTTGGGGAACAAAAGGACCATGGCGCTTCTTTGTGTCCATTTCCAGGTCTGCCAAGCCACAACCTCTCACCACTTGATCAAAGTCAATTATCTTGAATTTGTTTTGCTGTTGCGACCTGTTTCATCTCCCTCACACAAGGTCACCTCTATCAATCCACGAGTCGTGACTGCGATCGTATCCTTTCCAGCGCACCAACAGTTTGTTACCTCTTCTCTTCAATACCTTGGCAATTTCAAATACAGTTGGCACTTTTGTCTTTACAATTTCTTCAGCATAGAATCCTCCTTGCAGGCTCACCTCTATAATCTTCCAACTCATAGGTTACTGGCACTGTGGGTCGCACGTGTTACCGTGAACAGTTCATTTGTCCAATTGGGTAGGTATCCCTTGTCAAACGTCATTTTATGCTTGCTGATTCTCACCTTATCACCTGGCTCAATTTTCTGATGAGCACCCGGATAGAACGTAGGCTGTGATTTATCCAACAAGCCCTGCTGATACTCTTGACGCTGTTTACCAAGTTTGGAAAGTAAAAGCTTCTCATGCACCTTCTCAACATCACGCCGCGGCATACCTATTGTACGATGTACTCTGCCATTGTACTCTTTAACAAGTGAGGTTAGAATATCTGTCCACCTATAGGTTCCTCGTTCAGTGAATTTGACCCACATTAAATGTTTAAGTGTTCTATTGAAACGTTCCACTATTGACGCTTTTTTATCTGAAAATGTTGAATAATGATTGATACCGTACTGTTGCACAAGTTGTTGAAATTTCGAATTGAACCACTCTTTACCATCGTCAGTCTGCAAATGTTTCATTGGATACTGAGCTAAAATAGGATGCATTGCCTTGACTACATCGTCAGCCGACTTGCTCTTTATTGGTATAGCAAGAGCAAACTTACTAAGACAATTGATAATTGTAATAATGTACCTATAACCTTTGTTCTGACGAGCATAAGGAATCATCTCGACAAGGTCAGCCTGATAGAGATCATCAAGACCTTTCACAGTAACCATCCTTGTAGGAAAATTCCTACGCCCTGGTCTGTGCAACTCTCTCGCTATCACAGACTTATCCATACTAATGACTATCAAACACTTTCATAGCTATATATTTACTTAAAACTATACCAGCAGAGCAGGTTTTATCCTGTTTGTGAGGCAAACTGTGTTGTGCAATTTGCTTTCCATGAATTCTGTGATGACATCATCACTGTTTGTGAGCCAAACTGCGTTGTGCAATTTGATCATGTAACCTAACCTAAACTATGGTTTCAAGGTTATGAAATAACTGTAGTCGACACATGGTTTCAGAGATGAGACATGTGATATTTATTTACACTTCATAAACAATAAATGATATTGAAACAGAATGATTGATATGCTAAAACAGGTTTTCTAGTACATAACATCTAGGCTTACCCAGGGGTACATGTCACCCTAGATCGGTAGCCATTTCACATAGTCCTCTACCAACTGGAAACTCCAAAATAACTTTGTTAAAGTCCAGGTTGAACACTGATGCTGTTGGAAAACATGCAGCTATTTTCTGTTTAAAATTTATTGGTGTCCCAAACGGTTCCAGAATATTATTGTAGCCAAACTTGAAGAATGGTTCCACAATCCAACAAGTGCTTCTTACATGGTGGCAATCACCGCAGGCACATCCTTCAATACTGTTTGCTGGCTCCATTGCTGATGGACACTGTTACGGTGTCTGGAGATGGTATAGATGCAATTGCAGTAGTAGTAGGCGGTGGAGCTGGTTGAACTTGACAGTGCAGTGTACACACCTCAACTGAAGCATTGATGATGGCTTCAAGGAATTCTGACGATGTAAAGGATGGATGGAGGCATGTGCGCAAATCATATGCACAATGGACTTGCTGGCACAGCTCCTTATCCACATCATGTTCACCAGCCAGGTTCATGTACCAGTCTTTGATGTGTTGACGCATTGCTCCAAGATCCTTGTTGAACTGTCCGGATGACTGCAGACACTGTTGCATGTGAAATATGTTTGAAGTATCAGTCCATGCTCCCTTGATGTGAGAAACTCTCCACTCCGGTACTGGGGATCCAGCTTGAAGGAGTTGACACTCACTGCTGCAGTCACAAGGAGATAGTACACTGGTGGTATCATGATTGATAATGATGTGACTGCTACTTGGCCTCCTTTTATATAGTTGATAACATCATTGTTTCTTGGAAATTGGTTATTTATAGCATTCATGTCATCGTCTCCTCCTCTGTTTCATCCAAGCTCCTCATTGTGCACTTTATTCTGCAGTTCCCAACAGTCAGTAGAATGATGACTATTAATCCAATATGTGAAACAATCATGAGCATTATCATCGCATTAACCAACTCTCTAATATACTGACTAGAAATTTCAAGATTGTCATTGGTAGACTGTATTCCCTGTGATGGCGGTGTGGCCAGATACAAATGCACTAGAAAGGAGGCTGAATCTTGGAAAGAGAGGTTTTCATAATACGGAATGAAAAACAATATTTTATTTTCAAAATATTTACTGGTCTTCAACATTTTAACTATTTCACAATAAGGTGACTCAGCACAATGAATTAAAATCGGGTCATCAGTCTCTTCCCAGTCACAAAATATTGCCTGACAACAGATACATTGTACATCATCTTGAAAACCTGTGTAATACAAACCAGATTTCACCATTTTTTCAACATGTGGTAAAAACTTCGGCCATTTATTAAAAGTATTCCTTATTACTTCCTCCGTTCTCAGCACACATTCTCTAGCAACTACATAGCATTCATAATTTTCATCCACACTCCTGGCCAAACTACACTCCGAATTGTTTATTTTATGCATGAACTTTATGTGTTCTAGATCAAGAGTTCCACTAGTCTTCCAGCCACACTCCGCACAAACAATGTATGGCGCATATGGATGAAAAATAAAACCGACATAGCACTTCATCTCTGTCAATATACGACATTCTCTGGCACAATAACATGACTCTTGGTGGATTGAAAATCACCATTTAAGACTTTGCTAACACTAAAGATACAGACTTAAGCAATCCAGCCCACTCATTAGAGTCACAAGCCCAACTGAAAAAATAATTCACTTGATCATGTTTTCAAGCCAAAAATCATATAATTGTTTCGAAGTTGTGTTACAATCGCTGGTTCATGTCCCAGCTTCCGCGTATGGTTTCTTGTGTCCCAGTCCCCGCCCGTGATTTCTCGTGTCCCAGTCCCCGCCTGTCATTTCTTGGTGTCCCAAAATCCGCCTATGTTTTCATGGTATCAATGTCCCAGTCCCCGCCTTTCAATACTACTTAGGTGCAGTATTCGCAAGTCTCCGCGAATTCTTTAGAGCGGAAATGAAAATGATCCGATCAGGCAAGAATAATGCTACAGGCGTACTTTTCTCTATTTGAGTTTTTTTGTATGTAAGTTTTTTTGTGGGAATTAATTCCACCTACCACCCTTTTTTCCATATATTTCCTCTACTATGGAGATCTTAGTCTGTTCTCGCTATTTTTAACAGTGTTGACAATTCTGTGAAATTAGAAAAATTTTCTAATTTGACATGTAATAATGCTAGATTATATAGATATTTCATAGGTCTCTTGGTCTCTACGGCATGAAAAAATATGTTTAGCACATTTCACAAATAATTTGTAGCCGAAAATAGAAAAAATCAATCGAGAAAAGAAGAGTTCAAGAAAAAACGTACAATTCATAATAGAAAACTGATTTTTTTTAGCGTGTAGGCATGTGTATTGTGTATATTCCAAAGCACCCGGTTTCAGCAATGTAAATTGATAAACATGTTTGATATAAGGAACAAGAGAGTTGTGAGCCACACTCTTGTCTTCAATGGAATAATGATCTTGACTCTGCGAACAGTTTCAAATCCGGTGTTCTAGTCTGATGGAGTGGTGCAAATAATGCCGCTACCATTCATTCACTATAGCGGCGTCTTGAATTGACTCATAAGCATACTAAGCTCCTCTATTCTCGTTTCAGAAACTAACGGTTTCATAAACTAATCACTTTACCTTTTCAAGTTAATCAAATGCTGAGAGCTGAGAGGTAACCAATTTCGATGAAGGCATAAGATATTTGATACATTCATTTATTGTCAAAATATCCATTACAATATGAAAAGAAACAACAAGCATCCGCCCAAAGCTGCATCGATCCCAAATTTAGATGAATGGTCCAGAGGTTCCAACTGATAATAAGAAATATGTAAGTTGATCACTTTGAATAAATTCTCCAATTTTCGATCTTATCAAGTGGTATAATCATCAATCCTCTTTATATGAAGACAAGCAATGCAGTCATTGATTCAATGACACTCTAAAATATAAAGGGCTGGTGAAGCTCCAGACTCCAGAAGTAAAGTGCATTTTATGCACAGCCGTTAGGCTGAAGGCCTAAAGGTGTTAATAATATTCATGATTTGAAAATAATATTCATCTATACTACATACCTATTACTACATACCTATTACTACATAGTCTATATTACTATATACCGTACCTAATGAACGGTGGAATTCCTACATCCAATAAAAATGCGAGCATCCATATTGGAGTTGTTTTTATTATTTTAGGCCTAATCATCTTCTTTAGTTTGAGATTCTTTATGATAGAACTTCCATGATATTCTCATACTTAAGTTATTCTATATGTAGCCTATTGAATTTCATAGCTCGATCTATTCTAATACTGTGATGAAATTTAAGAAGATTCACATCGGCCTACATTAAGAATGAGGGTGAAAAATATATCGCTATAAAATAGGTATAGCCCAGTAAAATAGTACATTCTACCTTGCATGAAATGGGGTAGTCGGTTTCTTTTTTTAATAATGTTTATGATAGTCCTGGGATGCTAAATCCAAGTTTTAGACCTCGGCAAACTATGGGATCATCTCCAAAAATCGTTCAAAATGGCGGAATTTTGCACTTTTTTCACGTTTGGCCAATTTTCACCCTGAAGAATCACTTTTTCATATAGGACATTGTACATATTTTTCAAAGTATATTAAATTACCTTCAATTTGAGACCAAATTTATCATTGTAGGCCCAACCGTTTGCGAGATACAGCTCTTCAAAGTTCATCAAATTAACGAAAATTCACCCTTTTTTTCAATTTTTCGCCATTTTGACCCTGAAGAATCACTTTTCATATAGGACATTCAACACAGGGGTGAAAGTAAATTCAAATATCTACAATTTGATACCTAATTGGTTATTGTAGGCCCAACCGTTTACGAGATACAGCTCTTCAAAGTTCATAAAATTATCGTAATTTTTCACTTGTTTTTACATTTGGTCAATTTTGACCGTGAAGCATCACTTTTTCGAGTGTGACTTTAGCAAAGTTTTGAAAGATAATTTAAAAAGCTACAATTTGAGACCAAATTGATCATTGTAGACCCAATAGTTTGCGAGATGTAGGCCTTCAAAGTTTATCATATTGTTGAATTTTTCCACTTTTTCTACATTTCTTCAATTATGACCCTGAAGAATCACTTTTTCATATAGGACATTCAACATAGTTTTGAAAGCTGATTAGATTACCTACAATTTGAGACCAAATTTGTTACTGTAGGCTCAACCGTTTGCGAAATACAGCTCTTCAAAGTTTATCAAATTATCGTAATTTTTCACTTGTTTTTACATTTGGTCAATTTTGACCGTGAAGTATCACTTTTTCGAATAGGACATCCAACATAATTCTCAAAGTATATTAAATTACCTACAATTTGAGACTAAATTGGTCATTGTGGGCCTGATAGTTTGCGAGATATAGGCCTTCAAAGATCTTAAAATTTTAAGTCTGATT
Source organism: Laodelphax striatellus (assembly GCA_017141395.1). Classification (NCBI taxonomy): domain Eukaryota; kingdom Metazoa; phylum Arthropoda; class Insecta; order Hemiptera; family Delphacidae; genus Laodelphax; species Laodelphax striatellus. Next base: position 21,648,877 of record CM029535.1, read on the forward strand.
GAATACGCCATATTGAATCTAAGTTAATTTTTTAAATGGGAAGGTGGTCATGTTATACATGATTTCGATACAGAATTTCAGGAGAAAATGAATGGCGAAAACCGCACCACGATATGTGAAACCGTTTTTAAGATATTTCAATTATAAATCAGACATATTTACACCTAAATCAGTTAATATCTAAAAACGGTTGTTGAGATATTAACTGATTTAGGTGTAAATATGTCTGATTTATAATTGAAATATCTTAAAAACGGTTTCACATATCGTGGTGCGGTTTTCGCCATTCATTTTCTCCTGAAATTCTGTATCGAAATCATGTATAACATGACCACCTTCCCATTCAGATTCAATATGGCGTATTCAATCAGACTTAAAATTTTAAGATCTTTGAAGGCCTATATCTCGCAAACTATCAGGCCCACAATGACCAATTTAGTCTCAAATTGTAGGTAATTTAATATACTTTGAGAATTATGTTGGATGTCCTATTCGAAAAAGTGATACGAAAAATTACGTGAAAAATTACGATAATTTGATAAACTTTGAAGAGCTGTATTTCGCAAACGGTTGAGCCTACAATAACAAATTTGGTCTCAAATTGTAGGTAATCTAATCAGCTTTCAAAACTATGTTGAATGTCCTATATGAAAAAGTGATTCTTCAGGGTCATAATTGAAGAAATGTAGAAAAAGTGGAAAAATTCAACAATATGATAAACTTTGATGGCCTACATCTCGCAAACTATTGGGTCTACAATGATCAATTTGGTCTCAAATTGTAGCTTTTTAAATTATCTTTCAAAACTTTGCTGAGATCACACTCGAAAAAGTGATGCTTCACGGTCAAAATTGACCAAATGTAAAACAAGTGAATTACGATAATTTTATGAACTTTGAAGAGCTGTATCTCGTAAACGGTTGGGCCTACAATAACCAATTAGGTATCAAATTGTAGATATTTGAATTTACTGTCAACCCTGTGTTGAATGTCCTATATGAAAAAGTGATTCTTCAGGGTCAAAATGGCGAAAAATTGAAAAAAAGGGTGAATTTTCGTTAATTTGATGAACTTTGAAGAGCTGTATCTCGCAAACGGTTGGGCCTACAATGATAAATTTGGTCTCAAATTGAAGGTAATTTAATATACTTTAAAAAATATGCACAAGGTCCTATATGAAAAGTGATTCTTCAGGGTGAAAATTAAACGTGAAAAAAGTGCAAAATTCCGCCATTTGAACGATTTTTGGAGATGATCCCATAGTTTGCCGAGGTCTAAAACTTGGATTTAGCATCCCAGGACTACCATAAACATTATTGAAACAAGAAACCGACTACCCCATTTCATGCAAGGTACACCCTATTTTTGATGACAATTTTACTGGGCTAGTAACTTATTTTTCATAATTAATCTGACAGAATTCTATATCAGCATTATAAAGGTTGAGAGAACAATGATATTGGATAAGTAACACATCCTTCAGAGAGATACATAATTTTTTGTATACCATTGATTATTATCTCGTCACTACAGAGAGAAGATCATGTTGAAAAGATTATCTTGCATGTAGATAATGCAATAACATTCATATCAGTTAAATACAATACAGTATACGTACTGTATTCAATAATATTCTATTGTCTTTGATTCAGTTGAGCTATAAGACGCCTGTGATTGCAAGTATTTCACTATCAATTGCTATGAGGTAACAATGATTCATTGTTATTCAACTTTATTAATTTCAAAACCAGTTACGCAAATCATCTTTTTAAATTCTAACCATTTTTAATATTTAAAATTCTCGATCGAATAAGAAAGAAATTCATATGCTCATTCATAAACAAGAATTAAGTGAAGTTTTGTGAATGGGCACGAGCATGGCCAGCTTATATCTGGCCACTTCACTTAATTCTTGTTTATTATAGTGTGCATAGGAATTCCTATTTTAGAAATCTATCTTAGAATTTACATCTAAGACGCCCAAGCTGGTCTTGGCTCAAGGGTTTGAATCATGCTCAAATTAAAATGTGCTCCTCGTACTTCCTCATCCTACATGATGGAAAAATAAATAATAAATTTATTGATCTGAATTCACGAATGACTAAAAGATGACAGTAGTTTGAAATACTCATACAGTATTCTTTACAATAATTCTACTGCAAACTCATTCACAATATTTCTTCTGGGGTAGCATTGTTTGAAAAAACCTACTTCTAAAGAAGACATATGAAAAATCAAATGAACTTCAGTTTGAAATCATCTTCAAAAATCAATCTTGAGATTCTATTTTAAACGAATGTGAGTCTAGATTATTATTACTGTAATATAAATTTCTAAGGGCATTTGTATCAATTTTCCATCACTAACTCGATTCAATAATTAAAAATATAATCATGAAAGTGTACGTGATCTGGTAACATTTTTTACAGATTTTTGATTGAGTATAATGGAACTATACCTTTAAAAATGGATTTACATGATTCTTGTAGTTTGAAGTCTATTTGCAGCCCAATTTGGTGCTTATTGTGCACTGAGAGTACCGAAAAATTGTTTCCAGTGTTCAAACCAAATCATAACAAAATCCATGAATATCTGGTGTTGGGAAAGCAAGAGCGTTTTCTCTATTATTTATGAATAACGTCAATGAATATTTTTTGTGAAACTTCTATTGAACCAGTACTGAAAAGTTAATAAGAATGTATGATTAAGTTTCCACTACTAAACACAATCATAACAAAAAATCCATGGATATCTGGCGTTGCAAGAGCTAGAGCGTTTTCTCTATTATATATGAATAACGTCTACGAATATTTTTTGAAAACTCCTATTGAATATTCTGAGAACAAACTTTGTTTTACTCACAAGCAACGACGGTTGACTCGTCATATTGTTTGATCAAAATCCCAGAAAACACACACACTTGCCAATCAAAGTCAAATTGAGCTATCCGGTGATTCGCAACAGTGGGCCATGAACTTGGCTAGCTGGTACGAACTTTTATCTTTCTCTCACTTACTCTTCAAGTGAGATGCGACAACGATGTCGCTGAGATAAGACGAAACACGGTTGGTAATCTGGTGGATTGGAGGAGTCCGCTTTTGGCTCTTGAGTAGAGGCCATCCTTGTGCGCTCATTGACTAAATTGCCGCTTGCACTACTCAATATTATACTGCCGCTGGAAACTTTATATTATGGCTAGTGGAGGGCTCAACAAGTCGTTGTTTCAACTTCAACGAAGTTGAGTCTTCTGGTTGTTGAGTGTGAATGCTTTCAAAGTCGTAAGAACTATCATAATAATTATATTTACATTTCATTTCATTCCATTGCTATAATTTTGCAGGATTTAGCTGCGAAGAAGCTATTGTTGGCTATGAACTTGTTCTTCATAATCTCTTCAAGTTTAAATTCATGTTGTTTTTAATGACGAAATACTTGTAGAAAATTCTATTGAAGAATTCCACGTGAATAATTGAAATTTTTACTTAGATTATTTGGCCACATAATCTTAGTAAAAATTTCAATCATTCGCGTGGGATAATTGTAAATAATAATATTCACGTGGAAGTCGTAACTTTAATAGAATTTAAATTCATGTTAATCCTGTAAGAGGGATGTATACTTTTGCAGAGGGGCTTATACTTTCTACATCATTCTGTATACAGTCTACAATTTTGTAGTTCGCAATAACTCTGTATTTAAGACTGTAGTTTTCTGCTATCTAGCGGTAAGAATGTGAAACTGTTTGATAATTACAAATTCATTCGCTAGATGTCAGGGGATGTCTCCCTCGATTGTTGAGCATCGGTAATAATTTGGGTGGGAGACGTTGGTTTTAACGTTTCAACATTTTTCATAGACGGGCCTACTAGAAAAAAAATGTACAGCTTTCTGTTATTTTTTTTATAAATTCGTCATAGCCCAAGTCTCTGAAATAATTTTCATAAACAATTTTATTTCCTAGAAGATCCATTTATAACATTGGAAATTTAATTAAAATAAAAAGAATATAAATAGGCTATTGTTTAAAAAACATTAAAATCTCATAATGTGTGTGTTTTCTTTCAATTTTACGTTCTACAATTCTCATCATACCATATTTTTCAGGTATTTATTGTTGTAGAAATTGATACAGTATCTTCTATTTTAAAATTTAGGTCCTCCATCTTTTTGAGAATAATAGATCAATAAGTTTTAGCTAAATTGGAATTGGATAAAAAATTAAATAATTACTCGATTTGAAATTTATTATGTTATCGAATTCCAGCTTGGTTAGTATGAAATAGAATAATATTATTATCGGAGATCTACGATGCCTGGAACGAATCACTTGTATTACGGATTTGTATGGTAATTATTTATAATTTTAGCCTGTATTTCATAGCCAGATTATTTTTTCAGTAATCAATTGAAGTGGACAACAGAGTTTTGCAGGAAGTTTATAGATTTTTCCTGTATTTTTCTACTGAAATTACAGGATCATCACATGTTTAATGGATGATATTAACTCTGGAAATGTTTTACATCATACTTTATACATTTTAAATGTTTATTAATTTTATAGCTTATATATTATACTGGAAATGAATTGACGTTTCAAATTGTTTATTAATCTGTATTGATTTATAATACAGAAAATAAATATATTTTATTCTATGAATTGAATAAATGATAACATAGACCTACAGGTACTTTTCATGGGAGTATTACAAATTACAATAAAGTAACAGCATGAAGAATTGCATCTTCGTAGTCCAACTATAGAATTTTTCAAAGTATTAACAGAAACATCTCGCGGTTATTATTATAATGAAAATTTTCCAAATTAATTATTCGAAACTTCACCTAACACCCAAAGTGAGCTTCTCAATTAAGTCGGTCTCATCTATGCAAATTCTAGAAAGCTTTAATGTAATGAACTAATTTGTCCCTAGTAAATATCTCCTTTTGGAAATGATAGTGAAGAATCAAAGAATATTTTGATGGAATAATTTTTAATATTAAATATAAACTCACCTTCTCCATGATGAACGAAGATACTAAGTACTAATATGTTCCATATACACACAGAATGGAATGTCGCGAACGCGATAAGTGCAAATAGAGAAAGCTTTGTGTTCCTGATGTCAGTCGAGAGCTATTTTATCAACTTGCGTGAAGCATGATTGCAGAAGATCTACGATTTGTTGCTGAAGGCCTTTGACAACACGATTGGAAAGTGGCTTGCGCAAAGTTAGGCAGATTACTTCTTAACTTTTTCCACGGGTGTTCTTATTGTTTAGCCCACTAGCAATTCAAAATACGAACATCAGTAGGCTACTTTTGAAGAACAATTTCAGACCAGTCACAATCGAAAATCATTAAAGCGATCAATTCGTCATGATTAAAAAATTTGGCTCAAATTGAAATAATAAAGGTCGATTCCCATTTATACCAGTTCAGTCTAAGTTCAGCTCGTTTTGCGCATGCGTCAAAAACAATTTACTGACAATGCCTAATGGTACTGTATGTATTTTTTTGGCTGAAATAAATAATTGAATCTTTGAATAACGACGACGGAGCAATCGCAGAGCATTGGGCCTGACGTACCAGAGACTGAAATGATATGTGGGTATCGACCTTGAAATATGTTTATTTCAGAGGTTCATAATTCACCTATAATAATTAGCCTATTACAAAAAAAAAAATCCAATTTACATGTCCAGGCGTCGAGTGTAGAAACCAATCTGATCGAGAATAATTAAACTTTTTTGGTGGTTTTCCACATTGAGTTTGCTTGAGAATTGTCCGATTTCTATACCGTAATTATAATGGCTCAAATGAGAGATCCAACATCAACTCCATGGAAATGGCAATTTGAATCTATTATAAATTTATGATGAATAAAATAATTCACCTTATAAAATTAATAAGCCTACATAAGATATCTTTTTTATATTTTTATACTGTAGCCTACTCCTTGTACTATGTCGTTATCCCATATGGAAATATATTGCTATAATGTACAGTGATATTCATTTAATTTGTTGCTCGGCATTAGATAGATAGATAGAGATATCATTTCTTTGACATATTACTCTACGGTCATCAGCAACGTCAAGAAATGATACCTCTCTATCTATCTAATGTCAAGCGTCAAATTAAATGAATGTCACTGAGTCACTGTAGTTAGTGAGCGGGGGGTGAAATGAAGATGAAATTTGATGTTATTAATTGTCAAATTAAATTATTAGACTAGACTTCACCTCTCAGGCTTTCATCGTCTTAAAAAAGGGAAAATATCAATGCTGTTAGATGATGTTTCTTCAGAAGCATCTCCACACTTGCGATGGAGATTTTATAAGCATTTTTGTAACTCTTGTGACAAAAAGCTAGGAATTAATTAAAAATGTGATGTACTGTTCAATGCTCATGTTTTTTGAAAATTCTATCTTTGTACGCAAAGTATTGTAGCATAGGAAAATATCCAATGCAATAATGCTACTGTTCAATAATTGTTTTATTTTCTTGTAGAAAACCATAATGAACTAGTTTTTACAAAAAATACTTTTGAGAATTAAATTGCTAATTTAAAAGTGATTTAAGCCTAATGACACATAATAATTATTATAACAACGATTTCAACAAATCTGAATTTTCACAGTGTGAACGAACAACCATCAAATCGGTAGAATCTTGAATAATTGTTATATTTTTTCTTTCTGAACCTCTTGTGTTAATGCTTAACATTTTGATAAAGTCTCTATTTATAGATATAGTTGATGAGAGATCGGAGAAATGAACAGTAAGCCTATGTAACTTGAGCCTATTTTATTTTTATACACATAATTTGTTTCTAATTTTACATTTACTGGCATAGCAGTTCAAATACGTTTTTATACAATCCACTCGAAATCTATGTTCTTCAGAAGGGGTTTGTTTACAAGTTCAATAAATAATCAATAGTAATATGTACATTTAAGCTTAGTACAAATTTAGAAACCTTTTCAACATTTCTTTCTATAAATATAGTTTGAATGGAAAGCTATGAACGTTTTTAAAATTTAAAACTGGAACTCACTCACAAAACGAAAAGATCTTTATGCGAAATATACAAATGCAGATTCCATCAATTTATCTTTTTTTTAATAAGGAGAAAAAAGAGTTGACAAACTTCTTAAAATATAACATTGAGATTCAGCTATCTTAACATGATCAATATGTAACAAAGCAGAAAGTAGGAATTACATTGAAGTCAATAATTATTCTTATAACACTTTCGCAGGAGTAATTTTCACATCGATTAAACGTTTCATACTAATGGTAATATAAAATTCACTGGTTTTGACAAGTTCAATTTAAGGTGAAGCTGTATAAAATTGAATAAAAACTTTTTTGTTGATAACCTTAGAATAAAGAAGGTATGATTGATAGCAATCAAATGAGTTACAATTATCTGAAATATTATTGAGTTTTCTTAGGAAACTTCTCCAATATTGTCTCAATTCACACAAACTTTTAAAACTATTGAAGCAATGAAAATTCCATTCAGTTTTTTAATACAATAATATTAATAAACCAAATATCTGCCAACCTTCCATTTTCACTACTCAACATGTTATGATGAATTCGAAAGTCCATTTTGAACTGTTAAAAAATGATGGAGTGGTTCCAGTTCCATCTCTATTTTCTCATTACTAACATAACCGATATGATTCTCATCTAATAGCTTTATAGTTTCTATATTTACATGAGTATCAATAATGATATACATAAGGTAGCAGTTGGTATTGATTGTTTAATAGCTACAGAGCAAGAAGCTTGGATTACATTGTATCTAACAGTTAGAAAACATTTTAATCAGTAGATTACGGTACTTGCCACGTGACCCGCTAAAGCCAATAGCCTTTCCTACAAAATGATATACAGTATTACAAGGCTCTTCACAGCAACTTTGATTTAGTAGTTCTAATACTGGACAAATTATTCTTACTCCGAAATTCTAATTCCAATTAGATATTGAAGTAATCGTGATACCATTATTGTCAAATAATACGATGTAAAAATATTGTCTGATATGAGGCAATGATTGATGCCAAAAATTCGATTTACAGGTTTAATATTAATAACAAGAAGAAATTATTTAAACAAAATTAACAGCAGCCAATAAAATTATTCATATTTAATGTACATTCCAACATCATGCTGAAAGAAGGAAATTGAAAACAATTAAAACTAGATTTAGAAACGGATGAAAAGATTGCACTTGTGCTGAGAGAATGACATAAGTTATATAGGATTATAAGGAGTAATTGAACATGTGAAGCTCGTCTGTTGTTGACTTTGAAATAATATAGTTATTTCACAAGCACTAATAATAATGTTTACTAGATTTTTTTACTGAGTTCCTGAATATCTTTCCATTGAATTTTAATTTACATTCGTTATTTGACCGTAACGTTTTTGAGAACCATCTAAATCTCAATCAAGTATTTCACTTTCATTTCTGTTTGTTACTGTTGCTAATTTTTGAATAGTTTCAAATTAAATACAGTATAGCTGATTGTTTAAATTCAATAGAGTTCCACCTTGAAAATCACCCATGATGAATCATATCTTAAAATCAACTGATTGAAAAGTTATGCTTTCTTGGTTCACACCATCTTTATGATATAATTACAATATTTGTTAATTGCGAGTCGTTGATTGCTAAGATTTCTAAGTCGGTTAGTAGACAACTTACAAATTATTTTCCATTACATATCAAACAACACCTGTGTCATACAATCACCAATCAGGGAGCACAGAGACAATCATTATTTATATGAAAGGCACAGGTCAAAAATCTAAATTGTTATCAATTAAATCAAGTTCATGCAATCAGAAGAGTTTCAAAATTAAAGTTGGTCAGGCCGAGTTTCTCTACCTGTTTACACAATATGAATATAAAAATAAAGTAATTGAATGTTGGCCTTCATAGGAAATTGAAAGAATGAATTCAAAATAAGAAAACCACACAAAAATTTAGTTTTAGTATGAAGTATGATTTTCTTATGTAGGCTCTATATTCAAGTTCACATTTAAAATGATCAAACGAATATATCATATTTCTGTGGAAATTTTAAAGACAAGCCAAGACAATTGGAAAACTTTTAATTTAGTAAATACTTCTTAGAAGTATTTGGAGACAATTTAATTCAATTGATTTATGAATTAAAATTGAGTAAATAAATAAAATAGTTGGTTGATATGTGACAATCTTATTGCAGAGAATTATTTATATAAGATGTGAAGAAAAAGCAAGAGCAGAACTTTGTATTAAGAAAGCAAAAACAGCTCTAACATTGAAGGAGAAAAAAGCATTTTCAAAATACTTTCCAGAAGAAATCCATTAATTTATTTATACCCAGCAACTGTTTATAATTTATTAGTTTACCTATCACTTAATATACTTTGAAACTTGGATTACATGTTGTCTATATTTATATATAGTTACATATTTACAATTAAAATTACAAAACAGATCTAATATTCAACATTATTTTTTGAAAAAGAACTTTATTTTGTTTCAAGCTACATTCAACAACTACCAGTATGTTGGCGTTCATCCCAAGAAATTCTAATTTTTCATTAAGTATTATTCAACTCTTTTGGGTTATTTACACAAAACTAATTTAAAAATTCACAAACTTTGAAATATTAGACTGGCATCAGCAAATTGATACTCATTGAACATTTTTTCATTATTATGATAAAAAAGAGAACTATTCTCAATTTTAAAATAGGTGTAAAGTTATAAAATAACAAGTTTCTCAAGTACCGTACATTCTTGTGATTCATCTTTTGAAGTCCTGGGACCAAACATACTTATGAGTGCATCTATTCAAGAGCACAAATAAAAACATTACAGATATTGTAGCTGAATTTATTTGATGAAATCCACAATTTTGTGCACATACATACCACTAACGACATGAGGTAGGATTCAGAAACAATAACAGGACAAATTGTAACAATCAATATTATTTGTCATCAACCTTTAAAGATAAAGACAGCTACTTGCAAAAAATTGAATAACAATATTGTTTGAAGTACGGTACATAAGTACATAACAAAACCAACGAGTTGATTATTTTTAGGTATCTTAAGTAACATTATAACAGCGTGGAACAAATATTTAATAATTATTATAAACTTTGAAAAATTCAATTTATACTCAACAATATTTTCAACTACACATACTCCAACAAACAAACGAACAGTAACTTTATATTCATCCTTATTTGTTCTCACACATGATCAATATCAAAATTAGAGTGGAATTAGTAATGAAATTCAGTATTAACAATAGGCAACACACATATCTATCAAGACGTCAAATCTTGATCTTCAAGTAATGACAGTAGTTGGAAGTCTTCACACACAAATATCGACTTTTAAAACCTAGAATTATTGGAAAATTAGAAATGAAGAATAAATTTCCCCAAAATTTACAATATACATTCCAAGGACATAAGAAAACTTGAGAACATTCAAGTAGATACAAATGAATACGAGGTGTATTTGTACAAATGAGGACACGCAATTAGTTACAACCAACAATTTAGTTATCAAGATTTCAACTCAAATAAATGTGCTTATTGACTGAAACAGCACACATATATTGCATTCGCTAGTTTCAATTCTATTGAGCACAAATGAAGCATTCATCTAATTCCTATATGAGAAACGCTATCGTAAGCAAAAAAGACTAGAAAGACAAATTCTTAGTTCCTGTCGATATTAGGCCTAGATAATGATATTAGAACACAAAAACGTTATTCGATTGAAATAGAAGATACCATAACTTTATAATAAAGTTGGAAAAATATTTGGTGTCTTCGTCAGTGTTAAATTATTATCAGAATCAACAAAAAATATAATATTTGTACTCTATTGTATAATAATTGAATACGCTGTTGAACACATGGGGATGTATTATTGCTATGTAAACGAGGGCAACAAAAATCTACACGATCTACAATACTCAACAAATAGACATAGCCCTACCGGTAGACTATTATGATAGACGAAGTCGAATGTTTTCCTATTTAACCACTCAACTAATAAAGATCACATTGAATGGCAAGCCTAAAACTGGAGTCACATTCACTAATAAGATTCAAACTCATCTGGGATCAATAGATAAGTCCACCATAGTTTGAATAAAAGTTGCAACAATGTCAAAAGTAAACTAGATTGTAATCCGGGGTCGATATTAGGGTAGCCTAATTGGCTAGTGGCTGGGGAGATTGATGTGGCTAGGTAGGTAGGTTATGAATATGGAGGAAAAAAGGTTGCAGTCGCAGTTGCACAAAAGCCTGCTAAATCTTCAATGAACAATTTTAATTCTTATGAGTAATCGAAGGTTAACATTCATCTACTTCCGTCTGCCAAGTTTCATCTCCAATTCACAGTGTTTATTCTTATGAGTGATCGTAGATTAACTTTGATCCACTTTTTTGCAACAGGCTGATAAATGAATGAATACAGGAACAAACCCAGGGGGGATGAAAGGATATTATATTCCTTTCGTGAAAATTTATCTATTTATTCATCAATGTAGACAATAGATTGCACCAAATCGTTCTCCTTATCGGAACATAGTAAAAAAATGAAACATACAGACATAAATATGATACTTCACCCCCTTCGAAAAATTTCAAGGTTCACCTTCGAAACAAATATACAATTTCAACCACAGACTGGAATCTATAAACCATAGAATGAAACCGATAAAACATAACATATTAAACCATATTATTTTATTTTGTATTGTGACAAATAGGAAATAAATTTGATTTTGAATTTGAATAGTAGTATAGAGTGGAAACGACGAGGAACATTTCAAAACGTCTCACACAAAAACGGCAGGTGGAACATACAGCGTGATCTGACAGCATTTCTCGCAAGGAATCGTTTCTCCTACAGCTTTAGAATAAGTCCATGATTGTGTTCTACAACAATTGTTATTATTTATGTACAAATGAAGTGTGACCAGAGCGCGTCGTCTGATCGTAATAATGTCTAGAGAATAGAAGGCAGAGTTGGTTGGCAGCTCAGGCTCAGGCGTCGGACTCCTTGAGGTCTTGCAGCCGCGCCAGCTGATGCGGCTCCAATTCGTCGGGTATGCTGTCGCCACGCTGCGGTTGTTTGCCGCTGACGGCAGCCGGCTGGCTCTGCGAGTTGTCAGCTGTGCTGGGTCCGGTGTACGTGTCCTCCTCGCTTCCCGTACTGCTACTGATCGGAAACGGCGCCGAATCGGTCGGCTGATCATCGATCGGGTCCTCCGGTTCCGGGGGCGGCGCCTGCTGCCTCTCCACCACCTCCGGCTCGGGCTCTGGTTCCGGTTCTGGTTCGGGTTCTGGTTCTGGCTCGGGAGGCGGCGGAGGCGGGAAAGGCTTCTCGGGCTCCTCTGTCATTGGCGTGGCGCACGTTATCACAATCTGTGCCACCCCCAGGCCGAAATCGGCCCCCTCTGACTGCCCACCCAAACTGGGCGCTGGGTGTTTCGGGGGCGGCGCCGACTCTTCATCCTCTCCGCCTGGCTCCACCACCACAACCTGGAAAAATATTAGCAAGCAGATTAGAAGGATTCAGTCTCAACTTGAATAGATATAACTTCCGTATCGGTGTAGCATATAGAAGATAGGGAATGAAATGTATTCCATCACAAGTTACATCTATTCAAGTAAAGTTACTATTGTAGAACACCAAAGTTCTACGTATATTCTGAAAAGTGGAATAGAACTTCAACCTCAGTGAAAATTAGGCTAGGCGAGGTGAAACTATACTTTCGGATCTCCCCACCGATTAAAGCTTTTAAGCAAAGACTCAGCAACTCTGGGGATTTCGACATATCTCTAGATTGATGACAGAATGCCAAAAATATTGAAAGAGAAACTACACTCAATAAGAAAGGAAGGAAGACTAGGATAGAATGAGAAGATAGAGAGGAAGATGATATAAAAAAATGGGTGTAAAGGATGGAGAAGGTTGGTGAAGGATTGAGAAGCTTGGAGGGCTGTAGTGGAGGCGGCCAAAGCCCATATAGAGCTAAAAAATCTAACATTGACGAATGAAAAGTAATAAAACTCAGCTAGCTTTTATACAGATACAGTGATATAGAACTAGAACATCAGCTCTTTGAAACATTCGGTATTTTTGAGAATTGTTTTTCAATAATATTTGAGTAACAAATAACTCACTACACTTGAGACTAATAGGCCTACTCACGTTGATTTGACAATCATCAGTCGGTTGAACAGCTGAGGTATCCACTATAGCAGCATGGAAAATTACAAATCCAAATTCATTCATTCAATAATTCATTCATTCATTTAAAATTTCATAGACAATTTAAGAAAACGAAGTAAACACTTAACTTTCGAATAATCTATAATCGATATGAACTTCTATTTCAGTTGGAAACGAAAATCAACAATACCATACATAGCCTCTATGAAGGAGGCTATGACAATCTAATACTAGACAATCTAGAAAATTTTCTTTTCTTTTCTATATTACTGTTATTTCATTTTCTATAACATGACTATGATTGATTTACACCTGCACTCAGGATTTCTTTTGCAGGTTGTTATTATACTTTTCTGTTGGTTTTATAATGTTTTGTATATTTTGAAGTGACAATAAAGTAAATATTTATTCATTCATTCAATACTGCAACAAAAGGGAATTCTCTTCATAGCAATCGGATGGAAACGCTCGAGAGATGACAAATAATTGTAATTGTTTATTTCTAATGAGAAATAGTGAAAACAAAATGTAATTATGATTAAATAATTATGTAATTATGATTATGTAAATCAAAATGTATTATGAGCGTACCTGTGATAGAGATCTCTCCCGAGTCATCGAATTGAGTGTCATAATGCTTTCGTTGTCCTTTAGTCATTGAAATGGCGAATCCTCCGCCGCCATCGTCACCTGTTAAACAATTTCTTGTTTTAAAAAATTGTATACTAAAAAAGTTTTTTTTTTTAGAAAAAATACATCCTCAAAAATTATTTTTAAATCTGTGTTGTTATAAAAGATCAAGAGAATAAGCTTCCTCATTGACATATTGAACGGTTCATCCGTCATTATCATGCATTTTTCCTCTCCTTTTCATTTAATTAACAAGACAAAAATTATTATCTCCATTTCATTATAAGTTATTATTTTAAACTTTGCTTGATTTAGTTTGCTCAAGTTCAGTTTGCTTAGTTAGTTTGCGTAAGTAAGTTTGCTCAGTTTGCTTGATTTGTTTGATAAGTTATGCTTCAGATTTGTTTTAGCTTTCCGGCACTCATTACTCTCTTTGCTATTTCTCTATTTGCTATTGCAGGTTTTTCCTGATTTTGTAAATATTCTTAGTAAGTAAGATTTTTTTATTTTGAACTGTGGAAAAAAATTGTGGAAATAAATTTGATTGTTTTTTTTATTGAATGAGCGCATTGACGATTGACGCAAGCTCAGAACGAGGTGAGGACGATCATAATCGGAACTGAACTTGTTCTCAGTGGGCACACATGATCTCAGATAGACTGAGATGCCCATGAACACCTTGTATTCTAATTACCTTGTTTATTGCTGGGCAATAATAAACTAAATATTCCTCCTGATTAGAACAGTGATGTGTTGAGTTACCTGGCAGCGAATTATGTTCGCCAAGAGGCGTGGGTTGTGTGACGATGACTTGTTGTGGAGCGAGCAGGAAGGAGGGCACATCTGGTGGCGTGAACACTGGTGGCGCAGACCCGGGCGGCGTATCATCGCCCTAAACATTCACACCAACTTCATCACATCACTATCCAAAATTATTTAACTAAACACTTACAGAATTCTAGAAAGACAACACAGTAAATTGTTAACACACTACACACATAAAATAAAATAATCTAAAATTATTTAATAAAATAAATACAGGGTATTGTAGTAAGACATCACAGAAATTGTTCTAAGAGGACATAATCCCAGACTGACCCTTGTTGAATTATATAATTGGAAACGATAAACTTTTATTATATGAAAAGGAAACTTATTGGGCCTCCTTCACACCAAGACCGGATCGGTCCCCGGATGAATTTATTTTGACTGATGAATCTTATGGATATTTTCAGACGCTCAAGGCTAGGCGTACACCGGTTAGTCAAGACAAGACGATATTAGTCACGTTTAGTCACAGTAATTCACATAGTTGCTTATGAAGCAGCACACACCGATGCAATGACTAAACGGTGTGTGTTGCTTCATAAGCAACTATGTGAAGTACTGTGACTAAACGTCTTGTCTTGACTAACCTGTGTACGCCTACCCTTAGTGTGTAACACCCAATATGATACTGTGGATGACTGATGACGGGATACGTCCGGTACAGGCCCGGATTGCTCTAGACTGAAGTAAAAGAGACCTTAGCATTATATAGCGAAGTTCGCAAGAATGTTGGTCCGTAAAGATTAATACTGAGCTATTATGTAATAATAATTAATATGTGAATAATGTTCAAAAATATATTCAATTATAAGTATTCATTTATATTTCTGACACAGTGTCTGGTGAGATGTTGTGATATTTATAATACATAATGAAAACACTTTATAGTCAAAAAATATCACTGTATTTGGTAGAATTTACAAACATGTTTCGGCATCACACTGAAGATGGCACAATGATGCCGAAACATGTTTGTAAATTCTACCAAATACAGTGATATTTTTTTACTAAATCCTAGTGTTTTCATTATATATTTATTTATATACTCATATTCCATCGTTACACACCAATTCACAGAAAGGACAACATTTAAGAAATACATACACAATGTAAACAATGGGAGTCCGATGGCAGCGGACATCAAATGGCTCACGCCTTCTGATTTAAACTTTCCCAGTTTACATGTAATAACAGACCCACAAAAATTGCTGTTACAATGCAAATAACTAAATGGAAATTCAAGATTGAGAAGAACTATGAAAAAGACAAAGAACTATAACACCACCATCAGTGTTGATTGTGATTTCGAGATTGTTGGTGAATTATCTCCTCTCTCGAGCAGAAGTTCATTACTTGAAAAACTGTCTCATTGTGTGCAATGCTATGAAGTCATGAAAAACATGCTCTCTTCATTTTCATATGAGTAGAATGATACATGACATCCTTATTCTCTCTCAGATGATAGAAAATCCATAAATAGATGGATTCAATGCATCCAAATTGGACGGATAGCAATATTGAGTTGATTTTCAATGAATATTTGTCATGTCTTACCTCAGGCGTTAAAGGGTCTCCATTTTCTCGGCACTCTTCGACAACTAACGAGGGAAACATTCCGATTTGATCATCGATCTGTCCTTCCCACCAACCATCATCCACGTCGTCGTGAACGATTTTCCTCAAAATTTTGAAGATCTGGCCTTCGTTGAATGTCAATTCATCTTCACATGTCGCCTCGTAGTCGTATAACGCTATACAGAACATCTCTCCACCAGAACTTAGATCTGTAAATTACAAAGAATAATGGAATCCTTTTTTCTGTTTTTTACACTTTGTTCAACATTATCTAATAAAAGTAGGATTATTATATTTCCATCCTTTTTCTGAGGGTAAAGCAAATCCCACGGCCAGTTGCACGAAATGAAAATATCGCAGTAAGATTACGACATTTCACGGAGCTTATCAGGGATCTCGTTGTAGTGCTCCCTTCAGACACAGATAAGATACAGTAGTAATATCTCAGATTACTCTCTTATCTGTGCTTCAGATAACGTCATTTTACGGCGGTTAAATTCATTAGGTTTTGTGCAACTGGATGCTGTATTTTTCCGCGTCCTTTGAAATAATGACACAAGCACTAGATTGCATGCATTTTGAGAGGGGTTTGACAAATTCACAACCACAAAATTAATAAGGTAAGTACAGAGTGTCCATAAAGTCTCTCCCCTGTAGGTGCAGGTGTTGGTAACATTTAGTGTTGGTAACATAGTGTTACCTTACAAAAATTGAATTGTATAGTGCTCAACAACAAGGAATGCGCTTTCAACATCTATTGTAATGATTCTTCATGTGAGATTAGATAACTTGTTTGAAAAATAACTGGTTTTTAGTGATTGAGTGGAGCTTCCTTACAATTTCCATCTCACTTATCAACTATAATTTCATTGTTGGTATATTGTGTTCTCATTACATACAGCAACTTTACATACCTGTACTTCACAAAAATTGAATTATATACTGCTCAACAACAAGGTATGCGCTTTCAACATCTATTGTAATGATTTTTCACGTGAGATTGGATAACTTTTTTGAAAAATAACTGGTTTCTAGTGATTGAGTGGAACTTCATTCCAATTTCCATCTCAATTATTAGCTATAATTTCATGTACTTTGTATCATTATGTCACTTCAATGTTGCAGAGCGCAAACTTGTAAATGCTACTTATTGAATGAAGATTATTTGATTTATTTGTTGACTCACCTAGCTGCTGCGGTTTATGGACCTCGCGCACAGTGTCCTGTTGCACGGACTGCTCGGATGGCTCCTCGACCTCGTCGACGGTGTAGTCGACCGACGAGAAGGAGATCTGTGACGTCAGCTGATAGGAGGAGGCGCCCCCTCCACCCGCACTCAACCCCCCACTACCTTCCTGCACATCTACATCAAGGTAGTTGTGCGGCACATACCCCTCCTCGCCCTTGTAGTTGCGCGCGCGCAGCCATCCGTCCCCGTCGCCCTCACCCACCACTTCCAACTGCTCGTTCTCGATTATGCTCAACTCATCCGGGTTCTGCGCCTGCAACAACCCACAAAACAAACTTCAGTTCAACGAGGTTTCATCATTGATGAGAAAGCATTACACAATAAAAATTCTAAAGAGGCACTTTCGAGATTGTAGAACTGTTCCATAATTATTAAAATAAGAGCTCAAGATTTTGTCCATTCTACAAATTGTCAAATTGACAAGCTGATAATGTGATCTGGGTGGTCATGAAACCATGATCATTTAATAATAGATAAATATGTGCATAGACAAATGATGTAATGAAATGTGTATGACTACACATTGTCACGATACAAATTCTGGCAACCAAATAAAGCCTCAATAAAATATTGTCAATGACCACTAAATGCTGGTATTATAATAGATAGCATAATTAACGGTAAGCTGACCCAATTTAGCAGTACTCAATATTGATAAAATATTGATAACAAGGAAGCAAGCTCCGACTCACCACCAAAAATCTCTGACTCATATCACATTGTATATTTATTTGTATTCTTTGATGTTAATTTATGTAATTGAAAAATCCAAATATTGAAGATAGCCATAACCTTCATCCAAAAATATCAAAACATACCACTGCCTATATGGATCATCTACTGAAAGATGTCAATGCCAATAAAATCATTGGAAAAATTATGATTCATCCATTATTTATAAAATGTATAAATACTTAAGCCACATATGTTAACGTGCTATTAAATAATGCATATTATTATTTGTACTCACCAAAAATATCACCCCAAGCCGGTGGAATAATGTATATACAGGTCTCCTATCTTCGGTGGTTTCACGAACATAGCAATATATTTTGGAAATATTTGTTGTATATGAGATTATACTATTTTAGGAGTCAGTTATTTTTATAGCATAAAATATTTGGATGTATATTAATTTAGCAATAAACTTTCAGTTCACCTTTTGAATTTGGCAGTGGAGTTGAAAAGTAAAGAATATTTTTAAAGGCATCTTCCAAAAATAAAAATAAAAATTGAAAGGATTTTAATGTCCTATATGTTATTTTGTATTATATATAATATATCGCATATTATTTAAATGGTTATTGTAGCTAAATGTTGGAACTACTTTGTGCATTGTACTGACGTCAAAAAACACGGTATTAAATTGACCAATCACAGCCCAGCCTTTCATTAAAAATTCTAGAATGTTCTATTGAAAATTCTGTTACCTTGAATTTTAGCAAGGGTAACTCTCTTCCGTTTGAGACTCCTTAGAGAGCAGTTGCTTTTGAGCACATGAGTGCAGTTTAATTATTTTCAAATGTAATCAGTTTCAATTTCAATTTAAATGTTTCCTAACTGTGATATATTGAGCTGTGGCAACATATAGTTGCTTAAATTCATGTAAAGTCGCGAAAATATTATAAACCATAGTCCAGAGCCAAGCAGTATCGTGAGGTGACACACGGAATCCAATCTACCCATGAGATGGCTGCCTAAACCAGGATACGGTAACCGACGTCAAAGCATCGCCAATACTGTGAGTGATCCGTTTTATTAATCCTTTGGCCAAAGGCGCGAAAAGCCTCTTTTAAAGTGAAATAGTGGGGAAAAATTATCATACTGCGTGAAGCATAGAAACATGAGCTCATGGTCTAGTAGTTAAGACTTTCATAATTTTAGAGATTTTGTAATATCTTATTGCCAGGCAAAATACCCACACCCACGCTCTACCGAAGATATAAATTTTGTAACAAGCTATTTATTGTTATTAATAATTATTAACGAAACTTGTAAAATTCATTTAATTGTTCAAGTTGTGTGTTCTAAAGGAACAGGAGAATATACTCCAAGTTTTTCACCTAATTACTGGGTTTTCTAGTCGTTCTTGTACCTGTCTTGGCAATCCCAATTGATACATTAAATTTATTTAATTTACGAAAATATCAGTATCCTGGATGAGCCCTTGACATGCCCAGTCACGTAAGGAGTATGCTTAGCCAAGTGTGTTACGTAAGTGGATTGAGATCTTGTCTCTGATGCGTGACTATAGTCCATCACATAGCTCTCCCTTATCTTGTGACACATTTGACTATATTTGCTTGATCCTGACGTCACGGGACATACAACATAAAAATAATAGCGTTACACACATGACCCACAACATAGTAATGTTACACATGGCACCATAACGTGGGGCTGTTACACAGTAATGTTACACATGGCGCCCAACGTGGGGCTGTTACATACAGTAATGTTACACATGGCACCCAACATGGCGGCCTGAGGGAGATATACAAAATTTCTTTATTAAGAAAGCCAAAAAATTTGAACTCAGAAATCACAGAGTTGATGGTTGAAAACTTTCTGAAATTGAAAATATACCTTATGGAATTGCCAAGCTTTAATAAAGTAATTAATTAATTTGAATATTGATTTCATTATTAAATTATTCCTGAGGAGACGTCGAGGAAGAGTATACTCAGAAATATCGCCAATGATTTAAAGAGATATATGCATTTATTGCTTCGAATCACATTCCGTGATCATTCAAATAATTATTTTAGGTAGCCTATTAAGAAAGCTAGCTTATTTAACCTTGAAATTAAAGCTTTAAAGGTACCAAAATATTATTAGTTTACCAAGAGCATTAAGGTCTTGGGGGCTTATTAATTTGTTAATTAATCTATTAATTTAAGCAAAATCCCCAGAATTAATCTCATAGGCAAGATATTAGGAGTATTAATTGTTTATTTATTGTTTATCTGTGATAGTGTGAAAATCGCCAGATTATTAATGAGCATTGAATATAGGGCTATTTATTAATAGTTACCATATATAAAAATTTATTTACTGGTAATTACCAGATATCTATTGATTTAACTATCATTGCATGTTTATTTTGTGCATGTTTATTTGTAATAAGTCTTGGAAAATTTATTGTCTCACTGTATATATCACTTATCACTTAATCCTTTCGGTCAACATTTCACTGCACTCGAATCACTATCCTTCGCGCCGCGCATCTATTTCCACGCCGCGCCTACACCCTTCACGCCGCGTTCACACCATCGGACCGCGACATCCTTGGATTTCACCACTAGCCCAGCTGTCCAAATCCTAACTCACCATCATGGAGAACCTTTCAGCCAACTCATCTGTGTCCTACATGGAGCTGGGAGACAACAACACTTTGCGAGAAGTGACCACACCTAACCCCGAGGCAACAAACAACACTGATGAGACACCGCCCAAGGAGCGAGACGCAGGAAGTATCACTAGCGCCAACTTCGACCCTGAAAATCTTCGTCAGCTGTCTTCCACCCGCCTGGAGCCAGAGGTCGTCCCGACGGAAGTGCCTCCACGTACACCGTCACATACCACTGTCAATCCCACCACACAACTCTCGCCAGATGAACTGAGTCCGCTGACTTTCAGATTAATGAATGACACTCCAACCGATTTGGTCACCCTCATGCTCAAAATAAGTAATGACCTCAAGATTCCCAAAGAGAAACTGCTCAAAGATTCCCAAGAGAAACTGGGTAGTCAAATCAATAATCAAACGGAAAAAATGGAGAAGATGGATAGGGAGTTGAAAGAGGACATGAAACAAATGAATAATCAAATAGAAAAAATGGATGGAGGATTGAGAGTAGAGATCAGAGACATCAGGGGAGAGATGAAAGATATGAGAAAGCAGTTAGATGACACTACTGTATGCCTCAACAAAAGAATGGACGACATGCAGGTGAATTTGAGGAAGGAACTGAGTGAAGATTGGAGCAAGCATGCGATTGAACTGGAAAACAAGGTCATGCAAAACGTAAGTGAACACACTGATGGATTAAACAAAAAACTAGAAAATCTTGTAAAACAAACCAAAACCGACATACAACAGGCAGTAGAGAAACAGAAGACAGAGTGTGTCACCACCTGCAAGAATTTGGAAAAGCAAATTAGAGATTCCACCCAGCCATTAGAAAAATCTGTACAGGAAATTAACACTCAACTAAGCCTAACTAACACATCTCTAAATACCACTCAAATCCAAGTTGAAAGTCTAGTAACCGACATACAACAGGCAGTAGAGACACAGAAGACAGAGTGTGTCATCACCTACCAGAATTTGGAAAAGCTGATTAGAGATTCCACCCAGCCACTAGAAAAATCTGTACAGGAAGTTAACACTCAACTAAGTCTAACAGACACATCACCGAATACCGCTATACTGATAAAGATAATAATCCACCACCTTCTACTAATATACCATCAAAAACAAATGGAAAATCAAACAATCCATCAGGGAAAAATTCCAGCGGTGACCATCATGCAAGACTAGGAGGAGAGAAAACTTATAAGACTCTGACGGTTCAAATTCCGGCAGCCCAGAGCAAAGTTAAGCGGCAGTTGAGCAAAACAAATAAGAGAGTGTATCATAACTCTCATCTTCACAGGAAACATGCTCAATATAAAAAGTCGACAGTTTTCGAGCATTCTGCAAGTTTTCATCCGCGGCACACTCGCTTCAAGCCCGCCCTAAAGCCAAGAGATTGTAAAAAACATGCTCAATATAAAAAGTCGACAGCTTTCGAGCATTCTGCATGTTTTCATCCGCGGCATACTCGCTTCAAGCCCGCCATAAAGTCAGGAGATTGTAAAATTTGGACACCAAAACCTAACCTCTCTCAAGACGTTGATCGAATACCCACAACAAACCGGCCTACATAACCTAAATCGCCTACACCTGGTATATGAAAGGTTAACAAAAGCAGCCCAGAATTGTAAGAAATATCACAATAAACGCTCAAAACACTTCGTCTATTTGGTACGAGAACCTCGCCAACATTAAACCCTACTATAGAGAATGAACAATATCATTCCTAAGAACCACATGCTTCCGGTTTGGAGATAAACGAAAAAAGTGATTTTTCTACAACAGGATTCAAACTAACATGAGCCAGAGATCGTCCCAAGGATGTACTACGACGCCTGACCGTATTAATTACGCAAAATAAGTGATATTGAACTTTTTAGAAAATACACAGTTCTGTTAATAAAATAATTGATGGCCAACGATCGCCATAGTTTCTAATCAAACTAAATGGAATCCTAACGGTAAATTATTACCAACTTCAAATATTAGTGAAAAATTACCTTCTTTTCCAAGACTTACTATGTTATTATATCATATATTTGTTAGTATTAGTAAATATCTGAATTTTTTGTTAGCTTCTCACGAAGTCATACGTTATACACATAACCAAAAACACGTATGTTATGATGTCTACTTGTGTGCGTAGACGATATATTGTACACATACGATAGGCCAATGCCACACAAATCAAACAGCATGTATATATTCCATACTTCACAGCTGTGAAAGTTTATAATCAAATTATTATAATGTAGCCAGTATTATTAAGTAAATTTTGTTAAAACTAAGATTAACACATATTTTGATATTATTATTGAATGTTTATTTATTTGTAACCATAAGTGTTTGCATGGCAGTGGATTTTGAGTCAAGTGGTGAAACCACAGATTACGATTGTGAGCCCTAGGCTAATAACTTTATCAATCGATAAAACAAGTCGACACCCATTTAAGATACCTGCTATTTCATTCAGATCAGTTACCAGATTTATTGTACATCTATCTATGTAAATTGCTTGAGAGCTTTATTTATGTCATTTATTGTCTAGCAGAACTTATGAGTTTGAATTGTATTGTATTTTCGAGTGTCATCTGAGATAACCTCCACATACCTTTTGTGCATCAGAGCTTGTAGAGATTCGTTCGGCCCTGGCATACTCTTTGGTTTGACATGTCGTCATCATAGTATTGTTTAGCCGCCAACTTTTGAATTCTCATATTGCTCTTTTAGATGTATTATCCTTGCTCTATTTTTCTCAGCTAAATGCTTGATTTTTTGTGTAAATCACTGCCATGATTAGATGTTACGCTTCTGTAAATCTTATGAGTAGGTAGCGTAGAATATTTCCGTACCGAATTCGAGTCGGAAGGTAAGCTAACATGAGACAGTTGTGTTCACATATTTTTTAGAGCCTTCTTTATGTTATGTGAGATCTTAGAAAATTTTCGTTTTTTTGTATAGTTATACAAACTCGCTCTATCTGCAGCTTATTAAAAGCTTATTTATTCGCTCATTTATATAACTATAGGGGGCTTCTGTCACGATACAAATTCTGGCAACCAAATAAAGCCTCAATAAAATATTGTCAATGACCACTAAATGCTGGTATTATAATAGATAGCATAATTAACGGTAAGCTAAACCAATATAAAAGTACTCAATAGTGATAAAATATTGATAACAAGGAAGCAAGCTCCGACTCACCACCAAAAATCTCTGACTCATATCACATTGTATATTTATTTGTATTCTTTGATGTTAATTTATGTAATTGAAAAATCCAAATATTGAAGATAGCCATAACCTTCATCCAAAAATATCAAAACATACCACTGCCTATATGGATCATCTACTGAAAGATGTCAATGCCAATAAAATCATTGGAAAAGTTATGATTCATCCATTATTTATAAAATGTATAAATACTTAAGCCACATATGTTAACGTGCTATTAAATAATGCATATTATTATTTGTACTCACCAAAAATATCACCCCAAGCCGGTGAAATAATGTATATACAGGTCTCATATCTTCGGTGGTTTCACGAACATAGCAATATATTTTGGAAATATTTGTTGTATATGAGATTATACTATTTTAGGAGTCAGTTATTTTTATAGCATAAAATATTTGGATGTATATTAATTTAGCAATAAACTTTCAGTTCACCTTTGAATTTGGCAGTGGAGTTGAAAAGTAAAGAATATTTTTAAAGGCATCTTCCAAAAATAAAAATAAAAATTGAAAGGATTTTAATGTCCTATATGTTATTTTGTATTATATATAATATATCGCATATTATTTAAATGGTTATTGTAGCTAAATGTTGGAACTACTTTGTGCATTGTACTGACGTCAAAAAACACGGTATTAAATTGACCAATCACAGCCCAGCATCTCATTAAAAATTCTAGAATGTTCTATTGAAAATTCTGTTACCTTGAATTTTAGCAAGGGTAACTCTCTTCCGTTTGAGACTCCTTAGAGAGCAGTTGCTTTTGAGCACATGAGTGCAGTTTAATTATTTTCAAATGTAATCAGTTTCAATTTAAATTTAAATGTTCTCTCAATGTGATATATTGAGCTGTGGCAACATATAGTTGCTTAAATTCATGTAAAGTCGCGAAAATATTATAAACCATAGTCCAGAGCCAAGCAGTATCGTGAGGTGACACACGGAATCCAATCTACCCATGAGATGGCTGCCTAAACCAGGATACGGTAACCGACGTCAAAGCATCGCCAATACTGTGAGTGATCCGTTTTATTAATCCTTTGGCCAAAGGCGCGAAAAGCCTCTTTTAAAGTGAAATAGTGGGGAAAAATTATCATACTGCGTGAAGCATAGAAACATGAGCTCATGGTCTAGTAGTTAAGACTTTCATAATTTTAGAGATTTTGTAATATCTTATTGCCAGGCAAAATACCCACACCCACGCTCTACCGAAGATATAAATTTTGTAACAAGCTATTTATTGTTATTAATAATTATTAACGAAACTTGTAAAATTCATTTAATTGTTCAAGTTGTGTGTTCTAAAGGAACAGGAGAATATACTCCAAGTTTTTCACCTAATTACTGGGTTTTCTAGTCGTTCTTGTACCTGTCTTGGCAATCCCAATTGATACATTAAATTTATTTAATTTACGAAAATATCAGTATCCTGGATGAGCCCTTGACATGCCCAGTCACGTAAGGAGTATGCTTAGCCAAGTGTGTTACGTAAGTGGATTGAGATCTTGTCTCTGATGCGTGACTATAGTCCATCACATAGCTCTCCCTTATCTTGTGACACATTTGACTATATTTGCTTGATCCTGACGTCACGGGACATACAACATAAAAATAATAGCGTTACACACATGACCCACAACATAGTAATGTTACACATGGCACCATAAAGTGGGGCTGTTACACAGTAATGTTACAACATGTAGTATAGACAAAATCTTTGAGTTATTATTGTAATTATCATTAAACAATATGTAGATTTTCGAATAAAAATCAAAATTATTTTTTCCTTGCAACAATTTAATGTAGTACAAAACATATACAAGTACAGGGAAAAGCACTATATACACTACATGGTTTCATACAATAAGAAACGAATGACCACCATCCAGAGGGAGTGGGTTTAGCTTGAAATTTCATTGTAAGTTTATAATATAACTTTTAGTATAACTTTCATAAAACCTTAAGGGAAGGTTGTATGGATCTTAATTGTCAAGATCTTTGCAACATAATTACAGAATAAACGTTTAAAATATTACAAAATCTATTTTACCTGCAAGGAAACATCCTGTAAGAGTTACTGATATTACACATAAATGAAAAATTCAATGAACTGTCAGGGAGAAAATAAAGAAATGTTGAATCAATACCAAGCAGGAAAAATAGTGATAGCACCAATAAGGAGAAAATAAAATAAGCTCTATGTATGCGATTTTGTTAGTACGATAAAATATCGAACGATTCTAAGTACATTGGAGTAAATTTTTTTGCTTTATCGTCGAGCGTTTCAAAAACGATAAATTTTGCTAGGGGCGTTCACCCAAAATTTTTGCAACAGCGCGACAGATGGATAAAATTTGAACTAGAATTTTTGGTGGTTTAGCGGGTTGCATACTTTGCAAGTCAAGGCACCACCCTCTACAGAGAGGATGGTGCCCTCTTTAGTGGTCAAGGCCCTCTCCTAGGTACCTCTATCAACAAAAATAAACGACAGTATTAATATGTATGATATATTAGCGATATATTAGTATTATATGTATGATTAGCAGGGTTTGTTGTCACACTACCGAGTCTTTTAAACAAACATCGAAGGCCTGGCGCCAGGCGATATTTCCCGTCTCCCCCTCATACTTCAGAAGTCAAGTTACCAGCGGTGGACAATAACTTATAATTTAAAATTGAGTGGATCATTGAGTATGAGATACGGATGATTGATGGAATGTTTTTGGCCCTAACTGTTTGCACCATTCTGTTACTTTCGGCTTTCTGAACGGTTAGTTCAGATCACTTTCCATTCAGTTTGAGTTTGCGTTAAAAGGGATACCATTCCACAATCCTTGATCCTTCAATTATTGATTAGGATACCTTCTTTTTCTTAGATTGTTTCACTCTATTTCGGTTATCAGCTATTATCATGAGAGGCTTTTGTTCTGTTTAAAGAATGTCACGAGAGCTTATTTATTTATTATCATGGCAATACATGCATTTTGAGAAAGTTTTTGATTATATTCCAAACAGCTTTCTCAGTGAAAAGCTGTAATGAGGTGATCAATGCCTTGTTAAATGAACCTGCAATACATAAGAATGGAATTTTCAACTTCATTGTTTCAACTGAAGGGTTGTTTATTGAAATATTTTTTTTCCACCCCACTCATCTGTATAAAACTCAAATGTTGTATTGCATATTGTATTGGAATAATTAATTTAACTTTCCTTTTTTTCTCGATAAGTATGTTATGCGTAGGTCTACAAATAGAGTGATTGACAATGCGACTAGCAAGTTGAGAGTGAAGGTATGTAAAGTGTAACTCACAGTGTAATTGTATAGAGCGGTGCACTTGAAAACGGATGATCGTGAAACGTGATCGGGAGCGTCAGGGTCGGAGGGTTGTCCTTCATCCCCCTCTCCCGCGACACCGGGCTCCCCCCCGGGGCCCCAGTCCACCTGGGTCGGGTCGTCCCAGCCGGCTGTCAACTGCTCTATCCGCTGCCGTTCTTGTTCCACCATTGCTGCACACAAATCGACACAAATCAATCTCTATTATACAAAAAACGCCAAGTTTAAGTCAACATTGAAATTCGAACTCATTTGTTCACACTGTTGGGCGACTAAATCATAATAAAATATGTAAAAGTGAATTATTACTAGAAAAAACTAAGAACAGAATAAACCTATGAAAACACAATAAACGTTTACTGTTATAAAGAAGAGAAATATGGAAAACTTATCAACATCAAACGGGGGAATGACGTCAATGCTTCATATTGAACAATCAACTTGCAAGAAATAGGAATTATGATCAGATTCATTTAATTTGGCGCTTGGCATTAGATAAATAGATGGATAGAGAGATATTATTTCTTGACGTTGCTGATGACGATGAGTACAATGAACGTAGAGTACGATGGCAAATAATACTAAGCGCCAAATTAATTGAATCTGAATCTACAATTTTATTGAAGGATATCGATGGAACTATATGGTTGTTACGTCATCTATGGCTATTTGTAGGACCAACTGAATCAGCTGATTCAACAACAATGCATAGTTGATTCAAATCATGGTTGATTATTACAATATTGGAAATAATTATTTGATAATTGATTTTGTATTTATATTCAGAGAAGAAATGGACATTATATAGTATAGAGTATAGAGTTATTCAGTGTCAAAGCTCAAACTGTGATATACGTCGTAGACCCCAACAGTATATCCAATGGATGAATAGGCAGACAAATAGCATAAATTAACTATACAGGTTGGTCTATGCAAATAGTCTTCAATAGCACGGCGTACGATAATGCAATAAACTATAGTTTGAATAAAACAAGTTGTCACTTGGCCTGGTCACTCACTAGAACTGTTTTTGTCAGAAAACGACCGATCATCTGAAATGCTAACATTGAATCAAATCGTCAGCTGTTCGGACATCTGACGCTTTCTGACAAAAACTGTTCTAGTGAGTGGTTATTGAGCACCAGGCCAAGTGACAACTAGTTTTATTCGAACTGTAGTTCGTCCGCCTTTTTCCTGCTTTGCAAGAATTTTACTCGACTGAAATTTGTTGTGAGCAACAATACAGCAGCAGAATACCATTCATTATCCATTTTTATGGATAAAATTGATCACGAGAACATATCAACTTATTTGAGAAATTCAAAAATGTTTTCGCCCTTAATATCTTATTTAACAGAAACCTTAAGCCTGAACAATAGATCAGATTTTTCTTTGCGGGTGCTATATTTTCTAAATTGCATTCTGTACCGGTAACAAGCATTATTATGTATATTGTACTTCTTATGATTTTTTGTTTCTCATTTGTACTGTGTATTGTATTGCGCTTTTTGGCAAATAAATTTCAATTTCAATTTCAATAAAACTCACCCCATTCACCATCGACTTCGGCTGAATCGGGCCGCTCGGGCTCTTGATCCATGGCGGGGGCAACGTCAGCTGGAGCACCAATATCGGAGGTTGCATCGTTGTAATCACTATCGTACATTGAGTCTGAGCCTGGTTGTTCCTGTTAACAACAGCAAGAGAACGGCTTATTAAATTCGACATTTTCAGAAAAAGACAATCAAATCAAATAAATTTCATTCACAAATACGAAAAATACATAACAGTATTCTGTATAATCTCACTTGATAATAATTAACTGAATAGTTAATAGTTATATTTTATATAACTATAATATTTTAATATATTATAATATAATATATATAATATAATATAATATATTAATAGTTATAGAAATAGTTAATTATTAACTAAACAAGAAATGAAGGAACTCTAGAACTCTAAAAAGCATAGTGTGACTTATGCCTTTCCACTACCTTACTGCTTACTCAAATGTATACTTATTATTGTCTAGAGAAGAGTGTATCAATGCTACTTATTGAGTTTAATTCAATTTCAAACTGTTGAAACTGATGATAGATTGACTGATAGGCTTTTTAACATTCAGAAAAGTAAATTTATTACCGTTGAGATTTGTACGAATAGACCAAGATGTAAATAAGGAATAAAGTATCAATCTTGAACATTTTAATTTTATCACGAAATAAGTCACATAATAACTATACCAATCAATGAATATTAATTTATTGGTGGAATTAAGTAAATCATGGATTTGAAGATAATGTATCTAGACATCTTAATAATTTTACAGTTATTTCAATGACTGAATGGTCATGGAATGTGTCTGTAAACTCTTCAAAACTATTTTCGAATTGTTTCTGAATCAAAAACGTTACGTTTGTCATTGAAACCACGTCTTCGAACACTGATTTAAGAACATGTTCTTATATAAGATCGGATACTTTATAAAAAATTTTTATAAATGTCATGAGTTTGTCAGACTTATAACAAGATTCTAATTTATTATTTATTTATATTTTATATAATATATTTATATTTATATATAATTTATTATTTATATATTATTAACTACTCTCTAGATTTCAATCCATTTCAATCTCAATCTAATCATGCATTATTCCTCTATTAGAAGCAGAGATACGTTCGAAAATTTGTTGGTGAATAAAAATTGATTTTAAAAGGCCTTCTAATGCAATAAAACCTTTACTAATGAAACAGAAATGAGAGAGCTTGAAATTTATTCTTAACATTGAACATATAATAAACATGTGGAGAACAGGAGAGTTCCACTACAATAATATCAATTTGAGTTTCACAAATAAAATAACAAAATTACAAATAAATCACCAGACCAAAAATAAATCTCAACCCCTACTTTTTCAGCTACCTGCATTAACTACCGTTCTATAATAGATTATAAAAAAAATTAAATTAAAAGTACGCACTCAACAGTAAGGTCTACTGCTAGGAACATTCACTGCTACTAAGGTCAATAACTTTTCCCAAATAATGCAATTATGAATTTCATTCAATAATGAAATGAATACTGCTGATTAATAAAATACATGTATCTAATAATTATGAACCAATATCATTCAATCTAATCTAAATGTTGAACACTAAGGGCGTATGAATCCCCAGTTAAGACAAGACACGAATTAGTCACGTTTAGTCCTCACATAGATAGATTATGGACCGATATAGCACTATTGTATCGACTAACCATGTGTTTTCAAGCAAATAAAATGAGCATGTGCCGTATTGAAAAATCTAAATACTAAGAATCGCAATCTAAAAGCTCATCCAATGTTTGAACACTAAGAATAAATATGTTCCGGGGCGATTACCCCCATTCCAGAAAGATCAGTACGCACAGACATCGAGCTAGCAGATCTGGGCATGTCTTGGATGCTCAGGTTATCTATATCTTGAATCCATTCGTCCACATTCACTGAAAATCACAACGAAACAAATCGATTAATTTATGTGATCGAGAACGATAATCTATGTTTAGTAGGTGTACTAAAATTTGTGTAACCTTCAAATATGAAGTCCTATGAAGCAAATAAGAGAAATTAAAGATTAAACTAGAGAAGAAATTGAAATCCTATGAAAGCATACTGCTGGATACTGAAATATGCTGAATAATTATTCACATCATCCATTTTTTGGAGAAGAAAAATATTTGATTGAGAATTATAAAAAACCGACATCTGCTTTTCAACATGAAGAAAAATTTTAAAATATTCCAGACTGCTGTGTTATGCCACCAGTCAACAGGTAGCCAGTGTTCAATTTTTAAGACTTCATGTACATCACTATGAGGCAAACCTCTCTAATTGCGGTATTCAGAAAAGGAAGTACACAAATTTGTATTATTATCATGAGGTTCAGGTCAGGCTACTTATTATTTTCTTTCAATTATAAACCAATTCTAGACTAAGATTCCGACGTAGATCAGAAGATTAGACTAGACTAGACTTGATTGTAACCCAATCCAAGCTTAAATATTGTATTTTTACAGTTTTTACGCGAGATAAAGAATAAATAATCTATAGAAAGTTCATTATTCATCATGAACGTTAATCATTGTTGAACCCTTAAATCTACCATTAAATCCAGTATCAGATCATTGTGATACTAACCTCCTCCTGCTCGAACGCACTCTAATCTGGCTTCAGCTTTCATTTTTGCAGTCTGAAAAAAGTTGGTGAGTTCACTTTTCAGTCAGTTACAGTGTAAAAGACAGTTAATTTTTGTTGAATAGATCAATAAACAAGATTAGAAGGGCTTTTAGCTAGACAAGGATAAATTTTTCACACAGATTCTTAAGAAGCTTAATCTGTTAAGTACCGTAACGAGATAGCGAAAATTTTCATTAACTATAGAGTTAAGCTTCGAGATACTCCGCTCAATACAGACTAGAGAAGAGAATCCTAGAGAGATATAATATATGTGAAAATATTTTATAATTGTGTGATAGTATAATATGTGAAAATCCCACGAGTAGAAATAGTAAATTCAGTGAGTCCTTGACTTAGAAATTGAAGGATAAAATTTGTAGATGTTTGAAATTTGTATTCTTACTCAATATCAATAGATGAACCATAATCATATAAAAATTAAAAACAAATACAAAAAAAAGATGATATTTTATAATGACTTGACAAATTATGTTGAATTTTAACATACCTCAGATCTCCTGATATTTTGCTTTAATGTATCGATTTTTGTATCAAGATCTGGTCCATTTTGGTCATTTGGATCGACCTGTAGCAAAGAGATAAAAAAAATTTAATCAAGCAATATTATAATATTAGAGGTAAAAATAATCGAAGAGCTTCAGTGATAATAAGCTGTGACAGCTCTTGATCAATCAACAGAATTCGTATCAATATCACTTTTATCAAAACTGTTACTCAATTATAATAAAATAATGATGGACAAGAAATAAATGGATTTCGAAGAAAACTTGACAATACAAATCATAATTATTATTAATATTATTCTTGATAATTTAACAATTTATTCTTGAATTTAACCATTTACAAAGGAAAGTACTACTGTACAACAGGCTTATGCCCAAAAATGTCCCTCTTCTTAAGCGTCCCATACACTGTTTTATTTTTTTTTTTTTTATTTAACTATTACTTACTATAACTATTACTATTACTTAACTATTAATATATACTGTTTTTGTTTTATAATTGGAAAGAGACATAAAAGTTGATCAATTGAACATGTAAAAGATAGGAGCAATCTCATGTTAAAGAACTCTTTTTCTATTGTTGATTATAAGAATTATTATTATTGAAGATGATAAAAATTACATATCTTCATTCAAGCCTATCATTATCACTTTTTTAGGGTTGTTATCACTCGTGAATGCAATCAATAAGAGCACGTGGCGCAACTAGCTGCTAGTGTGCTAGCAATGCTTGTCACACTACGCGACTCGCTAGCTTAGCTGCTAATTTTCTTGGCTTTAATAGTTTAACGGTTCTATTGAGTCTTATTTATTTTTAATAAGACATGGTTTAGTTTCTTCAGGTCTTTTTTATTTTGTGGGTTGTTTATTTGGTCTTGTGACTCAGTAGGAGTAGAGAAAGTTATTAGCACGAAAATGTTCAACTTTTGAAGCTAGCGAAATTTTACTGACGCGCTACTGTTTGTAACTACTTAAAGGTGGGTTTTCCTTACTGCGACCGACCCAGTGAGTGACAACTAGCCAGATGTTTGATGAAAATCCTATAATTAGTTAGGATTTTTCATCAATTGCATCTGGCAACGCTGGGTCGGGCCCCGCTGCGGCACTCGGTCGCAGTAACGAAAACCCACCTTTAGTCACACTTTTCATCTACTATCAGCTATTTCGATAGCAGGTACTAGAGTAGCCTGGTGTAACATAGACTTTAGTACTTTAGTTATAGAGATGTTTGTTAGGGCGTATGTAAATATCGAGCATACCTTCTGTCCGGATTCTCTGAGCCGCTGGAAGACGATGAGTTTCCTGGTGTACTCCTGTATGTTGTTGTTTTCGCGCGAGATGCGCGTGGCCCAGCGCTTGGCCTCGCGGCCCAGGGTGGCCGCCGCGGAGGGGTGGTCCGCCGTCACCTTGTCGACGGTGTCGTTGTCGCAAGGCTCGAACTCGTACTGGATGTGCTGCTTCAGCACCGGGTAGTACAGGTACACGCACTGCAGGTTGTAGTCGCGGCTCATCTTAACATAACATACGAATTACACGTATTACACTTTCTACTAATTTATTCAAGGTGGAAGGAATAATTAGACGTTGCAATCAATATTAACTCCTATAAATACAACACAATGTTATTTATCTTATTTCATATCACCTACTATCTAAGCGTTATTCTTTAGAAATTTTGTTAGAAGAAATTAAGAGGAAGAAGAAAAGAAAAGAAGAAGAAGAAGAAGAAGAAGAAGAAGAAGAAGAAGAAGAAGAAGAAGAAGAAGAAGAGAAAGAAGAAGAAGAAGAAGAAGAAGAAGAAGAAGAAAAAGAAGAAGAAGAAGAAGAAGAAGAAGAAGAAGAAGAAGAAGAAGAAGAAGAAGAAGAAGAAGAAGAAGAAGAAGAAGAAGAAGAAGAAGAAGAAGAAGAAGAAGAAGAAGAAGAAGAAAGAAGAAGAAGAAGAAGGAGAAGAAGAAGAAGGAAGAAGAAGAAGAAGAATTTTCAACGCTAAGCCTCTCAACTGGCTGGCTGTTGATGGATCCTTCCCAATTACTTTTCAAGTAACGGAGAGGAATTCCTCCCTAATTTATCAAATAATAGCAGTCTACTATAATAATAACAACTTTATTTTTCCAGGAAGCAGAGCAAAACTCTCAATTATAATTGGAGTATTCATAATTTTCATTTATTCATAGGAAACATCATGACAATAAACTTTACAGTACGCAAGAACCGCATTTACAGTATGCAAACAGGCATTCCCGCAAAAAACTGATTTCTAGCAAATGTAGATCAAACTGTGCAGAGAATTTCTCATTTTTATCCTTTCATTCATTATCATTCATTCAAGCAGTAAGTAAGTAAAAAATAACCCATAGGAGTGAAAGAAAACAAAGAAACAGTGATAAAAACTTATCTTTGAGAATACACATTCTCAAAAAGTTACGCGAATCGGGACACCATATAGATTGTAGATGTCATCATTATTGTTATGGTTAACGTACATTTAAATAGAGAGTTCACGTTATTCACTTTTCCACAACGCATAAATTTACACTAATAAATTGGATACTCAGTGAAATTCAACATTCTTCAAGGTATAAAAACAAATATTTAGTTCGAATTCTCACCTTCTGAGCCTGATCTCTTATTCTTATAAAAGACGTTTGTTGCGCTGTACAGGTTAAAAGTTCAGTTCTTCCTATTAAGGTCAAATAGTCTGCTACTTTGTCATAAACAAGTCCCTCCATTGTCTGAAAAAGGTAAAAATCATAATTATTATTATTTACTTCATTTATATGAGTTATTATCATATGTCATTCGCATTTCTTAGGGAGTAGGTACACAATAAAATTGAAGAAAATAAAAAATTTCTCAAATTATTATTACTGTATTATCATCATTTAGCCTATGAGTTTATTTACTTCTTCCGTGGCTTTATAGTTTGAGCCAAGTTGAAACTCGTTTTGTTGGACTTAGTTTAAATGGAGATGGTGCATGTGCAATAGTGCATAGGGCTAAGGCTAATGGAATTGATTAATGAGAATACTGAACATCTGTACTTGAAGTTCAAGTTAGTCAAACCCCTTCAAATGGTTGAATTTGTACTTTGTAGCCTATTTTTAGATGACTATACGGTACTGAATGTTTATGAATTCTAATACCCACCCTCACACAGAAAAATACAATATTTATAATTTGTAGAAGTTATAAGTATAATTTATAGTAAATTTATAGAAGTGACAAGAAATTAAAATGAGAGAAAGAAACTCACAATAATTGCATTCTGTAAATCAGTAACGAAGTAACGTGTTTGATGAGCGTTAGCTGAGGCTAGACTGAGAAGGTAGTCATTTCTGGCACCGGACGATTTCTCTTCTAATGCGTCTCTTTTCGAAGTCACCTAAAATAAAATAAAATTTCAACCTTTTAAATTACATTATCAACTACTTTGATTTATTAAATAAATTATTGAACACTCCTTCACATTATAGAGAACGAATAGATTATAAAAAATACACAAAACAGGTTGAGAAATGATAGATTTAGGATGTAGTATAAGATGAGCAAAGGAAATAACTGAAGAATTGAAAATGATAGAGTAATAAATTTTCTGGTTAACTTAACTTCTTTATGGCTTATTTTTTTACTGACGTGGCGACGTTTGGACAATGATGTCCACTCTAACACTTAACCACGCAGGTCCATACAGGTGACGATCCATACCACTTAACAGGTGACGATACAGGCCCATAGAAGCATTTATTTCAAGTAGATAGATATTTGTGATAGTTAATTGAGATATAAATATGCTGTAATATATGCTGAATTACTGTTGTAATATGCGATTGTTATAACGGTTATTTCACTTACCTTAGCACTATTTTTCTGTAGAGATGTGATTGATTGGAAAAATGAGCCTTTCTTCTTTTTTAACCTAGAAAATTCAAGATTCAAAATTATAATAAAACTAATAAAACATGACACCTATAAATATGTGATGAATGTTACGTTTGTTAGAATTTATTGATGTTTTTTTTCTACGTAATATTACACAGATCAGTCCAATGTAGATCATGTATCTACATGCATGCACAACAGGTATCTCATGCGGTACACAACTAACATTAGGCTAAATACCGTATTTCACCACTGTTGATTGTATGATCGAACGAGCGTTCTCAATTTTTATTCACTATGTTTAAGAGTAAGATTTAGATCAAGAATTATCTACAATAACTAGAAAAAGTGAAAAAGTATTAGATATTATTATCTCGTAAATATAAAATTTTTGATCGCATTAAAAAAATTGTTCAATAAATCAAACACGCTTAACTCAAACAAATTAAAGCATAAGTCAAAATTTTAATAAACTATTTTTCACAGAATATTATTTGAAAATAATGTAGTTTAATCTTTCAAAAGAGAAATATACACTTTTACTCACTTTTCTTCAATATCCTTAGCTTTATCTCTCACGTCGTGAGCTGAATGCTCTTCGTCAAAATAAAGTTTTTTCGTTTTATCTACATCTTGAACACATGTTTGAAGTTCCTTTTGAACAATTGTTAGCTGGTCAATGCACTGGAACAAATAATTGTAAAAATTACAAACTGAAGTTCAACAGAAATTTCTTTTAACCTGAAAGGAAAATGTGACGTCCGATGCTCTGTTCTCTACTTTTTGTTCTCATCAAAACGCCTGTAGTATTCTCCCCAGCTAGCTATGTAAAAATACTTCAATAGTTCTATAATTCTTCTCAAGATTGTCCCCAACAATTTATAATTTTTCTCCTTTATCACATCAGATTGTTTCATTATTTGAAATGTGGCATGACCAATGCTGTGACAACGCTCATTCATTTCAGAGCAGGTCAGATTCTACTTCCTATTTCAACTGACTACAGAGAATGAAGGAGGTGGAACTCAGCCTCTATAGTTTCGTTTTGGAAGAAATAACTCTCGGACTAAAATGAATGAGGCAGATTATTCCCAAATTTCATCAATAATTGGGGAAAACATTTGTTTCCGAAATGATTGAAGAGGTTTCAAGAATAAATGACTCATTTTATTTTCTCATCATAATAAATTAGTTGCCGTTTTATATGAAACAATCAGACGCTTCCAGTCGACTACTGTGAGGGTTTCTTCTCGAATTTCAAGTACGGGAACGTTAGTTTTTTCTTTAAATTGGTATTATAGGTGATATTGATTGGGTATTATGGTACAATAAATTACATTTATTATTCATATAATTCATTTGAATAAGCCCACTTGTTGGCTCCATCCAACTAGAAACTTTTCGGTCCAGTCAACTTAATTATAATAATTATAATTTATAAGAATAAATTCCATTCATGGAACCATAATACTCTATAACAGGGGTTCCCAAACTGTGGTACGCGTACCCCCTGGGGGTACGCGAGAGATTGCCAGGGGGTACGCGAGCAGGACTGTGCCAGTTTGCTAGGTGTGCCGGCTTACAGAAGAATTGTGGTTGAGCCCGATCGGCGTATCTGGCAGATATTCAGTATGTTGAATGATGATAACATGAAACTACAAGGAAGCTATAACACCCCATTCCAAGTTCTAGACAAAATCAATAGTGTGAAACTAAAACTAAGTTATGCAGAAAGAAAGCAAAGAAAAATGAAGTGTCATTGTTCCCATCTATTGAATCATTTGTTGAAGAAAACGAACTTCTCCTGAATCAAACAGTTTAGAATGAAATATCAGATCATTTTAGCTCCCTCCAAGCTGGCTTTACAGAATATTCCCAAAAAGACTTGATTTCATACTCATGGATTGAAACCCCTTTTGCTAACATTAAGAAAATTGCTCAAGCCAGCTTTCCTCTGAAACTCTAAGAGGAGCTTTTTGAGTTGAAGTGCAATTCAGAAATTAAAGAAGAATTTAAGAAAACCACGCTTATTGATTTTTGGATCCAACGACGCTCAGAGTATGGTGAAATTGCTGAAAAATGCATACATTGGAATGTAATCTCATACTCATATAGAGTCTATAATATCACCTATAAGAAGCTCTGGAAATAATCCTGAAAACTAGTCGACTGGCCCATGTAGCGTCCCATTTTAGAGTTTTTACTTCCACTTAACTGAGTGCTGACCAAGTGTCCGGTAAGAGGAGTAATCCAAAAATAGAAATTGTGAGCCACTACACCCAAATAAGCAATGAATTTGTAGCTCTACTTCATAGCAAATAAATTGGTGTGCATTGGTCTATTTGTAGACTTGACGATCATTTATGTTCCATCGTGTCAGTGTCGTGACATTAAAAGTGTGAAAACGGCCAATGACAGGAAAAATTAATAAGTCTCTTACATTGTAAATTGTGTATAGATTTGCATGGAGCGTAGTGATATTCATTTTTGTTATGGTTCAATTTCGAAATTAGCTATTGATATAGTGAGTTTACCTTTTTTGAACTGAGTATTTTTAGTGAGCGAAGCACTTTGGCGTCATCAGCTATTTGCTGTGAAGAGACCTCGACGGCTGCAAGGCGGGCCCGCGCCAATTTCTCGTTCTCTTCCAGCACCGTTCGCCATACATTCCACATGTTCCTGCATGCAAACAAGAGGTCCAAGACGTCAACAATAACCTTACATCACTTATCGGGCATGGAACGTGAAGTACTGGGCCTAAAGACCAAAGTGCAATAAAACCTCTGAAATCGAATTATGAAGGAGTGAAAACACAATCATTTCTTATTTTCTACAAATCTATTCTTGTTAGTGTTGGCTACTTTCAGAACTAATTTCTGAGATTTGCATGCATTTTATTGAGTGTCTGTACATTTTAACTTATTTCTACATATCTGTGAATAGTTTATTTCTCAATCTCTCAAAA
Source organism: Laodelphax striatellus (assembly GCA_017141395.1). NCBI lineage: Eukaryota > Metazoa > Arthropoda > Insecta > Hemiptera > Delphacidae > Laodelphax > Laodelphax striatellus. The sequence continues at coordinate 21,687,957 of CM029535.1, forward strand.
ATCCATCGATTTAAAAATAGCCTTCCTGTTTCTTAATCAAATAATGAACTAATATACATTCGAGCTTGAAAAGTCAAGTTAAATATCATGCTCTGTCAATTATCTCAATAAGCTTTGCAGTTGCCAACTTCTAAATGGTTTAATTAGATTTTTCTACAAAGGAAAGGATTATTCTTTGGAATTTTTCAGTACTCACCATTTTTCTTCGGAGCCCTCAGTCTTTATATCAGGAATATTGGGAATTTTCTTATTCAGAAACGCAGACGATATTTTCAAAAGTGCCTGAAAAGAGCGAATAAAATAAAATTAGACATAATTATGCTGCAAGATGATATTGCAAAAATGTCCAAATAATTTTTAAATTTCAGAAGTAGGCTATCTCTCTGATATTCTATTTTCCTGCATTGTTCTTGCAACTCCTCAAATATGCTGTTTTGTCTTGAAAAATTTCCAATTTAGTATTTCTATCTTTTTTTTTAAGCGCAATTTGATATAAAAACTCGAACTTTGAAATTATTTGTGATGAATTTTAACACTTTGGAATTGCTACTTTCAAACTAGCCCCATTCAAGTTGTAGTAATATGCATTTCATCACTGCCATATTAGCTAGAGATGGCACCAAGTGCATTTGAATAGAATAAATTATCCACAATTCTTCAAATGCGATTTCAGACAAATTAAAGAGGAATAATATTGCAAATAACTTATTGAATTCGTGAAATTAAGAAAAATGAAAAAGTGCTGCATACAATGCACTTAAGGCAACAATTGTAGTGATACAAAATGGATTGATACTCACTTCTGAATAAGATTTCTCTATTGCTGATTTCTTTAATATAAAATTCCTGAAAATAGAAAATAGTAAATTATTTATATTTAAATGTGGTGTTAAGAAATCTGAAATTATTGTACTAAAAAACTTCAATCATCTAAAATTGAAGTGATAAAAATTTAATTGTAAAATTCACTGTGATATTGTACAGGAAAAATTCATCAATACCTTTTGAAATGAGTGTTTTGAAATGTTACAGCTGGATACAGTGAGTTTCTATTTAAAAAATTTTAATTATGAACTCGAATTTGAATTTTTAAAAAATATTAAACTCATGTGATAATAATAATAATAATAATTCCGTGATAATAAGATTGGACTGTGCGAGTACAGTAGTAGAGGGATTGGCTGGGTGTCTCCTCGCCAATAAAAACCCATATTTATTGGACTAATGTATTACTATGTATCACTGTACTGTATTATGTATTAATGTACTAATGTATTACTGTAGGCCTGAATATTGTTCTATTCCACTGATATTTTTTAATCAATACGTACTTGAGTTTTGATGTCAAAGGCACCATCCACAGTTGAAAATTTAATACAAATTGATTTAAATCAAGTTTTAGAGACGTATGTTTAGTTGAAAAAACTTATCAGTGGAATTGGACAATTTTGATTTATTTCTTGAATCTCATTATTGAGTATTTACACAAATTATCTCTGTCTCAATATTTCTGTGAATGTTATAAAAACTATCATTATGGAATTTAGCTACTGACCGTATGTCTTCTAGCAGTTCACATTCGTTCTGGTTCTTCAATTGCAGCTTACTTATTTGTTCGGTGTGTAAGTTCTTCAAAAATTTTGCATAATTCCCCTGTAACATAAAAAATATGGAATTATATAATTAGAAGGATACATAATTAGGTACCGCAACAAATTTTTACTCAAATTTTTTGAAATTTTAATTATGCATTCATACATTTATATCAAAGTCAAGTGAATATCTGATTCAAAATTTTTGTATTACTTATTTTATTCATTGTACATCATCAAACATTGTATTTTTAATTGATAAGTAATGTACTCTGTTATTTTTTCAATAATTAAAAAAATATTGAAATTGGAAATTTCAATATAGATTTCATTAGGAAATAAATTATTACTACTACTTGTCATATCATACTCATATTAGAAATTGTATGAAACATATTGTATGATATATTGCACGAGGTCATATATGACTAGTGCCATAAGTATTCACATTCATTCACTCATCAACACACAATTAAAAAAGTAAGATAATTGAAATAGTAATACAATATATATATAATAGGTGTACAGTAGTATACAATATGAAAAGGGTTTGGATAACCTCACAGGGAATCGTGTTGAGGCACCAAACCTCAGTATGACAGCAGTTTCATAGTAGAGCACAGTATTTTCCTATTCTCCAACCCAGAATTTTGTATTTTTCAAGTTTACGCCTACAACACTAATTAGAATGATTCATATCAACCAACCGCATTAAACCAATATAAAATGTTTAATCAATCCCCTTTGTTCAGGGTATCTAGACCAAGTTGAGCGCTGTTTAATGACAATGTGACACTTTAATTGTGCGGTATCTCCTTTCATGACAGCTGTCATGACTCACGCTTATAACCACGTTTGTAATTTTACACCAGTTGTGTCCTACCGTCCTCTGCAGCTTGTCGTCTATAGCTATATTTTTGTATTGCCATATGTGACCAACCTTATTAATCTACCGAGTCCTTATTAAAGTCCTTCGAAGCAGAGGACATTCGCCTCATTCAAGTCACAGAACAATATCCTACTCAGCCTCCTTTTTGGCTAAATTGGAAATATCTTTCAATTCTAAACGTTGTCCTAGTACTTTTTCAGTTGTACTTGCAGTACTTCTAAGAGGTTGTAGTAGGCCTGCTCATCAAAATAAAAAAGTCCCTACGATAAGATCCGGAAAAACGTTTGTTACCGAGATGAAAATTTGTAAGTTTAACAATTTCATGGATTCCAGGTATGAAAATAGTCAATTTCAATTTAAAATTGACTCAGTACAAACGTATTGGCCTGTTAAATGTTTTTTAGAAGCAGTGGTTATTGAGATACCCAATAGACAACACGACAAAATAGTTTAGAAGCATATACCTGATCAGATGTCTAGCAAAATATTTTACAGTTTAGGTAATTTTCTATACTTGATCGATAGCAAGATACTTAATTTTTTGTCATTATATTACCAGTAGCACAGATAAAGCGTATTACGCCTAAATAAGAAAAATATATGAAGCATATAATTATAATCAGATTCATTTAATTTGACGCTTGGCATTAAATAGATAGAGAGATATCATTTCTTGACGTTGCTGATGACCGTAGAGGACGATGGCAAAGAAATAATATATCTCTATCTATTCACCTAATGCCAAGCGTCAAATTAAATGAATCTGATAGTAATTTTATAGTAATTTTAATCTGCTAGTATAGTAATAAAATTAAGGGCTCCATCCATGCTGGTTGTTGGATTTATATTATTGGATACTAGATTCTAAAACTCACAATAATATGTATCTTTATTAAGGGTCTATGATGATATTCCCTATATTAAAAGTTTTAATATAGTGATGAACGCATTGTACACTCCAATAATCTGTATCCACCTATCAAACACAGATTTTGGAATTTTGTACTGTTCAAAAATGACTTTGTATTGCTCTATGGGTCATAATGCAGACTCCACCACTCTCAAACGTTATCTCCAAAAATGTCATTAAAACTTCAAAACTCAATTTCAGGTGCTGCGCGATCCTATATGCCAGCATTCAACTGCAAGTGAGTTGTAATGTTAGTAGTTTTTATTATTTCCAAGGGAATGCTACCCGGTCTCTATAGTTTGTTTCAGATTGTACCACCCAACTTCACAACGGACCAACTTAGTTTATCTACTGCTGGGGATGGTGAACTATTCCCAAACTCCGCGATATAGCTCTATCCTGAAATAAAATACATGCTAGATAGCCAGTAGCTGTAATATAAATCAAGTGTTACAATCCGAGGTGCCGTTAATTCATGCTATCGAATATCTAGATTTTGCATTCTCATAAAAAGTTACCTCGATACTTTCCATGAGTTATAGCCTACTCTTAGGCAAGTCGTACACCGGTTAGTCAAGACAAGACAAGACGAGATTAGTCACGTCTAGTCACAGTAATTCACATAGATTCTTTTGAAGCAGCACACACCGATGCAATGACTAATCGGTGTGTGTTGCTTCATAATCTCGTCTTGTCTTGTCTTGACTAACCGGTGTACGCCTAGCCTTATGCATCTATTTGGCCGAAATCTCACTTCAACCAACTTAGATAGGTTAATAAAACCTCAAGAGTTTTTTAAACAAGAAACAAACATTGTCATAATATAAAGAATTATGGCTATTCTATATCCATTTATGAAATTAATCTCCCTCTATCCTCATTCAATTATTCACAAAGAGATGCAGAGCAGAGTTTGCACTCCAATTACTCTAGATCTGATCTGAATTATACAAATTGTACAATTGTCAAACCATTCATACGAGACCTCAATTAAAAGACTAATTACTACGCTACCTTTGTACAGTTAAAATACTGCAGCTATTTAAATAAATCATTGTGGCTGCAAAACAGAAATTGTACGATAAAAAGACAAAATAATGTATACATCTACACATTAATACATATAGGTAGCAGGCGTAACACTATACTTATCGTAAAAAGGAAGCGATTCTTTAAAATCTTTAATAAGAATATTTTGCGTACTTCACAAAATTAAAAGAGGCTGATGAGTACTGTAATAGTAAATTTTACAGCCCTGAAATGGTTTCAATTATCCCAAGCTATTCAGATAATGATAGTGTGCGTACGATAGAAAAGTATTTCATGTCTGATCCAGCAGCAAACCAAATTCCATTTGTTATCCACAAAGCAATGGCAGATGTTTTTCAAAAGTTTGATTTATTTGATCATGAATCCACTTGGAACCGAAATTGGATTCGCCAGCTTGAAAAGTAGGTACCGTAAGTTACACACTTTACAATCTATTCTATCATCTACCAGCATGAATTTCTGGCGATACGAAAAGTTTTCGCACACACACTCCTCCTTGTTTGACAATATTAAATCAGGCTGCAAAAGTTTGCCGGTGAAAGATGGGACATAACTTCGACTGATCGAACTTTCCAAACTCCAAGTGCTGGCGTTGAGGCGACTGCAGCTTTGATTATAGATCAGGTTTGTATGTGGGTGTCTAACAAACTCATTTACGGTAATCCATATTTCATGCATGAACTTGACAAATTACATAATTTGATGAAGTATCTTGAAAGTGTAAGGAAGTAGCATCAACGTAACTTTTGTAAATTTATGTAGTCTACAATTTTGAAATGCAGAAAGAACAAATCATACAATATTGATAACTGAGTTATCTCATAATCATCCTAACCATTACCCACGCACGTCTAGCCAGGCTTAGGCATCATCACCAGCAAAAGTCAATTCAAATCAGATTTATTATCGCAGCCTACACAATTCAATTCGAATATTCAATTTGGGGTGGATATCTCTCATAATCAACCTTCTCATTACCCACGCACAAGCCTAGAGCTCATGTGGGTACCGTCTAAAGCGGAACACATCACACTCAGAAGAAAAGAGAGAAAAACGTAGTCATTTTACTACCAATAATGAATTTATAGAATTCTTACTATCAATAATAAATTATAGAATTCTATCTAGGAATTTACTAATAATAAGTTTATAGAATTTTATTTAGGAATTGGTCTCATCACAAATATTGAAATGATATGATAATAGGAAATCTAGTAGCGGAATATTATTCGATAGAAAATTTTCTAAAGAAACTAGAGAAACAATGAGCTCATTTCTATCATCGGCTCTTGGATGATTTGAGAGTTGATATAGCTTAGGTGGTGTTTAACCGATTTCTTTCTGTATTGTTCTGTTTTTGGCAATAAAGATTGAATTGAAATATAGGCTAAGTAGAGTAGACAAATCTGTTAAACGGTAAATTATTCCAGAGGTGACGAATGATGACGAAGACGATGATTCAAATATGATCACATCACATCAAAATTATTCAATGATGACTAGGACATGAAACTAGACAATGATGATGGAACAATGAGCGAGCCCAACTTCTATCGGCACTTGGATGATTTGAGAGTCGATATCTGTTGAATATGAAAAAAGGCAAGCCGAAGTATCCGGTAGTATCGACAGTGTCTGAGCCTATTGAAAGAGGAACGCTAAGGCGCATGCCGCATGCCAGATCAACAATGAAAAGGATGGAGAAGAGTTACCGACTGTACTGATACGGAGAGAAGCAAGAAATGGGTCGATGCGCCCCCATGGAAATGGGCCAAAAGGCGGCAGCTGAGTTCTCACATCAGCAATCTCAACTTACTGTTGTAAATGAAAAGCCAGACTTGCACGGAAAAGTCTGAGACTCCGGCCACGGAAATACTCGAGGGAATTAGAATCAATCGATTGCGCGCACACACAATTGGTTGGCAACCCAAAGCTGGATTTGAGCGCTACTCGCTTTCAATGCCAGACGTTATTATTTACTTTGCAATTGCTAATGATTGTGGTGAGCGGAGCTGTGGTTGGAATTGTAACAAAGGGACAAAGATAAACAAGAGATCCAGCAACACACCACAGATGAGTATTGAGCAGTATCCTGCGGGATTCAATTCGAAGTAGATGAATATCTAGGATGTACTATGTAAACTGGAAAAACGATATATTGGAAAAAAGAAAACAAATTTGATAGGCAATTCTATTTCTATCTAAACTTGTCTAATAATTATAGGTACTTTAGGTACTTCAGTTGGACAATCAGTTCTAATATTATTATTAAGCTTATGGCTTTTTTGGCGGAGAGACGCTCTCGGTTGTTCCGCCTCGCCGAATTAGGGAAGTTTGCCCTAATGGGAAATATGGAAAACATGTACGCTAAGAAGTCCAACACTGAATTCATAACTCATCATTCTCGAAAGTATTCAAAATAGAATTCTTCTAATTAATAGATTCACAGGAAAGTCACTTACAAAATTAGTGGATTGCACTGATTATAAGTAACAACACTGAAAAGATACTTCAATTTATTAGTTCCAATATGATACATTGGAAGAAAGAAAAATTACTGTTTATAGGCAATTCTATCAAAAATTATTCAATGATTATAGTAGTTAAAAAGCTTTTAGATTCCAAAGCTGAAGTTTGAAAGCTGAGGTTTAGCTCTATTGAATACTTTTCAAAACTCATTATCATTTTGTTTCAAGAACATTTTGGACTCATATTGTTGGTTGGATTCATCCTGATATTAGGGTAAACCCAAAAGAAAAACAAACCTGTTTATGTTTGATATTAATACTTTGGTAAGACATTCAGGAAAGTACTATTCAAACTCCATGCAAGTGTATAATATTATAGCTTAACAAAAGAGATAGAGATTGGGATATAAGAGGAATCGAATTTTAATTTATTTATAGCTTAAGTTTACATATAAAATAGAAGAATTGAGTATAATCGAGCTCATTCATGTGTTTCAACCAGAGAGTATATTATATTTTTCTTTACTTTTTCTGAACTCTCTGGTTACAACATTGAGTTGCTTTATTAAAAATGAAGTCTCATAATAGTATTAAGTTGTTCATTTCAAGTAGTTTATAACCTTATTCACTAGTAAAGTAGATAATGCGACGCAGTGGATGAATTCTTCAACTTTGTAATATTGTAAAACCTGAATTGAAACCTATGAATTATTTAACATTGTAAAACCTAACTCTTAATATTGTCAACCAAGATGCCTAAGAAGAGGGAACCAGTTATAATATTCTGAAACGAAAAACAATTGGGACCAAAAACAGAAAGGGCTACAGCAATTCAGGAATCTTTCCGCACACTAGACATATAGAAATAGGTTTATTGGCTAACACGCCTATTCACATCTAGTGTATGTGCACTTTTCCTATTTCACATTACTACTAAAACTGGTTAAAAGCTATTATAGATAAAAAGTCAAAATTGGATTGATGGAAGAAGAGCAAAATGTCGAAGTAATTGCGAGTAAGGAAGACGAACATGCGTTCTCACACTAAGAGGCTTTTAGTGGCCTTTTGTGGTTCAAAATATCATAAATCTCACTAAGCAGAGGTACCATACTGTTCAATAATAGATTAAAGGATACAATTAATCTTAATCATGGAACGCGTGATGTTGCAGACAGACGCTACTACTGGGCTTAGAGCAGCGATAATCAATAGTAAAGGCCAGAATACGTTTAGCCGTGAGGGGTGAGAGGGTTGGTGAGGGGGGAGAGTTAGGGTGGAAGGGGGTTCATTCAGCTTGTTCCACCTCTGATCAATGACCGCAACGCAATCAACCAACACTTTCTTCCACATTTTCTTACAGACTTTTCCAATTTTCCAAGCTAGTAAGGTGACGGAGGAATTCTCTTTCTTTCTAATAAGGGAAAATGGAGCTAACAAGCACAAAATTCACGATAGTTAAGGAGTGAAGTATTGGACCACGGTTATATATGGGATTCTAGTTTTGAGCGGAAGGTATACGCACACACTACAAGGCACACATATATCATGGTTTGCAGCTTCATAACAGTAGATGTCTAGTGAGAGGCTAGGTAGGTGCGAGTTGAAAGAAATTGCGAGCGTATGGTATATTATCTTATTATGGTATATATTATTGCGAGCGTATGGCACACATATCATGATTTGCAGCTTTGTAACAGTAGATATCTAATGATAAATTTAAAATTAAAATTATTAATGAAAAATTTAGTAATAATAGATCTTTTTTATAGACGTTAGTTTGGATGCGAGTTGATAAGAGTTGCGAGAAAAAGGTACCACACACCAAGGTTATTAGATATTTCTCTCCAATAACCTTGCCCACACACTACAAGAAAATTGAACAATTTTTTCATCCCAATGTACATTTTTCTGGCCTAATTTGAGAGTTATTAACCATTATAAATTTGATTTATCATTGACTTGAATTATTTCATTTTTTCTTAACATAATATATCTCTTTTCACATTCAATTTTCAAATTTCAAATTTTAATGAGAATTAGAACATTAGATTCGATACATCCCCAATCAATGTTCAGCTAGTAATATAAAATGTGGAATGAATGTATATCATTATAAGGAATGTCAAGAATGGTGGAGCTAACTCGAACACTAACAAAAGAGAGAGAGTGGCAATGCTGTTGTTGTAAGAAGTTCAAAACCAACGAGCTGTTCTACTTCAAAACCAGCGAGCTATCTGATTGGCAAATGAAATGAGCAGTCGCCATTTTACAATTTCCACCAATCAGGAGCCGGCTGTATGAATGCGTCACATGACATCTGACGTTTACGAGCTGCTAGCTTCTGATTGGTCGGAATCGTAAAATGGCGTCTGTTGCTTATTGGCCAATCAGACGGCACTTTGAATTTTTGTAGGCGTTCTACGTCATCAGCATTGATACTCCCAACTTTCTCAGTGCTAGGTGTTAGTTTAAGCTTTCTCCGCGATTCTTAGAAATTCAAATTTCTCAGTCTGGTTCACGATACATAAATTTAAATATTTCTCGACTTATCTCATAATTCATTATAATAATAATAGTACACAATCATCTATTATTAAAATCCTCATAAATAATCTATAGTTAGCGACGTCCTTATTTTATGATTATTGAACGTGTTTTTGCCATCCTCTATCAAAAACAACCTGAATTTAGTAATTATTCTTATAGCTAATGAACTCACAAACATTATTCCGGTAGTCAATACAAGTACGATACGCAGAAATTTTTATTGGAGGTGTAGCCAAGAATAGAGGCTTTTTTGAAAGCATGTGATTTGTTCATTGCTGAAGCTCAAAAATTACACCAGATAGGAAACTAACATGATTCACAATGATTGAATGAGCATAATTATGATTTTCGATATTCTATTTATTCAACTACATGGAAAACCTATCTCATCTTACTCAATGAGATACTCATCTTCAATATAAGAGTGTAAGAAGAAATATCACAATCACTCGGTCAAATCCGCCATACTTTTGTCAACTCCCAAGTAAGTTTTTTATCTACAAGTAACGAAGTAACGTGTTAATTTGAGTATAAAAATCTTTCATTCCCAAGTCCATCAAAACCTGGAGAGCATTAAAACTAATAAAATCGTTCAATAACGTTAAGTTACTCTGCTATAGCGACAATAATTTTGTGGTCCTTCTAATGATGATGCTTTTGATCCTTCAACTAATGATCCTTCCAACCAAATAACCATTAATGTTTATGATATAAACATACAATGTTTAACTGTAATGTATAAATGATGTTGAACACTGTAAATTTAATGTTTCTTGAGTTAAATGCGAAATTATCTTGATACAAGAGTGAACTTATTTGTTGAGATGTGTCCAGAGCACTAAAGTACATGAAGGAGCGGGAACGCAAAAGTTTTCTAGAGTGCATTAGGCCTGGTTCAGTCCAATTCAAAGTGTATTCAACACAAATGCTTTCGAGCAAATGTCTACTAATCGATAAAAGAACTTTGGCAAGGCAAAGCAGGAGTTGACTTGTCAATAAGTAATGTGTAGTCTCTTCAGACTTCCTATTCAGGAATAACAACAACTCGACTAGACAGTCGTTATATCAGAAAGACGAGAGATGGTTTTGAGAGCGCGGCACGGTATTGGAGCTGAGCTGAATATTGTATATGCCATGAATGAATCACCAACAAGCAAGTGCACTCTGAAAATCAGTAAGTTTCTTACCAAAGTGATGGAGTGTCCAGTGTCAAAGTATTGTGATAGCCATAGCAATACTGTAATCTCTAATAGTAGATAGACATCTTTTTGCCATTGGACCGTTACCGGTCATCGGTAACGTCGAAAATACTAGGTTGAATAAAGTATATATCTGTCACATGAAACTAGATTAGATGTAGCATATTATCTAATACCGTAGACTAACTATACTGTCTATATTGTCTATGGAAATATCAAACTTCTACATCATTGTAGGAGTGAATGAATTCTTATACAAATTTGAACATTATAAAAAGCTGTAATGAGTTAATTCATTGTAAGTGCAGGTGCCTTAGCAAATAAACAAGCTACAGTCTTTTCAACTGATTATAACACAATTTATTCACAGTTTATGTTTACCAAAACCAATAATATCTATACACGCCTTCTGATGTCTGAACGTGTATAGAAATTTCAAAGTTTTTTTTTTGTAAATTTTAAGGATTAATCTCGACTAAACGATGACAACATAGAGAAAGCATACGCAAGTAGATGATTTATCCCTATGTTAAATGGTGAACGACGGAAAGCGACGTGATGGTGGCGATATCTCTGAGGACTCAAGAGTACTTCAAATACTTGTGTTAATCAAGTGGGCGATCGGCGAGACCTCTGATCTTGCCTGACACGAACTATTTTCGCCGTACAGTAAAAATGTAAACAACCGTCCCTAGCTGATGAGTAATCTACTTGGCGTATGCTTTTTCTATAATGATAATTTCCAATATTCTATATCCATACATAATTCTACTAAAGTTTCTTAAATTGTTTAAGAAAATAAAGTAGGCTAAGTAGGCTAAGGTTATATGAAATTCTTGAAAATTTCTATATAATTGTATTTTATTGCTGGAAATGTACTTTGTAATTATTGTTTCTGGTGAAATAAAAACATAATATTCTATTCTATTCGACTATTCTATTCTATTCTATACTATTCTGTTCTATTCTATCTATTCCAGTCTATTCTATTCTGTTCTATTCTATTCTATTCTATCTCATTCTATTCTATTCTATTCTGTTCTATTCTGTTCTATTCTATTCTATTCTATTCCATTCTATTCTATTCTATTCATTCTATTCTATCTCATTCTAGTTCTGTTCTATCTCATTCTATTCTGTTCTATTCTATTCCTTCTATTCATTCCATTCTATTCTATTCTATTCTATTCTGTCTCTATTCTATTATTCTATCTCATTCTATTCTATCTCTGTTCTATTCTATTCTATTCTATTCTGTTCTGTTCTATTCTATTCTATTCTATTCTATTCTATTCTATTCTATTCTATTCTATTCTATTCTATTCTATTCTATTCTATTCTATTCTATTAATAAAACATATCTTTTTCGTCGGTCTCAATTTTTGTGCGAATGATAATGGTGGTAGGGTCAATAGTTTGCTCCAATCACAGATAATGACTACTGTTCTCTAATTCTCTTGTCCTCCATCTGTGCTCCAATCGATGTGTCAAGATGGAGAAGAGAGAGGAAGAGAGTGAAAGAGAGCCAAGATAACGATCGAAACTGGAGTGAAGATTGTAGCGTCGCGGTGCTGGCAGAACTGTGAACATCATTAGAGACCTGACGCTTGCAACTCGAACCCTTTTTAAATTCGCAAGCATGCTCGGTCATTCGGTTAACATGCTCTTGCCAACCTAACCTCGCAACACAAGAGGGTGGTCTGGAAACAATGGCCCGCTTTTGAGATAATTACATCGCATTTGCCGTCTGAACAGACACTCACACCAAGCATTTTCCACCATTTTCCACCAAACATCGCACATCAACATTTTCCGCGTTATTTTTCTGTCATTGACATTTTTTGCTAACGGTGATGCCCACATAGATCCACTTGAATATACAGCCCGATCCCTCCCTAATGCGCGTTCTCTCTCTCTCTCTCTCTTTATCCTAACTCTCTCTTACTTTTATCCTAAATGACGTTCATTGTATATCATCATTTTATTAGTAAGCTCCCTTAACTTATCTTTTCTACTTAATTAATACTGTAATTACTTTTATTACACTAAAGGACGTTCCATGCAATAACTACTGTATCTTGATATAGAATTTAAGCTGACATTATGTTGTACTCTACATGAATAAAGTAAATACTCTAATCTAATCTAACCTCTCTCTCCCCCCTCTCTCTCTCTCTCTCTTCTCTCTCTTCATGTCTCTCTCTCTCTCTCTTTCTCTCTCCGTTATTACGATTTCACTTCCAAGTATTTTAATCTTGTTTTTAAATTGTTTTATTTTTTGAAAAGTACATCATTTTACCAAAATTACTATATTATTTTTCTTGTGTCATGTTGTATTGTTTAGCTATATTATGTGCTATGACCTAGCAAAACAATACATAAATTGATCAATCAATCTAACTTATTATTAATCAATAAAAAATCAATTACACTGAAACCTCACTAATTCGAACTTCGATAATTCGAAAACCTCTATAATTTGTATGTTTTGTCAAATGACTTTTACGAATACTTCAACAACACACCCATTAAATAGTTTTTCATGCTGCATTCCTTTCATTCAAGCGAATCACATGGAGGAAATTCCAGTGTCATGGATTAAAGGCGACAAAGCAATTACGGTATTTGAAAACAGTAACAGTAAACGTAACAGTAACAGTAAACGTAACAGTAAACAGTAAAACAGTAAACAGTTACTTAGATCAATTCCGATCACTTTAGGTGATCGGCCGGTCGCTAAGCGATCATGAGGTTAAGTTAAGTCACGAATACTCAGGACCGCTCTTGGATGGGTGAGCGACACAAAAATGAGGCGAGGTGAAACCTACTCGTATAAGGGTCTAGCCATCGATAAAAAGCCATACCAAATTATTTTAATCACTCTATATGGTTGTACTAACTACAGAGAGTGTATAGTAACAGTGTGACCATTTGTGGAGATCATATTATTCCCGCCGCTGCCATACTTTAGCCAAATTTTCGAATTCTGATATGGGATTACAGGCAAACATGAATCCATTCACTAATTTTTTCATTTTTTTTTTAAAGAAACAACATTGAAACTAACTTTTCTAACATTAAAAATATAGTCTCTCTACTCTTGGTATTGCTTTAAAAGCTTAAAATGAAGAAAACTAATACTGGCAAAGGCGAAAAGTAGGTGAGAAGTGAACCAATCATCATAACATACAATTTGCTTTTCATTCCAATGCAAATATTATGGGAATTGGCAAAAGTATGATGGATTTGTCGGAGTTAACCAATCAAAAGCGTTACATGCAATGTCCACACTGCTCCTATACACTCTCTGTAGTACAAACTGAGATGGTTGAGTAGTTCTCAAACTTATGATTAAAGACAACGACTGTCTTTCCCAAATACTTAGCAAATACTCATCAACACATTATTGAACTCTGAAGTGAATATAAAATATCACGAATTGAATGCGAAAAAGCAATCTTCCGCCCACTTCAATTTCAATCACTTTGGACAACTATTTTTAATTTTTTCTGACAACGGCTGAATACTTGTGATGGTAAAACAGCGTCAGTGCTTATTTCTATAAAATCGTATCATAGTCAAAACGACAGGTATTTTCTGTTGTTTCCGACAACACCTAAATACATGTGATGATACTTGAGGGAGGCAAAAGAGCGCCCATTTCTATCAATGTGATTGGAATTTGTTTCAGTGTCAAAACGACGGATATTTTTAGTTGTTTCTGTCAACACCTGACTACTTGAGATGATACATAACAGGGGTAGAGGAACGACAGTACTTATTTCTAACAATTTAATTGGAATTAGAGTCAAAAAGACATGGGTAAAAGAGCGTCAATGCTTATTTCTATCAATGTGACTGGAATTGTGTCAGAGTAAAAACGACAGGCATTTTTAGTTGTTACTGACGGCTGAATAGGCCTACTCATGATGATACAAATGTAATATAACTCGCTTCTCTCTCACAGTCATGTGCACATTGGAGAGGAGTCTCCAATTATTGTATTTTCAATTGTATTTCTCTTGTTCTGTTTGATTTGGAGAATAAAGTGATTCAATTTCAATACATAACGTGGGTAAGCATTTTTAGTTGTTACTAACGGCTGAATAGGCCTACTTATGATGATACAAATGTAATACAACTAGCTCCCCTGTCTTAGGCATGTGCCCATAAGAGGAGCCTNATTGCTGGCCGGTGGTCATACATGTAGTATATAATATATGAGTTATAAGGATGTGATAAACGGCTACTTCTAATTGGAACTACAATAGCCTTTTATCTGCGTCATAATATTCTACTTCTCTTACACACTTGCCTACCCCGCTATTCTCCTCAAAAATTTGCATATTTTATTCATTTTGCTCATATTTGTTAGGAAAGTCTGGAACACATCGCATTCCAGACGTTCTTCCAGTCTGAAAGAAACAGTAGGAGCCTATATTGATGTCACTTAATCTATCAAAAAGCAAAAAAGGTATGCAAATAACCACAGATAGTCCACATTGTATATTTATAGAGTTTGTAGTTGAGTAAGAAGCTTTTCACCTTATTACTGATGCCAATTCAGTGTACAGTTTTATTTGCGCTTTGGAATCCAACTTGTTTTCGAGTTTTTAATATTCTAGTTTTCTACGTTGTTTATGAAAACTAGTCACTAATGATTTTCTTTGATTCTTTCATCCATTTGATAAATTCTTTACGAATTTTTGTCTTTTAACATTCCAAGTCGAAAATATTGAAGATTTTCTTGAAAAATCGGTTGGTTTCTATTATCTGAATGGAGGTTGAAGGAATTTAGAGGAAATGAGATTTAAAAATCGATTTTCCTTATTACATAATATGAATTATCAATTTCGATTACCAATACCTATGATATTAAAATATTTCCTAATAGTTATGAGTTATTATGAACTATAAAAGAATAGATAAATCACCATTTATATACAAAATGGAACGTAAGGATCTACTTCCCGTTAGAAACCAAGCTCGAGCTTGAATTCTGAATAATATGAGAGCATCTGTATGAAGTATTTGGAGGAAAATTTTTGTTTTATTCGAAGATAAAGCCATAAAACTGTAGGTAATAAAATTTGAAGATACCTGGAAGTGGGCCATATGAATATTTTTTACTCCTGAAATACTGTTTATCAAATTTAGAATTGAGAAATAAACATAATAAATTTAAGAAGCTACTGAATTATTGCTGGAACACCTTGAAATTTACCAGAAGGTCTACAGTTGAACTCTGGCGGATTTTGTTATCATTTGGATGTTCCTGGAACTAGGTGAATAAATTTATTACTATTATTGATGGGAAGATGACCTTCTGTTATGGTATATGCGGGTGAATGAATACTTATCAAGCAATGCGTAATAAGATGGTAGCCCTGAGAATAACTTGATCAATAGCTCACAAAAATTATTAAAACAAGTTCTTGACATTATATTCTGTTTGGAAATACATATAATGTCACGTATGTAGTTATGAATTAACTGTTTGACGCACACAGAATGCTACTCTCACAAAGTAAACAAATATAATTTATTCTCATCTCAACCTATTTTGGGATAGTCAAAAATCATTCAACTGATTCCAAGGAACCTTGATAAAAAACAACAAATAAACAATATTTATTTCACAAAGGTTCAAGAATCGTGTTAAGCTATGCTAGTGGTAGGTTAAGTAGAAGTTCAATACCATGAAAGTCCAATTTGATTTAAAATAGTTGTTTCTTCATTCAATAAGAAAGATGGCACCGTATTTTACGGTTTCATACAACGTGTTCTGAGAACCTTGACATAACACTCTATGGTATCAACTTTTTCAAAGTTCAAGTGCTTTAGTGGTGTGTATATATGCATGTTATATATGTGTGTGATGTATTAGTGATGAATATTTCAGCACACGAACAAGGTCCAAAGTGGTTTAATTTACAATACACATGTTGTTTACGAAGAGGCACTTTTTCTTTGAAAAAATATATATGAAAAATGAGATTGTATTGCTCTGTCATTACCAATCTCACTTCCCGCCTTTACAAAGGTCAAACATTAAACTATACTCTCATTTATTACTTCGAGTTTTGATATTGAAATGGTAATGGCAGTTGTAAGTCATCCACAAAAGATCTCGGCTCCTTCAATTTGCATCTTCTGCTTTCGTTAAGTTAAACATCTCGACTTGAGCATTTTTCAAAGAAGGAAGAGGAAGTTAAACGCGTGTTGTTTGTGTACCAAATAGTAATCTCTCACTTTCTGCCAATTCATCTTGCTTGTCCTTGATTGTAGGTGGTGTTTATAGTTATCAAAAGGTATAAAATCGATCGATTAAGTTGTCAGTGAGTTATGCACTTTTGATTTGAAATCAACACTCATTCATCTCTCTCTGGGATTACCATTTACCAAACTCATCATGAGTAATGTGGCTACCTCTAATGATGTATTGCGATGGGTGTGTCCTATTTACATAACACATTGTCTGTAGTTGTGATCATAATGTATATATTGAAGTAAATTCGATAAAGATTTGTAGTTGGTACCAGTCTTGTTAAAAGTTTGTGCTTTTCTTACTGTTATTGTTTCTAATACATTAATGTCAGAAAAACAAAGGCTCTACTCAACGAAGTCAACACTAAATCAACTAACAGACATGAAATTGGAATAAGGAGAGCTCAATTCTCGTTTTAGATTACAAAGATTTGGATTAATTTATTTGATTTAAAATTAAATTCTAAAGAAAATAAGGATTTTTCCTATCTTTAAATATGAAGCGCTCCTTCAGAGTCAAGTTGAATGAAATCCTCTTCCTTTATCTCTTACATCCTATTTTATTCTGCGGATTACTGGCGGAAGAGGGGCCTCCTATGCGTCAATTTTACCCGCAGCACTCATGTAATGTACAAAGTGGGAAAATAAAGTAATTTATCTGTCTATCTGATTCAATTTCCATACAAAATTTAACTTCCATTCGTAATGTTACTATAGTATAGTTTATTGGATAAACTGCTACATTAAAAGTTTTTGCTGCGACAAATGAAAAATGAGTAGCACATTAAAGGAGTTTGGATATCCTTATCAGATTCCCTAAGATCATTAATTATTTCCCTAGAAACACATAATATTTGAATTGCTTTCTTCACGAAACTTCATAAAAGGAGTATTTTTCAACACAATGAACTTGGCAATTATAAAAATCAGTATTTGCTCCAGAAATTGTAAATTCAACTCATGAATGCAGGGACTAATCGTCATCGCTGGAAGATAAATAGTATTCTGATAATAGAATGAAGAGTAATTTTTCAACCCGAAAATGAAATAAATTGTTTTAATACGTCAAGCCGGCTATCATTCAAGTTCTGGTATTATTGAATACGAAGAAGCTGAATACCAACGTCTTGTATTATTCAACTTTAATAGATTCTACATTTGGCGGGTGATAGCGTAGACGTAGAAATATTTTGATAGTGAGTCACCGCATTTTCAGTCAACTGCGTGAATGACATCCCGGTCTGTAGCCCACCCATTTGGCCTGCTTTCCCCAGTCAGAAGAGCCATTATCACTCATGGAGATCTCAGCTATTTTTTAGCCCCGCCATCCAGTAAACCAGCGATACCGGTACTGGTAATACCATCAGCAGCGCATCTATGACGCATTCTCGCGCCCAATACTGGTCAGATTTTATCTCCGAACCGGAGCTATGCTATCCTTGCGTCATCGAACTCCTGAGTAGAATCTTCAAATAATATCTCGAGTAGTAATCAGTCTTTACTTGTGAATGGAATGTTTTTGACTCTCAAAAACTTTGCTCTTGAGTGGAGTATTTAGCTCTTGAAAAAATTGCTCTCAATGGCGTAGTTGGCCATATTAAAAAACTTGTAGTTGAGTTTAATGGACTCTTTTTGGAAAACTTATTGGTGTCATACTTGATGTTTGGAGTTCAAGGGCAGATAGTGAACTACATGTTATGTTATGTTTATGACTTCATTAATTAATTATTATTATCTTAATTATCTATTGGCTGGCATGGATTGTCCTTTAGAATTATTAGAATAGAGCAAAAAATTGTCTATAATAGAATAGAGCAGTGAGATACTCCATTGATACTGTACGCAGGGGTGCCCACAGGGGGGGCGGACGCAAACTGCGTCATTGAAATGAGCAGAATTTCAGAAGAAAATTCACGAACTAGATATAGTATTATATGGGGTTTCAACTACAAATGATGTCTAAAACTTCTGAAAATATATAATTTCAGAGTACTTTTCAATTGAAGAGAGGAATGTTATGATGGGGAAAACCCTGGTCACCTCTCTAAACATCATCTCTATTTATTATTATTTTATTTCTCATAAAAAATTACAGCTATTACAACTTTTCAAATATAAACAGTAAAATATCTATTGTTATCAATCATGCTGGCTGTATTATACAAAAGAACATAAAACTACTTCCCAAATTCAGAGCAAGCTCGAGCTTTGTATGGTCCATAATAAAGGTGAGACATTGATAACGAATTCCCTAATCATTTCCAAATTGATTGCCAGGTTCATCGGTGGCACATAGTATAAAACTGTTAGTAATGCTCAAATGGTAAATAATTATTGTAAGATTGGCACACACAGAATATATGGAATAATCAATATTATTTATATAAGTTTCAGTGCAATGAGTGGAGTTTTGAAGGAATAAATAAAAAAGTGATGGAAAATACATGACAGAGTAACTCTTGTTTTCATATGTAAGCTCTCAGATAAGAGGTAATAAAATGCATTAGTGTAGTCATTGCCTCAACACGATTTACCAATGATATCGTCAAATAATTCCCAATTTGTATTGTATCGAATTTTTAATTGCAATACTGTTTTAGTCTTTGGACAATTGTGTGTGAATAAAAAAAATGAATGTTTATAAAACTTAATGCTTAATACAGGGTGCCCCAAAACCCGCAAAATTTCAGTAGACTCATTTTCTATTGAACTATGATTTTGTCAAAGCAACCAGCGTCATACAGAAAAATCATGGAAACCATTGTTTTAGTAAAGTAGAATTAATGAAGAGATTGATGTTCAATTCATCACTATGTCCAATGAATACCGGTAACGAGTTGACATTTTCAAAAGTAGAATGGGATTTCCTGAAAACAAAAACTGCTGTCATTTCGACCGGTATTAGGGCTCGTTAAATTTATTTTAGTCTACCGACTAAAATAAATAGCACGAAAACTCAAAAATCAATAAAACGATAACACTCAAAAATATCTCTCTGGATAATTAATATTTCTTTGTCTCATCATTTCAGACCAAATTGCTTAGCCTATCTTATGTGAAAATTTTGATAGCTACAGCCATAAACAAATATATTTGTAATTCAAGAAATCCCTAATTTTTCGTTCACTCTAAAACAACTTATACGTACCTTTAATGCAGGTTTCTAACTCCATTTTATTATTGTTCCTTAGATAATTTGGGAGTCAGATAAGGGATCTACAACCGCCCTGGACTAAATTTAGGATATTTTTTGGTATGAGAGGCGAAAAAATCCTTCAAGTGATCAAATCATAAAAGTGAGGACGCCCCCTAATTTTGTTTTAAGTGAACGGATTTACAACTTGCACAAACTGAAAATACTTGTTGAATACAAATCAACGTTTAGTTTTTATCTCGATAGAAAATATACTACTGCTGATTCACATTTTGAGTAGTATCTGTAACAACAAGCTTTAAATACAATTGTAACTTGTTAGTCGTTGGACTTACAGTGATGAATTATATACCAATCTCTTCGAAATTTTATTTTCTAAAACAAGATTTCTATGGTACGGGTGATCTATTGATGATTATTCTTCACATGAATAATGATCGCGCTTTGTGATTCGATCATTAACTTTAAAAATTTTAGCAGTTGAATAGAAAAGCGAGTGATGTTTGTTGCATCTTTACATTAATCAAGAGGTTTAAGAAAGGCCAAATTTTGTATTATGAAGTTGTCCATGCACCTCCAGATACTGAGCAGAAACCTCCCTACAAAACAAATTTGTTCCACTATCTCGGCATGTCAGGGCAACAGTTTGAGGTTGTTATTTTTTCGTTTCCAAATCCTTCAATGTATGCAACATGATTATATACAATATTCCACCCATAACAGCAGCTTGTCGTAAACTGTTACACTCCTCCAGTGCTGTTTGGCCTCAAGATCCAATTTTGAGGGAGGCCAAAAATCCTGGATATACTGGTAAAGGGGTCACAATTAACATCTCTTCTCAGAGGAAAAAAGTATTCATTTGAATATTGTTAACAGAGGTTTCTATTGGCTTTTCAATACGCAAGTTGATGCTAGAAATATAATTATTTTGAGGAATCAGAACAGAAAAATATATTTTGAACAGAGAAATCGTGTGGGCTGAAATCCTCTATCACTGCAAATTTTGAATTCACCACTGCTAAACGTATTCCATCTGTTTGGAAAATCGTATTCTTAGGGAGAAAAACAGTAACAGAAGAAAATTCAGAGAACAGGTACTAAAAAATAGTTTTTCTGAGACAAGGATTGAAGAGAATCCTAGAATGAATGACAAATATAGAACCAATGCGAGTATTATATTTTAACACAAACCGAGAAAAAATTGAGAGAGAGAATTTGCGTATGATGAAAATCAATTTTAAAAGCATCAACCAGCTGGGCCTTCACAGGAGGAGGCGTCTAAATATAAACGCGGAAAAAAAAATATCGTGAAGTCCGATTGGGAGCGCTGGACGGATAAGTTTCTATTCAAATAGCCGCTGCCACGTGACGAGACGTATAATATTCATTGTTATAATTATATTTTTTATGCTGGTGTATTTTAAAGCAGCTATCTACTGGGAAACCTTCATTTTCAAATCTATAAACCATTTTGTAGTCTATAATAAATTTCACATTTAAATAACGATTTTCTGTTATTTTCATTACAGATTAGTGAAGGTTCTACTGGTTTACGGATTGACAAATTTGGCTAAATGGAAGATGACAGTCTGGATCAATGGACCCATACCAAAGGGGATACAGATATAAGTGAGTATTAATTCAATTATTCATCAGCTTTGTACCAAAAATATAATTAAAACTTCATTCTTGAAAACTATAATTATATTATATTATACCTTTTGTTTCACACAAGCTCTTCAGATAAGAGGCATGTTCGCTTATGTATTTATGCTGCCTCAACACGATTTACCAATGAGGTCAACAAATACTTTTCCAATTTTGTATTGTATTTATATGTTGTATTATTGTATTTTTTGTAATTGTGTTTGAATAAATAAAATGAATGTTTATAAAATAATTAATAGTGAATGTCACACCAATGAGAAAACGCAATAATTCAGTGACCGATTTATGTGTAATAACCACTCCACCACAAAATTTAAAACTGAAGACACGAGGCTGTATTATCGTCATTTAATTATAAATTATAATCATTGATGAACTTCAATACATTTCCAAAAGAAATGGGAATTCTCCTGATAATCCCAAGGTCATTTCGACTGCGATAGGCCCTCGTGAAATTTTTTTGAATATCATTCATAATACAAAGCAAAATAATTTTAATCAGTAGATCTTATGAGATGAAATAATATTTCAATTTGTTCAATATTGTAAAGCATTTTGGAATGTACAAGGAAAATTCTATTGATAGCGCATTCATTCCGAATATTTTATAGGTTCAAAATTTTTGTTTTTCGTTTCACTGTATCTTCACCCTTTCTAATTAACTCCACATTTATTTTTCAGTTTGGGAGTCCATGATGAAGGGAGGCAATCGCCCGGACAGAGAATGAGAATGAGAAAGATGCTATGATCAATTGGGTGAGTTGTGGTTGTGGTTATCGTGAATTATTCTTTTAAAATGAATGTGATTTACTTGAAAATGATAATAACTTGTTGAATACAAGTCAAATTATATTATTGATAGAAATAGTATACATTCACAGATTCACTCATTTGTAGGTCTATCTGTATTTAAATAATGAATAAACGAAAAATCGATTCATCTTTCATATCCAAAACAGAATAATATTCAATTAATTTTATGATGGCGAACAATTTATTTAACATTTATTTCTATGGTAACGGGTGATGTTCTGTTGAATTTTTCTCACATAAATACTGTATATAACATGTAAAAAAATATTTAAAAAAGAAATCAACAGAACATTGACCGAATCAAATTAAACGAATACTACTATACGCTTTGTATCCTATATACAAATACAGGAAAACCTGCAGAAGCATAAGTCTGAGCGCAGGAAAAATAAATAATCGTTTTTCTGACTACTGAGTGTTTTCACAATTAATCCTGCAATACTTGTACAATTATTTGAACCAATGCGATTATTATGTTTTCTCTAGGGGAATTATAATATAGGGATGCACTTAAATGCACTTATTATTTATTTATTATTACTTGCGTTGTTTTGCAGAGGGTCACACGAACGGCAACCAGCTGGGCTCACAGGAGGAGGCGTCTAGCAACGTGGAAGAGTACGCGGGCGGTCACGTGATGGGTCCGATGGTGGTGCGGGTTCTGCCGGACGGACGGCCCGTGCCCGGCGACGCCCAACTGCCGCTGCCACGTGACGAGGACGCCGACGAGTACCAGGCGATGCGCGCCAAACCCGTTCCCTCCATTTCCGACATCAGTAATGCCAACCACTCGCAAACCACCACCAGCAAACAGCAAAGGATACAGCCCGCCAGAAAACTATAACCTATCACTTACTTCTCCAACACGCTTCCAAAAGACAATCCCTAGCCCCCACTTCCCCCCTCCCTCCTCCAACCATCCCCACAAATTAATTTATTAAATTATTTATGCTTAGTGTGAATGGTTTGCTGTATTTTCGGGGCTAGTAGGTTACCTTCGAAGAAATCAATTGTATATTTTCATGTTATAAGTTATATGGATACGTTATGTCCCGCACAAGCCTATAGCTCATGTGGGCATCATCCTCAGCAAAAAATCTTTATAAAATTTTGTACAAAGTATTTAGTAATGTAGGTCAGAAAAAAGTTGCTCATTAGTCTCAAGACTAGATAGCAATCTATCATTGAATAAGAATGTTTTTTAATTTGTCCGCTGCTTTGATTCAGAATAGATTAGCCTAATATTATAATAATAATAATACTGAAAGAAAACTTTACTCACATTATTCATGGATTAACCACAAGCGATAAATGATTTACAGCAATGACAATCTCTGGCAGATTCGGATGAAAATCTGTTAAATGGAATGTGATAAATAAGAGGTGTGATCAGAAAATACGGTGAATAACTTTTTATCTCAAAAAGTACCTAATAAACTTACATCGAACTCGATTCTATCTCCTGCGAAGCATTTGTCGTACTTCAAATTTCAGTAAGTCCTTGTATCGTATTTTGTCCAAACGTTTTTAATTAATTTGAAGATCACAAGATATGGGTGAAAGCCTGTTGTGCCTTGCCTCGAGGATAATCGATAGTACATTGCTAAATAAATATAACCAATTCTTCAAAATTTCAGAAATAATAATTATACAAATAGAAAAAAACAATGATGGCTGAGATTTTCTTTGGGGAAAGCATTGGCTAATAGTTCACGAGAAATTTTTCAATTTGGTTTTTGCAAATTCAGAATAATATTATGGTCTCTTCTCTATTTATTGAAACACTCAAACTAATTCTAAAACAATAATAATTTCTACAATTGTGTCTATAGATAGTTTTGAATTCATAACTTAATATTTGCATTAAAAACTCTTACTGAGAAAGTATAGAACTTGTATAGCCCTGAAAATACAGCGATTAGTCTAGGTGGTAAGTGTGATTAGTGTTATGCATGACCACATTAAATTGTTTCATCTAATGGATCATATTATTTTTAGTAAAGTGAGAACTTGTCATTATGAATGACTTATTTTTTGTAGGGTTTTCACTAATCTCATTTTTTTTTCTAAATTTTCTTTCTCTCAACAGATTGTTTCAACAATAACTAGATTTACAGAATTGCTAAATTAAGTTATATTACTAGACTTGTTTCAATAATATGATTATTCACTAAATTACAGTACCTGTACAGGAAAGCATGAAGTTTCAAGCTTCCAAGCACTTTATAAACGTTTGACATTAATTTTCATTACTCTCCAGATATTATTGGAAACATTTTTGGACTTGGAATAAAATCAACTTTCATTGTAGAAAAAACACTAAATGAAGAGTGTTGATACGAAATATTTGAGCAATTATGTGGTCACAAAGCTTTTTACTAGGAAATCTGGCCAATGATGGCTGGATGGATAATTTTACTATTAAACAAAAGTGTTTAATTTATTGTAGTGATATCTTATTATTACAGGTATGCATGGATTTAATGTGATAACTGTATGTATAAAAGTGTTTATTGTGTTGAAAATGTATATTATTCAGAGGATTAACTGATCTTGGATTTTGTGCTAGAAATCACTAGATTGGAAATTGGGTATTAAAAAATCCACTGTACAATATGTTATTGATAGTCTTTAATTCAAGGATATTAAGAACTAGAATATTCTAGTAATTTAGTTTATCTGATACAGTTCGTACGGAGAATTGAGCTGTGAGAATACATTTCTAATTAGAATATTATGCTGTGGCTGCAGGGAAACAGTGGAGTACAGCTATAAATTGTAAGCTACTCGGTAATGGAGTAAATCGCTACGGGATGCAATGAATGTTAAGCCTAATAAATTCAGTGACACCTGTGACGAAAATAAGTACAAAATTAAGTTCTAATTACTGAAATGTGTAAATGAAGTAGTATCAAAAATATCAAACTAAATTTCTATGAACAAGCTCAGAAAATTGCTGCCATTGTAAACTTGATACATTTCAAGGAATTACACTGACATTCGATTGATGAGTTGAAAACGATTGGTTTTATTCTTATCGACCACCGGGGGTAAAATAAAATCTTGAGTCTATCCAGGTTTAAGAAGTTGTTTCAGGTTGGGAGCAAATTACACAAATATTTCTGTTGTAAATACTGTAGTGGGATAATATACGCTGGTAAAATAATCCAAAGCATGTTTGGTTTAGTCTTTATGAAGAATGGCATTAATCAGTAAACACGAATCTGTAGATAATTAAGATCTTGTAATTTGTATAGAATATTATTTATTTTGTTGATTTTTGTAATATTTGCTCCATATAGTGTTAATGCATTTATTTTGTACTCAGAAATAAAAAAAATTCAAACAATGTTTCAAAATATATTATTCAATTCCTATGAGTATTCATTCAATATCTTATATTTTATAGAGGTAAATACTAAATACTAAAATAAAATATACTAAAATACTGACTACGATCAGTTAATTGAGTTAAACCGTCATAACGTAAAATGACAATTTTTTAAAGCTCCATATGGTTTATGGAGCTAGTCCTTGGTAGGCTGCTTTTAAGATGCGTTTAAAATAATTGCGGTTGCGATTTTCCTCGCATCGCAGAAAATTTGCGGTTTACAATTTGTTTTTTTATAAAATAGTGGATATATAATGTCAATGTTACCAGCGCTCAGAATAATAATAATACTGCTAGGAGCTTATACAGCTAGTGCAAAAGCAAAAAGCTTGCGCAAAAGCGGTGGATAATTGCAACATGCGATCTGCACCGCAGTCCATAAATGCGCTCATAAGAGCCAATGCACTTAGAGAAATCGCAACCGCAATGCATAAAAACAGCCTTAAGGCTGTGCATCAGCTAAAAAAAAACTTTTTTATGGTGATATTTTCCCAAGTTTTACGATTTGGATACTATCAAGCTATCAAAATGAAATACTTTTTAGAGGAAAAATTTTTTTTCTTGTTCATTAGTTTTTGAGATATGGGCGTCTAAAGTAGAAATTTTCGGGGAAATTGATCTCAAAATTGGTTGCAAATACAATTATGAAATTTTGAGCATACGTGCTTGAAGGTATTGTCTATCACTTGACATAATTAGTTTCTCGAAATATCAACTTTTGAGAAAAATAAATTCTCAATTTAATTGAAAATTGAGTTATTTTTTTAAAGAAATTATTTTCGAAAATATTTTTTTTCAAATTGGTTATTTTGAGAAACTAATTATGTCAAGTGATAGACAATACCTTCAAGCACGTATGCTCAAAATTTCATAATTGTATTTGCAACCAATTTTGAGATCAATTTCCCCGAAAATTTCTACTTTAGACGCCCATATCTCAAAAACTAATGAACAAGAAAAAAAATTTTTCCTCTAAAAAGTATTTCATTTTGATAGCTTGATAGTATCCAAATCGTAAAACTTGGAAAAATATCACCATAAAAAAGTTTTTTTTTAGCTGATGCACAGCCTTAAATGACTTCATTCTAAGGTATTTAAATTCAATTTTTCTATAAACAATATTTTGAGTTCAATCTCATCCATGAAACTGATATCATCGCGGGTGACGTAACTCTATGGTTTTGTAATAATGGTAGAATAAAAATTGTTCTCTAAAAACATTATGTCACATAATTCTCAAGTGCAGGTACATACCGCTATATAGTCCTTTCACAATAAGTGTAAATTTATAAATAAACGTATAAATAATATCATAGCCTGCTTTAAACTACTGTAGTTTAAAGGAGGCCATGATAATATGCATAACGATACCGTACCTCCTATTGCCATTTTATATGGATGGTATACAGTATTTTATTGTTTTGCCATTCTCATACAGTATCCAGTATGGATGAATCTATGGTGAATATGGTGAATACTATGAGTCTATGGTGAATACTGCACCCGTACCTAACGTGCTTACAATATCAATACAGTGAGACAGATATTTTGTGTTCAATAAGATAAGATTCGAAAAATTTTCCACTGCTGCATTACACAATTTTCTGAGCATCAAATAAAAATCATCGAACCATGCGTTTGTTATCACTGTCATAATATTAATCCAATTTTTAATAGATGAGGTAATTATCATTGTTTTGTCATTGTTATCAAGACCTGATTTCAGTCTATCAAATGAATAAAAAATTATGAATACAAAATGACTTCATTTTTTTTTATTTTATCACTTCCTTCATTTCAGTGGTTGTATCATTCGATGTTATCAAGTACAGTGAGTGGTATAGGCCTTCTACTGGGATTTAATTTTGTACATATTCTTGGTGTACATTGTAAAATACAAAATTGTAATTCCCAAGTGTGTCTACTGGAGTCTCAGCTACTGCTACTACAATAATTCAATAATATTTAATTCACTAGTTCGAATCATGACACTTTCATTATAAATCGTTCATTTTTTCTTAATAACTAAGTTAAACTTCTCCCCATATACCACTCACACATTCAATGAATTATCGGTAAAAGGAGGAAGGATATTGAGTGATATTTGTGTGTTTCAGGATGTGTTTGTGGTATAATGGATGATAATTATGTGCCAAAATAATTTTTTCTAGTTTTCTATTTACTATTTTTTGTTCTTCAGTCGTTTTACAACAAGTAAAGCGTTAATCTCTGGAAATCCTTGCTTAGTAGAAGAAGCAATATTTTGAGAAGTTCTATTTTGCAATAAAAAATAATGCTGGAGCTGAAATACAGTAAGTGAGCCTTTTTTTCTCAAACATATCATGGCTCTTTCAACAAAAATCTACTCATCCCTGCTGGTTGCCATTCTCATAATCGTATCCATTGTCATGACTATAATAATGAAGACAATCATGGACAACTTATTCGGCCGTCACAGTTTTAATGGAGAAACACAAGGTAAGGTCGTTGCAATCTACAGGTTGATAATTAATAAGAAATTATTAGAATATTGCCGTATATTATATGACTTTACGACCTTCTGCTACCATTGTTATATAGGTTGAAACCTGATTGTATCGGGTTATAATTATAATACCGGTATCACCTATTCAAATTAAATCAAAAACATTATTGAGATTTGAAAATATAAATTAGTCTATAATTAAAAGAATAAAAGTTTGAAAATTTTCAAAATCAATTATCTGCAAGGAATAAGCCTGAGCGCAGATAATATTTGCTTATACGAAATTTATTATATACTTATAGCTTTATTATTTATTATAGATTTATTATTTATTATATACCTTATACGAGGGCAGATAATATTTGCCCTCGTATTTACATAAAGAGACATGAACTGTCAAGAAACTGGAACAGAAAATGAAAGAGGAAGAGAAGAGGGGTTGATCAAGGGAGGGAGGCGATAACCAGTGCTCTACCAACGGTATACCGTAACGTGGATGGTCGACCTTATTTATATATTAGGTATTATTTGAAAATCTTATAGCAATACAGCTTACCCCACGAAGTTGATTTTTGGAGCTTGAATGAAAATAAAAACATTACGGTAATCCAGACATTATAATCCAATATATGGTACTGTAGTATAGGCACACCTTTCCAGCGAGTTTATATTGAGAATGTTGATATCGAAATATTCTTATACATTTTTTTTATCCTGTCACTAATACATAATATTGAAGCCTTCATAAATATCGCTTTTTCAGATAAAACAGCCAGAGGGAAGGACATTGATGTTATTGTCAATACGCACAATAAATTGAGAGCAACTGTAGCTTTAGGTCAGCTTCAGAGACAGCCACCAGCTCAAAATATGCAGAAAATGGCACGTTGGAAAATAAATTCATATTATAAATACAGTAGAATAAGAAAATTGAGCGGGTGTGATTGGAAAAGTGAATTATTTCTATTTGATTTCCTGAATAAAGGGGTGTGTGAAGATAAATAGAAAAAGTCTTAGACCTAATGCATGATGATATCTAAAGCGTACCGTATAGGTAAACCGTAATGATAATTCATAGCATTTTATTTCTCTGATGATATTCACTCCTTAAAAATTTGTTCAATAATTCTTCAGGAGGAATGATCGAGTACCAGTATTTTTGAAGGATAGCGAGCATAGTAACATCAAGAAAAAATCATCACAAAAACAGAAAGTCGAAACTCCAAGAGAGTATCGCAGATTCTTAATTCGGATTCGAATAGACATTACAGATTACACTGAAATTCCATCTTGTTAGAAATGTGTTAGAAGAAGAACATCCGTGGCGAAGCGTTGTATACTTATTTGGTCATAAAATAAGTATACCATGCTTCACCACTAAAGAACATCATTTGAATTATGAATTGTAATAGGAGGTTGTTAAAGATCAAATTATATAGTGTTTAAGAGTAATTAACTTAGGTCAACCCAGGCTTGTCGAGAGGGGGGTGGGAAAGGTGGGATTTCCACCGGGCCCGGAGTTTCTAGAGGGGCCCGGATTTCAAACGAAATCTCAGAGTTTGGGAAAAGTTTAATTTGTACTTTTGCAATCTGATCCGTAAAAGAATGTAACTGGTGTATTATCTACCTATCGTAATCAGACAATATACAGACGGGTCCAACATTAAGAAATGTTTTAGGGTGGGGGGTGGGGTGTTCCCGGAGGTAATTACCACCGGGCCCTGATATCCTCTCGACGGCCCTGTGTCAACCTCTTTGTAACCCACGCACAAGCCTATAGGTCATGTCAACATTGCGATAAAAAATTGAATTATGGTACCGCAACGATAATTCATAGCATTTTATTTCTCTGATGATATTTACAAGAGTTTGTAATTAATTTATTTGAAAGTTAAAAGTAATCGTTATTGTCCACTGAAGAAATTCACTAGCATACCTGGTATAAGTGTGAAAGAATGTTACTTTTATTTTGAAATAGGCCAACTGAATTTTTTCAGACTTGGGATGACCAACTTGCTTCAAGAGCCCAATATTGGGCTGAACAACACATGTTCAAGCATGATCGTGACAGAGACAAAAGTGAGTAAGTTTTCTCAAGTTATTAGATAAAAAATTCAGATTGTATGAATAAAACTCAACAATAAAATTTAGTTACGTTTACCTAAGTGCAGTATCAAACTGATTTCAGTTATTCATCTCAATTACCTACACAAACGTGAGGAAAAGTGTTAACCTCTTATCAACTTATTCATTTGATTTTCCTCATAGAATGTTTTCCATAGAACTATAAGTAAACTAAAAACTTATAAACAGAATATTTGGTAAGGTATTTGTTTTTAGTATAATAAGATTGTTTCTCATATTGTTTATTTATTTATTTATTTATTTATTTATTTATTTATTTATTTATTTATTTATTTATTTATTTATTTACAAGAGTTACAGAACAGAGTCGAGACTCCAATTACACTGTAACTGAACAAAATAATACAATGTTACAGCAGCAGTTGTTCTAGTGATGGCCTCATATTCTCTAAAAAAAAACTAAATGTTAAAATAGTTGACCATGCTGGTTAAGGCGTACCATGGGCTATAGGCCTGTTAAAAGAACAAAATACTTTAACATAATTTCTACTCTTTCCTTTTCAGTTCAAAATTATGAAAGTATAGGAATGAAACAACATGATAAGACCTATCAACTTATGCGTTTGTGTGATACGAGTCAATATTATATGATTGCCAGTATTATCTTTATGCTGAGAGGCGCGTTATGTCGGTCTTTCATCAGCCAAATACTTTATTGAGAAACTGATGACAAATCAAAAATCTTCATTCTATTTCTCTAATCCAGCTTCCCATTAGCTCCCCATAAATTTATTCTTAATTTTTTCCAGATGTTGGACAAAATTTGTATATAGTCATGTTTGGAGGTCCACATAGCAATAAACGGCAGCATAACTTTACTGAAGCCATAACTGACTGGTATGAAGAACATGTTTACTACACATACAAACAGCTCGAGAGAGGAGACTCCGCAGACCGGCGAACCCAAACAGGTCATTACACTCAGGTAGGCCTAGATTTCTTATAATGTGAAAATAATTTTAATCGATTTTCCAAAAAAATTCTTTCTATGGAAGTTTCTAAATACCGTATATATATTAAAATTCAGGACATGCGAATGATCTGAATACAAAATACAAAAATAAAATTCAAGGAGGCTTTATAAGATTGCATGCAAAAAAACTTTACTAATTATTGATTTCAAAAAGTGAGAAAATTCTTATTTTATTATTTTTTTAAGGTGGTATGGGCCAACACTGACAAAGTTGGATGTGGATTTGCAAGCTTCTACCAAACTGAAATGAAACAAGATCAGATACTTTACGTGTGCAATTATGCACCATCGTGAGTAGAAAATTAGAATAAAATCAATTCAAGTTGGTAACTTCTATTGTTCTAGCATTAATTTGATGTTACATTGTTAAATTATTATGAACCTCTAGAGAGAGTGCTATTACTCAGCGGCGCCGACTTCATTCAAATATTGGGGGGGGCAAAGTCTACCAAAAGATCTATAGGGGGGTGTCATCCGAAGATGGGGGGAGGGGGTTGTGAAAATACGCAAGAATACGCAAGCAGTAAGACTGCTTCTATGCATGTGATTTCGTACTGAATTCTGTAATATAGAGATAATCTGAACCATTCAACTATTTTGAATTCCCTATATTATTACCCTATCATTAATTTTATTCAAATTGGCAATAATTATAATCGTGATTCTAGCTTATAAATAAATCAAGTTTCTCTTTAAATTTTGAACACGAAAATAAAAAACAAAATATTTAGAAGTAAAAAATAATAGTTCTTTTATACTATTAACACATTATAACATATACGATATACAGTATTTACTTAGGCTACAGCACAAGATTGAAGTTAATAGATTAATAGATAACACCGCAAGCTAATTCATTCCTCTCATATATAATATCAATACTGTATTATCATCAAATCACTTGAAGAAATATTTATTTTGAGAAAATGTTCTCTTCTCACTCTTATCAGAAACTTCAATTTTTTTATTAGAAACTTTTCCATTTTCACTAATATCGTTAAACGGCTGTTCAGCGGAAGAAGAGCAAGAATGAATGAAGTTGTTTCTTTGGTAGCTCTTCCCTGGCAATTAAGCGAATATCGGTGTCAAAAAAACATCGCACGAAATTCACGAAACACGAATAGATGTACTACCGACCGTTCTCACTAGTCAACTGAAAACTGAAGTAATTCTGGCTAGTGGCTATGAAACCAACATTACATTATAGTTTGTTTATCTAGATTTTGTATTTGTACTATATATATTCCAAGAACAGAGAGTTATACATAGAACAAACAAAATCAAGAATGAATGAAAGAATTTCTTACAAAATGTTGCAATAATTGATGACTCATATTCGGCGATAACAATCTAAGCCCAGGCGCCTAGCTGGGCAATGCAAATAATAAACAAACAAATCAGTCGTCTATTTTTATGGTTTGTGGACATTGTGGAAGTAGTCTTTCAAAATAATGCAGTAGGCCTATTATATCAGTTCAAACTGTAATAGTCCAGTTTCCAGATGTAAATATAGGGTGCGGCACGGCATTTTACTTATTTGAATTACGCGCTACGCAGCGACCATCGGTCGTAGGAGGTTGGGGCCATTTGCAATCAGATGTGTGGAGTTTAAAATTTTACTCAGTCTAGGTTAGTTGCGGCCATGCAGTGGTCAAGAGGGGAGCGAGCGTTCGCAGTGTCTGCATACTTTTGATCATTGCAACCCAGCGTGCGTTTAGGAAAAAGTTTAATGTCGCGCCCAAAGGACGTGTTCCTGGTCGAACATCAATCATTCAGTGGGTGGATATTTTTAAGAATACCGGTAGTGTTTGGCAACCAAATCCAGGTCCGTCAAGAACCACTAGAACACCAGAAAACGTAGAGAGAGTAAGGCAGGCGGTTTTGCAGATAGGGCGGTACAGAGACGATAGGGCAGTTACAGTCACTTCGGAACGGTACACGCGGATGATTGAAGAGTTTTTCCACAAAATGTGTGGTTTCAGCAAGTTGTTGCCACTCCTCACACGGCAGGCGTCAATAGATCTCTTGCGCGAACACTTTCCACGACGGCTCATCTCTCAAAGGGGTGATCTCCAGTGGCCAGCAGGCTCGCCGGATTCAGCCCCCTGTGACAATTTTTTGTGGGGATATCTGAAATCCGTATTTTACGCCAATCGTCCGAGGACCCGAGCTCAGCTAAAGAACAACATTCGCGCTGCAATTGTCGACAATGGTCCAGATATGCTTGAAAAGGTAGAGCAAAACTTCCGATCTCACCTTACAAAATGCATTGAACAACGAGGAGGTCACCTAAAAGACATTATATTCAAGAAATAAGCTTGTAAGTGAACCAAACAAAACTTTAAATGTAGCATTTTGTAAAAATAAAAGAATTAAGTTCCTATCTTTAATACTTTTTGACTTGTGGTTCTTTAAAATAAGTAAAATGCCGTGCCGCACCCTTTATAATAAAAATAGCTACACAGGTCCATTGTTTCTTATAATTGGTTTCATTTGGGCTTCTTGGAATTGAAGATGGAAAAAATAAAAAATATTCTTTCAATACTTATTCATGTAATTTTCTCTTGTAACGTATGAACATTGGGGGGGGGGGGGCAAAATACACGCATTGCCCCCCCTGAGTGATTATTGAGGGGCAGAAAGTGCCTTGCCCCCCCAAAGTCGGCGCCACTGCTATTACTACCCTTATAGTAAACCGTTGTGATTTGAATTTTTTCCCTCTATCAAAATGAATTGATTATGATGTTCATTTGATTAACTATCAGCATCTTTATTTGATTATCAGCATCTATTATTCATATACTATAATCTAATTACAATACTAAAGTAGTCTGCAAACCAATTGAATCAATATGCTCGGAAATGTCCTCGAATCATCATGGAACACGAAACTATAATTGTTACCTCTCCTTACACATAATGACATCAAATTTTTCTAATAATAATCAACTCTCCCATACCTTTACCCCAGTATATTTCTTAAAATCTTCGTATCTGTAGACTCTTTGTTTTCTTTTCAAGATAGAAAGAGTGTGTAAAGGTCAGAAATTTTGTCTATAATAACTTAATCATTTCCAGCAACTACCACATCTGTTCTCATTTTATACACTAGGCTACCTTTATTTTATTCTATACTTTTTTAAAGAAATTAATCTAATATAAAGTGTTAATTTGTTGTGTTATGGAAGAGAAATTGATTAATTATTATCTGTTGCATCCAGTTATGACAAGTAACATTCATCTGCTCTTGGATGGGTGACCGACACAAAAATAAGGCAAGGTGGAACCTACCCGTAAGGGTCTCCCCATCGATAAAAAGCCATACACGATAAAAAAAATGACACGTAGCAATAAATAAATAAATAATATTGGAACAGAAACTAATATTGGTATTTCCACTCTCGAAGATTGAGTTTTATTCAAGCACTTGTCTGAAATCGGTG
The DNA here is from genome assembly GCA_017141395.1 of Laodelphax striatellus. Lineage (NCBI taxonomy): Eukaryota > Metazoa > Arthropoda > Insecta > Hemiptera > Delphacidae > Laodelphax > Laodelphax striatellus. Next base: position 21,722,951 of record CM029535.1, read on the forward strand.
TAGCTCTTTTAAAAAATGTCTATCAAAGTAACAAGAAATGAATTCGAATCTTGAATTTACAGGGGCAACTATGAAGAGGAATATCCATATATTGCAGGAAAACCTAATTGCAAAGCGCACGGAATGTCGTACAGTGATATTGATGGTCTTTGTAGGAGATAGTCAGGTAATAAATTAATTTTTTCCCCACTTTATGAATGTTTCAAAACTATTGAGAATATCTCACTAATCTACACCAATTACAGCATCTGTCACCAATAATAATATTATGATCCATATTCCACTATAACATAAACAAACACATTATAAAAAAAATAATTATAATTTTATAAGAAATTCAAAGCAGGTAGGCTAATTTATTTGTGTAACCAGTGGTGCTGGCTATAAGGGCGGCGCGGGGGGCCCCCGGCCGATGGGTGCCCCGAAGGGGGTCCTCCCTCAACGAGTAAGGGAAAATAATAAACAATTCAAATATTCAATATTTAAATATAAATATTAAATCACCGAAATATAAATTTATTGATGTAAATCAAGAACCATAGTGTAGCAAACGTTAAATTATTGAATTGGTTCTAAATATTATATCTATTTACATAGCTACTATATGAATACATCTCTCTCCATATACAAATAGGCATTGAAATACAAATTCTTAGTAGTTGGCTCCTTTCCTATTATTATTGTTTCCGGTGGAATGAGTTACTCAACCTCTCAACGGCCGAGAGTAGATAAGAAATTTTCAAGAGAGGATTTTTTAGTAATGCCAAACATTTAGCCCCGTCATGGGGCATAGCTTGCAACATGAAAAATAAACGAAAGCTAATTGTTTAAAATAATTAATTGAACGAAATTCCTAATTAATGCCATATAATATTCTGAAGACTTTGCTATTTGCAGTATTGACAACAGATTAATAGCTAGTAAGGAAATTCGATGAACGCTACTGCACAAAACACTTTCTCCCCGGGCGGGAATCGAACTCAGCACCTCTGGAATCCAGGTCCAACGCCTTATCCACTCGACCACCGGAGATCTTCTGTATAGCAGCGTTCATTTTTGACTTAGCCAATTTAGCCAGATAATATAAAGATGGAAGGTAATGAGACATTGCCTTTTTTCCGGCATACCAGAGGTGCTGGGTTGAATGAATTAATTATTGATGTTATATCAAGTGTTCTAACTGTTCTTGACACTAATGATGACTTGCAAAGTTTATTTTATATGATAATTTTGTAATAATGTTATAAATCAAAATACACTATATATTTTCCTATTAGGCCTAAAAAACTTAAACTAGACTTGAACTGAACAAGATTTTTTTCAATTTTTGAATCATATTATGAACTAGAACAGAATAAATTCAGTTAGATAGGTATAGGCTATTAATTTCTGGCCCCCCAATGATATCTTGGGCCCATCCTTGGCCCCTCCCATTCATGCGTGGCTACCGCCGCCACTGGCCACAGCTCCGTGAAGCTGGCACCACCCAGTGAAGCACATTTTTTAAGACTAGTGCTAAAAAAAATGTGCTTAAAATGTGTTTTCAGAATATGTTGTTTTTAAAAAATGTGTTCAACTCCTTCACCCTGAAAATAGCATGGTTTGTGGGTGGTGCTGGCTTCACGCTTAGCACCACCCAGTGAAGCACATTTTTCGAAACTGGTACTAAAAAAATGTGCTTAAAATGTGTTTTCAGAATATTTATGTTATTTTTAAAAAATGTGTTCACCTCGAATCTCGAATAATAATTGGAATAATCCATCATAATAATTATGCATTTTTACTAGAAGTTGCAGTGGAATTCAAAAATAGCCTACTCTTCAATATAAAAAATAATGATATTTGATACAATGAATTATTAGTTGACAATATTATTATTTTATGAAAATATTTTTTTTTTTGTAGTTGACATCGCAATCATTTTCCTTTGTTGGAATTCTACATAAACTGTAGATAATGTATTTTCACACCTGAATATACATCCTAATTACTTTCTTATTGGAATGACAGTGCAGTGGCAGCTTCAAGGGGGGGGCCCCGAGCCCCCTCGTTTCTCTTTTTTATGTAACAGTATATGTAAGAAAGACATTAAAAATTTATAAAAAAAATTGTGAAAGTAATTTTTCCTTAATTTAGACAATCTGAAAATCGTATTTTCAATATAATTCGATTAAAACTTTTTTAACTAACATAATGAAATATGTTCTTACATGTAATAAGATTATCCTGATCATAATACAAGAAGGTCATTAAAATGTACAGTTTTAAACTAGCAAATTAATTTGTATGTGACGGAAATAGGTTTTAAAAGTGAAACATCTAATGGTTTTATGTTTACCATTTCTAATATTTTGAACTTTACAATGTTACAGTATATCAACCAAAATCCTTTACACAATCATGTTGAGTTACAATTGTCTATAGGCCAAAAATCAAGTTTAAACATAAATGACATTAGATATTTTTGCTCAAAAGAAACTTAAAATTCAAGTTTACCTTATTTTTTTGTGTTACTAGAGGGTGTTTGTACTGTGGGGAGGGGAGGGTTACGTACTTCCAACCCCCTTCAAGAGGGGTCAATGCCCCCCCCCCACGACTCTCCTGGAGCCGCCACTGTGACAGTGTTATTCTCTTTATACAATAATTAATGTTTGTCTGAATGTTTTAAAAGTATTCGCAAGAAACAATCATTATAAAATGCACAGAAAGTTCGAACAATTATAACTGAGAATTTGAATAGTGTTACAAAATAATTATATTTTATAGTTTCCACTATCAAACATATAGTTCTAATTATTTACTGGTATGGATCCACTTGTTAACCCAAATTGGTTTCCTCCTGTTACAATCTTTACATATTACATTGTTCTTAAGCATTTCAAAATACCTAATTTCAAAAATTTCATTCACAATACACTTACATCATCCAATTACATCATCATTTCAATAGAAGCCGCAATATCTATTTCATTTTCTGGAGCCTGTTTCATACAATATAAGAATTCCTGTATTATACCTAGTATAAACTTACATAGGTTTCCTATGAAACCTAGTACCAGAACTGAAGATATTAACATTTCAGTGCTGTTAATTTGGTTAGAATGTACTGTAGAAAAAGCGTATACTGTACGTATAGTGTACATAATTATGAATATTCGCTTTGCGAAAAGGTATGTCTTGTTTTTAATAAGAGTGTCCACTCTATCCCAGTTTTAAATGACCTCTGAGGTTTCGAAACTAGTCTCATTCGATTTCTGGACCTATTTTCCATGTGAATCGTATTTTTTGGAACCTTTCCGGTCCATAAGAAAACCAGGAAAATTGAAAATCCACTTTTTCATGATTATACCCTCTTTTAAAATTTCAATCATTCTAAAGCTAATTGGAGGTTTTACGATCTGTAAACGTTATCAAATGTAGTAAATGAACTGGAGAATCTATTGAAAATATTTTCGAGTGGATTACATCTTTATTCTGCACATGTAGGAGTGAATTCTTTGTTTTCCTTTTTCGGCAATAAAGTGAATTGGATTGAAAAGAAATCGTGTAGGAAATTGGTGGTCAAATTAATAATAATTTATTTGTGTCTCACGTTTTTCTTGTATTGTGTAATCAATTGTTTCTCATTTCTTACTGTAATGCTTTCTATGAGTACCTATTAAGTGATATTTTATTATGTACTTGTACCCATACCCATGAATTTATTTGTCTATTTGAAATAAAAATATTTACAAGAGAAACCGTTCATTTATTCAATCTTGACGAATATGAATTAATATTGTGGGCAGAATACAGCTCCTGCTGCAGAATTTGGAATTTCTCAATAAATAAATTTAAATTTTTATAGAAAATTATCTAATTCGGTTGATTTGCTAATGATTTTTAATCATTCCAGTCCTCTTAATGGTGATATTTAGGCTGAAAATGTATAAATTGACAAAACCAACAGAATTGGATAAATATAATATAAATTAGTTGAGTTTTTCCAGTCGGTTGCAGTTTGATAATATTCAAACAGCCCGCCACGTAAATTAGATGTGAGCGCCTTCATTTCATCAAGGATAGGCAACCAACAATACACGAATGGATAAAATTCCTGCCAAATTTTCGATTATCGACTTTAACTTCGATTTTTAATCCTTGGTCTCGAGCAAATCTGTCAAAAAAATAAAAGTTGCTTCCAGCGCTAATAGTTCTGTACACGAAAATTCTACCAGGCAACCAGGAGCGACGAAGAGCTACACTGGACTCTTTCGTTTCACCAAGGAGGAAAGAAATGTATTCTTTACTCCATGTGTTGCACCGAATTGCCGCCAAAAATTCAAATGTACGCTTATCAGATTTATCAACCAACGACATTTTCAATCAGCTGACATTCTTTATTTCAGTTCCAGATATCAGAATCTTCATTTTTGGCGGTAAATTCAAACTTTTGAAGTCCTCGACAGTGAGGCAGTTTCAAATGTTCAGTGTATTTTCATGCTAATTTGACTTTTTCACGGCTCTCCACTTCGTTTTAAGCTTGAAAAAGATCTATTTATATGTAAATCGATCTAGATATGTTTCAAGAACGTATCTCAAGCAGTTTTCGAGTAAAAATTCTTTTATTTCAAAAAACTAATAGGATACAATATTATTGTTTTTTCTTGATTACTCGAGAAATGTTTCATTTACATGCTTGTAACCATTTTTAAACGATTCTTCAGATAAAAATGCATCAAATGAGTTATTTTCTCAGCCTTAAATCGCTTATCTAACTTCATAAAAAAATAAAATAATAATAATCAAATTTGACAACTTTGACGGCGTGTAACTCAGCAACGCATGGTTTTCGGGTATGGGTTTATGAGATGTTCCTATCCTAGAATTCGATGAAGAACAAGATTACAACATAAGGTCATTGTAATTTATGGAAGTTGAAAAAAAATTTGGATTATATTTTTTTATCTCAATGACCTTGATAGATGAGTTTTCGAAACTAGTCTCATTCGATTTCTGGACCTATTTTCCATGTGAATCGTATTTTTTGGAACCTTTCCTGTCCATAAGAAAACCAGGAAAATTGAAAATACACTTTTTCATGATTATACCTTCTTTTAAAATTTCAATCATTCTAAAGCTAATTGGAAGTTTTACAATCTGTAAACGTTATCAAATGTAATAAATGAACTGGAGAATCTATTGAAAATATTTTCGAGTGGATTACTATGATGGTTTTTCCACACTAAGTGAAAATTCACGGAAAATCATGGTTTTTTATATGCGTTTTTCGGTTTTTCAACCATATCTCAAAAAATATTGTAGCTACATCCTTGAAACCGGGCACAAACGATTCGTCTTTCCAATCCGCATAGTTCAAGACTAATTATAAATCTTGTAACCCCTTATCACATTTGTAAAAAAATAAAGAAAATGTCAATTTTCGCATGTTTAGCGATTTTTTACTCGATAACGGTGCATTTGCGGACCATGGTTTATCAGATGTTCCTATCCTAACTTTTCACGTAGAATCATGTTCGTAATTTGTATTTCGATATTTCGAAGTTGCCAAATTTTTAGGTACAGTGTGCTGAATTTGGTCATTATTATAAGGTACAACACAGTTAAGAACCGACTAGTAAACTTCCTTCTTTGCCTTGAATAATATTCAAACTATTACCATTATTTATTCATTCACAAACATTAAAAATTATTTTCTTAGCTTTGATAATTTCCTACTTATAATTCCACATTGCATATTATGGATTGCGTTGCGTTGAGTGAGATGTATTTTATAAGGTCTCTATTTCAATTAAATTTTGCAATTCATCTCATCAAATTTAGTTTTATTTAATGTGGAATCACCAGAAATATATTTTTTAATGATGCTCAATGTCTGCATTGCACAGCCTGAATGTACAGCCTTGTACACCTGAGACGACTTCGGTTATTGATGAGTTTCAGATTTGAATGACTAACTCTTAACATCCACGTAAAGGTGGGGTTTCGTTACTGCGACTGAGTGTCGTAGCGGAGCCCGACCCAGCGTTATATTATAGCACTATTATAGTGGGGATTTTTCATCAATTGCATCTGGCAACGCTGGGTCGGGCTCCGCTGCGACACTCGGTCGCAGTAACGAAAACCTACCTTAACTGGCATCCTCGCACGATTCTTATAATACTGTAAATATATTTTTTTGGCAGAATGAATCATTTAAATTGCCAATATTTAAAAAATCACCATTGCAAGAACTGATGATTCCAGAAGCCCATATAACGAATTTTAGAAGTCCTTTAAAAAAAGAAAAAGCGATCATACACTAGACTATAAGTAGTTTATTGCATAGTAAGTACAACTATTGATGTCTAGTGTGTTTTCCGCCTTTTTCCTGTTTTTACAGTATTTCTAAAATTTCATGAAATAAATTTCATAGCACTGGTATGAAACAAATACATCATAATTTCAATAACAGCCTACAAAGAAGGGAAAAATAACACACAGATGATACTTGGAAATACATTATTAAGTTACATAATAGCTTTGACTTTGTTCTCTACAAACTAACTGATGATGACTCATCAAACTTATGTAAGTTAATATTAGCAACAACTAACAGATTAACAATAAAAACAAAAATATATCATAATCATAGACAAACATCTACTAAATTCACTGAAACAAGTTAATAGTGGAATAATGAAGGTGATACTAACTGCCCCTATAGAATCAATACTATACAAGTGGAAATATTGAGCTTGAGTTGGGGAAAAATAAACAGCACCTATGAAAATAATTTACATTATAGGTGATACAATCTATTAAAAATATGAGATATATTTATGTAATGTTTTACATGAAGGCATCTATTAGCATGAAACTCACGTTCTAGCATTTATCCATAACAATTACTATTTAAAAATGATCAATTATTGAAAAATAATTACTAACAGGTAAAATTTACAATACAGTAGGTAGTTTTTCTCTATTGAAAAATTAAGATTTGATAGTAAATTATAAAATGCAAGTTGCTCACTAGGTGACAAGATGAGTTACAAAAATTTGAATAAAATTCATAGAAAAGTGGAAGAAAGACTATTACAATTTTTTTGATGAGAATTTCACGTGTTTTAATTAAACTTTGGGAGATAATTCTGAGAAAAAGCTGCCTATTGTGGAAAGGAAACTACCAGTAAAATTATTCCGATTTCTGAAATGATATTAACATAATGTGAAACATACACAGAGTTGAGAAATTGAACAGATCTATATTGAATCTACACTTATGATCAAAGAGATAAAATGGTTTCGATAGAACTGCTTTGAACTAATTGAGAAAATTAGAGGCCAAAATTATTAACTAGAAGCGATAGGTGTAGGTATGAGCTAGGATGATTGCGAAAATAAGAAGAAACGTCTTAGAGTCCAAGAGAAGTATTTGTTTTTTATAAATAAGATTTAAGAAAGTTTGAAACGTTCTCGAATAGAAAGATCAATTCCGTTCCACACAACCTGATTTTAATAATTCATACATTCTTCATCGATAAAATTATCAAGTATGAATTAAATATATAACTTAGTGAGCTGCCGTGAGCTCTCTTAAAAAAATATATAAATCTTTTCAAATATCGAATTAGTGGATTAAATGGAGTAGTTTTCAAATTGATCCTAGTCAAAAGATTCAGGTATCCGAAAAATTTGACTGAAGTAACGAAATTTGAGATAAAACACGTAATTTTGAGAAAACAGGTTAACATAATGGTAAATATTAACTTATTAACAACAAAAACAAATTCAAAGGCCTCGAGTGAATAATTTATAACAATACTTGTTTCATCACGTTTGAGAGTTAAAAACACTCAATTTCATGTAATATTTAACAGTTGAACTTTCAACCGACTGAAACCTTTAACAGGTCATACTACAAAGATACAAATTTAATTTCAATCTGTACCTTTTAAGTTGAAAACTCGACTTCTGGATACAATGTAAAAATTCATGAATCTACACCATTTAAAGCCAAATGCAACAAAAACATATAATATCTAAATGCACTTGTATTGATAAGCTTAATGTGTTACAAAAATAAGCATGAGTAAAAGTTGTAAATAACAGCAAAATGCATACAATGTAATACGCTAGAAAATATACTCTATCATGAGTATTTTCAGGAAATCATTTTTATGAATTGGCACTTCTTGGTTAAGGCATGATCATGAATCAACAGACTAATCTTGTTATATTATGTATGAGAAAGTATATGAGTTGGATAAAATGATTGAGATATGTTGAGGGCACTGTAAAGATTGATTGGATGAATTAATTGCTTCTATCACTGATTCCAAGGTTTTCATTTTGACCCTCTGTTAACAGGCACTTCGTTTATCACTACTAATTAAAAATTACACGAATATATCTGGAAATATTATTTTCACAATTTTGAAGATATAAATTGATATAAATCTCTCGCCAAGACTCCAAAGAAAAATTCATTAAATCAAATTTTGAGGTATGAAACTTTTCAAAAATTAAATTAGATAAAACGAAGAAACTTCCTCAACAAAACATAATGAATGAAGGGTCTCAAAATTAATAAACTATCATTATATTGAAAAAATTGAAGAATCATGAATCTCTGGGCAAACTAATACAATAGCAGTCAGCCTAGTAACTTGACTTCAATATGATGCATTTCATTAGTTATGAATTGCATATTCTCAATTTAATTGAGTAATTCAACTACAATATGAATATTTCATAGACATCTTCACACACTAACGAATCTAGTTTTTCCTTTTTCCACTGACTACGGTATCATTGTAGGCTAATAAGACTAGGCTAACCAGAAAGAGGTTTTGAGCAATCTACAGAATTTCATAGAATTCTAACAGAGTAATAGGTAAAAGGTTGATTTCTTTATTATTGATAGATCCTACTAATCATCAAAATTTGATAAAATAAGATTCGCTTTGATTTTTATACATTTTTTGTTCATCTTAAATCGACAAACGAGAAATAACAGTTTACCAACTTTTATAACTGCTTTTGAAGATACTGTATGAGTTTTAATTAATAAGAATTTAGAATATTAAATTACAATACACTCAAAACGCTACAATTCAATTGAGGAAAATATCACCAACTAAAAACACTTTTGTATGAGCTTCAACTATTCAATTGAATTTAGTACACAATTTTACTTGAGGAGTGTAACGACCCAACTATTTTGTATTGTCTTAGTAAAATTTATGAATGAGCAATAATTATTTAATACTGTTCAAATCACATAACATCATTTATAGTTTTGAGGACATATTTTCAATTTTATGCTCAAAATTTAAACATTGTTAAATTTATGAATTATTCAATAAGTTTTTACATTAATTTATCCTCGAAAGGGCTGAACGTTCAGAGGAAGACTGCTCTTTTTTGATTAGGAAGTATCACTGCTTCATAAGATCATATTTCTTTGACATTCCTTAATTACACAATAGTGGATTTTTAAAAATCAAGATTTTCAGCAATACAAGTTTAGTAATTCTGTACTAGTTGAAAAAACTGTAATTTCTATTAGTTTTAAATACATGCGTCACCAATTTAGATCTAAGCAATCAATATAAATGAGATAAAATTATTTTTATTGCTGGTTAATTTTCCTTTTAACTCACTGTATTCCATAACAAGTTTCATTCTTCACAATTTTTCACATCAACAACTTGAATTATCAGTCTCACTAGTCATTATTATCAAATTAATAAGAAAATCATGAACTTTATCTTCAATGATAGATATTTTCAATTGAAAGCCAGCTACCGTTATTACTCACACAGAATACACATCATTACAGTAGGTTATTATTTCAAATATTAGTATTCCTTAATTTAATACTGTATTGTGATGAAAATTAAGATACCACAATCGAAAATAAAAATCACAATAACTCTCTGGTAATAGAATAGAACAAAGTGTTACAGATTATTTGAGCTAAAACCGCGATCTAATTTTAAACCTCATTGGTGAACTAGATCTTACATCTGTTTATGAATTGAAGCGTGGTTTTAGTTGCGGTTCATCGAATTATTGTCAGAACACGAGGAGAAATAAATTTATTTTCCCGTTTTCTTAAATATAAAAATTTTATGGTAGTGCCTTTTTTATTTCATGAGAAAAAAAACATTTATATAATGTAATTATCCAAGTGTATTTGAATCACAAAGAAGTGATTTTCTTTGCAAATCTACAGACAGTCCAAACAAAGATAGAGGGCTCTCTTAGAGCAACCTGTAAATGAATCTAGAATTTTTATACTGTAGCATCAGTCAATCGAACATTAGTACAAACGCCAATAGAGTTTGATCAACAATTTGATCGGAGATCGCATTTTAAATGATGTTTGTACAATCAGCCTATTAAATAAAGAATTATTATTCTCCACGAATAATAGCCTTATTTCAACTAACAAGAATGGATTACTATGAATAAAATGAATTGTCAGTAAGAGAAAGAGATGCTCAAGATTCAAAACATGTATAGATGAGTGAGAGAATGGCATAAGAATTCGACTACTGAAAAATTGTGGAGTAAGGTGCTTATTACGTGACAGAAAAAAAAATTGAAGAGGATTATAAATGATCAAGAAGTGAATGAAAAATTAATATTCATTGATTTATTATGTATTTTCTTTGAAACATGAAAAATAATATATCTACGAAGCTGACATAAACATTAAAAAAATAAATAGAATTTGAGTAATAAATTGAATTTATGATCTACAATTGAAAACGAATTAATAGAAATGCGTAAGAATAAACAAATGCTTTTTAAAAATCAGTGATTGGAGGAATAATGGTTCAGTTGATTCATTCTATAGAAAACAGAAAATCAATAGATAGAAATATAAATGCGAGTAAAATAATAGAATAATTTCAAGAATGAAAATATTGGAGAACTCCCAAGGCGACAGAAAACAGGAATGAAATGCATGAATGTAATGAAATTATAAAATTGATGAATTAAAATCTTCAAACTAACAAATAAATCATAGGGTTAAAAGAGTTAAATAACGATATCCGACATAAATTTATAAATGGACTAACTAATATTAAAATGGACAAAGTTGCCAATTTACAAATATACAATAAAATATGTGATGCTAGATTTGAAAATAAATATACAATAAAGAATAATAAATGTTGAGTATTATTTTTAACTCAAGTGTTAGATGATGAGTATTATTTTAAAAGCTCTTAAGCTCGATTCAACCTATGAAACTCAATTCAATTGAAATATTAGATTTTATTCTAGTATTCTATACTTCATTACTGAAAAAAATTATTTCGAAAATAATCATTATTGAACGAAGCACAAACAAGGATTATCAATAAACGATCAAACTTTCAATATCATGATAGTATTTCAAGAAAATATTATATCACGGTTTGGGTGTGAGCTTAAATAATTTATTTTTTAACAGTTGTTATAAACCCAAAAAACAAACAATCAACGGATGATTATGCTTCTTAGAGATATTATAGTAAAGCATTACCCTTCAATAAATCATAGCTAAAAAATAATCACGATGATATGAGATTGATTCTATTTAGTTTATTATTTTCTCTAATTATTAGTATATTGAGATGAGTTACAAAGGGACAGGAACATAATATTACAACAATATAAAACAGACCACTCTCACCAAGGATCGAGCAGTATAATACATTTTATAGCCCTAAATTTCTATAATCCTAGTTTGTATTTGGCAATTTCCCTCAAAGTTAGTTTCAATAAATCAATTAGATCCGATATAAATCAGTATATTAAAATACAACCTATCGAATGGCAGCCACTTTTCGAATACAAAGAACATGTAACACCTGTTTCATGTTGATCAAATAAAAAAAGGGTTCAACAACATTCTTATGATCAATAAAATCCGGTTATTTATAGGATTGAATTATTATTGACATTGATAATGAAGAATGGCACAGGTGTAATCATACTCTTAGGGTGGGTTTATGAGCTCGGGATTTACTAGTCCACCTAGCTTATCTTTTAGACTCGAGATGATCTGTTTTTGGACTCATAAACCCAACTTTTAAACCTCGGTTTTCCCTGCGATAATATTGCTCTTTTACGCCTAGAACTTGCTAATCTCGAGCTCACAAACCCGTTTTTTAACACTCGGTGCAAAATCCGGTTTTTAGTCTCGAAATAGAGATCAACTCGAGCTCATAAACCGCCCCTTAATGATATTCGAAGATTTGTGATCTCCCTGGATCGAAAATAACTACGAATATAAATTGAGAAATTAGAATAGGTGTAGCACATAATTGTAGTTTAGAACCAAATTAAGGTGCAATAATTGTAGTCACTACCGCAAAAGATCTTAGATCCACCAAACCTAACGTTGAAAGATTGAATTTTTCCCGAATTATTCAAAACAGCTTTCCACAATAGAACCTGGCTGACATGTGGCCTAAACAGAAAATGTATAACGATTGCCAAGTACGGAGTAACTAAACTTTTTACAGTTTTGATCAACAGTTCAGAAGAAGATTTACATTATTTTTGTCAACACCAATCAGCCATGTATGTGAAGTCCTTGAATAGATTCTGTTCATCATCTGTGAGGGCTCTCGGATCTTTGGGAGGGGTGAGGTGCGGCTTCTCTGATGTAAACTCCTCATCGAAATTGCTTACATCCTCCACTGAGTTCTGTTGAAAAAATAATTATTTCAAGTCAAATAGTTTGATAACAATTTTTGCATATCAATCAAATGTTACGAAAATTATATAAATGGAAGAGATTATTAGATGTTACAGTTAACCAACTGCAATGAATACAATAATAATAATTAGAGAAACTAGAATCTAAAGAAAGCTATACAAATAGTACTGAAGACTTCTCCTACAGCAAATATTGACAACAGAACTAAATAGCTGGAGAATAATCGATGAATGCCTCTGTAAAAAAATTGTGCCTCGACAAGCTATTTATAAAGCTTTCTTTGGATTTTCGTTTCTCTAATAATTATAACATAATATAACCGCTTCAAATGAAATCAACAGTGGATTAAGAATAGTTTTCATAATTCAGGAATTGTTGTATTTCACACACATAGATGTATTTCAACTAATCAAGTGAGTGGGTTATCTCCAGCCATTTACAAATAGAATAAAACCTAATAATGATAGAATGAATCAGTGGATTAACAATCATAATCATAATTTAGTAATCAGTTTATTTCACACACATTAATGTATTTCAACTAATTTCAATGAATGAACCAGATAAAAAGACGAAGGATGTCACATGCATAATTGCGCCAAATCTTCAATCGGTAGAAAGTGTCAATGATATCATTCAACAATATTCAATCATCAGTTTACAAAATGGATTGTTGAAAGGTGTTGAGAATATAGGTTGGTGACAATCGGGAAGTAGACAATTAGTCGAAGGGGAAACTGGCCGCAGTCAGGTAGCACAGGCTCTCTATGCTGCCTACTGTCTATGCCAACCTACTAGCGAGGTTAGCTACCAAAAAAGGTTCAGACCGATGAGAACCTAGAGAGCTGACTACGACCAGTTTTACCTTCGACTAATTACATCCCGGTACAGCAGGATCCATTTAACTTGTCAGAAAACATATGATCGACGAGCATATGATCAAAATACTTAACCTACAAATGCTGAATCTTGCAGATTATTGAAAAGGACTTTTAAAAAGCTATTCTTTGAAAGGACTTCTTTAAAAAGGTCTTTTAAAGACTTTAAAGGTCTTTTAAAGACTTTAAAGGTCTTCAAGACTTTAAAGGTCTTCAAGACTTTTAATCCTTTTGATTATTGTGTCGAAGTCACTGTTTAATTATTTACCAAAACAGCTGATTTCTGACAAGTTAAATGGATCGTGCTATACATCCCGGTGACAATCATAGAGCTAACTAGCTACTGCGCATTCATTTCATGACATCTACAGTTTTCTTTCAGATACCGCGGGGCGAAAACTATCTTGCAGAATCTCCTACGAGAGATAACTGGATCGAGATTGCACTGTCATAACAGGGGTAGGGCAAAGAGACAATAATTCATCGTAATATATGAATATGACGAGCAACAAAATAATCCACTTGAAAAAATGAGCTGATAAATAGAGCACTTACCACAGTGGGCACAAATGGAGGTTTAACTTTGCGCTGTAGAAGGTCATCCCAGGCGATGTGTCTGAAGAATGCCTGCTTTTTCACATCTTCGGCATCGCGCTCACTGGAACCTAGACGACGTTCCGGATTTTTCCTTAGCAACTGCAAAATGAACGATAAAATCAATATACAAATAAGAACTATACCCTGTTCATCGAGAGTTGATAGAAAGGATCCCCCTAAAAACTAACGGGACGGAGCGCTCGGCCAATACAGAGCAAGGTCATCGTCCGAAGAGTGGCAGTTTTCAGGTCACAGTCATCCCTTACACAAACATTCCTGAGGTGTGCCTCTGACGATGACAGAGTATAGCAGTAGAGAATAGCGCTAGGGCTGCTTGTGAATTGGCCTGACCGTGACGATAGGAGGAGCCTTTCTGACAACTCTCGATGAACAGGGTATACATTATTTACTTACAATTCTAGAGCTGCATTTTTTATTCAATTATTTCTTTTCATTGGTAATTTGCCGTCAGCCATTGACAAGATTGCACTACTTGTAAATTAAACATAATTTTTCTAAATTTCTCACAGTATTTGTCTTTTAATTAAAATTTTTATAAGACAAAATCTACTTAATAGATTAGTTTAAAACTGTATTTTTCAACTCAGTTATAAAATTATGCTTCAAAAAATGTTTTATCTGTTTCAACTGAAATTACGGAATGGCAATCCAAGAAAATTATAAGAGCGCATTATGACTCAAGCGTTTTTAGAGGACTGCAACAATTATTATCAATATTCGTATTCATTTACTTTTTTTACTGTACAAAGCATTTCAAAGAATATATCATGCAAAACAAACGTTTACACAAATAGCCTGCAAAGTCACCGGAAAACTAACAACATCTTAAGCATAATAAATTAAGATGAAAGTAACAATATAATTCAGGAATAAAAGGAAACATGCTTAAAAGAAAAAGAAAAATTGTGAAATGAATGACAGTATTTGAATATTTTACGTTGAAATTGGCTAGTAGCAGAAAAAACACACAGATACGTATTAGCCTGCACACTCACCCTCCTCATGATAGCGATAGCTTCGAGCGAAAGAAAGCGTGGGTAGCGCACTTCATCATTCACTATCGAGTCGAACACTTCCTCCTCGTCATCTCCTGGGAAAGGCGACTGCAACAGAAATCAGTGATGAATATCATGCCATCGTCTTAATCGTAAGCTAATATAGGAATTACTGATTCGTGAAAATTCAGTGAAATTCAATGTTGGACTACATAACCTATATCTTTTCCACATTTCCCATTACGGAAATCGGATGATTCGGCGAAGCGGAACACCCGAAAGGGTCTCCCCGCTAATAAAATCCATAAGCATAATAATAATAATAGGAATTACTTCACTAGTAATGCTAATCAACTTTAATGATAAGTGATTATTATTACTACTACAGGAAGACTGTGAAATTGAATTTTGCTACAAATAATGGGTTATTCTCGAATTATTTATTTTGTATTTTATTTCTAGTGTTGTACCGATTTATTTTTGTATTGTTTTTCTTTTCGGCAATAAAATATTGATTGATTGAATGTTCAACATTCTTCAATTCAACAAAAATCCGATCTCATATTTAGTTAGGCTAGTCGTACACCGGTTAGTCAAGACAAGACAAGACGAGATTAGTCACAGTACTTCACATAGTTGTTTATGAAGCAACACCCACTGATTAGTCATTGCATTGGTGTGTGCTGCTTCATAAGCAACTATGTGAATTATTGTGACTAAACGTGACTAATCTCGTCTTGTCTTGTCTTGACTAACCGGTGTACGCCTAGCCTAAGAATAAGAAAAATCATGATGTAATTAAGGAAAACAAATTGACACTTCTCAGTTCATACAATATTTGTACAGAATTTCAAGTAAACAAATTGAAATGAGATTTATTCTGGCTTCAAACTTACAACAAAATACAATTTTTGGTTTCAGGATGTTCCTAGAAGCAGTTTTATATACGCTTTGCAAGACAAAAGTTTATTATAGGCTGTATGCATGTAGATGGAGGGGATTTCGAAGGTGAGGATTTTTCGTATAATAATATAAGAGTGGACATAGCTATTGAATGTGTAATGAGGTGTGTTACCTCGCCAACGAGCATTTCGAAGATGAGCACGCCGAGGCCCCACCAGTCGACGGCGCGTGTGTAGGAGGTCTCGGTGAGTACCTCGGGCGCCAGGAATTCGGGGGTGCCGCAGAAGGTGCCGGTGCGGTCGCCGAAGCCCATGCCCTCCTTGCACAGGCCAAAGTCGGCTATCTTCACGTAGCCGTCTGTGTCCAGCAGCAGGTTGTCCAGTTTCAAGTCTCTGTTCACAAAAATATATACATTCAAATCAAATCAAATCATATTTATTTTCCAATATCACATAATATATACAATAAAAAATTACCGAGATAACATATACATTTCTTCTTAAACGATGTCATCTTACAACTAGGATAAGACTACTTAATCTACCAGTACGGTACCTCGAATACTTTTGCTATTTGGAAAATAATCCCAAAGGTTACAAAACCTGTTCGGGCAAAAATAAAAGCTCGCTTTAATTAACAAACAAAGAAGACTAATATTGATACAACAAAAGAAAAGAAAAAGTGAAAAAACTATAACTAAAAAAGAAAGAAAAGAAAATTAATGATAAAAATAAAAACTCCAGTATCAGCTGAGACTAAAAATATTAATAACTTGGTAGAATGCTACGCTCATGCTCGCCAGCCTCCAAGAAGCAATAAAAAAAACATATTTCAGATTTCAGAGATCTAAATAATCTTATTTTGCTGTCTCAATTCTGACTTAATTGCATTTCAAGAATCTATTATGTCATAAAAAAAGCTGCCAGCCTAAAAAACGTTGTTCTCTTCATACCACGCGATAAAAATCTGTTTCCTGTTCACTGTGTAGGTTGGAAAGTAATTATCAACAGACGAGTCTCAGCTAGATATAGCAGGATTCTTTCAACTTGTCAGAAAACAGCTGATTTAACGTTAGTAAACGAGCGTACATCAATCAGGTGTTTTCTGACAATTTAAAAGGATCCTGCTATAATGGTAAAGACAGCTGAAAAACGGTAAAATAAGCTGGAGTACGGTGAAACTGAACTAGGTATAGCAGGATCCTTTTAACTTGTCAGAAAACAGCTGTTTCGGTAAAAAGTAAACAGTGATTTTGAAACAATTATCAAAAGGCTTAAAAGTCTTAAAGACCTTCAAAGTCTTTAAAAGACCTTTTTAAAGAAGACCTTTCAAAGAATAACTTTTTAAAATACCTTTTCAATAATCTGCGAGATTCAGCATTTGTAGGTTAAGTATTGTGATATTGCTCGTTGAAACATATGTTTTCTGACAAGTTAAAAGGATCCTGCTATAATGAGATAGTTTTAATTGGGAACAGGAATGGTATTTAGCATCTAGATCATCTCGAGTAATGAAAAGGGAAGGGGATGAAAAAATTTAACCATTACACAATTCAAAGCAAGGTTTTCATACGATCTCTAGGGTTCAATTCTATTGGTTTAATGTACGAGAAAATCACTTGTAGATGCAAAACTGACCTGTAGATGATCTTGCTGTCATGCAGATAGTGCAGCCCGAGCACAACACAGGCGGCATAAAAGACGGCGCGCGGTTCTGTGAACACATCGGCATGTATGTGCATCATGAGATCGCCCCCAGCCGCGTACTCCATCACAAAGCAGACGTGCGCCTCCGTCTGAAAGCAGGCGAACAGGTTGACCAGGAAGGGATGCCGCATCTGATTGGCCACCTCGAAGATGCGCTTCTCAGACAGCAGCGATTCCACTTCGTCGCGCGCGATTATGTCGCCCTTCTTCAACGCTTTTATCGCAAAGTACTCGCCTGTGTTCCTGTATTGCGACAGGATTACCTGCAACGCAAAATTAACCATGATTAGTCACTGGTTACGGCTATTTTAATTTCGGTATAATTCATTCAATTTATTTACATGCCATTTTCAAAAACCAATACAAAATATAGATAAAATGCTCAGTATACAGATAAAAAGTATAAATAGATAATACACATGATATTTATTTATTTATTCATTTATTCACATACAAAAGCTCACAGAAAACTCCATGAAGAGCCTTATTGACATACAATAGATTTAATAACAAAACAATAATGGAAGTCAACCAAGAAAGATTAAAAAGATTAAAAATCGTCTTGATGCACAATTAGTTTGATGAATACTTACTTATTACGTGTAATTTTTGAGTGTTTAGTGGATCGGTGAGTATTTATGAACGTTCCTTACTGAAGTAAACTTGAATTAGTTAGTATAGATTTGATAGAAATGTACGTTTACATTCGGGGATAGCCTACATGTGAGCTTCAACAATTCCTTGAAAATTTTGAATAAATATTTGATCAAACAGAAAGATGTTGCCAGTTAGAGTGAAAATTACAACACAGTATTAGAGAAAATGTGATAGAAAAGTACACATCTATAACGAAAATGAAAATGGTACATGAATTCAATCGATGTCATGTGTAGAAGAACTTCCTTCACTTATTTTTAACTTTAATTCAATCATTTTTTTTAATAACATTGGGAAAGAGATGTGGAGTCTGTTTAATCCCGCATTTGTTTTCAAGTTTTCTTCACATAACTAGAGCTTGTTTAAAAAAACGTATACTGTATTTTACACTTTAATGTCGCTTATGTTTTTCAAATGGACTGCACTTTTAATGTGTATAAGCTAAAAGTAGTTTTCGAAACAAATTAGGGGTTGCAGTACAAAAGACCCAAGATGTGGGAAAGTAGTAGAGAAATGAGATGTGAAGACATTGTACACAAATATTTTAAAATAATTCTTACGGCTGTTAAGCTCTGAATCCTACAAGCCGGCCACAGCTCATGAGCCGTGTACACAATATTACGACATCAATAAATTTTGTTGGAATAAACTAAAGATGATCGTTGCATGTAAGTTTATTTATTATCACTTTAATACTATAATTTCAATATTTTATTTTTCTCTTGGCCATAAATCAATTTTATAAAATTACAAGGTTGAAAGGTCGCTCACCTTTCCAAAATGACCTCTTCCGAGCACACTAAGCAGCCTGAAGTTCTCCATACTCATGCCTGTGAATTGTGACTGAGGCCTGGATATGTATGCACTGTCTCTGTACTCCAGAGAACGAACCACGTTCATGTTAACCACAGCTCCACCGCCTCGTTGCTCGAATGACGGCTGCAAATTTTTCAAATAAAAAACTATGATTATGATTGAAGTCATCAAACATAATGAATAATTGTAAACCATTAATGGACACTACAATATACACTAAAATGAAGGTGGAATACTACAAGCCGTGGGGAATGGTATGCAAAACTAATACGGTGATAAAAAATCGATGATATAGTGAAATGCAGGCAAAATAGAAACCGAAAAGGAGTTTTCAACACAACCCACTTCAAAAAGTACAAACTGGAAATTAATGAGAAACTTGAACATGCATAATTAATGACGTATTTAAAGTACAATATGTAACAAAAATCATTGTACATAATTATTTGAAAGATCAGAATTCGAAAGGTTCACTTAATAGAATGTTTAATGAAGGAAACTAATCGTGATATCTGTTTTCATGCCAATTGACATGAATAATTATTATAAATGACTAATTATGTTTTTTCAGACTGGAATATTTTGAAATACGCTTAAACCTAGTAATTTTGTTTGAGATGAAACCAATACTTAATTGTTATGAACCGCAATGTTAATGGAGATAAATGCAAATAAAAATTGAATAGTAACTTAAAGCAAAACTTCCAAGATTTTTTATATTATTGCGTATCAATAAAGCAGCATTGTATAGTATTGTTTCTCAAATAGAACAATATCAAATTCTGTGACAGACAGAGATCATTTCAAACAGAGGAGGATCCAAACACCAATATAAAAAATAAAGAAAGTAATTTTTCATAGAAAATAAACCAAACATGCCTATATTCAACATGAAAAACATGCATGAGCCAAGATTGCACCTGTGATTATGAAATCAAGTGGAATAGTCAAATTATCACAGGGAATTTTGAAGTGATTTTACCAGATATAAAATCTTGAACAAGTCAGGTATTTTATAAACTCAATAGGATTAATAGACCCTTCTAGTACATGGATGATGAGGAAAACATAGACAATTAGGCTGCAATTAATTGTCTGCAGGCAATTATAAACCAATATGGAAGCATTTGAATTTTTACTGAAATTCCATGATCACAAATTTTACTAGTATTCACTTGAATTCGGGAAACAGATTGAGGTTTACAAACCCTAACTCGCCCTCTTATAGCAATTGCAATTTCTGCATTATCAAGTCCATATTTATAAATATTCACATTCAAGTTAATATAGAGATGATGATTTACAATAACTTAATAGAGACACAGATGAATAGATGGAGTTATGGCCAATAATCTACTATAGAATGACTTCTTTATTCTACTGTAGAGATGGAGTTATGGCCAAGAATCTACTATATGGAATAGAATGACTTCTTTATTCTACTGTAGATATGGAGTTATGGCCAAGAATCTACTGAATAGAATATAATGACTTCTTAATTTTACTGTACATGGATTGATGATGATTTATAATAACTGGACAGAGACAGAGATGATGGAATGGATGTTATTCTAGTTAAAGAGACACTTATAATAACTGAACAGGTATGATGAGATGGAGTTATTCTAGTAGAGACAGACACACACCTCATCGGCGGGGAACTCGACGAGCGGCGAAGGAGAGGGGGTGGGTTGATGGTGGAGGGGGTGACCAGCTGCCGCGGTGGAGGGGGTGGATGGTGTCACCGGGGTGATGGTGACCGTCGACTGCGTGCAGCTATCGCCAGCTGCTGCAGCTGCAGCCGCTGCCAACTTCTCCTCTTCCTGCAGGAAGTCAAATTCGCTCAGTGCGCTGGCCAGCTGCAACACAACTCTACCCTGTCCACTGTGTGTCTGTGCGTGTGTGCAACAAATAGGTGCGTGCGCATGCGCAATAATACAATATACAACTACGTTTGTACAACAGTGCGTGTGTCTACTATACACTGTTCTTGTGACTAGATAATGGCGTTCCTTTGAGTTAATTTTATCTATTGATAAATTAATCTATTACTGAAATAATTTGTCTGATAAACAGAAAAAAAACTTTAATAAAATACTATATGCATAGTTCTAAGCGTTTCTAAACATTTTCATAACTCTGTGTCATTTATTGAAAATAAAACAACTAAAATAATATATCAACATGGGATAATAAGTATATGAAAATTCTCATAACTGACCGAACTATACGATAGCCTAGCATATCCCGATCGATAAATCGCTTGTGGTGGGACAAAACTTAGGTCGATTGCACGAAAGCCAGTTGAGATTTAAATGAGATTTAATGAAAATGTACACATTTGTTTCTCTCACGATAGTAAAGAAGTAAAGTCATCTGATGAAGCCAATACTCGGAAACCTATTGAAAACTATGTTACAGCGATTGAATTTGATTTTTCTGTGCAATCGGCTAGTCTTTGTTGAAGTTACTTTGCTGAAGAATAATTATTTTTTGGAACGTGTTCGGATTATGGGAGACTTGCAGTTTTCATAACTCCATTCCTAGTAAGAATCAAGATTGCTGACATAACAAATTGAGAAATTAACTCAAATTATTCAGCAAAATAATAATTGCTTATAGTAGAATATCTAGAAAAATCACTATGTACTTTCAAAATTCCCGAACAAAAATACAAGTAACATCATCAACTAGAGGGGGAAAACTAATTGTCAACTAATTTGAAAATTGTTAGACTAGGCTACTTTGAAGCTGGATTATTGAAAATTCACACAAACAGAAAAACAAAATAAATTTCAAAAAGAAAATATATACAAGAAAGTATCTCAAACTTGAATTAATACAAAATATTAATTCAAGCTGCTCTCTGTAGCTAAGCTTGACTAATGTTCTTAAACTTTCTTATCTCATATTAAATTTATTCAACTTCATATACAGTCTCATATAAGTCAATCTAGTTCCTATCTAATATTATGGTGGTTTATGAAAAATTTTAATTGAAGCTATGACAAAATATGACAATTCTATCTCAACTCCTATTTTTTAATCGTATTTATGACAGTTTAAAACTGAAAAAATAATTCTACCGTTCGTGACTTTGACACAATTATAGTAACCTACCTTGGAACGCCAAATTATTATATTTTCATTAAAACTATCAAGAATGGAAACAAAAGTACCACAATTCAATAACCAAAAGTAGAGACGAAAGTACCATAGTAATTGAATAGTGAAAGTGAAGAATCGTAGACTCCATAAGCCAAGAAATAGTCTTGCTCAAAACCACCATTCAACTGAATAGCATTCAATATTTACAAAATTGATTTAATTTTACATCCCTAGAATAAAAATATAATTAGGTATTTAATGTCAAGGATACTAGAACACACGGTAGGATTAAGAGTAGGATTCGCAGTAAACTGGCCAAAATTCGACGAGTCTTAGAACCCAGTAACCATTAGAACGTTGAATCCTCATGTTTGAATCCTGACCCTGAATAATGTTGAATCCTCAACCTTGATTTTGTAGCTTGGTCGATTTTTGGGTGCTGCACA
This sequence comes from Laodelphax striatellus, assembly GCA_017141395.1. Lineage (NCBI taxonomy): Eukaryota > Metazoa > Arthropoda > Insecta > Hemiptera > Delphacidae > Laodelphax > Laodelphax striatellus. Next base: position 21,745,784 of record CM029535.1, read on the forward strand.
GCATGCGGCTAATGCTAAAGCATATGCAGCATGCTTGACTCGCACACAAAATCGACCAAGTGTGGACATAATGAACAACAGTCACTTTTCTACTGGGTTCCAGATGACGTCACGCCTCTCAAAATCAAGGGTACGATCTGCGCAATGCTCCTACCGTGTGTTCTAGTATTCTTGTTTGATAATGTTCAAATTAAAAAAAAATTGTAAACATTATTCGTTTGTACTATTGATTTACAATATGGGTTAATCAAATTATCTTTCTCTAACCATTAATACAGTATTATATTTATTTAAACCATTGTAAATTACAGGTGTTCAGATTTTTGATGGTAACTCCCATATAGATTTTTCTCGGTAGTGCCTAATTTCTCAGTAAATATCAAAATGAATTTGTACATTAAATTTTGTTTGTATGATTATTTTATTTAGAAATAAAAATGTATCTATTCATTTCAAAAGATCGTCGAAGAAATCAGACTGAATGGGGGTAATTTCAATTCGCTCACCTCTTGGTCGAGTTTGGGTGGGGGCGGCGGCGGAGGTGGCAGCGTGAGAGTGGGAGGCCGCTTCTTGGCGGCGGCAAGCGACGAGGGCAGGAAGTTGGTGCCGGGAGGGGTGTCGGGAGGCAGAGGAGGCAGCACAGCAATCCCCAGGGGTCGCGCACCCGATAGTCCGGCCGCCCCCGGGTCTGGAGCTTCACCTGGTGCCTCCGGTTTCTCCTCCACTATATCGGGACCTAGCAACCAGACATAAATAAATGAATTAAAATTGTCAACTGTAATTGATAATTTGTAAACGAAAAATAAATTATTAATGGAAATTATAAAAAAATTCTCTATTCAACCATTAATATTATCTTTATTTAAACCATTGTAAACTTATAGATGTTCAGACTTTTGATGGCAACTCCCACATAGATTTTTCTCGAGTGCCTAATTCAACATCAACATTGATTTAAAAGCATTTCAAGCATTTACACCTATAGTATCACCCTCTGTCGGATAATCATATCAGTTTTTCTAAGGCTCTTTTGGCAAAATTCAACAAGTGAAGTATAGGGCGTACTAGATAAAAGTCGTAGTATACAAATTAGATAAGATTTCTTCTGGTCATTCTTTCAGTACTTTAAAGATTATCATTAGAATTTTAAAATGAAATAAGAACATCATTTAAATCAAGTTATAAAATCAATGATTGTGTTCCGTGTTTTGCTGCTTTATTTCTTTCTATGTCCAGTGTAAACCTTTTGAAGTCAAGGTTTTATATTGGGTATACTTTTTATCATGAACAATATATCTGCTCAGATGGACAAGTGAGGAGCAATTTTATTTCTTCTGCTCATTGTAAGGTATGAATAGGGAAGGATAGTTGGTTACCTGACGAGGGTGGACTATCGCTGTGCGCGCGCGTGTGCGAGTGCTGTATGGAGGGGGAGGAGCGCTTGATGAGGCGGCCCCACGTCGCAATGTTGATGTTCATCTGATTGGCGCGCGGAAAGTTCTTCACCTGCTGCTTGAAGATTTTGCGCTGACGCTGCAGTCTCGGCTTGCGCGATATCATCGGGTTCAGAAATTTAATCTGCACAAACAACGAAATAATTTCAATTAACCATACATTTTCCAAATTCAAATTTATACCCACAAATACAAACCAAATGCACGTAAGATACAATAAAAATATTCTTGAAAAACAAGTAAATAAATATATTAATTGATTTTCTTAATTGAACAGAATACTTAATATTCCAAACTTCAAATACATAGTGGGAAAAAACAACTGGCACAAGTAAAAACTTGTCCGACAGTAGGAGAAGCAGTTTCTAAACTAGAGGATGTAGTTCATTCAAAGAAAAAATAAGGAATGAGTATAATTTACATAATAATGGAATTATATAATTATATATTTTATTTATTTCTGAGATTGAAGTTTTTATTACGAATTGTGTTTTGATTATTGATTGTAATAGAATTTAGAACTGTTACTCTCACCTAGCGGTGAGAGTAAGGTCAAGTGTTGATACAAGGTCAAGTGTTGATGAAAAGGATTTCTTTGTATCTCCTTTTCCAAGAATGGACATTCATATGTCCAAACTTCGCCTTTTCATCTAGATAACTCACAACTATTAAATCATCAGTATAGTTTTGCTTTATATCTACTCATGGCATAATAATTTATAAGCTAATGTAAATTTGACGAATAATCAATATTGTATATTTTTATTATAATCTAGAATTTAAGCCGTCGTATTTGTTATTATAATATAGAATTTGAGCCGTCATATTTGTTATCTAGATGAATAAAGTAATAAATCTAAATCTAAATCTAAATCTAATCTAATCTAGCGGTCAGGATTTTTCCTATGCTGGATGATGCCAGGATATTTTTATTTTTATTGTGAATACTTGTACTTGTGTATTTTCTTTGGAAAATAAATTGAATTGAAAAAAAAATTGAATATATATATTATATTAAACTATAAGCAATATCTCTTAAAAATGTAGGTGGGAGAAAGACAGTTGGAAAAGGGACTATATTACGTTTAAATCAAAATAATATTTTTGGGTCGAGATCCATGTTTATTTATATTTGCTGATCAATGAAAACAATTCTATTCTATCAATAAGGTCTATGTGAGATTACAGCTTTCCATATAATTCATCTGTACTGTATTCAAATCCAACATTTTTGTGTAAGGCTTATTTTCTGTACTGTTTAATCTGTTCTCTTCTTTCAATTTATTGTATTTTGTGAAAGAATAAAACTTTTTTCACTTCAGTACCGACATGCAGTCATGTTTTTTAATTTAAGAAACGTTTTTTTAGTGAAGTAAAAAACAATAATGTATACATCGCACGTTGAGTAGTTGTGAAGGTGATATTGTGGTAGTTATCCATAATAAATGAAAAGACAAGATGTTGTCAAACCACTGATTTATTATAAAATCGAGATACCGGTTTCGGTATTGATAATGATGTTGATAATGATTGATAATGAGATTGATAATGGTGTAACAACCGAAACCGGTATCTCGATTTTATAATAAATCAGTGGTTTGACAACATCTTGTCTTTTCATTTAGTATACATCGCAGTTCGTGATGGATCAAGAAATAATCATCAATAAAAATTGATTGAACAGACCTCGGCAAATAGCAGGCCCTGCGGCTCCAGTTGCAGCGCCATGCCGTGCCTGATGTCGTCGATGAACTCTTCCAGCCTGAGGAACTTGATGGCGCACAGCGAGCGCCAGTCGCGCCAGAACACGCCGATCTCCAGTTCGCGCGACTTCTCCAGGTCGATCGAGAAGCGCTGGTCCCACGCCTGCTGCGAGCACGGCCGCCAGCTCGTCTGCGCCACTGTCTGGTTGTCCAGCTTGATCACCGCCATTATTTCGTCTGAAACAAGCAAACTGATTAGGCGACTTGCTAGGCTGGAGGAACATTAACGCTGGACGATTCAAAGATTATTATAGAAATGAGACATAGATACTGGATCACGGAAACATACATAATACATTCATGTGATTGTTTTCAATCACAAAAAGAATTGTCTAGTTTCATTCTTCCAAGTGGATATTTATCTAGTTTTATCCTAGTTTTTTCCTATTTTATTCTATCTTCTCTTTCTCCTCCCTGTTTATCCCTATCTTCACACCCTTTTACTCCGTACCCTTTGTCCTCTACCTGCCTATTACATGGTAAACCATAGTTGGCAAGATATTTCTCCTCCTTTCTTTTTTTCAGCACACCCGCCAATTATTTTTGAAATTGTGTTTTTGTTTTCTATATTGTATTATTGTGCTGTTGTATTGTAATTTTGTTTTCAATTCTATTTTGTATGTGTTTGAATAAAATTGAATTGAATTAATGTTGGATTGCACCAGGCAAGATCTATTTTGATCCAGGATCAGTACAATGATAATCAAATGGGATAAGCTGATTGAAAATAGTTGATCCCGTTTGGTGCAACCCAACATTAGTGTTTTAAATTGTTCATTGTTAATATTCTAAAACACAAATACAATTAATATTAATGATGTTACAAATATTGAATGAATCTTGAAAAATTTACTATAGTATCTGTGGTAGTGTCCTGCTAGTCTAATCTGTAATATTCATTGTAGTTGTTTACAAGCTTATTTGAAAATTTACTGCTAGTTTCAAAACTGAGGGTCATATTTTCTTTATATGAGCTGACTTGACATTGCATAACCCACAATATTGCCATTTGCTTTTTGTATTTGTCTACTAATTGTTTTTTCAAGTATTTATTGTGTATTTTAAATAAGTTGAATTGAAATTCAGAGAATGGACACCTCACACTAGAAAAACAGATCAGCTACAGTAACTGAAAGTAATCAAGGACATTTTTGGTAGAAAAAATGGCCATGAAAAGAAAATGGACATCTCATACTGAACAAACAGATCAGCTACAGTAACTTCATTCAATATAGGTGAATATTAACAACAATGAATTGAAAATACTTACAAACATTGAATAAAAACTTGACAATGAGTTACAACAGCTGATCTGTCTGTTTAGTGTAAGATCGACATTTTCCGAATAGTCAGATTATATTACAAGAAAAATCTCAAGATAGAAAAGATCATAAATACGGCCCTCAACCACAAGTCAGCTTATATAGAAGAAATATCACTAAAGGAAAATTCATGAATTCGGCTTCGAGTTTCAGCATACCTATTACTAGTTCTAGAAGTTAACTAGTTGTCGCGCGTTATATGAATAGTTGAAAACATATTTTGTCAAAATAATCAAACGTTGATTCTAGGTCACCCATCGGCCAAAGCTCAAGCAATACATTACGGACCGTAAGTGGTAATTAGAGAATCATGTCACTATGAGTACTTACTACTGGTTTCATCCTTAACACTGTATGACTTGCTGGAGCTGCGTCCAGTGACGCCCTTTACGAAGGAGCGCAGATCGCCCGGACTGGACGAGTTCTCCTTCTCTCGGCGCGACCGGCCCGGCACCTCTTCCAACAGGTCTTGGCAACCCATCAGTCTGAAATCAGTCAGAAGTAGCAGCCGTAAATAATCGAGATTTCAAACAAGTTCCACAATAACAATGATTGAATGAATTAGAAAAATGAAAGAAAATAAGTTTGTTTCATCTCATTTGAAACAAAGTATTATTCTAGAAAAATTAGGTGCATAATAACTTTTTACTTTTTCTGAGTTTAATGTTTGAAAGTTTTATTGACTTGACATTTTTGAACCATGATTTTTCAACTTAAGATAAATGTGTGAAAAGTGGATAAATGTAATAATAATGTAAAAATGTAATAATAACTTAGATAAATGTGTGGAGATGGAACACATTGAATTGAATTTGAACACTGTATGTATATAACTATAGAAAAGCCGAAGTTGGTTAAGTTTATAGATTAAAATTCCATTGGACCATTCGCCGTGCAACTTTCTACAGTAAGCATATAAAAGTTTCACAGTTGAAGTTTGTCAGGCATCCATTTGCAACCACTAAAAAATGCGAAAAAGAGGGAGAAAAGGAAATGAGAGAGTCCACTGACTGCTTAATTTAGATAAAGAAATATAGAAGGCAAGACAAGGCAAAATATAGGCAAGGCATTTCATAACAGAAATCCTAGGTCTTACATATAGAGATTTACTTTAAATTTACTTCAAGTTACTTTAAATCTAAAGATGGAAGGTAATGAGACATTGCAACTATACAGTTGCTGTTAAATCATAATAATTACTGAATGAAATTTCACGCCATATATTTCTGAAGAGTTTGCTTGTTCGTAAATATTGACAACAGATTAACAGCTAGTAAGGAAATTCGATGAACGCTGGTCATGAATACCAGAGGTGCTGGGTTCGATTCCCGCCCGGGGATGAAGTTTTTTGTACAGTAGCGTTCATCGAATTTCCTTACTAGCTATTAATCTGTTGTCAATATTTGCAGAAGCAGAAGTCTTCAGAATATTATATGGCATTAATTAGGAATTTCGTTCAATTAATTATTATACTTTAAATCTAGTTTAGTTTGTTTAAAATATCTTAACCAAATATTTTTGATTTTGTAATTCATATATCTTGATAATCAATCAAATGTATTGCCTTATGAACAGTATCTCCTTAGAGTCAAAAAGAAAGTGAGATGGTTATTATAAAATATTGATTTTCATATTTATCTATACTCATTTATTTAATCAAAATAAAATATTAATGGAAAGGAAATACAGTCATCAGCCTAAAACTTCTAATCAAAACTTTATTCAGAGAAACGTTTAAAGTCAGATTATGTCTAAAACGTTTTTATCACTTACACAATTTACACTCTAAAAAGTTAACAAAAAAGTATCAATTTAAAACCAAAAAGATTGGAAGATACTCCAATTGAACCATTAAAAATTGAAAAATTCACAAGTATTGAATAAAACTTTGAAATTTTGATCCAAAATCATTTCCATATTGAGATATTTTGCACTACCGTAGTGAAATTAGTTAATGTGCAGATACCAGAAAATATAAATTTAGAATGATTGTTTCAGTTTATGATGTATTGTGACAATTGACGAATAAATAAATAAATAAATTGAATATTACTAACCTAACTTCCAGCTTGCCGGTGACAGCTGCACAGCGGTTGAGCTGCGAGGGAGAGCTGTGCGCCTGCTTGCTGTGATCGCGAAACGGCTGCAGGCTGGTGTAGGTGACCGGCACGGGGCTGGCCGCCTGCACACTCTGCAGCTCGCGCTTCAGCTGCGCAGCCGCCGACGAGTCGGCCGGCAGCTCTTGGCGACGCAGCTCCAGCGAGCAGCGCAGCAGGTCAAGTTTGCGACTCGACTCCGACAGGCTCGCTTGCGCCTGAAACGGAAACCGGGTTCAAATAAATTGTTCAAGTTGTCTGAGATGCAAGATGAAGAAAGCTGGAGAAAGGTTTGGAAGGTACTGAAGGCTGAAAATTACTATTAATGTTACAAGTGATACAATGTTACTATCGATACTATCAATGTTGACAATTGTATTTTTCAATCAGTTATTGAATGAAGGCGAATCTATGTGAACTATTGAATTTTCCAATCACTTCAATGAAATTCAATTTATTCCCAAATATTTACAAGTGAGGTAGATGACAAATTCATTTTAAACCGCGAAATGAAGAGGAAAGCAGAAAGAAGAGAAGAATGGCGCACTGCTGCAAACCAACCTCAGGGTTGAATACCAAAAGAGAGAGAGAGATAAGAAATTTATTGGATGGAATATGATAGAAAATGTTTTCTAAAACGTTAAAATGAAGATTAAAAATTTGATCATTTAAGTTAAATAAGCATTGAGGAAAATTAAAACGAAAGGTAGCGAAATTGGATGACACTTTTTGGTAGAATATAAAACTTTATTGTATTTCTCATGTATTCAATCACATGATAGTTTAAAATAAGTATTTTTATATATTTTTAGAAGGAATCTTAAACTAGCATGTGATTGGAACTGGTTATAATTACCTAACAATAATAGCTGATTCCATAGTCCCTGTCGTCATTAATATATTGCTGCTGATAATAATTAACATTCATTTCCAACATGACAATGTCCCGCTCTATCATCGCAGGAACGTTCAAGCAAGCCTAGGTCAAAATTTGAAATACCAGAAGCCAGTTTCATGAAATTTTAAACATCCAGTAATATAGGAAAAAGGCGAGCCCACACTTTTATGTCTTGTGAACTAAGTATTACATTTATACGTTGTCTAGTCTGTATCCGCCTTTTTCCTCATTGCTAAACTTCTAAATCTTCAAGAAACAGGCGTCAGTAGACCAGTAGATCAGTATAATACTATTATAGGAGTATTTTTTTCTTAAACAAGAAGAAAGTATGCATACGTTTTTTCAATCACTCAGTTTTTTGGACAAATATTCATCAACACTTATTATGCTTCAATGCTGAAAATTTTAACTTTATTGACGTAACAAACATTCATGAAACCTATTGAATATTCATGAAAAATAAATTGCTTTTATTGAAATCAAAATTTGCATTTCCAAAGTACTGATGAATGATGTAGCCTACTTATTTATTTAAAAAAGTCAAGACCTCTATTTTAGATGTGTTATACTGTGACTTGATATGCCTAACTTTATTGATATTTGATCATCAAGTTAGTGCTATGCCAGACAAGTATTTTCCATACAAATTACTCAATAATTCTATTCAGTATCAATTATTACATAATTTAGCTACATCCAAAACTCATGTGAAATATGATTTTCTCTCAATAACTCAGCATAGCACCAGCCTAGAAAATTAAAAATTCCATTAATTCATCCAATTCATGAATTTGTAGGTTATCAAATGTTTTATCAAATGTTTTGAAGTCAATAAGATAAAAATTTCCAGCAAAGAAGACCAAAAATAGTTGAAGAATATGCTTCAAACCATTTAGATTCGAAGGTACTAAAAAGGTTGAATTTCTTCATTCAATCGTTCATTATGTTGAGTTTATTCCAATTAAATAATAGAATGTTGATGAACAGTTGAAAAACATTATTTTAATGGGTTGAGCAAAAAATACATAATGGTTCATAAATGCAGAGGATAAGTCATTCTGGATTCCTCAATCATCAATCAGGACACCTCAATCATCACTAAATATTCCCTAAATTCCAACATCTAATCAAGTCTTCTACCTCAAGTCCATTTCAGTCCAGTTTATTTTTTTTAATTATCAATTGGAAGGATTTGTTTTGCTAAGAAACCAAGCCGAAACTTACATGAATACTATAATAGTGAACACCAATATTATTATATTTTCTGCCTTTGAAGCATATAAATAGAATAACTTCAAGGACAAACCTATACATTAATACATTCCCTAATAACAAAATATAATCGTTGCAGTGGTTAGAAGCAGTCCAAGCAAGATATTTTCAAAGATAAATGATTATTTTCTAAATTTGAAGTCTATGAAATCAACTTTCTAAATAAGTCTTTGCTGAATACATTGTTTCCAATACGCTGAGCTTGAGAAAAAATCTAATATTTCCTCTATTTGCTAGATTTAAACTGAACGAAATCAACTTCCTAGATTAATCTTTGTTGACGTCATTGTTTTCAGTATATTGAGCGACAAAGTTCCTAATATTTCGCTAAAATATTATCTATCGACGAATTACATTATAATTTTCTAAATATGAACTCTATGAATTCAACATCCTAGATAAGTCTTTGTTGTTTGACTTTCTTGTTTTCAATATTTGAGCGCTGGAGGGGTTACATTGTTCCTAATATTTCTTCTCTTCTTCTTCTTCTTCTTTTCTTTTCCCCTTCTGCCATTACAGCATAGGGGTTCCTAATATTTCACTAACATTAACTATCGACGGAAGCTCATCGTCAACAAAGTCTGCAAGGTCAACAAAGTCAACAAAGTCTTCATGAACGATTCAAGACAATGTTCATGTTTTCCTAGACACAAGAAGAATCATTCTCTTCCATTGTTTCCAGTCGTTTAGCTCGAATCTGTTGTTCTAAAACACCAGAAGAATAAATTTCATCCAATGTTTCCAGTCATTTAGCTTGAATTTGTTGTTCTAGACACAAGAAGATTCATTCTCTTCCATTGTTTCAGGCTGTTTAGCTTGTATGACGTTGTGCAGTGTCGCCTTGAGTCGATCGCGCTGATTGGACGCCTCGTGGCCAAGTGACCGCGCCCTGCCTCTATTCACCAGCCACCTATCCTTGTAGTGACGCTGGCAATTTTCACACAGACAATCCGGGTTCTTGGACGGGCCCACATGGTGACCTGGCTTGCGAAATCCGTCAACAATCGTTCCGAATTTCCTCGCTTTGGAGAGAAAGTCCGACTCGGCACCCGTGACGGCAGGTGCGAACGGAGAAACAACAACCGAGTCCAGTTTTTGCTTAGGGGGCGAGTCCGGTTTCTTCCCAAACGGACCAATCGTGTCTCTGGTTCGAGTCGACGAGCAACTCACCGCACCGGAGTCACTCAGACTCCCCGAGTCACTACGCTTCAACAATACTTTCGAGTCCACGCAACTTCTTTTCACCGTGTCTTCTCGTTTCACTGTCGGACTAATTCTTTTCGTCAGTTCATCTAATCTCCCAAAACTCCACGCCATTTCACTATAAGAACTATGATCGGATTCCTCAGACGAATCGTCTGGTTTCCATCGAGGAAAGGGCGAACCTCTACGTTGCACGTACTGCTGACACTTCTGTTGTTGCAGTAAATGTTTCCGTTCGGTTTCCGGCGACCTCCATGTTTTTCCATCATCACCGGCCGCCCACTTCTTCTCCTTCTCCCTTATCCGCAACCGATCAGCGAAATCTTCATACTCGAAACTCTCGGTTTTGGTCAGACTGATATCACTCTGCCGCAGTGACTCCATTTCAGTGGTGGTATCTTTCCAGGACGTGGCAGCCAGTGAATCGTCACTGAACAATGCACAACTGGACGTCATCGAAGTTATGCCAGAGTTTGAGTTGGTTTGAGAACTCGGACATATACTGATACTTGGTCCAACTGACACACTGGAACTCCTCACTGATGGATACAGGGAAGACATTGATGTCTCACTCAGCGTTCTCCGTTTTTGTCTAACTATGGCTTGTGGTAGTCTCTCTTTCTCTCTTTTATGAACAACTCTCATCTTATCGTTCTCGTAGACAGTTTGAGGCGACGATTCGCCTTCCCCTTCCGATGAGTCAAAGCCACTCTGTTCGGATTCTGTGCAGTAGACGTCGATGTGAACCGTCCTTGGTGGCTGAGGCTGTTGTTTCTTTTGCGATTTCCTATAACAACAACTATCTGTAGATGATTGCAGTGGTTCTGATTTTTCTTTGTTAACTAGCGGTGATTTGCCTCTTAGTCGAGCTGGAGAACGACTAAGACGTTTGGCACCCTGGAAAACAGAAAACATATTATTAATAACGAGATCTTTTTGCTAGAACACATTAGAGAGATGAATAATCTAAAGTTTCCTTTCATAAAATCATTGAAAACTGGATCCATTGAAAGTAAGGGTCATAGTGATGAATTGTAGAACACTACATATGCGTTTATAATATTATCGACTGTACAATCTAATATTAGATAGTAGTTGGATTAATATAATTTCTTTAGAAATTATAGAGGGGGGAATGTAAAAAGACTTAAGATAAACGTATAGTGGAACCATAAAACCCCTACATAGAATGATTCTTAACAAATGAGTCTTAAAATTCAAGATTATCTTCTCATGTGGAAGATTTTAAAATCAATCGATATATCGATATGGATTGTAGAATAATTATGTAGAACGGTGTTACATAGGTCCACATGAATTATTTTGTTAACGATTAAATTCAGACAAAAAAAAGTACAGTATTAAGAAGTAATGAAAATTGAAATGAAGAATACTGTGAAATGAATATTCGTGGAAAGGATAATGAGATTGAAAAATAACCAATAAAATGTGCACCGGAATCTAGTTGAAGTGTTAAATTTGTCACTGATAATTATTTTTAAATATTAGATGTCAATGACAGTTAGTTAATTTGCCCGAAATTAATATTCTTTTAGTTCTTGGCCAACAATTTTTTAAAACTAGTAGCATCAGCACTGGGCTCAACTTCCTCAAGTCTCTTTTCTTTTGTCGTTTGGCTCTCAACCAAAACAGCTTGCATTTATAATAAAACGCCACTTATAAAAGCTGGATAATTAAGTTTTATGCCTGGACCAAAATATAGTAAAAACATGAATATTTATCTCGTAAGCAAGCAAATTAAGTGACAGGTCCCGATTAGTATCACAGCCTACGCAAAATAGGATTTATTTCAACTCCACGAATACGTTTCAAAATTCAAGATTTCCCAGTTCGTAAACATATTTAAATAAAGAAATCACGATATTGGGAGGATTAGATATGAAGACTAGTTATTAATTATCAAGGCTAGTTATCAATGAACAGTTATTGATATTTTTTATCCAATTAAAGCCCAATTAAATTGGGTTACTAAAATCTTGAAAACGATCCAAGTTCAGGAACTCGGAACATTGTGTTCAACAGTATCAATTACTCCACTGTCATTAGTAATCCCACCGAGAAATTAACCCATCGTACAATGTCAGCAATGGTTTGCTAGCTTTAGAGGGTTTTCTTATAAAGCACCTTAGCAAATTACAAAGATTACCAGAGATCAAATAAAATTAATCTGTGCTTGCTGCCTAATATGCGGTAAGTCCAAAAGCCCTAAAACTCAAAATAATAATGTACATTTATTTCTTCAGGCATTAAAAATTTGAAAACAAAAGTGGCTGTACTGAGTAATGGAGAAGAATAATCAACGTTAATATTGATTTAGTTATCAAAAACAATCAATAGTTTTCTTTATATAAGATTATACAGTAACCTATTGTAACAAAAATATTACAAGTTTCATAACACATTGCAATAAATTGTGATAAAAAAAAGACTTTTCATCAATAAATCTTGATTTTTCGGTCGGGGAACGCCTGATTCGTTACTATAAACGGAGTCATAAGTTAAATTAGGGTATAATGCTATTATAAATGCATAAATTCTTATAAATAAGTCGACCAACAACTGATAAGTTGTCAATCGACTTATTTATGAGAATTTTAAAATTATTTAAATAAATAAATGACATTTATAATATCTTAATACTATGATACAACTAATAACACTGGAGAGTGAACTACTATACTGTATAACAGAGTGGTCATTGTTGTGAATTGGTATTGGAATAATTTTGATTCCCGCCACCGCCATACTTTTGCCAAATTTTTTAATTTGATATGATATTACAGGCAAATATCACTCATTTTTAAAACTTATTTCAAGAGAAACATCAAAAATAACTTTCCTAACATTAAAAATTGCTTCTTTACTCTAACTTGTTATTGCGTTAAAAGCGTCAAATGATGAAAACTAACACTGGCATAGGCAAATTGTAGGTGAGAAGTGAATTACTCAACATAACATAATTATGATTCGCAAATTCATTTCAATGCAAATCATATGGGAATTAGCAAAAGTATGGTGGATTTGACCGATCTAACCATTCGAAAGTGTGACATCAAATGACCACCCTGTTATTGTAAAGTCTCTGTAGAGTGAACAAGATGTTTCCCCACCTCAAATTCTAGATAATAAGCCCTGGCAACTTTCGAGTGGTATAGCAACGTGTAAACAAGTGCCCTACTTCTCCTCTTACTTCTTCTTCTTATTTTCCTGTTAGATTTCCATTACCAAATTCTTAACTTGTTTCAATTCAAACTGAAATTCTCTCATTTCAAGATAATGTTTTTTTTCCCTTTAAATTTTCTCGACTTTCTATCGCTTTTGGTCTTTTTTTTCCTCTTTTTTCCCATTTGTAAGACTCCCTCTAGTGGTCCGTAAGTTAATCTTACGTGCTGGATGGTATATTCTCATTCAGATTAATCTTGTTTTGTTTATTATTTTGTACAATAGTGTATGGTTTGTTTTTCTGACATGTTTGTGTATATATATTTATTTGTATTTGTATATCTGGTATTGAGAATAAAATTCAATTCAATTCAATTCAATTAAAAAAAAAAAAAAACAAGGCATTATACTGAAAACTAGTCAACTGGAAAAATGTAAACGCGTTATTAACCGACACCATGCAGGATTTTGTACCAAAGCAGGAAACTAACTTCATTTTTAATGTATGCTTTGTATATTGTGAACATTTGTATGTATTGTGAAAAAATTAATTTAATTTAATGACCATACTAACCTGAGATTTTCCGGGCACCTGCAGCAGGGCTTCCTTGGCACACAGCGACGCGCTAGACGTCTGCGAGGCGGCATCGCGGCTAACAACGGCCGCCGGCGGCGATTTGTCGGGCACGCGCGTGCAGAAGTGCGACGTGAACGTGTGTGCACGACGTGCGGACGTGGGACTCCGGCCGCCTCCGGAACAGATATCGCACGGATCGTCCATGGTAGTCATGGCGACCGTATGATGTCGACATGGCGGTGAATTACTGCGACCCAGTACTATGTTACAAGTACTCATACAACGTCGGTTGTAAGGTTGAGCGGTGCGACGGTGATTAGGCAGACTTCCATAGTTAGGGGGCGGTGGGGGGCTGGTGGTGAAACATATGTTGCCCCTTCGGAAGCCGTAGCAAGGGTGAGGCCCTGGACAAGGCACCTCCTCACCGCCAGGACTGTGTGTGAATGTCAACTGCGCATGCACCGACCATTCCTGTTCTATCAATGGGTATCTGTCGTTGTTGCTGTTGTTGTTCATGGCATCGTTTTTAACTGTCAACTGGAGATAATCGGCCGTGACGGTCAGCTACGTCCATTGATAATTGGTCTTCATATTGATGATAAAGTCACTACATTTTGTGAATGAATCGTTTTTGGATGAACAAGAACTTCATTAATATCGTTTAAACAGGTTACTGTTTTTGAATGAACAAGAACTTCACTTCATATATTTGTCTATCAGGTTACTTCACTTCATGTACTGTATTGTAAACAAACTGGAAACTCAAGACTCAGAATACAGTTCAAAGAAGCGTCACTATCAAGAACTTCATTAATATCGTTCAAACAGGTTACTGTTTTTGAATGAACAAGAACTTCACTTCATATATTTGTCTATCAGGTTACTTCACTTCATGTACTGTATTTGTAAACAAACTGGAAACTCAAGACTCAGTATACAGTTCAAAGAAGCGTCACTATCAATAAATATCTTAATTTTTATATCAATAAATAGTTTTTAAAAGAACAAGAACTTTACTCCATATACTTGTCGAGTTGGATACTAATCAAAACTCTGTATACAATTCAATAAGCATTTTGCGTTCAAGTATTTGGAGAAACATCCAGGGAAAAGTGGTTCTTTGGGACCATGAAGTGAATCTATAATTAAAATTGTTTCTATGTATTGATCTATTATTTAAAATTAAATTAATCAATATCAATAATTCATCTTGTTGACGAGTTAATGTTAGGAAAAATATTGTATTTGAACAAACATATTTGATGAATTAAGATCTAACCTTCTTAATGATCTCTTGTGCTGTTACTTCAGTTATATAGGTATAGTAGCCCATGAAACTGGTTAGCAATCAAATCCCTCATATGATGACTTTTAGTTCTGAACATTTTGTAGAATTTTAATCCTTATTTTGACTGATTAATTGAAAAAATACGGGAAATAAATACTACAGAACATCAGAGGATTATCCAAATAGTATAACTAACAAAGAAGAATTTAATGTTAGAATGATTCGAGGGTAGACTAGATAAAAGTAAGAATGTTTACATTCAATATTAATGGCAGACTCAAATCTATCAATTTCAAAGGACATTGAAACATTTATTAAAATTAGAACACCAGGTTTATCTCACAAAAATTCAAATTTTTACCAAGAAAACTCTCCTAGTCTTAAAAATTTGTGATAAACAAATTAAACTACTTAATGGGGTACGTAACTGTACAATAACAAATGAAAGAGAAGGGATTTGGGTTTGAGATTAATATCAAGATATGATAAGACAAAATATCTATATAATTTAGGAAAAGCTATAAATACACCGAGGAATGGCCTGGTAATTATTATCTAGATATCGAGTACCGGTACCATAAGTTCTAATAATATGAATAAATTCCTTTTGGAATGTTACAGCTCAAGATCAAAAATCTATAACATTATCCACATTCTGCCTAAAATGTAGAACATTCTATGAGACCATCACACCATGTATGAGATACACTAAGTTCAATATTCTTTTTCGGAATTGCAGTCATTAAAAAAAGGTCACTAGGTTCACAGATTCAATCTTGAATTTAGTTTAAGAATCTCCAAAATCATCATAAAATTGTCATCCACGACCTGATCTTCTATTATGATGGATATTCTACAAATAAGATACACACACGACAGCAAAACTCATTCTTTTTCAAAATCGCACAGTCATTACATAACAGTCACTGGGTTCACAGGCTTTAGTATAAATGTTCAATCTCCTAAGACAGTTGAAATTGAATTTCAAAAGTTACTGTTGACAGCGGCGGGTTTCACACAAAACCACCCAATATCTGTCTAGCGAAATGTCCGTTGCACAGTCCACATTTTATTAGCGAACCGGATCAACACTGTGCGAAACACGAGACGAAAATCATGATGGCAAAGTTCAACGCTCGCGTTTGAAATGTCAATAGCTAGCCAATAATAACAACGATTGGATTAGAGATGTCGGGGAGGTGGGAGGGGGGGAGGAGGCACGGGCTGATAATAACTAGATAATTATCTCGGTTGATAGTAATAATAAGATGAGGACATGCGAACAGTGCGACGGGTTTGCAACAGACTAGCGGTTAGGTTCGGATTCCTTCCAATGGCTGGCAGCGAGCCATGCTTATATTTGACCAGGAGATGGACTGACCGGATCAGATTTTGGATGTTGGCAAACTATTTAAAGACGCTCACTAGCACACCGAGCAGCTGGTGCATGCGCACGCACGCACACCAGCGTACATTATGCTGAGCCAGGAGACATAAAGAGGGGATGCAATTGCAAATGAAAATATCTGGAACGAGAAATGGGGGAAATGACATTTTTAGAGTAGTAATTAAGTAGTCAAAACATAAGTAAAATGCAAAAAAAAAAATAGTACAGTAAACTCCCGGTTATCCAAGTCCCGGTTAACCGAGCATATTTTTCAAAAACAACCAACATGAATAAAATAGTGAGGGAATATACGATGATACCAATATACGATATACAATAAAATATACCAGCCCCGGTTAACCGAGGCTGCCATTCAAAAATAACCAACATGAATAAAGGTCTTAATAGCGAGGGAACAGGTTATCTCAGAAGACAATCAAATAATTTTTCAAATAAGTAATCTATGTTTGTACTTGCTTACAGGTCTGAAATTGTGATTATTACATGTTTTTGCTTCCAATAAACCAGTTTTGTAACCTTTCATAGGCTTTTACGTCTTTTTTACCATAACTGAACTTATATGAACTAATGATGATGATGATGATGACTGCAAGTCTGATTTATAAATCGAAATACAGTAACTTACTGGTACTGTTAATATGTCTTTTACTGTCGTTTATGAATTGCAATACAGTAAATTACTGGTACTGTTAATCTTGTAGTGTAATAGTGTACTTCTTAATTTGGTCATCTCATGCCCGGTTTTTCAGTCGTTCAATAAATTTATTGAATCAATAACTTTTTTTGCATTTGAAAACACATGGTTATCGATTCAATAGTGCTATTGGATCCATAAACTGTCTATTGAGCGACTAAAAAACCGGGCATCAATGTATCATCGAAGTAGTGACTACTCCAATAAATGATAAGTCGTCTAATTGAACATTCATCATATTTCACAAGCTAATAAGGCCTGAATAGAAAAATAACATTACAAGCTGGATCCACCTGATAATCGTGTTTCGCGAGTACATATCTATGTAATAACACCACGTGGAAAGGCAAGTTGACTGTTGAATTGTACAAATGGACTCGCTTCAGCTACTAGAAATATGTAAACTTTACAGACATGCACTCGACTTAAACGTTAAAAAGATAGTTCAGTTTAGATGTTGCAAGTATTTGGACAAGAGTCCACTGTCCATTTGTGAACGCCAAATTGCCAGTCCACTGTTGCTTCAGTGTTTAAAGGCGACATTTCGACTCCAGATAATATAGAATCATAGAAAATAAGAAGTACATCACTCAAATTGGATTGAAATAATAAAAAGGGGCTCACTTCTTGCAACGCTTTCTTGTCAGCAACCTTGGAGCTCTGTAGCAGCCTGATAACATTTTTGGCTCCTTCAACAACAGCTGCCTCTATCCTCAGTCTGTGCCTCAGTTCTTCCACACGATCCTCCAGTGGTGGCTCTAGGTTACGTTCAAATTTATCTGTAACAAATTTCAATTAATTTATTGCCAAATATCTAGAATAATTGGTGATTTAGCGGAATGTTATACATAACCTAGATTTCTCTTATACATAGCCTAGAAGGCTATGGAGTATTTTGTGAGCTTTTGTCTGTCAATAAATCTATATTAATAAAAGAGAGTTGGTGTCTGTACGCTCGCTTATAACTGGAGAACGGCTGAACCGATTTAGATGATTTTGGATTCGTTTGAATTGTTAAAGCACTGGTTAACATAATATGTATTAAAATATAAGAAAATCCCTTTATAATTATTAAATAATTATTACATTAATGACCTAACCTATCAAACATTTACAGACCAAGTTTTGAATTTGCCGGCTACCGAAGAACGGGAAGATAGTCGTGATTCAAGATCAGAAAATGAGCACTGTCATCTCAAGTCCCAATAGCCCAGTGGATAGCGATTCGGCCTATCCACGAATTGGATATTCAACGACCAAGAGGTTGGGTGTTCAATTCCGCCCGAACCATTTCTTTTGTACTAGGTTTTCTGCTCTTATTTTTACGCTAGAGTCATCAATATTAAGAATGAGTTATCGTTCGTATAATACAGTCATGTTCTATCATTCCAAATATTAAAATTGAAGAACGGAAATAAAATAAAATAAAATAAAAATAAAAATAAAATAAAAAATAAAATAAAAATAAAATAAAAATAAAATAAAAATAAAATAAAATAAAATAAAATAAAATAAAAATAAAATAAAATAAAATAAAAAATAAAAATAAAAATAAAATAAAAATAAAATAAAATAAAATAAAAATAAAATAAAATAAAATAAAATAAAATAAAATAGAATAAAAATAGAATAAAATAAAATAAAAATAAAATAAAAATAAAATAAAAATAAAATAAAAATAAAATAAAAATAAAATAAAATAAAATAATAAAATAAAATAAAATAAAATAAAAATAAAATAAAAATAAAATAAAAATAAAATAAAATAAAATAAAATAAAATAAAAATAAAATAAAATAAAATAAAATAAAATAAAAATAAAATAAAATAAAATAAAAATAAAATAAAATAAAAATAAAAATAAAATAAAATAAAATAAAATATAAATAAAATAAAAATATAAATAAAATATAAATAAAATATAAATAAAATATAAATAAAATAAAATAAAATAAAAATAAAAATAAAAATAAAATAAAAATAAAATGAAAATAAAATAAAATTATTTTTTAAGAATAAAGAATAAAGACATTTTTTAAGGGGTGGCATGAAGGGGGGACATTTGGGGGGGGGGGAAGAGTGCGATACGAAGTTCGCCGGGACAGCTTGTGAATAAATAAATTTGGTCTATATTCATAAATTGAAAGAGGAACGGATTTTGGCGAAAACCTGTTTTAACTTCTCCCAAGTTTCGATTGTGCATTGTCGCATAAATAGCGTAATAAGTGAAATGAAATAAAATATAAATTAATAATAATATACATCGAAAATTAAAGTGCAAGTCAAATATACAAGTGACTCAACATTAATAATAATAATAAAACGAATTGTTAGCACTGCCAATAAGATACCTTATGTGCTGGCAATGAGTTTGAATTGATCATAGCTAAAACATGACTATTAAAAAATTTTCTATACATTATCATGATATGTCTACACACCACCACAAACACTCTTTAACAAAATTGTGACAAGTATACAAAGGTTTAGTGTGTTTGAGATTGAGAATATAGTGTGAATGTCAAATTATTGTCATAATTCGGATAATGATAATCTTTAATGAAAATATATCTAGTGAAGAAGAAAAATTGTAACACCAGGAAAATGCTCAAAAGTCTCAATTTCAAACAGGAAACAGTCTCAATTTCTCAGTAATAGCATTTTCTCGCTGAATGAATAAACTCTAAATGAAATGAATAACCTCTTTCAAATCTAGAAGAGAATGAGCAACAACTATCTGGATTTACGCATGAGAGACGTTTGTGAGAGTTGAGAATGGAATAATTGTTTGAAGAATCCCAGTTCAATAGAATAAGCATTGAAGTCGTGAAACAAAGCGCGCGCTCTCATGCATTTCTATCAGCATGCGCTCACTCATCTCACATTTACATTCATACTTCCATATATCGGAGGGAAATTCCAATTCAAAGAGAATAATTTATTGAAGGAATGCCTTTCAAGGCCTTGAAATTAATTTCTCTAATAACAATTTCATAAGTCAAGGAAAATAACCTAACTAAATCTCCCAAAGAACGAAGCCACCATGATTAATTGATTATACAGTATAATGATTAAATCAGTTGAAAAGTATATTGATATGGATTCTATTCCGGTGGATGAGGGATGGTGGACTCGGCTAGAGGGTTAGGGATGGAATTGTCTACTCACTTGTAGTATGCACCTAGACTTGCGTGCGTGTGTGTGTGTATATGTGCGTGTGCATGTGTGTGTGTGTGTGTGTGTGTGTGAGGTTGTTTTTTTTAACGTTTTCAAACACTATAAGTTCAAACTTCAGTTTAATGATTTTTAATACATCTGTTCCATTTTTATTTTACTTTTCATTGATAGACTGTTTTAATTATGATCAGCCTTTACATTTTGTACTCTTTTTATTTTTATTTTTCTATATTTTTTTGTATATATTTATTTTCCCTTTTATTTTTTATACATTGTCTCTTTTACTTTAGAAATGTAGCAGAGGGTTAAGTGTAAGAGGGCCGGCTGCGCCCTAACTTCGCCCTCCCAGGTAACAAATAAAGGCAGCTATTCTATTCTATTCTGTGAGCTTTTCTATGCATGAAATGAATAAATAAAAGTGTGATATTCTAAGACCAGACTGCGATTAAAAAATCTTTGTATCACCACATACTATTGAAAGACATAGTATACAAAGAAGATTGGAATAGTTCGAGTTTTGATGAAATAATTGTATTAATATAATTACTAAATACAGAAAAATGATTTGATGAAATAAAGATATGATAAACAGTCAACTATGTCAATTATTCTATGCTTACTGCACTGGGAATACTGCTGATGTTGTTGCAGTGATAGAGATGGAATGGGCCCCGTCTGCAATCTAAATCTATGATGGGTGACTATGTTTACATTCCGATTTATGTGTGAGATACATGGGTCAGGTACATGTTTTACAAATAAAGCTAGAAACATTTTCTCACACAATCTGTGCGAGCTTCAAAAATTCCTCATAAATTACACTTTTAATGAACAAAATTAAGTTTAAACATTTGATCAGGATGACTGTTTCTCAAAATAGCGTCTTAGAAGAGTAACTAAAACATCATCTATTCGAAAGTAAATGAACCTTAAAGGTGCGAATAGCACATAGAAGGTGCACGTAGCCAGTCGACTAGTTTTCAGGGTTATTTCTGAAATTTCAGGTAACAAAACGCTTATTTTTTCTAGAAAATGGTATCATAAGTGATAGAGTATTATTTATTCATTTAGCGTATGGCTTTTAATAGTGGGGAGACCCGATAAGTGTTCTTCCACTTCACCAACATAACCAATTATCCCTCGATAGGGAAAATAGTGTAAGTTTGTTTTCACTTAGAAAACAGACACTAGAATAATTTTAAGAAAAGTCATTTATTTAAAAATTTATTTCATATAATAATTATTATATGAATAAGCAACCAAAAAGTCACCAGTCAACCGACAAGCAACTAGTAGGTTCATTTAAAAGAATTATATGAATAATTTATAAGAATGAATGCCATTTTTTTTATCCTACCCGTCTCCCCACCAATAAAAGCCATACGATAAAAAAATGCCATTTATGATACCATAATACTCTTATATCACTTATAAGACCACTTTTAAGAAAAATAAGCGAAAAAGTAAAAAATATCCTTACCTGAAATTTCAGAAATAAATCTGAAATCTAGTCGACTGGTGCCGGTTGAGAGGCAACGTGTATTCGCACCTTTAAGGTTCGTTTACATTAGAATAGATAATGTGTAGTAAGTAAGCTACTTTTTTAACAATCTAGTTTGAGATAGTCACCTTGAATCAAATGTTGAGGAGATTCAATTCAAAATGTTGACGAATAGAAGCTCGCACAGACACAATCTATGTTTGCAAAAGTTTATAGATTTATTGATAAAAAATGCATCTCACACTAGTATCATACATGTATACCATATTTATTACAGTAGTTAGGTCTGAGGTATGTGCAAACATTAGATTACAGTGTTGCCGTTGCAGTAAGTATTGAGTAATAGTCTTAGTTGACTGATGATTTTATTTTATTTTCACAGAATCAAATTTTCCGTAAAAACAGTGGAAACTAGTTGACTAGCAACGTCCATTCGTGCCTTAAGATATTATGGTCAGTTACAAAAATCTTTACCGTCAATTTTACAACTAGTTCACCTTTGTTATTGGCAGCATCGCCATTCGCAGACGCTGGATCCTGGGCCTTCTGCTGACGGTTCTGCTTAGCCTTCATTATCCTCATCCTGATGAATTCGATCTTTGCTTTGGAATCGGCCAGCATCTGTTGAGCTTCCGCCAGCAGCTTCTTGTCCCGGTTGTGACCGCTCAGGCTCTGAATCATGTTCTCTGCACCTTGTTTCACCTGCACAAAACAATAGGTGATCAGTGAATAGCTTCATTTTAAATGTATATTCTGTTGTTTTAAAATATATATTTTTGTGATCAACTGAAGTGGAAACTTAACCTTATTTTAGAATAAATTAATTATCAAAATTCGGGAGAATACAGATACAGTTTTGAGCTAAGCATGTTGTTTCTCTCCCAATCATATTTTAATGATATGTACTTCAATCAAATCAATGAATGAATTGAATTGCTATATCGTTGAATCAATATCATACGGTTGAGTGTTGACAGGAATATTCTATTCCAAGAATTTTTTTAATTTCGAATAAAATTCATTCACTATTATGCACAATACTTCACAAGAAAAACAAAATAAACAACAGTTGTGAATTTTCCACAAATAGACGAATCTGTATGAATATTTATGTGTTCAAACTAAGCTTTTCCATACAGATACAAGACATATTACTATCGATAATAAATTGAATCTCAAGTTTGTATTGAAGAAAAATTTCTTATACTTTGTGTAGTTCGAGCTATTATTGTAATATTCTATGACTATTTGTTGAAAGGAATGATAATTTGATCAGCTAATTAAAAAAAGATTCATAAGTGAATGATCATTTTAATTCACTTATGATACCTTCAATCGGGCTTATTTCATTGAAAACATGATAATTTGATTATAATCGAATAAAGTTAATAGATAGCAATGAGATTCTGTAGTATTTAGAAGATAATTCTTTATAATAAGAGACTAATTAAATAGCACTAGTCTTTCAATACATTTTGGCTTTTAATGGCCCTTCAAAAAGATGAACTACTTTAATTTTATCCAATTGAACAGTATGTGATTTGGATTCTGTTGAAAATTATATGGTTGAAATACTACATCATTAATAAAAATGGCTCGCTTAAGAACAATGCTGTGAAAAAGCCACTAAAAAAGAGCCAATAAACAGCTGGTAAACTGAGAACAATAGCTGGGAAATTTCACCTATTGTTTGCTAAGCCTTGCCAAAACGGCGGATTTAGAAAACGTTAGGATCTTATGGAAATGAAAACTGGAATATTCAGATAATGACCGACAAATTATGGAAATCGTATGAATATTTTCACTGACGTGAATCCTGTGCTTCAAAATCCAATTCCTACAATTATTATAATCAGCAGAGCACAGAGGATAGGAATTTGTTACAATTTCTGAAGATTGTATGTTACTTTCCAAGAAACAGATAATATTTTGATCAACACCTTCCACTCAGTTTATATTCAAGTTGGATACTGGGACCATTTCAATAATATTTTTATTATTATTTTGTCAATTACACCCAGAGAAGAATATTTAAATAACCATACTTGGAAGCATAGATAAAATATTTTTATAATATCAATCGTAAGTAAATTACAGAAGAATAGCTTCATAAGAATTAAAATATCCAAACTTAGAAGCAATAATGAAAACGTGATCACCACCCAAAATGAGTTCTCTATTTTGGAATGCTATAAATAGCTTTTATGAAAAGATTTCAATAAGAAACCATTTCCTTACTAGCTATTATTCTGTTGTCAATACTCGCAGTAGCGGAAGTCTTCAAAGTATTATATGGCATTATTAATTAGAAATTTCGTTCAATTAATTATTAAGAAACCATTACAAAATCGTTTCATTTTACAACATCTAAGTCTAGATTTTAATTTTCAACACTGCTAATCAATCTTAATTTCTGAAAATAAATACTGCTCAAAACTATTTCACTACCTACTCATTGTTAATGCTATGTACTCCAAATTGGACTTTTTTCGTTGATAAGAAATAATCTACATTAATTTCCAACTATTTACAATAAGTGCTTGACAAATTTGAAATTGAAAGTTTTTAATTTCAATGAGCATAAGGTAGTAATGAACACCACCAATTATTGCAATACATGATACTCTTTAGGAATTAGAATGGAAATGGATAATTCACCTTCAATTCAATGTTGAGCTGTTTTTCCAAGGATACCAGCCTTGGGTCGTTTGCAGCTCCAGAGCTGTCCTGCGTTTGACTGCATGCAGCCACTGGTGACATGACTGTTTCTGTGAACAAAAATAATCCATTATAAGACATCATTCCTAAAATATCATTCATATTCAAATTTAGTGTAAAAGCTTAATTAATTAGAACAAGACATTATTTAAAAATATTATTCATATTAATACACTATAAAAGCTAGGAATGAATGGAATTGGTTGATTTGAGCAAGACATCGTTTCAAAAATAGCATTCATATTAGTATAGAAGCTATGATTAAATTGAATTGGTTGATTAAAGCAAGACATCATTTCAAGTCAAGAACTCATAAGGGCATCACCCTCATAGAAAAATTGCTCAAAATGTATTTCAAACAATTGAAAAAATTCATGACCATAATCTTCAGATTCAAATCAAAGACCCTACATGCATGTAAATTTGAATGTAAAAGTTATCTTACGCTATTCATATTTACTATCATTCAAGATTAATCAATGACCTTGCTAATGCTGTTTAAGATAATCAGAGCAAATACAACGATGAGAACAGGTGTTGAAAAACCAATCCATTGTTTGCATTATTTATTGAGAAAGATTAATGCTGATGCTACTCTACAACTTTTGAGTTTAGTTCAGTTGGAAGTTTCCATCAATTTTTAACAATTATCCATCATTATTTTACTTGGCTGTGTTAAATATGCATAGGGATTATATACTATAATGATCTGTTGATTTTCTGACATCAACTAGTCAAGTTAGAATAAAATTGTTCCAGGGAAGATTGAATTACTACACTGCGACGTAGATTTCTAGCGTTCCGAAATAAATACTATTTCTTACAACTGCTTACTTTTGAATTCTGCTTACAACTTTTGAACAAGTAAAGATGTCACATATCCAAAGAAAACATTCAGTTATTCTGTGAGAGCAATTTTTCATTTGTAGCAGAAAACAACGAAGCTCAATGAATTAAAAAAGATTAATTTTAGCGAACAGGTGCTATTTTGGGCTAGGATAACATCTTAAATCAAGGTTTATAACATGGGAGACAAAAATCGTACTTCGTTTTCACTTTAAAATAGATTCTTCTATTCTGAAGAGGAATTGCTACTGTCAAACCGATGAAGAAACACAATCTAAAACATGGACTTTTTCCCATACTATCTACTGTTATACTGTGTTTACTATTAGCTAATTACTGTTACTATAACTGTTAGTTATTGGCATATGCCAGTCCCCAGTCGACAGATTTTTTGGGCTCAATTCCGAAAACTTAAGACACATAAATTCTTATAAATTTGTACAAAGACATTGTAGAAGGTCTATTATAAATTATACATTCTGCTAGTTTCGCCAATCTTCGTCAAATAAAATCTGACTATCTTAAAAAAAAAAGATCCATACACAAAGATCTTAAAAAAAAAGATCTTACACAAAGCGAAGCGACGAAAACTGCAGCAGATTTTTTTAAATATCTCAAGTGATTGACATTTTCATACATGAACCGCTGAATAAGATGTTAAAATTACAATAAACCAATGCACACCAAACGATTTCCTGTGGCAACAGACAAATAGACGGTCAGAATTTCGCATTGTCAATTCGATCTCAAAAATCGTATGATATGAAATTTGATGCGACAACATACAGTTGCCGAAATAATATTAAGATGTACCTTCTACCTTCAATCTTTTGATGGCAACTCCCACATAGGCTTTCTCGAGTGTCTCCTTTCTCAATAAATATCACGATATTATATTACCGGTACTACATATTGTGAATGATTTGTTATTGTTTATTGATAAGTAAAATAATCTATTTATAATGCACATTTGACCTTGTGTCAATGTCATTTTCGAACCATCAGGAAACAACAAAGAAGGAGCCAGTAACTATATTTTGAAGAGAACATTGTTTTGTTTCTATTCTCGCACGACTGATCAGAAAGACAAGATATAGATCAACAATAATAAGTGAGAAGCCATTTTACGTCTAAACTGATAGAATCATCGGCAAATGGTTCAGTTCTATCTAAAGTACTATAGATAAATCAGTGAATGGTGGGAAAAATAAGAAGTTTTGGACATTCGGAGGAGAGAGTCGAAGATGATCAGAATTATCTACTGCATCAGCACAGTTCAATATACCTGCAAGTAATTAAATATATTCTGCAAGAAGTTGAATATATTAGGAAGTTAGATATATTAGCAAGTATACATCTGCATTCTTAGTTCAAAGTTCAAGAAATGAGTTCAATGATTGGATTCATCCAATTGTTCATACATGGTATATCACCATAATCATGATGTTTGTGTCTAAACCAATAAATGAATGAATAAATAAATAAATAAGTTCTAGTTTGAGTTTGGTAAGTTGTGGATTCGTTCAGTGATTGATCTATCTATCAGCACCGTTGAACTATACTTCAGAAACTTCAACTATGAAAATTCCTTCAACACAACCAGGCACACAGCATAGCCTCAAACACAGAGCACTCAATTATACGAAATTTTTGTTTACTCAAAAGATGTTCTCAGTTCTACAAATTACGGCACGAGTCAATGGACCAATTAGAGGGTAACATTGGTCATACGCAGATTGAGTATCTTGCAACATGTGACAAAAAAGGAAGTAAGAGTACATAGAAGCCATCAAGCCACCAGATACGTCTGGAAATGGAAACGTCCAAGAGCAGACAGACACATAAGAGCAATAACACTTGAGGCCCACGCAAAACAGTAAACAAGCCGGGTACAGTACGAGTACCAACGACCAGTCTGCAAGAATAAGGCGAAGAAGAAGACGAAGAAGAAGAAGAAGAAGAAGAAGAAGAAGAAGAGAAAAGTGAAACCACTTTCACCTCAAACTAGTTGTGCAGCTCGGCAGTCAT
Source organism: Laodelphax striatellus (assembly GCA_017141395.1). Taxonomy (NCBI): domain Eukaryota; kingdom Metazoa; phylum Arthropoda; class Insecta; order Hemiptera; family Delphacidae; genus Laodelphax; species Laodelphax striatellus. The sequence continues at coordinate 21,773,212 of CM029535.1, forward strand.
CTCATCAATGGGCGAGGGGAGAGGGGGTTCTGAGGGCGTTCGGCTAGAATAATACTACTGAGTGACAAGATTTATTTATCAGAAAGACTCGACGAATGTCACGGTCAAAGTTAAGCCGCCGCCGGTAAACGCACGAGACATCGAGTAGCCGCCGAAACGGTTCTTGAAGACTACTTCTGTTCGAAAATCAACAGCCGCCCGCCCAATCTTCTGTTTGGAAAACACTGACATTATCGAAGAATGGTTGCATGCAAGACTTCTGGTGTGATTCTTACCGGAGGACTTGAAGCCTAACATTGTTGCAGGCAAACATGAAATAACATTAAATGAAAATATTCTCAATTTAGGCGAGTTGAGACGTATTTTTCAAAGGAACCTTTGAATTATCTTTGGAGAAGACAGATCGTTGACCACATGTCCTTGCTTCTGCCTATTGTCAAGTCCTTCCCATACGTTAATATTCGCAACAATTACTAATAATTTCATATTTTACTACATCATTTTGATTCAAGGTTGAGTGAAACAGGACTTTCTATCACGATTCATTTTTCCATCAAATTTAGAAAAAACTGACTTGAAAGGAACTACAAGATAAACTAGACATGGACTGTTATAAAGCGGCAAACCATGATATGAATTAGTGTGGGCATCTAACCTAATCAGCTGTTCAAGGTTATTCATTGAATTGAATTTGATGATGTACATACAGTTCAAGGACAAGCGAGTCCACTCTACCACTCAACCTTAAATCTAAATAATGTAATAAAATATGAGATTGAAAAACATAGTATCGAATATGAACGTTATACCATGAGAATTACTGGACAATGGACTGAAGCAAAGACATGTGGTCAATGATCTGTCTTTTCCAAAGTTTCAAAATATGCTTTTTATAAAGGTCAATAGGATTCTCAAGCCCCCTCCTTATTCAAACTAAGTTACCTAGAACAACATAAAACTTGAAATAAGACGAACATTTAAAACCAAGAAAATAAGATGACATAAAAATCAAAATAGGCTACTGTTCATGATTTACAGATACATAATCCAGAAGAGTTTGTTCGTGATTGAGATTTTCAATAAGTTTCCGTCCCGTCCCAACGGATCGAGGTAGTTCGACTCTGTAAATTAGATCTATCACAACTAAATTGGCTACTTCTTGTATCTAACGTCTTGCTCCTAATTGGAATGCAGCAGTTTTCAATATCAAAACAAGTCCAAGCATAGGAAGGGTGGAAAGAGAAGTAGTAGTAGTAGCAGGAGGAGGAGGAGGAGGAGCAGCAGGAGGAAGAGGAGGGTAGTGATCATGAAATCACTTTCACTAACGAGCGTCACTCAAACAGATTTATGATAACCGGTCTAGATAATGGCAAGTGACTATTTTGGCGATCAAAAGTCAAGACCAAATTCAGCAACAGATTGTTCCATAGAAGAAAAGAGCAAGAAGTCTTCGTCACTAAATTGGTGTCATCAGTCTCAAGAAACTTTCTGTCAATCAACGGTCAAATTACCATAAATTAAGGGAAATTTTCAATTGCTGGACAATTTATCTCTCCATTATTCCTTATCTGGCTGCATTCTATCTGAAAAAACTCTTTCTACTTTCTTTGCACTTGACTACTTCAGAAAGTCATAATTAGGGAGCTAACACTCTAGTTGAGTGTTTTTTAACGCATTGCTCAAAATGGTGCATCCTAAGAGGAAACATCTAGGACAATAGAACTTCAAAACATAAATTCTACTACATTGATCCTGAAGATTTCATTGTAGAATGCAATAAATGATGGAAATCGGAGAGGATTCCAACTATTTAACAGACGATGTGTCAAAGAGAACCAAGAACTTCTTACAATAACAATAATTCCTTGTACAATATTATAAATTGGAAATCCTTTACAAGAATAGTAAAGTTGTTGGAGTTTCTTGTATAATACTGTATCATAAATTGGAGATCCTTTACGAGAATAATTGTTGGAGTTGTTGCCATGAAAATGAAACGATACTGTATTTTCGAATGTGATTTGAGTGATTTCAAGAACAAAGTTATTCAAACTAATTTTCATCTTCGACAACAGGAAAGTAGTGCTTTGCGTATCTAATTTATTAGACAGAGAGACTAAGAAACAGAGATAGACATAAAGAGAGAGGACATTGACTCTAGTCAAATAATATGATAGAGCATAGAATTATCTAGTTCTTTAAATTATCTAGTTATCTAGTATCTTTTCAGAAAGCAAGGTCACGTCTTCCAAGAGAAAAACTTATCTTCACCTATTAAGATAATCAGTTAGCTTATAATGGATAAATAATAATATATCGATTGATTCATTCGTTAAAACAACTCATTTAAAACTATTGAAGTTACGAGAATGCAGGAACTATTGAATGAAATAAGACGTTCTCTTTTTTAGTATAGATTCTGAAAGGATTTTAATGTAAGTAGCCTACAATAAAAAAAGAATGCACATAGACATAATGAAATAATAGTTCATGAGTTAATTTTTGAATGCTGGGGCCTGTTTCATGAAAATTTATGATTCCTGTCAGAAAATCAGTTAATTATTGTATAGAACATCATGATATTCATAGCTATTGTGTGTGCCCGTCTTGTTACCTCTTTACAAAACATCGATGTTTTAATAAGAAAATCCCCAGTTTTGTATTACTATTACATTGAAAAAACAACTTGAAAATGTAGAGGAATCTCCAGTCTCACATGAATGCTTTCGGAAAGCACCAGTCAACTCAACGACACATTGTTGTAAACTGTAGCCAAACAGAACTCACCAAGATGAAAAACCTTACATCAAAATTTTCAAACAAATTTCTGTGCAGCTGAAAATATTGCAAAGCGTGGCTGGCAATGTTTATTTTCGAAACAGACCTTGAAGCTGCTCCATTGCTAGATCGGCTTCTTAGTGTGTTTTTACCCACCCCCTTCTCGCCCATCATCAGCCATAAATATGACAAATTATGAGTGATGCTTCACCAACAGTCTCACGATGGCACGATGCCAACATAATATTTGATGCAACAAAATCGATTTGGAAGCTCGTACTTTATACGCCAACTCAATTGATATATGCATGTGGAGGAGGCTATGCACTTGAGATTGCACATTCCTTTTGATCCGCTAAAAATAGCTACAACTATCAATCATCAAGATTTTTCCAAAATATATATCCTCTAAAACTCTATATATCCTCCAAAATATACCTCACGTACCGAAATACAATAGAAGTGTGACTGGAACAATCATTTTGATAAAAAAAATAATAAGGGAAAATTGGTAATATCAAAAACGTTTACTATTCAATACAGAGGCGTTTCGCCAAATTTAAAAGACCTTTAAAATGAATAGGAAGGCGATCAGACACCAGACTCATATGTTTATCGCCTTTTACACCGTTCTATTGATGTACACTGAGTCCGTCTATTTTCCTGGTTTACAGGACCTTTAGAACATTTTTGAAGCAGACTCGCTGGGTATCTGCTATCGATCCTTTTAAGTTAAAATAATATAATTAAAAAATGTTCTACGCCTACGTGATGTTAGCTCTTTCAAGTATCTCTTAATCGAAAAGCAACCCTCTAGTTTTGTTGTCGATTTTTCGTTGCATACCAAGCAGGCTAGAAAGTTGAAGAATCAAGAAAAGAACTCAGAATAAGAAAATTACTCTCAGCGAATTAAAAATAGACACATTTTAAATCCTATTTCGTTCAATTTCAATCAGATATATTTCTCACTTTAAGTCATGTTTTGCTTTCATTTTTTCAACTCGAGCAGCCACCTACAAAACTTACGCACGGCTGCAGCTCTGTGGGTTCGATCCCAGTTAATTTTCAATCAGATGACCACCTCATTACCACCTAATAATACCTGCAAGTACCCTTCAAGTGAAAAGCCAAATAAGGCTTAAAGTCGAGAGTGAAACTCAAAAGCGAACTCCATTTTTAATGAATGATAACCACTAAACTGCACATAGTTGCAATCGACTGCACTTTAACGTGCACTTTGAACGTGCTTTTTTTGTGATCGTTATGGCAACAAACCATTAGCAGATGACTAGAGAAATAATAACAGCTCCACTTAGTAACAATCTCAGGGAAGCTGAGAATCTACACAGCCTTGATACCTCCAATCATCCATCACAAACTTTCTTCCTGCTTGGGAGCTTCTCTCCTTCCTCTCTCACTCACTCTCTCTCTCTCGCCAGAGTTCATTACACAAACAATTGTCCCGAAAGGAAAATTGCAACCGCAGACGAGTAGTTCTTAGCTTTCCACGCGTTATTTAAAGCAGCAGCATCTTTTTTCAGGCCATCCATCTGAGGAAGTGGTGCGGTGGCGGCTTCGGCTTTCACTTTCTGCCTCATCTGAGACACTCAACGTGAGAACAGAACAACAGCTAATTAACAGTCAGGAACTGTGGTAAATTATTCTTCTTTTATTCCCCAACCCCTCCTCGAATCTTCACCATCCATCAAAAGAATACTGGCAGTAGTGACATCAGATTTCGTCTACATTTTATAACAATCTGATTCAATCGAAACAAAGTACTGTAGATTGAAATCGTCAATTATTTTCAAATAATGTTTTTCCGCAGTTTTTTACGAGAGTAATTAAGAATTGTGTCGAATAACATATCAAACTAAAGTGACTCAGAGCTGGGAAATTGAAAGTTTCAATGAGATTAGTAAATTTGTTAGAAAGCCACTTCATTCAACATGAATGTTAATCATCTTCAACTAAACATTCCTTTATTCAAATTAGAATTACAATTTATTCAAATTTTCTCAAAATATTTTTGCGGAAAAACCCCGCAACAGTAGGATTTAACTAAATAAAAAATATACAGGGGAAAATTCATTCTTCATTCTGTAGTAATCGACAAAAATGAAATGTTCTTCGCTCTAGCTCTGGATGGAAGCTTTGCAAGAGATGCTATGCAACTCCTTTATAAGAGTGTTATCAGCTTACTTTATTTCACGGCGAAAATTGTGATTTATAAGTAAGGCCCTCTGTAACATCTTAGTGCTATTTTAAATGAAACGAGCCACGATTAATGAAACGATAGTTTAAACTTGGCTGAAACTTTAGATCCACCGTTTAAACCACGGATACTACAGTTTAAACCAAGTTTAACAGTGAAAATCAAGGGCCTAAATCAGCGAATTGTCTAAGCCTAGCGTATAATGATGCTACATGAATGTCAGAGCTTTTCACTCATGATTTACAGCAAAGCGCTACTTCTCATCCTACTTGTACGACAGACGTTTGGAAAGCTGTAAATTCGCTGTGACCGTTCTTCGTATCCATGTTGATGATCAGCCGGCGAAAGGCCAATATGCCAGTGAACGACCGGAGAACTAAATCCATAAAATTACTTTTACACAGCTAGAAACATTTGTCGCGGCAAAAGGTTAGCGAGTTCATAAAACGCCATCGATTGATCATGCAATGCAACAGAGAGGCTCGGCTCATCTTTAGTAACGGTGTCTTCACCCAGAAATTACATTTTTTTTTCCTGAGGATGATGCCCACATGAGCTCTAGGCTTGTGCGTGGGTAATGAGTGGGGTGATGATGAGATATGACGACTACTTTTTAGGCAGTCGGGACCGACGGCTTAACGTCTCCTCCGAAAGACGGGAGTGGCCGTCTTTGTCATAAAATCCTTCCGTCAACCAGGCTCGAACCCTGGCCCAATGGATTTTATCTGACTGCTGATAACTTTATCAGTCTGACGCCTTAGCCGCCTCGGCTACGAACCACTCCACATTAATTACAGAAACTAATTGCAGAAGGAATGAAACCGAGAAAATTGGAGCAACTAGAAGAAATTAAATAGTGCTTCAACTGCATAGGTAGTAGAGTCTAGTCGGGAGAGCATCTAGCACAGTACGGCATGCTACTTACTGTCACTGTCATGTCTCAATAACTGACTAACCTGAAACGGGTCAAACGTTGCCTAGGTCAGTGCTATCCAACCATTTCGAACGTAACATCTTCTTTGTATTGGCGACGACGTCTAGAGAAGATTTTTGTTTTTGTTGTGACTTGTGCTCTCACCCTGCAGGCATCCTTTTTCATTTCTGCCAGAGAGTATTTTACGTCTGTTCTCTCTGATTTCTGCCACCAAGCGCAACTCAAGGTTCATGGTCAGAGTGAAGGAAAAAGGAACAGCGATCATCGAGCAAATAGAGGTCTGGAGAGCAAAGCACCAACAAATAAAATCAAGTGATTGACAGTTTCTTTAGCTCGCTCACCGACGTACAGTTCTGCTTCGCTTCAAATGTTGTACTGTATACTATTTATGAGCTATGGGAGCTGAAGCATGGTTGAGCTAGGTTTTCCTTTGAACTTTGGAGAGGGTTTAGCTGTATGTTTTACTCAATGAGCTTTGTACAGGTGCTTTTACTCAGAGCCTTGTGTAGGGGTTAGCTCAATGTTTTATTCAATGAGCTTTGGAAATGGCACTATGTTTTACTCTAATGTTTTGTATAATTTTAAATTCCTTACAGATTTTGCATATATTTCTGTTTTTACTCTATTAAACATATTTTTCAGCAGATCAGCTGTATTTGAGCAGATCAAATATATTCGCAATCAAAAACTGAATAACCCATCTTGTTGAAGCACAGGATTACGTTATGAGGTTAAATTGAATTATATATTTCCTTACGTATCAACAGTTTCCCTCAGGGGGAAAAAAGTTGCACTTTAGTCCCTAGATGCACAAATAACTAATATGTTTTACTCACAGCTTTGTAGAGCTCTGTTTTATTCTATGAGCTTTGGGAAGGGTTGAGCACTATGTTTTACTATAATGTTTTGTATATTTTTAAATTCTTTACAGACTTTGCCTATATTTCCATTTGAAATTATCTTTTTTCGACAACAATTTTGTACACTTGAGTGGATAAATTTCAACTTCCAATGATTGATTTTGCTGCAGTCACTTAGCTGTAGTCACTTGTAGTTACTTGTAGTCACTTAGCTGTAGTCACTGTAGTCACTTGCTGTAGTTAAGTTAGCTGCAGTTACTGTGTGAAATTCAAGTGAGAACTTCTTTATAAAGCTATTCCAAAAAGTAAGGGCTGAGCCTGTTTTTTCTCTCCCAGTACATATTAAAAATCTTGTGTCTGTATCAATGAATAAATAAAATATGAAGATATTTTAGATTCACAACAATAGTATCCATATCAGGAGAGGGAAACATCTATCAGAATGTTTTGGCAGAGTATTTTTTGAAGTTCAATGTAAGTGAAAGCTCCTTCAAATTCATTCGGATCCGAGTCTCCCTTCTCGTTCCCTTAAATCCAAAATTAGTCTGTTTAGAATCCTTGCTATCACTCAAGTTTCACCCACTGTCTCCAGACGTAATTCCATTCAAACTGATTTCCAACTATAATAAAACATTCTATCCAGTTTCCAAAATTTTCCAAGGAAAATTTATACGACCTCATCTTATTTATAAATTATATTCTAAAAAAATAACATCAACACCAAATTGATTTGACTTATAAATTATAAATGTCATTTACCTAATTATACTATTTTTGTTTTGATAAGATTCTGAATGCATTCCAAACAAATCCAAAAGTATTCTAATAAAAGAACCATCAATATTATTTGTGAAACCGCACTACTAATGACATTACTCAAAGAGAATATTATGCTAATCCTAAGCTAAGCTATTTTTACAATTCGGTGACAAAAAGCCAGAAGTCAAAGTCAAATATCATCAATCTGTGTTTAGATTGACTATTACTTATATCTGAACCTTTTATTATTTTGTCAATAAAACTTCTATTTATAGCTTACATTTATTTTCTTTGGTATAAGTACTAAAGCCTAATGCACTTTTAATCTCTACTGGTGAAACATTAATTAAGCATGCATTAAACATGAGGACACTTAGAATGATCTGCATTATATTATTCATTGGTAGTATTTATTAATACTATAAAGATAAGGCTATTACGTCGGTGTCTCTGAATTTATCTTGAAGTCGTATTTTTACTAATGACGCCACCCTATCTTTATTTCGAATTAACGAATGTATAATGAGATTACATAACTTGGTTTATAGTACTGACCAGCAGTTGACAATATCAATATGGTCACAAGAAAATAAATACTGTATCATTACTTAGAAGAGAACGAAAAACATAGGAACTAACTCTTGAGAATAAGACTTTTGAATTTATTATTTTGATACCTGGACAGCTGGACTGGAATCTCAGGGAAAGTTGAAATATAAGCTATAATTAATAATGTTGAACAAAAAGGTTCATGAGAAATTTTTTGATAAAAAATATATATTTGAAGAAAGTCATGCTGATAAACCATGAGCTGATAAGTCATGCTGAGAAAGCCCTCCTAAACCAGTGACATATATCGGTATGATGAGAACATTTGAACAGCATTTCTCACTTTAAAAAATGACTTTCTTAGTATTAATTTACTTTCACCTCCTATACTGGTTACAAGTCCATTAGGAAACATTTGATACCAGCTGCAATTTGCCATTTATAAAGATTTTCATTTCAAGATACACAGAATGGTTTACTGGTAGCACTCTTTCAAGTATATTTTTCTCATCACACAAATTTAGCTAATAATAATAATGCATTCAAGCATTCAACAGCGGTTTGAATCATCAACAAAATAATAAGAGGACAATTTTAGTGTAGATGGGACATGCTGTGAAGACACCAAGGACTCTAATACACCGTAGATATATAGGTAAGGGGAAATATTATAGTTATCAATAAGTACATCTACATAGATAGGAGAATCTAAAAATTAAACTTTCATATCAAAATATAATTGAAATAAAGAATACAATGGACACTTAAATTTGAAGAATGTTTGATTCACTTGACCTTATATGTGTCATGTATGTCTAAATTTTGTTAAATTTGTTTTTGGTCGCGAATATTTGTTACGTCCGGCGCCAACATTATAGAGATAACATTGAATTTCAACAAATGAAGGTTGAATTCGCTATAAAAGTTTAGTACATAAAGTGAAAAATATATATAAAATAAAGCAGATTATATTAAATGTCAATGTGATGAATCATTGGATAACACTTTGAAACAGTTGAAAAATTTTCACTCACTGAACTTATCAAATTTTGTTGTAATTATCAAACGATATTGTTGGAGAAGTAAATTTAGCATGTTACAGAATTGGAAACAACATAGTTGTTCAATTAGTTTATGGATCATATTAGGAAAATTCATGAATATATGAATAAACTTTAATCAATTTGTAGTATAAGTTCTTGTAGTAGATGGTATTGTAAAATCTTTCGTTGGAGCAAGGTTCAAATTAATCAACTCTGAGATACAATCTCTTCACCCTTTCAAACAAACCGTAAATACATCGATAACTAGATCTTCCAATGAAAACACAGTTTTCTAAGGTTCCGTTCTCCTATCTACAATAATTAGGAACATTTTAATAACACATACTACAAGGTTACGTTCTGTACCAATCCAGGTTGTGAATCTAGATATTTTTATCACTGATATAAACTATCTCGATCTAGATTAACCTCACCTCGATTCTTCCAGTAGGCTACTACTTGAAGTTTATCAAGTAACATTTTCAGTCTACATTTTTTTTTCAATTATTCTGAGAACATTATTCTGAGAATACGTTCGAACTACCTAGTTTAACACAGATCCTACCTATTCATCTGGTTGCATACAGACAACAGCTAATTATATTTGAATATTCATGTTGACTCACCCTAGTTTTTTTCGGTATTTTCCATAATAGTCACTAAATAATCACATGTCTCAACTCAAAACAATCACATGTCTAAATAATCACAGCACTCAACAGTTTTACAAGTTATCCTTGTCACATTAGAGAAATTCTCTGCTTGGAATCGGATTAGAATTGGCAATTATATTCATTCAGAAATAATTTTTGCTACTTGAATATCTGTAGTACTACTACAATACTGTAATACTGTAAAATTAAGCAGCATTAAAGCGGGGATGTTTAGTAACTTATCCGGGAACTTGTCGCTTGTTCAATAGTTGTGACATTAATAAACAACACTGAAGCTGATTTATTTTTGGATAACAAGTGTTCCTATCGCCACATCCCATCAAAGAACTAATGGTTTTTGGGAGTAGGGAAGGTTCGATTTTCTATTTCCGTACTATAATGTCACCTTCCACAATGCTGCCGTAACAATGTTCAGAGCAGAACGCAAATCTTGATACTTTACTTTGATTTCAACTAATAATTACCATTAAACGACCAAAATCCGAATACACGATAGTTTGTGACAAATACTCTTCCTACATATTTATGATATTTTAGATGAATTGTATACGAATTTACTGTTTGAAAATCATGAGTTCTGTTGGAGTATTGCAAGTAGTGTACGTAATACATTGACGAAATACATTGATTTGTGTAATACATTACACAAATAATTGAATTGATTCGAAATAAGCCTGTTTAAGCCTTCAACCATTACACTCCCAGTCAGTAGAAACTAAAAAAAACCTGAGTCCGAATGGCTAAAGGATAGAGGGGATTTAACTCAGATGAACTTTTAAATTATAAACGTTTCACTGATTGACTCTAGTATTATTGGTTTTTTCTTACACTTCAGATTTATATTTTACCGAAAGAATAATACTTGACAATTCTACAGTCCACACCACTGAACTACAGTATATTATTATAATACTTATAAGCCTAATATTGTAAAATTGACTGTGTCTATTGTAGACGTTCTTATTCAATGGCAAGATATTGTAACCTTGCGAATATGTTAGGTTGAAATCCATCTCCTGAAACTTTGAAACTTGTGTTATTTACTTACTCATTCAATTTTTTTGAACTACATGAGGTACATCAGAAATCTTGTGACACTCGACTTTTTATGACATATTTCAAACGCTGTAAACTCAAGTGCATTACACAATTGATGTAACAGACGAGTTAAGTATTGTACAATCATTTGGTTTGAACAACTATTTTCAGTTTTCTAGTTGATTGGTTCATAGCAAGCTGAGAGGAGAACCTTGGCTCTCTACGACCAGAGAACAGGTGTTGCTTACGTGTTTCCCAGGTACAGAGCGGAAGGCCACCTAATCATAGAGATAATCAACATATGGTGGCCAGTATCAACCAAATAATCGGCGCATCCTTCACTATCTATCTTTCTCTCTCTCAGCATCAATCCCACTCTCTTTCTCTCTCTCTCTCATTATCAAGTCATCCTTCTAGAATCATGTATGTTTTGGCGGGCAATTTCAATGTCGCCCGACGCAGCGTCAACTATACAACAAACTGGAAAACGAATCAAGGATGGCTGGCACCGAAAACACACGCGCAAACACACACACACACTAACCTACATTTAAAAAGCAGCTACTTTGCACGCTCTTCAGTTTTGTTTCCAATATTTATGTCCGGTTATGGTAAGGCTTGTCTTTCACAATTTTTCGTAATCAACAGTTGTTCAGATCAAACATCTTCTAAAGAAATATTCGTATTCGATCTTAGCCTACTGAATTGGATACCGAATCGACATGATCGATTTTATCGTACTGAATAGGATACTGTTCTTAGGCTACTGAATTAAGATAGCTAAGCTATTGATGCAATGAATAATGTTAGAAATTCAATGAAAGACTATAAATATAGATAAATCAACTTAGTACTGCACAATCTTAATATAATCTAAAAATATACTTGTAATTCAAAATATACAACAATTCAGATGGATTTTGCCAACTGTTTAATAACGTAAATCCGGCACTACGATTCGAGTTCAATACAGTACCTAGTTCCAAATACGATATTTTCGATTGAATTGTCCAGTACAAGAAGAGCAAGGAAATATTGATAATCAAATTCCAAAAACATATCTTAATGGTCCACATTCAAGCCCTATTTGACCTGAAAAATTTCTGATTGGTTCAGAAGTCTCAAAAAAGACCAATCACACTGAAGGATTCATGATACTGATATGGAACTTGGATAACAATTTTTTTCAGTAAGTTCCGATTGTTGAATATCATTCCGAGATCCAAGGCACTCGTTATTCATTCCCAAGATTTTATTACAAGAAAATTACAAGAAACGAAAGAAAAAACAGTAACCTTATCAGCAATCTTAATGATTCATGAAAAAAGAAAACCCAGACATTTGATGCAACAAGGTCAAACACATTTTATCAAGAGAGCTGACCTTATCACCGGTAAACATCTCTACTCAACACAGGAACTAGAGAGGGTGACCTTGCCAATGTCCGCCAGCCGTCAATCATCAATCAGAGCAAATCTGAAGACGATGCAACGCCAACAGGTGGTTTCGCTTTAAACCCAGCAAGCAATGCACTACCCAGAGAGAATTGAAGAACTTACATTCTGCTATTTACTCCTTTTTATTTCTGTTCTCTTTGGCACTACCTCATAAAAATCCACTAGATGACATTTTTTATGTGAATATTTAGCACTTGAAACAAACTGAACCAGGGCCGGTAACACCAAGTGGATTGTGATTAATCTTGGATTACTCATGAGAATTAACAGTGTTAATTGTAGATTAAAACCAAGAGACCCTTGTGTAAATTTGTTTTAGTGAATGCTGTGTTGAGGTAGGCACAACAATCACTTTGAACAAACACAAAAAATCAAGAATTATGACACTTTTCCAAGATTCTTCAAGAATAGAATAACTATTTTTCTGTTTTTAAACCGTAAGTATTACAAAATGTCGAATGATCACATCCTCAAGTAAGTACAGCTTCAATTTTCTTTATCGAAGGGTGTCATTGAAACTAGTCTCAGAGATTATACCATTCAACTCTATTTGTAACCTTCCAACATTACTAACCCTTTTTATGACCTTTTACCATTAACAACCTCATTAATAACTATCAAACTTCTTAAACTATCAATAACTTGAACACTTCAGTTCATTCATTGATGACTCAAATAGTTTTGAGAGCTGTGTTGTACATGATATCAGTTTCCTAATACATTACATTTGTCAAAGTGCTGATAATGAGATCGATACAACCAGTGTTATTATGCGAAATTGAAGAAGCGAAGATGCCACTCAGCTGTTACTTTAGAGTACTGCGTCAATAGCAATAGGCCCTAATAAGGCAGGGCAACGGCCTCATACAGTGTACATCAGCTAACTGGCCCTTAAAAGGCTATCTTGCGATCGGCGCCCACGTTTACAACTCTCTTTCTCTCAACCTTTCTCTCTCTCTCTCACTCTCTCATCACAACCCTTCCATCCATCTTGGCGACAAATAGCTGTCCGAAAACCAGCCCCAACCACGCATCCAATAGCCAGCCAGCCAGCCATTTTCACTTGCGGTAACGCAAACGGTCCTTAACCTCAATCAAGGTCGAATTCCACCTGTTACACTTCTTATTCAGTTCACTTTTTTCGTCAATCGAGTTGACGACCTCTGACCAATAGTTGTAGCTACTGTACTTCTTATACCGTCATGTCTCGAATCTTTATTGGGTGTGGCATGATTTCTTTCTCATATCATGTCGAATACACAACTGTGTAGATGTAGAATTTATAATGAGTAATCAGCACCACTGAAAATACAGTATCTTTCTACAAATATTTAACCAATTCGCATCATGGTTATAAGAAAAAATGGAGTAGAATTCAAAATTGTAAACAGTTTCAAATAATAATGTCTTTAGTCTATAATTAAAATTTCAAATTTGGTGTTCAACCAAAAACACTGATCTAATGGAACATTCAACCTATTTCAGTTCATTCAATTTTGAGTAAAAAAAATTGAAATTTTCATACATTTGAAAATACATGAAAATTAAGAAAATTTTTCATATCTTTATACAATTTCAGAACGAGAAATTTTAGCAAAAATTAATTTTATTTTTCAACGAAACATTTTATCAAGATCAGCTGACCTATCACCGGTAAACAAACAGAAAACAGAAGTGCTGATTAATGTCCGCCAGCCGTCAATCATCAATCAGAGCAAAACGATGCAACGCCAATTTTCTTAAAAAATACTGTGACCCAAGAGAATTGAAGAATATTTGCTATATATTTTACTGTTCTTTGAACTATAATCCACTAGATGACATATTTTTATTAATTTAAACAACTTAACACAATAATTGTGATTAATAATACTTAATAAATTAACTCTTATTTTAAAAGTGAACTCAGATTATTTGTTTAGAATGTTAAAATTATTTACAAAATAAACACTTTGACAAGACACAAAAATATCTAAGTAAAATTTTCATTTTTTATGACATCAACATTCGAGAATAATTTTACCAAGAAAATATATTTCTTTATATCAGTAAATTCAATAATATCACAGAATATCTAAATATCTCAGAATAAATTTAAATTATTACATTAATTTTATTGAATTCAATAGAAAGAAATTGAAACTGAAAATACAAATAGTTTTGAAAGTCTCATGATTTTTCTAATTTACATTCATACTATGTGTGAAAGCAACAAAAGAGAAAAACAAAATTTATACAGTATGCTCAATCATAGCAATAAGCAATATTTATGTACAAACATTACATCCATACACCTTCAACTCTTTAAATATCTCTCACTCTCTCTCTTTTCTTCCAGTTTAAAATGTAATTAAAACGCACAATAAAACAATCATAGCCAGCAGCCATTTTCACTTGCGGTAACGCAAACGGTCCTTCCCTTTTCCACTGTACTTCCACCTTTACCGCCGCCATCAGTTGATTCGTACAGTTTAGTCTGTCATACCGTCATTCATAGTGGTGTTAGATTTCTCCCAATACAGATGTAGATGTAGAATTTACAATGAATGAGTAATCCACCATGACCAGAGTCCGTTTAAACAGCCATTTGTGACAGGTATCATGGGTTAACTCGAGAAGAAACTGGGAAAGATGAATGAACATCTAGAGGATGAATTCTTAAAGTTACAGAGATTCTATGTTTTTATCTATTGAAAGACTGTATTATTCTTTCAATACTTCAAGAATTCATAGCTACTATTCTGAGATTAAATTATTTATAAACAAACAAAAAATACTTCTAGAAAACAAATCAACAAACCATCAATACTAACAACGAAATTATTGTAATTACAGATCATCTGAAAACTATTAACATGTCAAGGTATCAGTTTCAAGTTCTAAAAACAAGATCTGAACTCACTTCTGTTCTAAATAAGAAGACTGGAAGTTGTCAAAACCACTAGTTTATTAAAACTTCTGTTCAATCCCTTATGTAACTTTCTCGTGTAAATAATACCAAATTTAGGAAATGCACACATCAACTTCAATCTCTAATCTCAAGCTAATTTAAATGAGCTTATATGTTTTCGCTACTCTTCCAGCTTTCTAATTTCGATTATATCCGAACAGAAATAGTTCTAATTTAAATGACTGGTAAACAAGTTTTTCTACATTTAAATCAGAGGAGCCTACGTGCGCAAAGTAGATATCACTTGGAACTATTGACGGAAAACACGGATGAAATAGTGGATGTAGAAGGGTGAATCAAAGACAATATTCTATTTTAATTATTGTAGAATTAGAATTCTCAATGTTCATTGTAGTCCTAGATAAACAAAATATACCGACAAACGTTCATCTGACAAACGTTGTCAGACATTTCCGTTTTAGACTAGGACTTGGCTAAATCCCGAGCTCATGAACCGGCCCTTAATGTTCTT
This sequence comes from Laodelphax striatellus, assembly GCA_017141395.1. Taxonomy (NCBI): domain Eukaryota; kingdom Metazoa; phylum Arthropoda; class Insecta; order Hemiptera; family Delphacidae; genus Laodelphax; species Laodelphax striatellus. The sequence goes on from CM029535.1 coordinate 21,788,941, forward strand.
AAATACTTAATAAAATATAAGAAATAAAATTGTCTTCTGTGAATGCAAAGTGAAGGCGAACTGTCATCCCAGCCACCGCCTACTAATCCTTATTACTGTACTTTCACCATTCAGATGTCTACCACGGTGATACTCATGGCAGAATCAACGCACCATCAATCCAGTTGATCAACGACCTGTGGAAACCAGTTGCACTCTACCCCCACCACCTGACGGCCAGCAAGTCACGACCTTTGAACCAGACCTACTTTCGCTTTTCCTCCTCAATCGCACGGCTCTTTTGATCGGTTGTTGCATTCCAGAATGGACCAGGCTGCCAATGTTATTCAGCTAACAGATTTCATTTTTTATGCAGCCTGCATTCACAATTATCAAGCAATTGAGTGAGCCTATGACCCTACACTTAACTGTTAGTCATGGAAATTTACAAAAATTTACAGTTAATTGAATCTATTAGCAACGGTTTCAAAGACATCATTCAATGTCGTAGTCTATCAGCAACAATCTTGATTTGCTTGATATAGCTTGATTTGTTGTCGTAGGATGATAGAACAATTGGTCAACCTGTTATTGCCATTTTTCAGTTGACAATTTAATAATTCAACAATTAGTCAACTTCTAACAAACTACGCAGTGCATGATTATTTTTGTTCATGCAATATTTTCAATTGGGTTCATTTTGTGGCGGTTAAATTCAATTGGCTTTCATGTGCCAAAGATTTGAAAAAGAAGAATGATACTTTAAGTCTTTAAATGTTATACATAACTTACTGTCTTCCTTGAGAGACAATGAAATCTGGACAACATTTATTATCAAACTAGACAAAAATACATATTAAGTTTATCATCATTTTCCATTTTTATTCTCCAATAATACGTTTATCGACCTAAGCCTACCTACTTTGAGGACAAATAATAACTGACCATACTCAAGATGGTGAACTTCGTGTGATAACCTCACAATTAATGACAACATGAAGTTTTCCAATTTATAGATTACATAGTGGAAAAATTAAATTTTTCCAATTGACAAACAATTATCAGTGGTTGGAAAACATTGGGCAGGATATTTATGCATCTATTTTTTCGTTTCACAACAAAGAAAATATAATGAATTCTAGGTCCATAAGATAAAAATACAATAATAACAGTACAGTATCAACTAGAACTTAGATAAAGTGCAGCTTTTATTGATAGTGAGTGCAAGATTCACTTCCTCAATACCGAACTCTTTTTATCGCTAGGTTATATATTTATAATAGAATAAAGATTATCACTCTATTGTTTGCAGTCAACCATCAGCACTGATGAACTACGTAACACTGTGGCACGTGCTATTGTTTCTATTGCGGTTTTTTTAGTTTCCATTCTTTACCATCAAATCACTTGCTGACTGAACTTTGAACAGAACACCATACGCACTGACAAAATTTATTACTGATCTATGAGTAATAATCATCTATTACTATAACTCATTATAATTGCATAAAGAATTTATTTTGCATAACTAAAAATACCAAAACGAAGAACACGACCAGCTTAGTCATACATTTTTTAGAACTACCCGTCTACAAATTGAAAACAAACAATGATGAATCGATAACTAATCATTACAGAAACATTTCCTATTAATTGAGATACCATTTCCCCACGCAGGCTTAGCCTGATGTGAAATGCACTTTTTTATCATCCCGTACTTTGTAGTTATAGTTTATTCAAGTAAAGAGTAGACTAGAATTTGAAATAAATGTCGATAAGAAATGTTTCGATATAGGTTTCAACGGTGAAGAATCGTCTTGAAATACGATCGAAAAATGCAAAGAAGAGATCTCTCAAGATCACTGGTTTCGAGCTATTATTCAAGGACGGGAAGATTGTTAGTAGTGTAGCCTATATTGCCCCTGAAAGGCTATTGGAAAGATTCCTTTACACCTGAATACAATACAAATTCAACTTCCTCTCATTGATTCATCTGATCCCACCATCAAATGGGTTAGGAATTTTAATATATTTTTGTTCATTCATCAATAAGAACGTTTATTCAATTGCACTAAACTTGTATGTAATTATGTATTTGTAAATATATGTATGCATATGTATATGACTTGTATATTATTTATAAATAACTAACTTAAAAACAACAGGTCAAAGCCCTAATATGTTTCCTTGAAAACATATTTGAAAAAAAAACAATAAATTCCAATGCCCATTCGTAAACAAAAATAACTGAAACTGGGGAATATAATTTATAATATCACTTTCATATAAAAGTTATAATATCATTAAACGTATTCCAAATTTCCAGTAACTTCAGACAGATCGTTATGAACGACAAAACAAGAAATAGGAACAGCGCAGTTCAGTATTACGTGACAACGGTATTTGGGTTGAATTGAGACGCAGTGCAGGGGGGCCCTCAATCTCAATATGAATACGAATGGGAGCACAATGCAGTCTTCCTTCATTCGACGACAGCATTCAACCCTGTAGAACCCGCCTCCCCTCCCAGTACACCTCCCCCACAATTCTGATGGGGACACGAACAATGATGAATTCATAATAATAAAAGGGCACACAAAATGGGCGTATCAAGTCTCACTGATTCTCTCCTTGTACATTTCCTTGTATTTCCATTCTCTCTTTTCTCTGTCTCCTCTCTATCTATCCTTTTTCTGCACAGTTTTATATTGAGCACAATGAGCAGCACTTATTTTTGAGAGATCTTATTGCGCAGAATCAACTAGTATTTGAACAATAGTAATGGCAAAGAAACATCCATGTTTTTAAAGCGATGTTTTTTTTTTAATGATTAGATAAGGTATCCCTACACAGGACATCCATATGAAATTTTAACGCATTATAATTATAACTAATGTAGTATAATATATTATAACTAATATAGGGGTACCTTCAGAGACTGTAATATAATAACAGTGTGGCCATTTGATGTCACACTTTTGATTCGTTAGCTCGGACAAATTCACCATACTTTTGCCAATTGGGATTAATATTTGCATTGCAATGAAACGCAAATTATATATTATGTTATGTTAAGTGATTCACTCCTTAACTACAATTGCCTTTGCCAGTGTTACTTATCATTATTTTAATCTTTCAACACAATACCAAGAGTAGAGAGACAATTTTCAATGTTAGGAAAGCTGATATTTTTTATGTTGTTTCTCTTTAAATAAGTTTGAAAAATGAGTGGATGGGTTGATGTTTGCCTGCAATCTAGGTAAAAACATCAATGTTCTATTCATTAAATATTATAGTATATTAATAAGCTTTTATGAGGGATGTTGAGATCGATACATCCAATACTTCACACTGGAACATCGATATCTTCAGTGGAAAACCATCGATTTCTGACAACAATGTTTTAACACAATTGATTTTCACTGCTTGATACATCGATGTATCGATTTTCCAGAAATATTGCCTTCACTACAACTTATAGCGCCGAAATAGGTAGTCTCTACTTTGAACACAGTTGTATAGCGGCTATACTAGGCAAGCTAAGTTAGTGCAGGAAATGTGTCACCATTCAACTGGAACGCAATCAACCAATCAGAACTGTTCAACCGCTTCACTTATTTCATTCAATTGACACAACTGCCAGCAGCGATAGGCCTACTACAATTGACACGCCACTTCACTCCGGCACTGCTTCTTCACTTGCCCATTTCAGAAAAATAGGCCTCACAAGAAAATTGGTGACATTTTTCAAAGATATTTGCCATGTTGATAGCATAAAAAACCTGTGTGAACTGTTATTGTATTTTAGATCTTACTGGGTGTTCCAAAAAATGGTCTTTTCAACAGGAAGTGACTCTGACTATACGGTATACATCCATGTTTTCTATGGGATAAGGAGAGTTACGGGGAAAATATGTGTATCATATTTATGACAATTGATGGAAGAATGTTAACAGAATACAATGTTGAATATTTTACATGATTTAGCCTCTCAACACACTATTTCTTCCAACATTAGACTAAAAGCATTGGCCGTATTTTGGCCTGAAGATCTACAAAGCCTAATTATGTTGAATGGTGAAGCATTGTGGGAAATTACACATACAAATTAATTGAATTCAACAGAATTAGGCTACTAGAAATAGATCTCCAATAAACTTGAATAGAAGTTGCTGAGAAGTTACTCTCTGAATCAAAATTAAGGATTTATAGAAATAAAGAACAGTTTTTAAAAAATTATTTTACTGGAAAATAAGTCAAGTTACAACAGAAATTGAAACTTATTCTTCATAAGAAATTTTTAGTTCATTATGTTTTCCATGACGAAATACTTATTAAATATTCTTTTTATAAAAGGAGGTGCGTATTTCGTTGTAAGCATATTTTTGTACCTATTGTCTTTGACAGTATGTAAATTCTAAGAAGTTGTGAATTCAATTATTCACTCCACAAACAGTGGGACCTACACAACCATATTTGCAGTGAAATAGATGTTGTCTTCATAGACGAAAAATTATAAATTGAATTTTCTATTACTGGGCGAATGACAAACAAAAAGACGTAATGTAATTTTCCCCTTCCTGTGCCTAATAACGTAGTCAACTATTAGATTCCCACATCAAATTACCCCAAACATCGCACCCATTTCCCAATCTTATTATACGAATGAAAATTGACGCTCAGACCAATTTCGGAATTACCAGTTACCAATTTTCGCGACGTATTGCCAATTTGCACCACGTGACCTTCAATGAAGGTCACGAAGGTCATCGCGCCTTTTCCTTCATGTGACACAGGCTTTCCAATAAGTCAGATTTGCTAGTCTAATCAAGCGTGCTTCCTATTTTGCATGCAGTCATACGAGTTAAATAGCTAACTGGACAACGGAAGCTGGTCTCTATGATCTCTATGATGCTCACCAACTCATGTACTGTGTTATTGACGTGTGTCACCGGCCGTATCTCCTAGCCTAATCAGTAACATCACTTAGCTCCTCTCCCCACATCCAAATAACAAGGAAAACATAGACTCTAGACATATTCACTTTTTTCTGAAGCTATTATTCATTTATTTCTGAAGCTATTATAATAATAATTCCTAATTATTATATAATTAGGAATTTCGTTCAATCAATTACTACTATTTATTTCTAGGATTTTTATTATTGAAGCTTGGATTTATTTTTGTAAATAGGAGCTCAAAGAATTCATTTGGTGTATTCTAATCCTTATAAAATATCATAGTGTGTAGAATGTAATATTAAATAATAATTGAATAATGTAAAAGAAATATTTCAACAGTGATTTTATTAAATCAGAGCCCAAATATTTACGAATTCACTCGAAAATATTATTATTCACAATCAGAATCGAATATAGATGAACAATGTAGAGAGATAAGATATCGTTATGGAAAATGTAATGTCAAAGAGTCAACAGAGCCTACATGAGTCACCAAAACTAAGAAAAACAGAGCCTATCTTTTTCTTAGATAGTGTAATCTATGATGCTGAGAAGTGAATATACTGTAATCACATATAGGGCTGAATTTTTGTTAGGTTTCCAAAGAGCATAACAATCAAGTCAACATAACAATAAACTAAACTATTTTTCAAACAAGTAATTTGAAGTTCCGTTAAACAAATATGTCAAATTTCAACGCTTGACAAGAAGAATAAATTCTTGTATTGTACCAACATGTGTTTCTAAACAATTCACCAATATCTTGTAACAAATTCAAAAGAATAGTATTTCTCAACTATTTCTCAACTATAAAAAAACATGTTACCAGCCCAAATTGGTACAGTGTGATAGTGCAACCAACGTCAACCCGGCGTAGGCTGATCTATAAGAAAATAACAATGACAATGCTTTCCTTTTACAGTACAGGACGTGCCATAGAAATATGCTCAATCGTAGTGCGACACTCTCAACAAAAGCAAAAGATTATAAATCATTGGTCTTTGGAATTATGAAAAGTAGATCACACTCATAGCAGCACTCAATCACAATCATAGCACTTCTATCATTGTAGATAGAACACGTGGTTAGCGTTCATGTAACAATCAAGGCCTAGTCTAGATAAATTGTGAAATTTTAATAAAAATACCTTGTTTCATAAAAATCTACAAGTCCTGTAATACAGGGAAAAGATGGAAACCCGCTAGATATGAAAAGCACCAACATGATTGGTTATTCTATAATTTGTGCAAAACTCAAGCCCGGTCCAAACATTACAACTTATCGTACAACTATTGTCGTCATGTACACATTGTAGAGTTTGGACACAAATCTGATGGATTTTGGGAGTTGTTTAATTGAAATTTAATTGGGAAAAAATTTGGGAAGCGCTTGTCCCAGTGGTAACAGGAGGGTCTAATCGGTGAGGTTAGATAAGAGACGGCTCCTACCACTCCTGTTGTAACGGTGACCGGTTCCTCTAAATACAATTTAATAATCGCTTTAAATAAAATTTAAATCGCTTCCCGGTGGTTCGGAACTCACCTTAAGCTGTAGGTCCATTCATCTCTCATCATCATCACACGCACAAGCCAAGAGCTTATGTGGGCATCATCCCCAGCAATTAAATTCAATTTCAATTTAATTTAAATTTCTAGATTTAAAATCCAATTTCTAGTGTTTGTTATCAATTGGAAACAATCTACCTAACAAGCAACCATTATTTATGAAATATAATGTTTCTGTATTTTTTATTTTGTTTAAAATTATGCATATTTCTACTGTATAACTTTTCTTGATTGTATTGTGACTTTTGCCTATTGTATATGATTCATTGTATATGCTTATTGGCAATAAAAGTTATCTTATCTTAACAAATACCTAGGAGTGCAATGCTCGGCTAAAAATACGCACACATAACTCTTCGGGTCTGCTGCTATCATTATTCACGGAGTAGTAGACTGGCAGCGAGAAGAAAAAATCTAAAAATTAAGCTGGAAGAAGAAACGAAGAGTCTGAGCTAGACCGGTTGTACTCGAGCAACAGTCACTCGTCTCGTGACGTTCGCGTTATTACTTCCAGTTTGCTTTTGCTTATTGCTTTTGCTAATAGTGTATAGGTGGCGAGTGGCGAGCCGAGTCAAAGCAGAAGAGACGGCGGCAGGTTCAACGCGACCGCTTTGCAACAAGACAAAACAAACTATGCTGCCAATCTATGCAGGGCATCTATATCTGTAGCAATACACTGTATCTATATCTATAGACTAAGTAGCAATACAGTGATCTATATTTACAGACTAAGTAGCAATACAGAGCATCTATATCTGTAGACAAAGTACCAATACATTGCATCTATATCTGTACACAAATTGGCAATCTATAGCTAGAGACAAAGTGGCCGTTCATTGGAGGCTTGCAAAGAGCTTAGTGCAATGCTGTAGGAAAAGTTAAAAATAGCAAAGTCCACGGCTGGACATTACATGCGATGCACTGCACTGGACAGATAGGGGATCAGCCGGTTTATCGATGATCGATAGTACGTATCTTCACCTGTTCTCAGTGATCCTGCATTTAATTCTCTTATCTCCTGTTCAATGCAGTTCGCACACACGTAGCCTACCGTTTACAAACATTTTTTTAGACACCATTCTGCTCCGAAACATTCCTTGGTTTTAATATCACTTGGATATCTAGCTTTCTTGGAATTTAGCTATGACACCGAAAAGAGACTTCAACATGTTTTCCACATTACATGAATTAACCAATTCACCAAATTATGTACTGCAATCTAGAGTACCTAATTTTCAACACCTCGTAATTGAAAGTTATAATAATAATCATTTATAAATGCTATGAGAAAATGTCACATCGCCTCAAATACTCGGAATTATAATAGAGATGTAGCTGGATGTAGTACTGTAATATTAAATATTACCTAAATTAAATAATAATATTTAAAAAATATATAAATACCAAACTACACATATTCAAAATGAATAGCATTTTCTACCTGGATATCCCTTCATATCTAATAATCACAGGCCAATTCTCAATATAGTTCTCTGATAGCTGTTTTAATACTAGAAGACAATGATTCTGAGCTAATGATTCGGGTTATTGAATAAATTAAGACTATTCAAATAGTAGTCGAATCAAAAACGTGCAGCCTGCAAAGCCTCTAGCCGGGCGGAAGTGAAAGCGTGCAATAGGCCTAGTTATTGTAATATTGTGCCAGCTCAGCTGACGGCTTCTCTCACACGCACACACACACACCGTTCCCACGGGGACCGTTCCCATAGCCCGCACTTGCAGGAGGAACATCCTGGCAGCAAAGCAGTTGAATGCGTGCAGGCAGCTTGTTTGTTGCAGCAAAATTAATAATAGCCGGCAATACGTTGATGTAATGGAAAGCAAGTCGATGATCTTGCAGAATCAAGTCTATTATTAAAATAGGCACTGCAATATTGATGGGTGAGTATGACCATATATGGGAAGCGGCCCTTATTAGCGTTAATTCTAGATTATCCAACATGCCATCCATAGCGAATAGTGTGCGATAAATCAATACAATCATTAGATACATACAAGAATACCAGAAAACTCAATAATGGAGGGTAGTTTCACCTTCATTGATTGATGAATTGCTGTCAAAAATGGGATAGATTTGAATCATGACAGAAATTATTATTGATACGACACGACGATTGTTTGTCAAACTTCAATAAATTTGTGGTTCTGACAATAACAAGCATATCGTTAAGAAATCTCATCAGTCTAAAATATTTTACAATAATTATGACAAGCACGGTCAATTGGAAGAGCTTCAACAAGCTATGATGAATAGGATGATATGATTAATATTTGATTTATGAGTATGTTGACAGAACAATCAGAACAAATCAGAAACAAATATCAGAACAACAAAATAAGTAATCAGAACAAAAATATCAATCAGAGTGATAAAATATCCTTGTAAAAGCTTATACTACATCAAGTATCTCGAATCTCATATCAAGGGATTTCCAATAAACCTCATAGTTCATCCAATTTTCTCAGCCATACAGACTCTTGAATTAAAATTTCAAATGGAGTTCAATTGTCCCAGTCTAGTCTATGCGAAGGCCAGTGAAATGGTACAATGATTCAATCTTCCTGGCTGGGGAAGATTGCCTCTTGCCAATTGACTCTCTTAACAGGCTTTGTATAGATAGACGGTGCTCTATCAATAATTCAATCGCCAACTGAAAGACCCTTAAACTATGGGTCCATTCATCTCCCATCACTATCATTCCCACTACCCACGCAGAATCGTAGAGCTTATGGAGGGTTAAGTGTAAGAGAGGGCCGGCTGCGTCCTAACTTCGCCCTCCCAGGAAAAAATAAAGGCAGCCATTCTATTCTATTCGGGTATCTCAGTCAGCTGAAAAACCAAATCGCACTAAATTTGACACTAAGACAAAATAAAACACCAATACAAACCGATGCAACGAGAACCAATGAATGAATCTGACGTCATTTTACAGTGGTTGGAAAAAATGTTGAAAATGTATTTTTTTTAATGTTATTGTCATTTTCGAGAATACATTATCCAAAAATAACCTGAAAAAATCAATTATATTTCTTAAAACCGTCTGAAAGTAATACGGATCGAGTGGGAAACCACAGGAAAACCGAAGGAAACAAAAGTTGAAAAACTAAAATGCGTAGGCAAACTTTAACCGAAGATACAACAACCAACACCCTCCTAGACACTCCGGTTCTGAATCCCCCAATCCCTCAACACCTTCTACGGCAAGAAACAAGTCTAATGGAGAAGAAGAAGAAGGAGAGAACAAGTATATTTTTACGGAGAAGACTACTAAAAGCTCGCCAGAAAGAGATCACACTCACTATTCGCAAGTTGTCTGCCTGACTTAGCTCTGCTTTCTCCAGTGGTGAGTGAGCTTCCTGGCTCACTTCCACCTCGCACATCCGCAAACAACTTCTCTTCTTACTTAGTACACACAACTTTTTGTCCCAACTTCCTCCGACCAAAAGGAACTTTTCTAACTTTTTTCCAGGTCGTACAACAAGTGCATTTCAATCGAGTTGTTGTTTCATGAGAAAACTAGTTTCCGAGCAAACCCCATCCGATAACAACCAAAACAACAATAGAACCATACCATATAAATAGAAAAGGAAATCAATAATACTTTTATAAATCGAAAAGATTATGTATTGTTTTTTATACATCTTCTTTTCACTGATTCTTCAAGTTGAAAGAAATATACACTCATAAAAAACTTATATTTTTTTAATATAAAGAATAGCCCATATGATGGAAATATCAGCCCATATGCAATAACCAGTTTATAATAATTAGAATATTATATAGAATACCCCTACTGTATTGAGAATAGAATACAAAAAAATTGAATCTGTAAAGAGAAAATCAACTGTAAGTTCAAATGCGTTAGCAAAATGAACCAGCTTTTCATTCCATTTCAATGAGCTCGGTTTTTAGCAACTTTTCTTCAATTGTAACCAAGATAAAAGTACAATGAGTTAATTTGTTATGGCACTTGGATTGACACAAATCACCTTGAAATTATTTAATTGCAACGTTAGAATGTTCATAGTTTATAAAAATTAATCCACTGTACAATATTATCAATAAATTTTTATTCACTTTGAACCAACTTCAGTGAAAAGCTGAAGTGAGGTAATTCACTGTGAGTCAAGATACCTTGGCAAAATGAACCAGCTTTAGATTGCTATCGTTTTTAGAGACTATTCTTCAAGTACGGTACAGAGAGGATGAGAGTGGATAGATAATGTATTTTCAATATAATTTATGTCTAGAACGATTCCCCATCATTACGAAATTTGATTATTATCGTCGATTGATCGCTAGTTTCATCTTGAGCAATTTTTCAAATGACAAGTCACGATTAAATGCTTGTTGAAAGGTCGAGCTTCTGGCATTAGCTGGACGGAAGCTCTTCCGGTGAAGTGAGCTGACAACAGGATACGGTGCAGGCCCACTGGACGAACCAACCGGGTCAACATGCAAGTAACAAGTGAAAAAGAACAGCGGATAGTAGCAAGAGATAAAGAAAAACACAAGGTACTGAGATCGTTTGGCAAGAAAAGCTGGATGAAAAACTTGAAGCTGTCATAAGCCGATATTGAGAAATATGAATTTCGAACACTTGATTATGGATTCTTTCAAGGTACTTTATTATTGGTTGGCGAATATTGAAGCAAAAGCTGTGGGAAGCCTACACTTCGATCATTTTATTGTGGATTTGAAAATCAAGTACCTATGGACAAACAATACCTTGGTTTCCTTTGACGTAGCAGTTATCAACAGAGGTTTATTAAATGAATTCAATCCACTATTCAAAAGAAGGCAATATTTCAAGAGAAGAGTGATTTGCACATATTTAATTGAGTTTATTGTTCAACTCTAAATGGGCTAATTCCTTACGCTAGAAGTTTTTTATTTTGAAAAAAATCTATTCAACCCAAAATTTAATAAATGATAATTAAAGAGAACAATTTACACATTTGATTACAGGTATAGTTCAACTTTTCTGACAATCCCAACAACATTTTAGCTTCAGCTTTTGACGTTCTACATCCATTATTTCATTTTTACTAAGAATGCAACCAATCTTCTCAATAGGACAACATCCTAGTATAAGAGAAGGACAACAACATATCACTTTTACGCCAAGACTTTGCAGTTAGGTTTTTTCAATTAATACTAAAACATCTTTGTGGAATCTAATAATAATTTGCGAAATGTGATCTGGAAGGTCGAACAGAAAGAGCTTGTAAACAAACATGGAGAGAAATCGACTGGAGGAGAAGAAGGTGGAATTGAAGAAGAAAGAGAGAAAAAGGAGAAGTGAGATTAAGCCACATGAGACAGAGGATGAGAGGGATGCCTTATAGATATAATAATATGTAATGGAAGGATCTTAATAAAAAAGGAAACCAACTAATCAGTGGTGGCCTTCATAAGAGTGTCTGGAAAAGGCGTAACTAACAGCCTCCGATCGCTATTGTCCTTATAAGTGAAAAATTATGGTTATTTAGAATCTAGTACAATGAACAAAGAGCAGAACTGAAGGCGGCAGTGCACACATACACAGGTGAGTCACTGATGTTTAATTAAGAAATTGGAGTTTAACGAGAATTTATTAACTATGAGCACAAACAATATCAACAAAGAATTTGTGATAGATGAATTTCCTTAGTGGGATTTTGATCTTGGATGTGAACTTGAGTTGCCACTGAAAAGAATTGTAAATATGAAGCTGGACACAATAATCAAGATTTCCATCATTTTCTAGTATATAATTTACATGATAATGTTATTATATGACGATATTTATGACAATGTATTGAAAATTTGAAATAAATACAGTAACGAAATTCAACAGATAAATTTGAGGATGGATACTTTACTCCCGACGCTTCAAATCCAAAGCACTGATATTTGAAAATATGAACTTCGAAATATCATAACACTATGCTTCATGGTAGGTCTGATGCTTCCAGATTTATCGATTAATCTGATCGATCTGCTATGCTGATGACTAGAAGAGACGTCAACTGATTCCTTCAATAGATGCCTAATTCAATCGACCTCGTATGAAAGATTGGATTTAAACCAATGGTCTTCCTTTTCTGATCACAATCATAATTCAACATTCCCACAGTGCACTCATTTCAAAGTAATCATCAAGAATTTTCAGTTAGTTTTTTCAATTACGATTCAATATCATATCGACTTACATATACAATTAGATATTAGAAATCGAGACAATGAGTGACACCCTTTATATGTATTTTGACACTCGCATTCCTATTAATTGTAGGTGTAGGCCTACATTCATGAGCATAAATTCACATAAAAAACAATTTATTATTCAATGAGATCCTAATGTATCAATCACTCAATCTATTCTACACAGTAACTTCAAAACTGGTTTCCATTCATAACGCCAATCATGATTTTGCTACTGTAACTACAGGTGGTTGCATAATAATAATAATTCATGTTCTATTGCATATTTCATGGCCAATTTGATCTAACAGTATTAGAAAAATTTTAATCTAACAAAAAATAATCTATTTTTATTTGTCAACTTGTTAACATTCAAGTACGATCATAATCGTTTTTTCCCATGCAGGAAAAAGAAATATCGCGTAAAGTATTTGCAATGCCTACATACTTTGAATGAAACAAGAAAATATCAGACGCCGCGCCATGTACGTACTGTAATTGGGTTGGTGCAACAGGTGTCTGTCTAGGCTAGGCCACAGGAAACAAGCCGGCTAGCCCATGCATCTGTTCTATTCGTAATATGCGCGCCTTTTCATTCACTCAAGGATGACCACTGAACAACGTAGGCCCATCAATATTAATTACGCACATTTAGAGGTATCAATGATTTCAATCTCCATGTTCTACTATAACGAATTTAACGCCAAAGATAAGCGTTCAATTTGTTCACGTATTAATCATTATTTTCCACCATAATACTCAATATCCTGTGCAAACAATTCGATTAGTAATTTTATTTCTCCGAGGAATCCTAGTACATGTGTCATCTTCCACTTTTACATTAGTTCTTAGTTTCAGGTGCAATTTTGTGTTCTAATAAACTATATTTAGCGGAGAACGCCCTGGCGGCTCGTGGCGACGAAATAGGTAAAGTGTTTTTGCAGTAAAGATATGGGCACTTCACCTCACGAAACGCCAGTGAAAGGCCTTCAGCAGTCACCCTTACAACGGGAGTAGCAGGTTCACATCTCTCATCTAACCTTGATAGCCTATTTAGCGGAGAATGACTCAAGCGGTCACCCTTACAACTAGAGCAGCAGGTGAAAAACTCTCAACTAATCTTGATGGCACGATCACATCACAACGCTAATCAATTCCCAAAATTAGTATTGATTTGAATCACCATCACCAATTTCAAATCAAAGTTAATGCATCAAAGATGCATTTACAATACGAAGTTAAAAGTTACAAAAAAACTATAAAGGCCCGGTTTCATCAAAGTCGCTCCAAAAGTAGTTTTCGATTTTAAATGAGTTTGTTGACATGATTTTGATAATTTTTAGATTGTCAAAATCGATTAAGTGTCATTTTTAATTTGTCATGTTTGACAAATTCAACAATCAAACAATCAATTTAACAATCAGTTAATTGTCATTTTTGATTTGTCATGTTTGACAAATTCAACAATCAAACAATCAATTAATTGTCATTTTTAATTTGTCATGTTTGACAAATCAAACATGGTTTCAGTTTTTGGTGAAATAGGGTCTTGGATTGCTCCATAAACTTAGATTGAGAAAATTGTGTGACTTACCATGACCGTTGGATGCAGCGGAGGGCGGCAGCGTAAGAGGCCTGAGCGCCGGTCCTGCATGCGCCTGCGTGAGGATGATCTGCGACTCCAACTCATGCAGTTCAGCCTGCAGTTCGCCCAGCTTGCTGTTGGACTTTTTGACAATGTGCGCGACATCGCTGAGCGACTTGCGATCGGTGGCCACCTCCCTCAGCTTCTCGGCGCCCTCCTTGATCTTCAGCTCTTTGCGAATTTCGCGCCGGATCAGCTCCTTGAGCTCTTCCAGCTTGCAGGGCAGCGCCGCCTCCGACACCGCCTCCGTTTGCACGCCGTACTTGTGGCTTAGCTCGTACAGCACCGGGTGTCTGATGTAGTCACCCTGAAACAACACATACATTTCACACGTTTCACAAATATGCAGTAGAAAATTAATTAATTCAATTCAAACAAGCACAAGTCATTGGGAGAATAAATTGAACGATATAATTAAAATTTCATTTGCAATCTTTAATACATCCCCGGTATTGAAACTTTTATTTGAATTGGGGAGACGGATTTATTGAAAGAACTTGTACGATTATTTAATTTTAATAAGGAATGCAATGCACTTGGTATTTTCTTTTTATATTTTTTGTATGAATTGTATTTTTACAATTTTTATAATAAAGTATTTGATTTGATTTCATCGCTTCACTCACTATTCTTTCATTTACCGTACTTCATAATGTTTTTTCCTGTTTTGCTTGTTTCTATTTTTTCAACTCTTATGGCTGGTTTTCACGATTCTATTAGCCGTTCTGGTTACTGGAGGCAGGTTACTGGTTTATAGGTAAGTAGATCTGGTAACCTGCCTCCAGTAACCAGAACGTCTACTAGAATCGTGAAATCCAGCCATTAGTGTTTTCGGTTGTTTGTATTAAAACTGTAGAGAAACAGGTAAGACTACAGTTAAATCATATTAGTCTCTATTTGATATGATACTCGATCTTAATGATCAAATTCCGTAAGTCAAATTATTTCAAAGTCATCTTCGAATTTCGTTCAACGAACCCTTTCTTGTAATCTTTGTCAGTTGTACAGATCTTGTATTAAATACCAAGAGGTACAGAAGCGTTTTTTTCGCCGACAGGTTCAAATAACCGTATAAATAAATAAGAAAATCAATAAAAAATTTATAATTCGCATTTCGTAGTTTTTTCACTTCTCGAAAAAAATTGTCACTAATTCAAAGTGTCTTATCGCAGTATTTTCACTTTTCAAAAATATATTTTTCGACCAATGTTCATGAGGTGCTTTATTGAACAAACTTCTTAAAACATTCAACACAAAATCGATTGGTGACCTCCCCAAAAGGTTGAACGTGAAATCAGCCTGTCTACAATGAATAATTTGAAAACAACTAAAAAAATCTGAGCACGCAACCTGATGAAGAAGACAGCTGGCCATCAAAGTACCGAGAAGCATGAAAGACTTATCCTCCGTAAAGTTAATGTCACGGAAACCGACATTCTATTAAACTTTGGTAACTTGTAATATTCCAACAATACCTTGAAACTTTTTGATGGATTAAGAATTATGAACTGGATGACATGGGTGAAAAGCTTTATGAAAAGATTGAATTTGTAGGAGATGAATTCAGATCAGTCAAAATTCAACTCAGAAAGATTCCCTCCTGGAACATCGGTAGAAAAAATATCATTGTGACGATAATTTTGACTGAGTCGAATGCCCTAAGAAGAAAAGAACACTTGTTTGGAATTTT
This sequence comes from Laodelphax striatellus, assembly GCA_017141395.1. Taxonomy (NCBI): domain Eukaryota; kingdom Metazoa; phylum Arthropoda; class Insecta; order Hemiptera; family Delphacidae; genus Laodelphax; species Laodelphax striatellus. The sequence goes on from CM029535.1 coordinate 21,804,989, forward strand.
TATTTCATCTGTCAGAACAAAACAATCATAAATGAATATTACTGAAATAATAGTTCATTGTTAGGTGGACATGATTAGCATACAGTACCTCTCATTACCTCTGTGCCCAAGTGCTGGTCCACAAAAACACAAACGGACATTCCATTCTATTCATTTCGAACCAACCAAATAGTAACCACATCCAAAATACTAGCTGGGAAGGATTGACACAGTCTCTCAACTTCAGTCAACTCAACCTCTCAAAATACTGATTATCCTGATGAAATTATATTTTTAAGGCTGAAATTGAAATTTACGGGATTATAACAAAATGTCCAAGTTGATATAAATTTGTTTAAAATGCTTTTACACTTTCTACATTGATTTTTTTTTAGATTTATCTATATTCTCAGTGATTGAGAAAATTAAACTGCTAGTTACACGAGAATCCAATTGACTTTAACCGCCGTAAAATAATGACATCTAATGTAACGCACCGAGAACCAATGAACGAAACTGATGACAATGCAATGACGTCATTTTACAGTGGTTAAATAATTCAATTGGATTTCCATGCAGCTGGCAATGAATCTTTAATAATTGAATCAAGGACGTTATACTTTTTTGGGGAAACCCAACATTATAAATTGGACCATGGACGGATGCACTTTTCTGGAAAAACTCTTCACTATTTATCCAATACATTTTCATATAAGACTGAAAAATTAAATATACAAGTTGAATGATTTTTTAATTGCAATGTTTTGACGGACTGAATCTTGTTCTATAAGATTGGTATAGTAGACAATCAGTGACTCAAGAAAGCTATGTTCATAATGGCATGTAACTAGATACAATTCAATGCAAAATTACAATTGGAAATGAAAAATTTTGAAAATTCTTTGTCCGCTGAAGGTGCTTTGTCATCAAGAGTTTATTCGCAAAACAATGTAATAAGCCATTTTGGAGTGAAACCATTCTATGAATCTGAATAGCGAACAACAATACACATTGTAGTATAGAAACAACTGAATAATCATTGAATTACGTTGACGCGAAAATTGCAGTGAGACAACAATCCATTAGGTAAGAAATAGTATTATTTTTGTTGAAGGTTGAAACAGAAATAGCAAACTAGTTGCATGAAATGCTATCAAAATACATTTAAATGCAGGAAATAAATTTCCTTTCTTGAAGTAACTGGTTTATACAGATTTATAATCTACTAACAAAGATAGTAATTTTTCTCACAGCTCTCAGCAAATTTTTAATGATGAAATAAAATAATCAAATAATGAACTTTATTCCTTTAAACAAATCATACAAAGACTTGAAAGACAGGAACAACATATATTTTGACTGTGTGGCGTTCCTGTTACCAAATTCCGTTCTAATGAGTGAACTGGTTCAAAATACATTAACTATATGAGTTTCTTAGATCCTTTCGACTCATTCTCACCCACAAAATTTTGTAATTTTTACCCTAATAAATCACGTTTTAATGCTTCCTGTAATGTAAATTTTCCTATTGGTTTTAGCTGAATCACAATGTTAACGTATTTTATATATCTGTTTTAGTTTTCTTTTGCAGTCCTATATAGAACTGTAGAGCTGTCGATCTTCAAAATAAAAGTTTAATAATTGGGTTTTCAAAATAAAAGTAATAAGCTTTTATCATATATTTATGTTTGTTTAAGGGTGAAATAGAAATTTAAATAATGTAGATTCTCTAAATTCTTGCAACATTTTTGTAGGCTAATTACGGCAACATGGCGGGCCACATAAAATCGGCTATAATGTAGCAGTACCTAAATTAATTGAGGTGAATAGAGAATTAGGGTTTTTAAGAGAGAAGAGTTTCCAGACAGAATTTTCGAGGAAAAGATCAATCCAAAAAAATATTCTTATCCAAAGTGACTCCTCTATCAAATCCTACTCTGCATGAATCTCAGTAGTTCTAGATTCCAAGTTTCTCCTCTCGTCCAATTAGAAGAATAGGAACGCATGAGGCATTGATGAGTCTGGTAGGAAAATTCACATTGAAATCCGGTTCCCGCGCATTCCCCCACTCTTTTCATTCAGTATTGGCGGGCTGGTGCGTGAAAAAGGTTTAGAGACCGACTAATAATAAACGTCGTCATTTATCGTCATTATAGTTGGGTTGGCAGAGAGAACAGACAACACCGAAAACCGGCCGACCGAATTGTTCTATTGTGCCATTGTATGGCGGCCTCTTACCATGGGAGTGAGTACTTCGGCAATTTTAGCATTATTGCGTGGTATGTGCTGCTGTGCTTGTGCGGCACTCACCTCACCCGTACAACATAATAGATTGTAGACTTTTCTTTCTCCACATGTCTAGTAGGCCATACGACCTAGCTCAGCTCTGATGGTGTGCTATGTGTCAGTCCGTGATAATAGATGTGCGTGCTGTATTTCTCATGGTTTTTATGTCTGTGTGTATGAGAGATAGAAAGAAAGAGAGAGAAAATGTGAATGAGTGAGTCAATGAGAGAAAGTAACTACATTCATGTCTCTGCTTCTGCCATTTTTCCATTTTAATTAATGATAAAGTAACGCTTGAAGCGAATAGGAATACATTTACTCAATTACAAATTTTAAAAAACTAATTTTTTGCAATAGAATTTTTTTAAAAGAATAACTCATTTGAAGAATCTTCAAGTACCGCATTGCTATTTTAAGGTCCTTTACAGTGATACATAAATTCATACTATTCGGTATTATTTTCAACATTGGTTTGTTTTTTCCTAAGAATATTCATAAATTTATCAGCAATTGTTACTCATACAGAAAGAAGCCTATTCTTAAAAATTCAGCTAGAGAAACCTTCTATCCTGTACTATGGACGTCTATACTCCAATGAATTTATTACAAATTGAATCTGAGAGAAAGAAATTATCAATATTCATTAATACAACGGAATGGATGTCTTCAAGAACAATTCGAGTACATCTAATTAAATGATTAACTAATTTTTCCAATTCCAAAATACTGAGGTAGTTTAAACATTGGATATATATCAATGTAAAGGATATATATAAATATCAAGTATAAAGGATATAATTATATTCAATGGTTTAAACGACTAAAACGACGTCCTTCAAAATAATGGTTTGGAAGCTAAAATTTAATGCTTCCAACAACTTTTCAAGAAGTGTAACCAATCTGCACCCAATCCTACAGCACTCCACATTATTATAGAACGCAGTGGGGCGTTGAAAGCATAAGAAATCCGAGTAAAAGTGTCGATTTACATAAAATTACTTTCAATTTAGAAAGTGAGATCGATTTCTGGCCTGGCCACGGACTGATGATTCAAACTAATCGACTGCTAATAGAATGTTGTGACCAGCGGTCGTCAACAAGATAATCGGTAGGCGGATGGCGACTTCAATAGAAATGGAAATGGCAAGAAATCGATGTCTCAATATCGATTATTTGGAGCCAAGTTTTCCAACATCGTTGTTTCAGTTAAAACATCTGTGTTCTTTTCATTATTGTACCTATATTAGAGATTTTTAAGGGATTTCAATATTTTAATACCAATAGTATAGAAAGATATTTAATAGTAAAACATCGGGTTTTACTATCGATGTTTACTGTTCAATACATCGATGTATCGAAGCATCGATGTTTTGTGAAATTTTACCACCACCACCACACACTGAAGAGAAAAATGAGCCTCAGATTACCGCCGCGGTTAGTGTGAAAGTGACGAAATCAAGAGGCCACTGGAGGGATTTGCGGTGTGGCGACCGACAAAGTCCGAATTATGTGCAATTGACGCCTCTAGAGATCGTCCAAACAGATTGCAAACGTTAAAACCTGGAGAAAGTAGCACCTTTGCGTTTGAATTTGGCCGCGCTTGACCATGACCGGGAGCCAAGTCAGGTTGGCTTGACAGTGTTGGTTGCTACCCGCGGATATGGACACTCAATTAAAAGGTATGAGTGAATATTTACGCAGGATACCTTCAAGTGTTTTGCAAAATATTTATGTATTCTTGACGTTGCTGATGACCGTCGAATGGCTAATACCTATCTATCTATCTATCTATTCACCATCTGTCAAATTAAAAGAATCTGACAATATACACTTTGGGTACAGACACTGGTAAAAGCCAATTTTCAACGAAACAAATAAGTTTTGTTTATTGTTTTGTGACGGATATCAATCAAGTGAGGTGTGAAAGAGTAATGATGGAGGAGGATGGAGAATCAAGAATGATAAATAAGCTGGAAGTAGAAAAGAGAGAGGAGGATTATGTCTCATCACCACCAGACACTTTCTTCGATTTGCTTTCTCATCACTTTGAATTGAGTAAATAAAATTTGCAATCAATCTTCAGGTTTCACTTGTGATTTTGACCATAGTCAGCGTAGTAAATCATTGCCTGTGACGTAGTAAATGAGAAAAATTTGGGGAGCAGAAAACATTTTTTCAAACACATTTTTTTTTTCAAGAAAAAGAATACAATATGTCGTCTTCTAGTTTTTCCAGTTTTTGTTCTGAGTTTTATTCTCATAAAATTCAAAATCACTCACAATAGAGCCACCATAATCTCAGCAATAAAAAACAAATAATTCAATTTTTGACGTGAGTAGAAGAGACATGAGATTAGAAAAATCTAGCCTAGTTAACTGTAGTGGCGTCAGTGTCAAGTTACAAATCAACAGCTTTCATTTAAGGGGACTTTGCTTGAATAAACATTAGGGAACTTTGGCCTTATCCGACTTAATTGACAACCACAAAAGACAAATAAAAGCTTATCATTTCGATAGAATAACCAATTTAAATTTCTTTTTTTGAATCTGAGAATTACGAATTTCTACATTTTTTTGCTGTGGTGATGCCCACATAATCTCTTAGCTTGTGCGTGGGTAATGGGAAGGATGATGATAAGAGATGAGTAGACCTACAGCTTTAGGTGGGTTCCGAACCATCAGGAAGCGATTTTGATTCTCATGATTGAAAATACATTTGAAATGGGAGCGTTTTTATGATGACTTTGCTTTCTATTTCGATGAGAACAAATCACATAAATATTCTCAGATATTACAGGACATCATGTATAAAGTGACAGGCCCATAACAGCATTTTGATGGGTTCACAAATGGAGGCGCCAGGTGGAGCAGTGACAGCTGGAGTACTTTCACTGGAAAAGACTCTTCCTATCCCGTTAACATCAAACGACTTGAACGAAGCGCAATTTCTTGTGCTTTTAAGGATCGGAAGGATTATTTATCTTCAAGTTCCAAAAGTCATTCAAACAACATATAAGTTATGAATATAACTTTCGCTGTGGTCTTTTTTTGCTGTGGAGATGCGCACATAAACTCTTAGCTTATACGTGAGTGATAGGAATAATACTGATGATAGAAGTTGAAAAATTGTACTATTTTGACTTGAAAGTGACTGTGTTCAGAAGCTATCAATTGTGATAATTCCACATCAATTATCAATCATCTATATTTGGATGTTCTTCCTTGAATGTATTAGATTGATTCAAATTATAATAATTTTCTGTAAATTGTATGCGTTTCTCAAGAAGAATCTTTACAAATTTGATAAGATCAATACTTACTTAGGTACCCAAATTAAACGAAACAGAGCTAAAAACAATTCTACACCTGTCGAACTGACAACAAAACAACATGCAACATCACATTTGCAGCTTAGAAAAGCAGTGCGACAGGAAGGTAATGGCCAAACACCTTATTTCTTCATGTAATAGGTTTGTGTTCATCCACGTCTCTACAATCGGCACAATTCAAGGTTCAAACGCACGCAAGAAACCAGATGTAATTGCATAACAACAACATTGGAAGACCTCTTTTTTATGAAAAGCTAGGAAACTGCAGAAGGTGGGCCTACACTTGTAAATAACACACAATTTTCAAAACTAACAACATTCTGTACTGAAAGATGATCAATTTTTACTGTTGAAAGGTAGATGGTCCATCAGTTGGCAAATTGTCTATTCGATGCTGGAAAATGTCTATAGCCTAATACTAGAAAGTTTATATTAATTGATTAGTTTATATTAATTGATTGGTAGAGCAGTAAGTGATAGAGTAAATTATTTCTCTTTCGCTGATTTAGAATAATTATTTTTGACAAAACATCAATTCTCTCATTATCACCCCTCCCCTTACCCACGCACAAGCCTATGGTTCATGTAGGCACCACCCTCAGAAAATGAATAATGTTACATGACTTGATGAAATTGGTCAAAACATTCATATCAGAATCCAAAAAAAACTATTCTAATTCTATAAAACAATGGTTCCAAAATAATCAAAAGACTGAACTAATCATAATCATCATTCATTTCAAAATCTTGCTACTTGATTCATTGATTGACAGGTAACAGAAATCCAATTGGACAGATTTTTATCCCTCTGAATTGACTGAACCATACCAAGAGGACAATATTACATAAAACTGATGTGGTGAATGCAATGAATTCAAACTTGCATTCTTCTGAATACTGTTTGCTTTCAGAGCGCAACAAATTGTGTCACTTCCTAATTAAACACAGGAAATAAGAGAACGTGCTATCTGAACTAAAAATCAGTGAGGAAATCCAACTGAATGGAACATCACTTTTTGACATAGCGAAGTCATCTACACGAAAAAGCAATGAACGTTCTAAAATATTCTAATGTTTATTGTATGGAGTTCATATACAGAATGTAAAAGTATGAAATTGTTATTGCTGACATATGATGTAAAAAATATATACATTATTAAATATAGAACTACTAATGGTAGGAATACCATTTAGCATATAAATCATCATTTTTGCCAAGATTGATAACAGGTTATCAGTGAACTGAAGAGGTTGAGAATAGGCTAGAAGCTAGGGAACACAATATTTTTTATTAGACGCATAATTATGTTTTAAAACCAAGATAACAATTTTTTTTATTTGACACATAATAAAGTATGTTTTAAATCCAACATTGTCAGTTCCTTCCTGTTCCAAATTTGAACAAACAACCTTCTATCACAATTTTATGTAAAAATAAAGAGTCCCGTATCACAGAGTAATTTATATAGGAGTTTCTACAAATTGTTATACAGGGTAATAAATTAGAAGTCAGGGTATAGATTGGAAATCAGTTTCAATTTTCCAATTATACAGATACTTGTAATGTGACACAGAATATTCACAATTTACTTATAATAATCTTCGTAAATTATCAAATTAAATTAGGATTTTAATTCCTAAACCTAAACCAATAAAGTTTTTTAACCATTTTTTTCAAAACGAGCTTGATTTAAAAATTAATTGAATGGTATAAAAAACACGTATCAACTCATCATTTTTACCTTGAACATCAGAGATTTCAGCTTGACTTGTTTATCCTTGTGGAAAACCATCATGTGAGAGTTTCTTTTTCAGGAAACACTTGAACAATGCCCTATGAAAAACATCCAGTCACTAAGGTGGTCATCATAGGGCAGTTATTATAATTTTGACAAAAAACACACAGCACTGAGAGGATAAAAAAACACTGTGACACACAGTTCACGGTTCAACTGCAGATGAGGGAGGGAAAAATATCACAGAATAATAGCAGATGATAAAAAATTAAAATAATAGCCGGGAACCGAACCCGGGACCACGAACATGGAGAAAGTGGTGACGACCGACACAGACAACCACTACAAGCGCACTTTCAAACAAGACTGACGACGGAAACAAGTCCAGATGGCGTCCAATAACAAACAGAAGTTAAAGATGGAGAAAGGGTGGGGGGAGACGGCAAAGCAAGTGCAAGACGACTCACTCACCGCAGCGCACAGGAATTACATTCGACACGCAAACATAACCTAACCAACCAGCAGGCTCATTTTGGTACAGAGATTGTTTCAAATGATTCATTTGATACATCACCATCTCCCGTTGCATATAAACTAATTTTTAAATCTGTATAGTGGTATGTACGCGATCAAATCTCTAATTAAATTTCATCCAATAAAATAACCTAGAATTGAACACCTGATTGAGTAAGGTACCCACACACTTGACATCCACGACATGATTAGTCTAGTGTGCAGTTACCTTACCAAGTCATTCAACGTTGTTTTATTGAGTGGAAATTGATGAAAAATAAGAACGTGTACAAGCGGATCAAGTATTATTATGCACATTAAATTTGAGAGCTTATGTGTTCCAAAAAATGTTGTACGTTGAGAACACATTCTATCACTATTTGCCTCTCCATATTAGTTCAATGTTCAGGAATAGTTATGAGATAAAAAAATAAATTATGAATATGAATTCTTATGAAGAGACAGTTGTAGTGTGAAGATAGGGACTTCAACTACCAGAACAAAGACATAAAATTTCAATATAAGATTTCAAAATATAAAATTATAAAATCTCAAAAATGATCTAATGTTTGATAATCTGAGAATAATCTGAAGTAGTTTACATGTGATAGTACTAAGAATAAGATAAGTTTGTAAAATGTAATTATTGAGAAATTATGAAAAATCTAATTGCATTATTTAATATTGGATCCAGAGAAATAAACGAAAAACTTGTGTATTTTATTAAAAACCTTGTAGACTGTAAGATATGAAGAATTGTATCTCAAACGTCTGATTTTGTATTAATTATGGGCTATCTGTACTGTATTGAATACCTAAAAGCCTATTTATTGATTACCCCATGTGCACTGAGATTCGAAGAATTTAGAGAATTGTTCGGATGAGAATCTACTTATTTAAAACCTATCATCCATTGAAGAACTCCCAATTATTTTCTAAAAAAAAAACATTCAAATTAGCACACTTGGGTTCTGAAACACAGGATAACTCTTCCCTGTCTCAGGAAGCTCATAGCTGGATCCACCATTTAAACTTTCTCGGGAATACATAACTTATCTTATCTTGTCTGAACCAATATAAACAAGCACAATTTATTAGACATAACGAATGAAAGAAAAGCTGTTCACATTCTAGATTATTATATACCGGTAACTTACTATGAATAATGTAGCGAGGGAACACTGGTCATGAAAATACATGAAATCGTTGAACAGTTTGATTGATATCAATATTTATAGACTGATCCTTGTATATTTGAAACACTTTACAAACAATCCCTTTGTCCACACTTGGTCAATTTTTGTGTGCTACATAGCACGCGGCCAATTCTTAAGGATATGCGGCATGCTCTGCAGTAAACAAGAATTGACTAAGTGTGTACATAGGAAATAAAACATTAGTTCAGCAATCATTACTGTAGAAAAAGCCTAGTAAAATATTGGCATACGCGCCAACTACCCCCACAAATTGTGTTGGATATATTTTTTCCATTAGCTAACATTGCATACAATATTGAATGGCAACTATCAGATCAGTCTCAGTTTCATCAGGCCCAAGGAGGTATTGACGCCGGACCAATCACAGACCCCTGAGCCTGACTGTAGGCAAAGTACTGTAAGTAGCTAAGTAAGCTGTAAGTAGCCTAGTTAAATTGTCTTTGCTGTAGGCCTACTGAAATGGAACTGAAAAATGATGCGTGTGTAGATCTAAAAGTAATTAACATGTTCTGGAATATGCTAACTGGTAGCTTACTGATTACCTCAAAAATGCAAACTCAGTTGACCTGAAGAATATTTTGAACAGAGGCTTCATGATCTCAATCACTAGGTCTTGGGTACAGAGCAAACTAAAAATATAAGTTAGCTCAAGTTAGTGAATACACATACCGTAACTTTCAAAGATATTCAGTTTAGAAGAACATAAACTCATAGGCCTATTGTAGCCTAGAAACGTCTATGAGAAGTGAGAAGCTAAGTTATAAAATAGGCCTGTGTTCTGGGAAAATTGGCTTCCAATTCAGTTGTTTGAATTAAAACATTAACAAGCGACATCCTATCCTATGAATGTTTTCTTGAATCAGTATTTTGAAAACAATATGGGGATATATTATCTAACATAGATAACTATCTATGGAAGATTAATTTTGGTTTTTTGACAAGTTCAGTTTCATCAGTTAACCTTCAAATTCTTGTACGATAGCACTCCTCATAACTCGTACTTAAAACTGAAACTTGGAATAATTATTTATAGGCAGATGGATACTCCTCAACAGGTAATTTACCAAAAATAACGGGAAATTCTGAGGATAATCCAAGAGACTAAAGTTACTTCGAAACTAAGTTGGTGAGAACATTGTATAGGTTATCTAACCAGACAGACCAATATTATGAATTCGAAATACAACAAGAAATAATTTTAGATATAATTTTATTACTGTTTGATGATCTTTTTTGAGTTGAAGAAGATTTTCATACAAAACTTCGCAATTTCTTACCTGATAGTAGGAGGAATCCGCCATTTTGTAGCCTAAAAATCCGAGACGGTCAATTTAAAAAATTAAATAAAAACTAAACGTTTTTCATCTTGGAACACTATTTAAGCAGTTTGGACACACATACCACGATCCATCTTTTAGTGGAAATTGCAAAAGAAACAATAAACACTAGGATTAAAATAAGCACGATGACACATCACTCTCAAATCAAAAAAATGAACTAAAAACTAACAAACTCATCTCTTCTCGCCAGTAATTTGGTACAGTGTTTCATTCGAACAAGTCATTCGACGCTCGCGCCACCTACATATGCCCACTTGAAACGTTATACGAATCCAAATAAATACAATTTTACTTTGGTAAAAACGATTTTTTCCGTTACGCAAGCACAATAAGATTCTAGATACATAAAAAGAGTTTTCCTCTATTTTCTCAATTAAAGCTGAGCTTTCCAAATACAAATACTCCCAATTTTTAAAAATATTTTCTTCTCTCGTTCGTAGGCTACCAACTGTTGCTTTGTAGGCCTATCACGTGATATCTGGTGATGGCAGTGCTTTTCAAAACATCAGAAATAAAAACGTTATAATATTATTCTCTATAATAATCATTTCTAATGAAATATTAACAAATTTGAGATATTTCCCATTTTTATATGTTGAGACCGGTCTGTTCCCGGATTGGTCGAAATCAAAGGCCTTGAAAAAATAGCGCCAAAATTCAATACGTTTCCACTCGAGCACATTAGTACAAAAAACAACAATCTCTCCAATATTGCGCTTTATATTGATATTAATGCGTTTCATTTCATTTTAATTGCAGATAAAACCTAGGTTGAATCGATAGCAAGCCTCTATACATATGTAGGACTATTAAAAAATAATACATCTCGATGAATAATGAATTACAAAAGATGTCTTTCAAAACTTTCTTGACAAAAGCTTTGTTCAGTTGAGTAGACGGATTCATACAAAAAAATTTCATAAGCGAGAGTTTATGATATTGATTTACAGAAGCATCAACCACTAACTTCTAGGCAGTTACATTGGATGCGAGTTGCCTACAGGGGTGTAGCCAGAGGGGGATATCGGGATGTATCACACTCCCCCACCCCCGAATTTTCAGGATATTGATTCAACATTTTGAGAATGATCTCATACATTTAAGGCTTAAGGTCTTGAGCTTTTAAAAATCTGAAAATCATAGAAAAAATAGTCAAAAATGCGTTTTTGCATAAATAATTTCAAAAAATCTCCGGGGGTGGGTTAGGATCTTAGGTTGAAAATCTTCAACATAATATTCATTATGACCAAATAATTCAATATTATATTAATTAGTCTTTCCGTGTACTGAAAAAATTAGTGACAGAAAATAAATGTAATAAACATACTACAATATTGTTAGACTAATGCCAGTTTGAGAAGAATTGCTATTGAAAAATGTGTATAATACAACAAGGGTTCTTGGTTTGTTAAAATATTCAGAAGCCAACTTATGATGGAATCTTCCCATTGGTGGCAGGACACTTGAACATTAGGTACGAGAGTAATGATTTATACAAGATCAGACTCACTTCCTATCAATGAGTAGGAAGATGCAAGCAAGGAAAGTTTCGGGTTTTAATGATATTTCAACCCAATAGCCGTCACATTAAATTCTGCTTACAATAAACTTCTTAAATCGGTAACATAACTTACACAACTTTCTAGTCTAAACACTCTTAACTCTAAATTATCATTGTCAATATTCCATTTACTTTGTTGTTTTGCAATCCTGTAATGTTATTTCAGACGTAAGGTTCGCCTCAAGAGAGTATACACCAACATCATCTATTAATCTTCTCAATTATTAGAATTCAATCATTAAAAATAAAACATATTATTTTTTATCTAATACAGTAACAATTTCTCGTGAAAAAAGAAAATAAATAACATTTCTGTTATCACAAATATTTTATTTTTCAAGAATAATGCAATCTTGGAACTGAAAATAATTCAGTTTCCAATAACATGGAAAATAGTGAATACTACAGTATTGAAATAGTATTCGTGCTAAGCATTATTAATCTGTTAGTAAACATATGAAATAATAATGATAGTAATCGGTTAGAACGTAATCAACAGAAATATTAATGAAATAAATGTAAAAATTATTAATAAGCCGTCCGGTGATACTCGTCTCAATCAATTCAATTGCTGCACCGATGAACTGATCTGGAAAGAAAGAATACGCATGAAATCATCAGAATATAAAAAAAATGTAAATTGCAATACGTCTGATAGGTTTAAATACAAACTTCAGAAATGTTCTTCAAAACCCATAACATTTCACCCTGTTCTTATTCAACAGATCATCTTTTTCTTTCTCTAACAACAGTTTGTTTCAAAAGATTATTAGAAAAAAATAATACAAAGCATCATGCACAGTAAAACGTCATAATATGAAAAAAGTGTTTTTACAAGAGTAATCGTAATGTATTCATTATATGCACTACAGCACAGAGAAGGAAGAACAGAGGACACATCTAGTGTTACGCTAAATGGGTCCCCAGTATTGAAAGTTGGGTACCCAGTTCTTAGTTTTCCGGCTAAGGAGAGGGAATTGTGGAATGCCTCTCCCCACTACCAAGGTAACTACTGTAGTTGTAACAGAGTTTAGACAGAAATCAACATTTGCAGACGCAATTCATGGCTAACGGTATAAATTAAAACTGTTCTTAGGCGTAACAATGTCCCATATGGATGTTACCACTGTTCTTCCTTCTCTGTGACTACAGTAAATCTATTGAGTTGTCAAATAATGGAATTAATTTCATTGTATTAAAATACAGACAGGCAAAAATGAGAACAGGTTTACTATTACTTACTTGGTGCTTGTGCTAAACAGAGTTGACTTTCAAAGAAATTATTAAAGCAATCATAGCTTTTTCACCAAGATATTGTGTTCACCTGTAAGAAAGCAGAAACCAATTAGAAGTAACCAAAACTTACATATTAAACTACATTATTATACTTACATATGAAACTTACATTATTATCTTGATACAATAATTACGGAACAAAAAGTATTCTCAGAACATAATATTATAAGTCGGGTTCTGTCAATACTGAGTTCGCTCAAATTTTTCAACTTTCCAATTTTTAATTGAGTTCATGAGGTAGTGTTAGGTATAAAATTGGTGGAAACAGTGAAAAGAGTTTCAGGCTGATACTGGAAATAAAAATTGAAACACATCATGAAACTTAATAAATAATATTTTAGTTTCGAAATATACTTCTCGAGTCGCGATATCCATAAGAGATTACTTTCGTGAGCACCTAGGACCTACAATGAAGCTGTATTGAGATGTTTCAAAGATAATTTTAAAATCTCATGTTATCAGCCACATGTACAAGATAAGCCGCATGTACACGATAAATGTTTTCCTCTAAATCCATTCAATGAAATAGTATTGAATGAAACAGTCAACTTGGTAAGATACCAACAATCCATACCACGGCTTGGTGCATAAAAAAAATTTGTGTAAGGTGCCTTACCAAATCATCTGTTCAAATCAAGGCTTTCTTAATAGATCAAGTCAACTTCAGAATCAACTGTTGTCAAATTTCAGTGATAACTATTGAGAACATAAAGAATTATAAAATGTTCACTGAGCTAAATGCCTAACTCCGATATTTAGCTCAGTGAAAATGTTTACGTTGTACTAATCAAGTGTAAACACACAACTTACAATATCATCGATTTTCAGAATACTGCGAACTGTTTCTGATGCCAAGGTGATGGCACTAGTAGATACAAGCAAAGGCTGTACAACGTTTTCCTCCAAGATGTCCGTTATCGCACCCTAGAAGTACGCAAAAACAAATTCAAACATTTCATAGAAAATCAAAAATTATCAACATTAAAAAAATAAAAACAATAAAATACAAGTGAAAAAAATTTTTTACGCTACACTTAGCTTTAAATGGTGCGATACTTTGCATTTTCAAAGTACTCAGTTTAGTATTCAATCATATATTTTTTATTAATTCTACGCGTAATCGTTTTTCCTGGCTAATGTGATTTCCTGGCTCGTAGGCTACATCGCACCAAAGAGCGAGTTTCAGCCAACGACTGACCTACAATATCATCACGATTGTCAGCCTAATATTGCCCAAGACGTATTGCCTACAAGTTTATAATACCATTCCATGTTTGGAACATACTACTAAGCTGATATGTATTTCAACTAGTAGCTCCAAGTTAATAATAGATAGGTGTGTGTAACAAATTTCAAGTCTCATTTATTTTTTACATGTGAATTATTCATTTATTCACAGAGCTCACGGGAAAGCCCTAAGGTTTGCTCCCATTTAAGAACAATATTACAATTGATAAAAAAATTAAAGCTTGGTTCTAGGTCTCAGGACTAGAGTGAGAAGATCGGCAAACAGAAGAGCCTACAAGCCTTTCTAAATTGGGAGCAAGACATTTATGGGAGAGGTCAAGGTGACTCCTGTAAATAAATAAGCTGTATTGGCATTCTAAAAAGAACAAAAGCCTCTCATACGAGGTCGTGGTATTGGCAAAATTATATTTACTTGCATTCAGAGTACTGTACTGACTTATAATGAAAAAAAAATTTACTTAAAAGTGAAATCAACTCAACACAAACCCGAAGAAAGGATAAAGCTATCTAGTTATAATTCAATTGAAGGAGAGTGATTATTATTGAACATGAGTTACCTTTCGAACATTGATTCCCGTGGTTGCACCACCAGATGCATGCCTGACTCTCAGTTCAGTCACGGTTGCAATCGGATTTAGGCCAGCGTTTTCAGCCAGAGTTGATGGAATCACTTCCAAAGCATTTGCAAAAGCTCTGCAAAATGACAATAACAAAATTTTCAACTTTTCAGTAGAACTACTGAATCGTTTTTAAAACTATGTAATCCACCCAGAATTAAGTATTCAGCTTCTTCAAGATCAATTAACCAACTTTATTGAAGAAAATCAACCGATGAAATTATTAATAAATCTATCACTGATGACTCAGTGAACAACAGCAAAATGTGAGTGATGGTGATTGGAACTAACCAACTTTATTGAAAAAATCAACTGAAGGAATTATTAATAAATTCATCACTGATAACTCAGTGAGCAACAACAAAATGTGATTGGATTGTTCTAAAAGACAAGTAGAGATCAATGTTCAAAATTATTTTTTGGAAAAAATCAACACAATTTGGTTTTTAAATTAACGAACCAGCAAGGATCCTTATTAAATTTCTAGCTGAAGATTAAAATGATAACTTGGACAAATTTATTGAGAAATATATCTTCAATATGAAACTCTACCCTATTTGTTTTTGTAATCTAGAGTAGTTAGTTGCATTTCATTTTGATTAACCAAAGTTTAATTTGATTTTGTTGAGGAGACAAAGTAAGTATTACCTGAAACAATAGGCGTCAACTCCTTTGACACCTTCTGCATACTTGGCCAGCTGCAAACTCAACTCAATTTCAGGAGCTCCTCCACCGGCAATCAATGCCCTGAAAATATGAAGTTCAAAAGTTATTATAAGAAATGAAAATACAGTGTTTTCATTATATTCAGATATCACAACATCTCACCTGACACTGTGTCTTTAAAAGTCATTTATTCTGAGATATAGCTACAAGTAACCAAATGAATTGGAAAACACTCAAATGTAGTATCGAACCTTATGCTAAGGCCACATTACAAGGAGCTTCGCCTCGTGCTAAGAGCCAAGTTACTCGCATAGTGACTGATCCTAGTGAACAAACGAATTGCGTACTATTGCAGATGGCCACACTGCGAGCGACGTGCTAAGTTAGGAGCTTCGTTAATGATCATTCACTATGCGAGTCACATGGCTCTTAGCACGAAGTGAAGTTCATTTTAATGTGGCCTTAGCCTTATACACTTATACTTATAATACAAAATGAAACCCAGGAGATGTCACAATGGCTCAAGAAGCATGCTGTTTTCAAGATATGGACATAAAAGGCTGTTAAATTCAACATGTAATGCCGACTCCAGACATGCGGCGTTTGGCGCATACCGAATGTTTCCCAAAAATCAAACTCAATCAAAAATCAATGTTTGTCTCGGGAATACAGCGAATATAACCTATTAAACCTATAGACCACAAACATATTATTCAATAGCTAGGTTATACAAACAAGTTATGATTATCATTATATATATGCTATGCTTTTTTTCAGGCCAGTTCAGTAAAAAAAATTATAATAATAAATATATATTTACATACATATAGGATTAGACAGTTAACAGATATTAATAAGATAATATTCTACACAAATATGTATTGTCAGATGCCAAGCTCTCCTGCAGTTTCCTCTAGCCAGGACAAGGCTCCCTCATCTGCCAGATGAATTCCCCTGAGTCCCCCTTCATAGGAATAAAGTGGACAATCATCTACCAAGTGCTGCATAGTCTGCACATCTCCACAGTGGCAGTGGGGGTCCATAGTCATATATGATTATCAATGATTTAATAGTTATATAATAATTATAAACAGGTTATAGGCCCAAATAATATCAGAATGGCAGAATTTTTGTTCTTCTAACAAACATTATGTTAATCAGATATATCTCTTTAATCTATCACATATTATCTGAATTGAGAATATTACGACACCAACCTTTGCCTAACAAGACACCGGATGACACAGAGGGCGTCGTGCAGGGAGCGCTCGGCCTCCTCGAGCACCAGTTTGTTGCTGCCGCGCACCAGCACGGTGACGGTGCGGCCCGGATTCTGAATGCCCGTCACGCGCACAAAGCGGCTGCTGCCCGTCTGCACCTCCTCCACCAGATCGGCGCTGACCAGGTGCTCGGGCAGGAAGTGGTCGAGGCTGGCGATCGGCCGACAGTTCAGCGTCTGCAAGTAGGCACTACTTGTATCAAGTATAGCACGATCCATTCAACTTGTCAGAAATCAGCTGTTTTGGTAATAATTAAACAGTGACTTTGACACAATAATCAAAAGACTTGAAAGTTTTAAAGACATTTAAAGTCTTCAAGAGACCTTTTTAAGGACCTTTCAAAGAAAAACTTTTTAAAAGACCTTTTCAATAATCTGCGAGATTCAGCATTTGTAGGTTAAGTATTGTGATCATATGCTCGTCGATCATATGTTTTATGACAAGTTAAAAGGTTCCTGCTATACTTTCGATACAGAACAAATGTAAGATACACTGCTATGGTGGGGGTTATGATGTAACTTCGTAGACACGATAACACATGAAATGAATGATATATAGGGGAGTAGAGAGATTTGTATGAAATCCATTCCATACAGATCAAATGAATGATATACTATCAAGTAGGGAGATGAGTATTATTATTATTACTACTACCATTCGTCCACTGACCACCTATAAAAGGGGTATTTGGATTTGACAATGAATTAGAATCAGATCAAATGAATTATATACCATCAAGTAGGGAGATGAGTATTATTATTACCATTCGTCCACTGACCACCTATAAAAGGGGTATTTGGATTTGACAATGAATTAGTCAATAATATTGTACGGATAAGTTACATGAAACATACATAAAACTGTACAACTAATTTTGCATCTCATAATAAGCTTGAAATTCATCAATCGAGTATGCACAAATATTCAACAATTCCTTCTTCATCAAGGCTCTAAATTCACGACCTGTGGATACTCTTAAAAAGGCTGGTTCGGCCAAGTATCAAATCCAATCCATACCGTCATACACTGCTATTAGGAAGGGAGATTTGCATCAAATCCATTTGGTAAAAATTAAATGAAGTCTATGGAGGAATAGAAATAAATAATGGCTGCTATGCATTGGATACACATCAAATTAATTAATACACATAAATTGATACGATACACACATCAACTGCTTTGAAGTAGTGAGATTTATAAGTCCACTCTGTACTCATAAAATGAACTACATATCATCTGCAAATGGACAATACTCATCAACTGCTATGAAGTGTGGAGTTCTGTATCTAATCTATTCGATACAGATCAAATGAATGATACACTGCTATGAAGTAGATCCAAGTGCTGTTAACAATAAAATAGTGGAATTGACAATATCATTTAGTGTTTTATTTGGAAGTAGGAGGTGTTGTACCAAATCCACTCGATACAATTCAAATTAATGAAGTAGGGAGATTTGTATCAAATCAAATCTATTCTATATTCATTGCTTTGAAGTAGAGAGTTGTATCAAATCCACACGCTACAGATCACCACTGCTATGAAGAAGGGAGATTCATGTCAAATCCATTCGATACAAATCAAATGAATGAAACATTGCTATGAAGTAGGGAGATTGGTGTCAAATCCATTGCATGCATGCATAAAAGATCCCTACATATCGATTGTACACTGCTAAATAGAGAATCGACATTCACCTTGCAGACAAAGTCGATGTCCTCCCTCTCGACGTCCTTGACAACCATGACCTTGATCTTGTCGAGGAAGTGAATGGCCAGATCGCTGACGGCGTCCCTCAGAATCGACTTCTGAATGAGCAGCACGTTGCATCCCGACTTCTTGATCTGCTTCACAATGTTCAGAATGTAGGCGCGCTCCTCTTTCAGCACACGGTCCATTGCCGAGTAGTCTGACACAATCACGTTGTGGTCCATCTACAAACAACACATCGATTACATTCTAATACCAATTAATAATGAGATCGATAATCGATTGATTGCCGTAACACTAACAACATAATGAATGTGATTTGCGGTTCAACTAAATATATCAAATATCGATTAATATTGAGATCGATAATCGATTGATAGCCATAACACCAACAAGATAAGGAATATATTATATAATTATATTTTATATTAATATAATATACCGTATTTATATATATACGATATATCTCACAGTAATATATCGATCAATCTATCTATCATCAACAAAATATCACGTTCAATCGCAAGACAGGTAAGTATTGCAGATACAGTACTATAAACAACGTGTTCTTTGAAAATTTACAGTACGAATAATTATTGAAGATGCTTACATCTGTTTTTGGTGGGGAAATGCAGAACTGGATTAAGCCAATCTTTGCCTTTTCAACGCGTTTTGGCCCGTTGACATTGGCTGATTTCTGGGTGAAAACAAGACCTTCGATAAGCTCAGTATCTTCGACTGTTCCTCCCAGCTTCCTGATCACTTTGATATCCTGTTGAAAAAACGTTGAATATTTGAAGAACAATGGATAACAACAATCTATTGATAGGAAATTAGTCACTTTACTAGAAACATAAGGCAAATATACTACACCAAGTTCATATTATAATAGTAGTTATGAAATGGTTGTGTTGTGAGACATTTAAACCACGAGTGAGATCCAGGGTTCAAATACGAGCTAAAAGAAGTGAAGCAAGTATATTAAGGATCTCAAGAGTGGTTTAAAGGCCAAATACACTATTTTATCTACGACCAACAAAAAACAATAATATCTACATTATCAATCTAAACTAACCTTTATTCAAACGACCATGTTTCATCTCAATGTTGATCGTATAGTTTGAGGTTAGGACAGCTGCTAACTAAGCACACACATGAGCAACTACTGAACAAAGCTTTGATCAGCTGCGATTCTGTTTTGTTCCACTCCAGTGTTTTGAAACTGGATGAGATTGAAGTAGAAACGTTTTATAATGTAGCATACGTTTCATAAAATCGTCATTAAGATACAAGTTTCAAATTACATTTAAAAAAGAAACTGTTTCGATTTCAATTATGAAACTAATGATGGCGTTATAATATAGTCGTAGATAAAATACTATGAAAGGCTTGTATAGAGTACAGTGAATAATTTAGTAAATGATAATAATGATAAATTTTAATGAGGAAGAGTAATAAATTCCAAGAATACGCAAAATGAACAATACTTCAACACAATATGAATATGAAAGCAATGTCCATTTTACAATGAATTTGCTCAATTTACTGCAGAGAACATTTCAAAATAAATCAACTCTCTTAGCGATGGATTAATCCGAGTCGCAATGCCCATCTTAAAACTTGAAAATACCCAGCAAATTCCTAACAAGATTTTGTACAGGTGAGGGTGTATAGAGTAATAGCAATTGAATGGTTGATCACATCAAGAATAAGTCAAGTAAAATCTAGAATAAATCGAGTAACTATTGTACTTCACGGTAATTGCTTACTTTTAAATCGACATTAGTATCTTTCTTGGGATCGATGACCTTCAGAACTGCATCAACGGCTATGGGAGCAAGAAGAGAGGATTGTTGCGACACAACCTGCAAACAGAAATAACATACAAAACTTGAAAAGAAATAATTATAAAGTACACATACATAATGAGAATAACACGTAGTAGCTAACTGCGACAGTATCTGAGACATTTATCAAGTTTTGGATAACAAGAATAATTTTTTTTAGTAAATTTAATTACAAATCGATTTTTCAAGAAACCTCATTTTTCAAGATTGGGCGAATATTAACTAAGATATGGCAGCTTTATTGATAGGTGGCCCGCTGGAGGTTAGTTGCACTCCTTCTACTGTCTTTAGAATCCGCACAAAATAATTTGAAATCACTTAAAAATAACATGCAGAGCAGACGGAGACTGTTGCATTATTGTGGCAGACTTTTGCCGCAAGCCCAGGATGCACTGCAACCAGCCTCCAGCGGTCACCTATCGCCATCCAACGAAACTCAATCGTTGAGTTGGTTCAATGATATTCAATGCTTTATTTCCTACAAATAACACATGCAGTACATTAGGCATTGTCATATTACAAAATTCATCTTTAAACAAAACATAAGCACTAATACATTCAAATACATTTTCTTTTAACAAATAAGCACTCATAAATATGATAATACAGAACATATAAAATAATTATCACAGATGCAGTTAGTACTTGTAATAGAATACTTTAAGTTATATCATTACATGCAGGAGTAAACTTAACAACAATTTGGCAAACTCAACAATATTTTAAAATGAGAACTAGTAATAAGTTGAAGATGTAGGAGTGATCAATGAAAATAATAGCCTGCCTTGAATTTGTAAGAATATATTTGTAATATAAGAATTTGTGAACTACTATTTTTTCTAGAGCACACCTCTACTAGCATTGAGTTACTAATAGCTTGAACACTTGCAACCAGAAAAGCACATGAACCGACCTTTGAATTGAGAGACGTGGACGCACTCTTGATAAGACTGTCCCTGTCGATGAGCTGCACGGGAGTGGCCATGTTGGTCAGTATCTGCACACACTTCTGGGCGGCTTTCTGGAAGGCGTCTGAGATGATGGTCGGATGAATGCCTTTCTGCAACAGTTGTTCGGCGGCTTCCAGCAGGGCTCCCGCCACAATCACCACGCTCGTCGTTCCGTCACCGGCCTCAATGTCCTGCGCCTTTGACAGCTCTACCAACTGAACCCAAACAATATGCTTAGAGTAGAATACTTTTTGCAAAAAATGCATTTGATACTCTATGAAAATAATGTATTAGATATGATAAGTCAAAATTAGGCTACTTTATTCATGTAGAAAACGAAATATTTCTGCGTAGATTCTTCTTTACGTTAGTCAATTGGTTAATAAGTTAGTCAATAAGTATTATCTAGGATGATAAAAACATAGAAACCATTGAAAAATGTAGGCTATCCAAAATTTTCTATCAGTATATTTTCTATCAGTTTTTGCTATAGAGAAAAAAATAGGAATAAATTAATAAAAAAAAGTTTGCACATTGTAATTTATTTAGAAGAGTATTATGATCACCCCGACACATATTACTATAGTGGAGCATCATAATTAGGATTAGAACTATCTTAAGTAATTTATTGAGTCGGGATTCTCTTAGATATCTCTATTATATGTAGCTGTAGTAACCTCATTGAACTTGGACGAAAATTTCCATCTATTGAACAGTAAAATTTTTTAACGTGTTGCCTTTATTTTTTGGGTTCTATGTCAAAGTTAATATGCAAAATTAATAAAGCGAGTAAAATATTTCAACGTGTAGCCTACATTTTTTTGGGTTTTATGTCAAAGTTAATATGCAAACTTAATAAAGCGAGGTTTGATTTTTATATCTCTAGATTCCCTACAAAAACGTGCACGCATTGATTAGTTATTTCACACAAATATCTTCAACGGGATTCTCTGAGACCCCGTAGCGAAGCATGGGTGACCTGCTAATTGAGAATAAAAATTCAATTCAATCCACTAGTCTACAGCTGTGATGTTGAAAGTGCATCCTCTGTTGTTGAGTATTACACAATTCAATTTGCATACCTTTTCTAACCAGAACATAATTATACCACCACGCAGGTATTGTGGAACTAGACTTTACTATCAACCTGAATGTAATTATAAAATAAATTTATTGTTTCGGTATATAATTTAATATAAATGATTAATTAATGAATGAGTTTTACTAATAATAAACTTCATAACATTACTCAACAATATGAGAATTTACTGCAATTTGAAAATAAATTAAATTGAATTCAATGATTTCTTCATTTTCTTAGAAGTCGTAGATATGGTCTTTGATTAAGACTTAATATAGATAGATATGATTGCGATTTACGTAATGTAGATAATAATAGCACATCATAATTTATAAAAATAAATTTAAATTAAATGAACAAAAATGTCCATTTTAGAGAAAGGATGGAAAGACCGGAAGAGAGGATGAGAGATTTCAATTGAATTCAACAAAAATGCGAACATGTATTACTTTCTTTGGTGGAGAAAACCTAACAATTTCCCGTAATGGTAGGCCTATGAGTAAGTGTTTTTTAATTTTAGATTTTTATTCTTAATTCTATGAAGAGAATAAAAAAACTCACCATTTTTGCAGCTGGATGTATAACATTCATCTGTTTTAGAATGGTAGCACCATCATTTGTGATTGTTACCTCATTGTTTGCAGCATGGATCTAAAATGAGAAACATTAGCAGAATTTTTTTAGAAAAAATAAATAAATAGCCTACTAGATTTTATTCTTGAAAGTATCGAACTTCCTTCCAGAACAGGGAATATATGCTTTAATTTTAAAAGAAGTGGGAATAAACGAACTCTTAAGAACAATATTTGGATTATCAAAACTTTAATATTCAGAATACAAAAATAATAATTCTACTATTCAATGTCCCAACTAGGCCTATTTGATGTAGGCTATAACTTACCATCTTATCCATTCCTCTTGGCCCCAAACTGGTACGAATGGCATCCGCAACAGCTGAAATTTTAAAAAGAAAATTAAGAAAGGTTAAAAAAGATTTGTTCAAATTCCAACTTGTTCAAGTAGATATACATGGATGCCATAGGCCTACATTCAACACTACCCGTTAAATACATATTATTAGTTTCACATGAATTTTTTGATATCAAGTTACCCAATCTCAGAATGTCGACATCCGTTTTGCAATAAAAAAATAGAATTTTATGATTCTGTCTGAACTTCACCTTATACAACTCCTCAATCACAGAGAATATTTATTATTCATTTGATAAGGGAACATGACACTTATCAACATCACATTCTGCATCTCATGACATTTTGATAAGAGATTAGTTCTATCATGTTCGATAAGTAGTAAGCTAATTTACTAATAAAAGGATCATGTTCATCATATCATAAATGATCATAAGTTACATATTAGGCTATAATTAAATTCGAATTATGCAATTACAATTTAACTTCTCTTTCAAATCCTCATTTACGGTTCCTCTAAACTGCATTAAAGATAATTAGGGATAACTAATAATGGATGATTCTGAGATTATCGCATGCTGAAGTCATAAATAGGGGTTTATCATGATTGCACACATGCGTTGTTTTTCAGGCCCTATGTCATAATAAGAGGCTAAAAGGGCGTGGAATTCACTTCAAGTCTTATATAACGCTGAGAATTTGAAATTTTGAACGGTTTTTGTGATAATTTCAGCATTTTCAAAGAATAACACGAATCTGAAATTCTCCACCCACCTTATACGCTAACTGATAGCGGCTTCGAATGAACTTATTGAATTGAAAAAACCAATTCTACGATGTAAATTTGGAAACATTTGAACAGCCAATTTCCGGAATTAAGATAAAACAAATCATTTTGGAGAAATGTGTATCATTTCAAAGCATAAACATTAAAGTTGGTACTAACCTTTGGCAGCTTGGATGTTGCTGGTTCGTACATCTGCAGGCTTACTTTTGTCTTTATAAACACCAGTTCTGAAAGTTTTATTATCACCTGCACCTGCTCTTGCCATTTTTGAAGCTAAATTCAACTTTTTATCAAACTTGAAATTGAAATAACTGAGAACTCTACACAACCACGAGGAAAGAAATTTATTGTGGTTATTTCTCTATTGTTCAGATCGGCGAGACCAATTTGATGGATCACGCGAATCTTCGTAGCTTCACTCGCTGCCTTCTATATTTGAATAACTAATATTTTATAATTTAAGAAAAAAATTCAAAATGATAAATATTTTGAAATATAATTATTGAAATCATATTTGAATTTTTAGATTGATGATTAATCATTATTGAAGATAAATTCATTATGACTACATTTGAATAGTAGAAACCGCAAAAAAGTGGGTCGACGACAAAATAGCTGCATTTAGGTGAGACAAAAATATCTTGGAGAAAACATACGCCAGAGTGCAATTCATAAATTTTGTCTAAAGAATATAATTTTGTAATAACATCTAATAAAAATTAAGAGTAATGTAGTTTTGCAAATAAAATCAATGCAATTCGAAGCTTTCCAACACTATTTTGTCTCAATTCTTCATTTTAAGTTACTTCAGTTTGTCGTCGATCCCATTATGTTGCGTCCTCGACTTATCGCCCGGTTAAATTTAATAGACGTACGAACAACCAGGCACAAGTTTTGAATATTTGCTATTTTTACTATCTGCAGCTCAGTCATACCCAGAGAGTATAGAATACGATTTACTTCTATTCTCTCTGGTCATACCAATGAATTCCTAACTTGAATAATTAAAGTGAGACTATTTATAGTCACTGTACAGTACTACTTTAAAAAAAACTTTCTAAGCTCTATCTATGGGGAATTTAACAAACCAACCCCAGTACATGTAATAACTTAGTACATTTTAATGCCAACAGATGGTTTTTGGTTTTTATTATTCTTCTACCATCCATTTAAAATGATTATTGAAAACAAATAGAGCCTGCAGAAATTCAATTTTGTATCTTTCTTTTGGCGCAAACAGCATCAAAGTTGGTCCACTCAAACTTCTCCACGATGTTTCAAAAATCTACTCCACACGGCACCTAACTCTTTTAATATAATAAATAATTTTATATACAGAAAATTAAAAAATAAAATAAATCCAATAAGTTCTACACTACCGACATTTTTTATAGGTACTTCTATAAATTTCTTCTTCTTGCGATGTATTTTTGTTTTTTACTCACTCAACTGAAACGTAAGTAGGTACTAAAAATATCATTAAGGCTTGTTAGGCCTGCCGTACACATAATCGAACAGAACAGAACGTCAAGACATTTTGACTGACAGTGTGATATGATAAAATCACATGCGAACTAATACTCTAAACCAGCTGTTAAACTTCACTATTTCATCTTGATATTTCTTTTTATCACATCACACTGTCAGTCATTTTTTGTCAGTCAAAATGTCTTGACGTTTTGTTCTGTTCGATTATGTGTACGGCAGGCCTAATGGAGTTTATGACTGAGCTTTTATATGTATGAACTAAGAAAAATACAGCAATAATTCTGATAGGAATTCAATTATTCTTATTGAACAAAGTGACAAAAAATAATCAGTCTATTTTAAAAAGTTTCATTGGAGAGCAACAGCAATAATAAGTTTTTTTTCTGTTCAATGACTAGAATAATTTTAATCAAGATAGATAATAACATTTATGATTACAATTCAACATTCGAAATTCTCGAAATTTTTACCTTATATTTGTCAATGTATTTTTATTCAAAGTTTATCATTAATTTAAGAAAATACACTTTACATATCGGAATGTATCAACAAGTGATATAGTGATAATGCATATTAATTTTAATATTAAACATTAATACAGTATTACATTTTTTATGAGTGGGATAATCAGCATCCCAATGAAAATGATCCGTACCTGAGATATTCGACATTGAATATTATAGGCTAAATATACATATAAATAACGAATCCACACATTAATTATAAATTTTTCATATAGATATTCTACTGTATAGTATAAGCTATATAAATTATGATTTTGCTCGATAATAAGTTTTTTAAAGATTTAAAATAAGGTACCAGGGTACCTAATCAATATGATTAAAAAAATATGGAATAGAACATGGCATGATTTGAATAATACATAAGAAATTACAACTGAAAATTACATAGAGGTTAAAAATAAATATCATTCAGTGAAAAATATATTGAGGACTAGAAATCACAATTTTTGTAGCAATAAAACACATAGGAAATAACTGAAGTATAGATTTAAAAAACAAACAATTTACTATAATATCTCATGATCGAAATCCTTATTGATACTTGAAAATCTTCTCATTCGTAAGTCACAAAAATAATCTATTCTTCCTGACTTTGAAATCATTAATAATAATGATAAGAATGGAATGATGAAAACTAGAACACAAAGGCATAAGTTTGAGTACTAGCCTATAGCCTATAATGGTGGTAATGATTAAAAGAATTCATATATGATTTGAAAATAGAAAGTAAAGACATTTCTTATTAATCATTATTATTTGACTTGATAAATAAATGGAATAAAGAGAGAAAAATTGTTAGGAAAAATGGAGATATTGTTTTGAAACAATCATACTATCCATAGAATAAAAGAAGGAAAATTAAAATAAACCTGTAGAAATAGTATAGTTCAGAATAAAAATATATCAAATGAAATATTTTCATCGATTCAATAAAATAGGAGTAAATAAGAATACATTTTTACATTGAGATCGTACACCTTACCATAAAGGTATAAAAAAAATATTTTTTGACTAGAATAATCCAACATACTAGAGTTTGTGTGTATGTTTTGCACAATAAAGACACATTCGATTTATTGGTATGGTCTGACTAGAATATGAGCATCAATTTCTCATAATTGCAATAAACAAAAAACAACAAATAAATAAGTCAAATAAAGAATTATTTTAAGACATAAATTATTATACAATGTGAGCATCAACTTCTTATCAATACAACAAACAAATAAGTCAAAAAAAGCATTATTTCAAGAAAAAATGTGAATATTTAACGAAACGAAGAACGAAAAATTCTTATAAACGAAAATGAATACATTACCCAATTCATTGAGTAAATAAGAGATCACATGCTGAATTGTATACAAAAAGCAAACACATAACATTAAATACCACACAACATTGAGATCCTGAATAAGTGATAGTCATTATTATAATTGAATGATTCTGGAAGGAGATTTTTAGAAAGTATGAGCATTGCGACAAACGCCGCAGCCCAGTGCGAACTCCTCCCCGGTCGGAGGGTGCTTCACATGGAGGGGACATTCTTCACCATCCAAGCTTTTGGCTTTTGGACCTGCAAGCATCATACAATAAATTATTTCAGTTTATCTATGACAATTATTCGAATAGCGAAATAGGTTTTTAAATTACAGTTTTTAGGTTTGATAAATTAAAATGGGTTTTTCAAAATACAGTACGGTATCCTGGAGAAGCTAGGTGCTTATTATTGTGTAGCCTAATTTTTCAAGCTCATTGAATATTGTTAATTGATGCATCCTGAAAAATCTAAAACTTATACGTCTAGTTGTTTAAGATTTATTTACTATTTTTGTAAAATAAACATTTATTTGAACATCACCTAGAACATCACCCGTTACCATAGAAATGTTAATTGAAAGTTATTCGCCATCCGCTAAATAAAATGAATATAACCATACTTTGTATTCTACCTGGTTTCTATCTGAGAATTGTATGACAAATAAATGAATTACTGGAACGTTTAATTATCAATAGAGAATAGCAAACTGACCAGCAGGACATCGCGGCAACTCGGCTGTGGGAATGTTGGTGACACGCTGAAAGTCGTCGTGACAGGCGTTGCAGAAGTGCGTGGTGCCAAAGCAGAAGAACACGGCCACCGAACAGCAGTAGCGACACTTGTACTCGAGGAAGTCGGTGCCGTGTTTGGGGCACATCTGCGCGCGTGACACGTCCGAACAGGCACCGCACACGAGCTCGGACGGATCGAAATCGGTGCCGCCCAGTTCCAGGTCGCAACGCGCCTCGCCCCCGTAGTACGCCTTATTTTGAACAAATAATGAACAATTCGATTTATTGTGACAATAAGTAGCCTGCACTGCAGCATAGACAAGTCATTTTCGAAAATTTAAAAACGAATCAAAGTTAAAACTCGAAAGACAAAAAAAAATTAATTTGCCATACGCAACTATTTCTGCCCTAACAGCAGCTACTACTGTAACATTCGAGATTATCTTCCAAAATATTGAATCTTGTTAATTTTGTATAAATCACAGAAAATGATTAACTTAGGCAAGGCATACACCGGTTAGTCAAGACAAGACAAGACAATACGAGATTAGTCACGGTTAGTGACAGTACTTCACATAGTTGCTTATGAAGCAACACTCACCGATTAGTCATTGCATCTGTGTGCTGCTTCACAAGCAGCTATGTGAATTACTGTGACTAAACGTGACTAATCTCGTCTTGTCTTGTCTTGACTAACCGGTGTACGCCTATCCTTATATATATATTGTATTATAAGGGTAGGATGCTACTGTAGAAGCACAGACAATGGTAGAATATTATAGAAGAAGATATAAGGTGTGATAGAAGTATGAAAAACAATACATTTACAAACATTATTCTCTTGTATATTGTGTATTTATTTGTATAGCTTTTTATTTTTATTTGTATCTCACCCCTACAGCTTCAATATCACTTCACACAATTCATACTGAAAGCATCTTCTGTATCTTATTCATCTTTATAATTCCTATTTGATTATTTTATCTTGATTTTTATTCACCTTTATCTTCATAGTATTTATCTCAATTTGTATCTTCTTTATTAATTTGTATCAACTTGTATGTAGTGTATTCTAGAAAATAAATTCTATTCTGATCGATTGCTGGTGTAAGTGTAAGCTTCAAATACCTTGCCGCACTTGAAGCAGACATAGTAGGCATAGCGGTCCATGGCATAGGAGGCGGGATCGGGCCGGCCGGGCTGGTCGAGGCCCTCGTACTCCAGCCGCATGACCGCCTTCCGACGCACGTCCTCCCACAGCTGGCGGATCGGAGCCAGCAGGCTGCTAAGCACTGGGTGCTCGATTGGCGCCTACACAACGTACATTATTATATAACTATCGATCAATCAATTTTTTATTCTTCCAAAAAAACTCACATACAATTTAAACTAAAAGAACAGTATAAACAATACAGAAATATAGTCAATAAAAAAAAAAAAACGAAAAATTACATACATCATATGGGAGACTAAAATGTCACAAAAATACCTTATTATCGGAGCGTGAGATTTTACATGCAGTAATTACATTTTTGTTTTGCAATAATAAACATTAGGTTTATAATATCAACAACATTTCAGTATTCATAGATACAGTTTCATATAACAGGTACAGTTTCATAAAAATTTAAAATTCTGAAAATTAAAAAAAAAAAAAATGGATCCACATCAGACTTATA
This sequence comes from Laodelphax striatellus, assembly GCA_017141395.1. Classification (NCBI taxonomy): domain Eukaryota; kingdom Metazoa; phylum Arthropoda; class Insecta; order Hemiptera; family Delphacidae; genus Laodelphax; species Laodelphax striatellus. The sequence continues at coordinate 21,835,101 of CM029535.1, forward strand.
ATAAGTTTAGATTATACATTATACAGGGCGCCCCACCAAGGTTGTGAGAGCTGTTAAATATATATTCTCAATAAAATTCCAACGAAAAATGTCCAGTAAACGTTTTCCTACCGACCTTCATTTTCGAGATATAGATTTTTCTATATTTTGAAAATATGCCTACTTACTGTCAATACTCAATAACTCAATAACTACTAATTGAATTTTAATTCCAACGTCATTTTTGAAAAGATCAGAAAATTCTACATTGATTTGTTGTATTATTCATGTGAAAATAGATTATTGAGAGTTCTCTGTTAGAGGTCAAGGTTCAAGAAGAGTGATTTTTTAATAACTTCCAAAATTTCAAATGCAATTTTCTCGAAAACTTCCCAAGGTTCAATAATGTTTTTATAACATAAAAAGCTTTCTATTTCTTCCAGCTTTCAGATGAGATCAAATTCAGTTGACTAGCATTATATCACCTGTGTCAAAAATTTGAGATTTAATGTGATTGTTTGAGCGAAAATGGGACTAATTGTAATGGTTGAGAGTTTGAATCTAAAATTTTAAAACTTTGTGGTGAGTGAAAAAAAGGTATGAAAACGATCTTATCTAGAGTAAATTTGGCTGAGGAATTCAATAAAGCTAGTTAAAAGTTGCTTTGTGCAGTGGTTTTTAATATATTTGCCAAAATACGGTGATAATCATAACTTCTTGAGCTTAAACAGATTTAACATGATTAATACATGCACCAATAAGCATATTTGAATAGAAATTGTAGATAATTATTTTGAATAAAAAGAGTTCAGTTAACTTATAGCCAAAAACGCACCCAAAACTCATGAATCAAGATTAAAGGAAATTAGAAATTGAGAATTTTTCAAATATTATGTAATGTTTGTCTGTTTTGGTTCATTTAATCACGATGTAGGAGCTTTGGTGCGTTTTTGGCTATGACTTAACTGAACACTTTTTATTCAAAATAGAATAATCTACAGTTTCTTCTCAAAGATATCCTTATTGGTGCTTGTATTAATCATGTTAAATCTGTTCAAGCTGAAGAAAACAAATACACGATTATCACCGTATTTTGGCAATTTTGCCTACAGGGAAATGTTGCTTGGATAATAATTCTGAGACGAGAAACTGCTAAATTATATTTTGTTGTAATTGTAGAAGCGAAATAAATCTCATTTTTCACGGTTCAATCAACACATACACATAATTATAGTCTAACAACAGACAAAAGAACCTTCGCGCATCGTATCACCGAAGTGATACAGTATCACATAGTACCACTACTCTAGTAAGCGAGTGAGATAAACTGCTGCATTGCATAACGTGCGCTCTCTCTGCGCAGTAGAGTTCTTATTTTGGAGGCTCTTTTGTCTGTTGCCAGACTATAGTCGACATTTGAACCAACCACTCACCTCGTAAACAGGATTTGATTTTCCATCTATTCACTTAATAACCACAAAAATGGTAGACCCACCTTGCAAATAGGACACTGCGAGAATGAGAAGGTGATCCTAGGCCCGGCCCACTTGTTCTGCAGCACATTGCGACAGCAGTGCAGATGAAAGACGTGGCCGCAGCGCAGCTGGATGGAGGGCGCGCAGGCGAGCGCCTCCGTGAAGCAGATCATGCACATGTCGTCGGCGTCCTGTTTCAGCGACGCCACCTGCGCACAGTTGTGCAGACAGGGCAGGCACTGCGTCTCGCCCCTGATGCCGCTGCACGGGTGGCTGCACTCCAGCGTCTTTGTGCACACGTTGCGACCGTGCTCCTGCAAATATTTAGCATGTTATTCGCCTCTACTCACGATCTAAAGAGCTCATGTTTGTGTGGAGACTATGAAATATTCGCTCACCCACTGCGGCCATTGCGGTACAAGATACATATTAACGGTAGACAAATAACAGTACAAAAGATAGAAAGCACAGTGTCAAAAGGCATTTTAGTGGTTCCAGACTGATTTCAAAGGCATTTCAAACTGATTATACGTACAGTTTCTGTAGTTTCAGAGAATCCGAATATAAAATTGTATTTTAATTTGCAATAATTATGATCGTTCATTTTTAAGTTGACCACGAATTTGGTCAGTTCTAGGTCCTGTTATTCAAGTGATGTTTTGTATGATTTGTTAAAAAATAAACTTCATTATTTCATTTCATACAATTATTTAAATACATATACTTGACACTACTTGACTCTATCGACTTGGAAAAAATCAAACTAATAAACAAAATGACGTTCATCAACATGGTGCCAAATGGTTTTTTGAAGATGGGTTATTTTTGTTGAAGATTTGTTTTTTCTTTCTTCTTTAAATGTACGCTAATGTATTAGATTTATTTTTTGGGTATGCGCATTTATTGTTCGACATTGATATATTTTTTTTCTCTCTCTTCATCGTTGTATTGTGATTTGATGTTCAAATGTTTGTTAAATGGCAAATAAATGGCAAATGTTCTGTCTGAATCTTTCTGCTAAGTTTCATGCTTGTGTCTTTCAGGCAATGCAATGTTGCTTTAATTGAATAATATATTTAGTAGTATCCGTAGTATCATAATATTTTTTGTTTATAAATATTTGAAATTTTTATTTTGAGAGTCATGCCTACATGAGTTCTAAGCTTGTGAACTCATGACAATTATGATGACAATGACATTGTTTCCATTTAGCAATAAAAACTAAATGAAAACAATGCACACATATGATTACTCACTACTGCATCATACCAAGCACTAAAGGTAGACTTATTACATTTATACAATGGTGATCACATTAAAATTTGTTTATTAAGTAATGATTGTATAAAAGGGTTGAGGGTGAGAGGGGCTTAAGTCCGCCCCCATGCGAATAAAGGCAGATATTCAATTTCAATTTATTTCAATTTCAATTTATTTATTTCACACACAACATTAAAACAAATTTACATCAACATTACATACATCAATACATAAACATGCATCAATTAAATTCCACAAACATGAATTAAAACCAAATTTTACTCAGTTCATTCAGCTCACCTGACACTCCTGGTCGGCACACACATTGCCAATAGCCAGCAGCCCCGAATTGCCGGTGGCGCCGCAAAAGCGACAGACGCCCGACACGACACCGGGCAGACGCGCCGCAGAGCGAGCGCCGCCCTCGCGGAACTCGACCAACGCCTTCAGCGTGCACGAGTCAGCCAGCAGCAGAGCCCAGAACAGCTTCGTGCGGCCGCAACCCTCGTGCAAGTCAACCTTGATTGCTTCCTCCTCTTCTTTGCACACCTGATCGCAAACAATTCCATCACTTTATTCAATCATCAAGGACTCAGATGTTTATATTATATTCCAGAAGATATCAGGTTGTGTGGTAGCATAGACTAACTATACTGTTGTCTATGGTGGTAGCTATTGAGTGGTTTTATCAAATATAACTAAGACACTGGTAGAGGCATGTACCTATACCATTGAGGAGTGCTACAATGCATTCACAGGACTCCGGTCTTGAACTCGACATGTTGCATGCCACTTGAGCTCTGCTCAAAATTAGTGGCTCTACGCAACAACAAAAAATAATAATAATCTATCAATTTTTATTCGATTATTTTTCCGAATTTGGAAATCTCTAGAATATGAACAAGAAATAAAACAATAATGATATTTGGAAACAAGGTGATAGCCTGAGCCCACTGCTTTTCATAATGTTTATGAATAGCATTCTCAAATATTGTAAAAGGAACACTCCAAGAATGAAGGTTGGATATGAAAACCTCAGACCAGTGTATGTACAGGCCTTGGTATTTGCGGATGACATCGTGCTAATAGAGGATAGTGAGAGTAAACTTCAAAAGGAAGTGGATGTATGGGAGAAGGTTATGGCTAGAAGAGGTATGGAGGTCAATGCAGGGAAGAGCAAGGTCATGAAGATAGCAGGGGGCCAAAGAAACACTCTGGCAATAACATGTAGAGGACAGGCCCTTGAAGAGATTGATCAATATGAATATCTAGGTACAGTAATCAGCAATGATGGGAAGCTGGATAAAGAGATAAGAAACAGAGTGAAGAAAGCCATGCATGTATACTTCCAATTAAACCACACAGTGGTAGGAAAAAGAGAGTTGTCTATGGAGACAAAGAAAAGAGTCTTCAATTGTGTTTTTGCTCCTACTCTCATGTATGGAAGTGAGAGCTGGGTTACCCTCAAAAGCCATTGGAGTAAGATAACTGCCAGCGAAATGGGATTTCTGAGAAAATTGGTGGGCAAAACGAGAAGAGATAGATGGAGAAATGAGAGGGTAAGACAGGAGGTAGGGATGAAGGCGCTAAGTGAGGACGTAAAAGAAAAGCAGCTCAAATGGTTTGGACATGTCACCAGGATGGAGGAATGTAGAGGGGTAAAGCAAGTGGTGGAGACCAGAAGAGAAGGAAAAAGAAGAAAGGGTAGACCGCGAATGAATTGGGAGAGTTACCTTGAAAGTCTGGGTCGAGAGAGAGGAAGTTCCTTGAGGGAAATGAGAAGAATGGCTGAGGACCTGGAGGCGTGGAATAGATGGGCCGAGGCTGGGACCCCTACGCTGTAGTGGCAGAAGGGGAAAGAAAAAGGAGAAGAAGAAGAAGAAGATATTTGGATTTGTTGAACATAGATTGCCACTTAATACACGTATCGTCTTGAACCACTATGAACTATAATCAAACTTGATTTAAGGAATCTTGGAATTCTATCGATCCAATCGAAGCGGGAAAATGTGGTTATATAGGAGACAGAATTGTACAGAAACATTAAACCATTGAAACTGAAAATTATTTCACATTATAGCTTACATAATCAGAACATGACTTGCACCTCTGAAAAATAGAATATACAGGTAGCTACACCTATTCTTATAATAAGCTACACAGGTAGCTTATTATACCTGCAGCTACACACTTTACTATCAACTGAAAAAGAGCCAAAGGAATATAGTGAGTTATCCAATATTGTATTTTTTGAACTTCACCTGTCGGTGATGAGTTCTAGTTCGTCTGTGGAGATGCAAGAAGCGGTCACAGTCGGTGCACAGGTTGCCGCAAACATCGCACTGAATTATTGCGTTCGTCTCGCCATCGTCGTGGTTGCTGCATGTCGGCTGAAAAATATTCAATAAATAAATTCTCTCTAATAACCTTGAGTTTTTCCGTTCTTAACGGTATCACAGTGTTATTATGGTGTTTAATTTGGAGGTTTTCTAGAACTTCTCAACTTATTTATTTTTCGGTTTTGAGAAAACCTAACAGGAAAATAGTACTGAGCGAGAGATCTACTGTTCACAGAACTACTAGTATTGTTGTGATTCTCTATTCTTATTATGATTATCTATCTAATTTTTCCTATAAGAACTATTTTTTATTCTTTAGCTATTATTATCTCAAGTATTTATTTATTTATTTATTTATTTATTCATTGATCGAGTACAAAATATAACTTATAGGATGAAAACACAGACAGAGTCCAAAACGTCTTCTCTTCCTGATTTTGATAAAATTTCAAGAGAGGGTTATGTTCACATTCACAATTCAACATAAATTTTCACTCCTTTTGTAACTACAAAACTTGTCAAAAACATAAATGAATCTAAGTATCTTTCTTCTGTTGTAAGTTATTTTGTCTTATTATTGATTGTGCAAATGAATTTGTGTTATGAGGGCAATAATAGGATACTTCCTGGTGCCCTCAACTATGTATTTGATCAATAAATAAATGTACTACTCGTACCCTTGGCGGCGGTGGGTTGGTGGCATCCGCTGCGCCGACTCCCCATCGCGCCGACGAGAGCCGTTCGACGTGTTCGCGGTCGAGCACACAGAGGGCGGCCAGGGCCAGCCACAGCGTGGGACAGCGCATGCACTCGGCCGGCGCACGCCAATCCTCCGACAGCCGCTGCACCGACACTATGCCCTCGGCAATGGCCGCCTTTGTCACCTGCGCCCATTCCACGCTCAGCTTGCCCTGCGCACACATAAACAAATTTCAACTTTTATAAATTTTTGCTGCCTTATGGAAACGATTGCATTTAATGTACCTGTAACGGTTTCTGAGATATCCAAAAGAGTCGGTTAGAAGCGTGTAACTGTAAGGCTAGGCGTACACCGGTTAGTCAAGACAAGACAAGACAAGACGAGATTAGTCACGTTTAGTCAAAGTAATTCACATAGTTGCTTATGAAGCAACACACACCGATTAGGCATTGCATCAGTGTGTGCTGCTTCATAAGCAAATATGTGAATTTCTGTGACTAAACGAGACTAATCTCGTCTTGTCTTGTCTTGACTAACCGGTGTACGCCTAGTCTAATAGGTAATCAGATAATAGACAAGAAATGCTTAAAAACTGATCTCAAATTAAAAAGAGATATAATCTGATCGATAAACCGGTACAGTATTTGAAACTGATAGAAAATCTGTAGATGATTAAATTCTACAAATTACTGCCCGATGATAAGCACTTTGTCCCTGACGGCTGAAGCGGAGAGACGAAGATAACACTCATATGCACTGCAAAAACGATGTTGTATCGCATTCCTCCCAGGGACACGGAGCTGAGCATCAGGCAGTAATGTTACAGTTACTCAATACTCCACGCTCTGCAGTTTGCTCTACTCACACATATAAAAATTTATTTTTATCTGTTCAAGAGAACTGGAAACAGATAAATGTGGGGTTTATAAAGCAAAATTCACTCATTTTGAAGAAAATGTGCTGTTTTTGTCAGGTTCATGTGCATTTTGAACTTATAGAGTGTTTGAACAGTTTATTCTCAGAATTTAATCAACTTGTATCGATTTGAAATACCAGTTACGATCAAATAAACAAGTTATACTCCTTTCAAATTTAATTATATCATATTTTGTATTCCCATAAAATTAATATAATACGTATTTGTACACTATGAATCTATTGTAGGCTTTCGTATATAATTATGACACTTTCAATGTTGCTGAGCGTAGACTAGTACATGCAACTAATTAAAAATTATTATTTGATTTGATTTCATAGTTGTTACATTTACACATAGGATTTCCAAACCCATGTGACCAAATTCATTTTTATATATTGGCCTATTTCTAGTTTGAATATTGCTACTTGATATTGAGCGTAGATTTGTGAATGCAACTTATTAAATAAAGATTATTTGATTCGATTTCACAGTTAATAATAAGTTGTTGAGCACAAGTTTGTTAAGCAAACCCATAAGACCAATTCTCTTCAATATGTAGGCCTTGTAACGTTTTATAACTTTTCACTAAAAATGTCTACCGCAATTCACCGTCAACCGAGGTGAGATTGAACAATTCTTTTCATGTTTTGATCATAACTTTCTTAATATTTCTTAAATAAGATATAGTTTTACATTGAAAGAATGTGTGATCTCTAAAAGCGATTTAGATTGATAATATAATGTAGCAACTGACAGCAGCCATATCCTTGACGAGATGTATGATGTCCTCAGCGAGGCGTCGTGAGACAGAGCCGCGCATGAACCAGCGCGTGCCGTACTCAGCCCGAGGGTGGATGGCAGTGGCCAGCGTCACCGAGCTCACTCCCTTCGTCTTCACCTTCACCTGCACCGTCAGCGCTTTCGCTATACAGCTCAGCAGCACGTCCAGAATACCCGCTCTGTTACCAAACATAACCAAAACATTTAGAAAAATATTTTCTTCAACATTTTAGAAAATATTAATTGAAAAGTATTACAGTAAAACGTTTATAATTCGGACATAAAAAATCCGGACTTTCAGTCTTCCGGATTTGTCTTAAATGAGTATTGTCATAGACTAACTATACTATACTAATTATTTGTTGTCTGTGGTATTGTGTAATGTTTTCACTGAACATTGTACACATGTTAAAATGAATGAAACACGATTCAGTTCTTTAATATGAAAATGTTTCCTATTCATCTCTCTTTCAGACACTTTACCGGTCAGACCTAGACAGTCTAGACACGGAATCGAACGAACTTCATTGTACCTGTACCGACGGCAGACAATATACAATTCCAAAAAGTGTTTTACTCAAATGGTGCGTGCTGGCCACAAGATTTGATAATCCGGAAAGGGACCGCCAGTTCTAATTTATCTGGATTATTGACGTTCTACTGTATTGAAAAACTTCTTCAAATGTTACACACTCAGTGACTATACTTCAAGTGTGTAAGTGACACACAAGGCTTCAAAAAGAGACCTCTTGAACAGAGAGACGAGAAGATTTGTTATTGATTCTGGTAAACTTCTAGTGTATAACAGTATATAGTGTATAACATATTGTTTATTATTGATTTTCCTTTTTTTCTCTCGTTGTCAGTGTATTGCAAATTTATTGTATAAATAATGTTTGTTACAAATAGCAATAAATATTTCATTCAATAAAAGCATTTCAATTTTTCGAATTTGATTCAATTTATAATTACATCCTAAGAACATTTATCTGATGATCAGGCAGGGGATGACTCATACAAAAGTAACCTTTGGAGAGATTTTCAACTCATTACCTACATAAAATAAAATAAATTGTTTGCATCTATTTTCAGTGTGCATTTGCTGCCTTTTTGACAGCATAATAATGAGCTTCTACATTTTTTTATAAAAAGTCTCTATTATAGACGAATAAAAAGGGACAATCTATTATTGGGGATAAACCTCTCATAGCTTAAGCTTCTTTGCTATTCTGGAAGTGCACATTATTTTTTAATGTGATATCATAATAAAACTTTCTTTAATTATTGGTTCTTATTGTAAAAAGATAAAATCAATAAACAGATTGAGTTGAAAATTGAATTGAATAGTATGTCAACATTTATTTTAATTTATAAGAAATGTTTCGTTCATTGTATGAAAAAATAAATGGCAATAAATTTGATTTGAAAAAAGTGAGCTTACTGATAGCAATCGAACTGGGCGCCATCACTGTCCTTGGCCGAGGCGACTAGGGTGAAGTCGGTGGGAGGGAGGCGGGCCACCCCCGTCAACCGCGCTAGAACCGCCGGTGGCACCTCAGGCAGCATTCGCCGCAATAAACCAGTCACCTATAACAGACAATTTCATCATAAATATTTGACAGAAATTCACTGTTTTAAAAGACAGAAATTTACTGATATACTGTATATTGGGAATGTAAAATAAATGTAAGGGCGGATTCAATTTCAATGAAAATATTCTTTAAAAAACACACACTTTGTTCAGAGATGTTATGGAACTTTTCCATATTCGGTGAAAGAATAAAAACAAAATTTTGTCTATTCCACAGTATTTATTAATTGAAAACCATACATCATGAAGATGATGCCGTGAGCATTGAAACACGAGTATGGAATAGACAAAATTTTGTTTTTATTCTTTCACCAAAATATTCTTTTTTTAAATCAATCATTCTATTTTATAAAAAAAAAAACACATTAAAAAGTACCACTAAACCTAAACAGATTTCACTACAGGTGCCTATAACGAATATAATACACTAAGTAAAGTGGAATGCTCACTTTGAATTGTACAATAAACTAAAAAGAAAAATTATTATAAGTTTAGAGACGGGGGTTCAGGTATTTAAAAGCGATTATGAGGAAGTATGGGGTTAGAGGATGTTAAAAGGGAAAGATTAGTGGGAGAGGGATGCATCAGGATTATTGAACTGTCTAGTAATATTAATAAATTGTGATATAATAGATAGGATACCACAAATCATTTTTTTGTACGCCTGTACAAAATATAAAGCCTATTACGAACTACTTCGATTGAAACCAATTATTGGGCTGAACGCACCATGCACTAAAAATGGTCAATACAACCAAATGAGAGGTCGGTAAACCCGTTAGCCACCCAACTTTCAAGCTATTCCTAACAAAGTATATGTACTTGCCTGTCTCTGAACACGCGCCGACCCAGTGTGCAACAAACACAGCAAATCGTTGAGCAGAGCATGCTGGGAAGCGAGATGCGCGCGCCCTACCGGCGATCCGCTCAAAGCTAGCACCATGCTAAGCATCTCAAAGCAGTAAGTGTCCACCTCGCCCCCTTGCGCCTCCGCGCACACGCCAGCACCCGCCGAGCAAAGCCGCGCCTCCCATTCTTCGCGTAGCAGTGCCGTCTCGCGGCAAATCGCTTCCACTATGTGCGCGCATACCTGCAATCAGAACAATAGTCATTGCAATTGATCATCTTCATTTTTTAATGTAATCAAAAAGGGCACGAATAGGTCAAAGAGATTACTATTCTATTTTGCCAAAATACAAGACAATATTCATACTTACACACTTACAAAAACACAGTGCGTTCATCATTTTCCTTTTCTTTCTCCTTTTCGCCACTCCCATGTCCTTCCCTAAACAATACCCTACGCATATCTTATACCTCATGAAAATATTCTATTGTATCCTTAATAAATGAAATTTTTATTTAATTTTCAAGTATATTAAACACTCGGCCACTGCGCACAGGTTTCTTACCTTGCAGGGACCTTCCTTTTGTACTATTTTATTCTTATATGTATTATATTATTAATTCTATTATTTTTCAGTTGTAATTTTTATACTTTTTAAGTTTCATATGTTATTATTTTGTTTCAAGGATAAATAAATGATTTTATTTGAAATTTAAAATTAAGTTGCGAACATCCAAATAAAAGAGGATACAAGTGAATAGGAATCTAAGTAAATAGGACTGCTTTCATATTAATTATCGTGGCTATCAAATGATAGCACCAATGGTAATATAAATTCAAGATTCTAATTCAAAAACTTTATTGAGGTCATCACAACATAATTACAAAATAAAAGCTCAAAAATTTAAAAATCAATTTACCGACAAGGAAACATTCTGTGGGTAGGTAGGAGTTGATGATATTACATGAATAAAAACCATAATGAACTGTCGAAAATAATTGAGAAATTTTATAATAATATTAAAAAGAGAAAGAAAGTGAGTAGTTCAAAAAGGTAAGAATGAAAGAGAAGGAGAAAGAGATTTCAAGATTTGCCATAAAATAAAAACAGGTTTACAATAGGCATTGTTACATACAAAATTCAGTTTCTACATACAATTCATTCAATTACTCATACTTTCAAAATGATACAAATAAAATACTTATTTGTTGAGTAAAATCCTCTAGCCTTCAGCCACTCAGCAACAGTTCTTTTAAAAAGGGTCACCGGCATCATTCTGACAGATAAAGGCAACTTGTTGAACAGTTTACACTGTAAATAACTGTGGCTTTTTAACGTCTTACTTAATCTAACATTAGGTGTTACCAAGTTAGTTGTGAGGAGGCAAACATACTATATGCATTAAAATAAGATATGAATAATAATAATTTTTCATTGTTATAATTTATAAAAAATCATGATTCGTTTTTTAATGAGGTCTTAAACCCATAATTTGCTGTACAAATGTTTTTCGACTTTCAAACTATTTTAAATGAACACTAGTTACCTGGCGCTGTAGATGAGTGAGCTTGCTGCGTGCAAACAGTATTCCGACGACGTGCTCCTTGAAATCGTTGCTTTCTGCATCCTCGTCACCCGCCACCACGCTGTTGCGGTCCGCCCGGCCTCCTCTCTCTATCAACTTGCCAAACACCTGCAAACCACGCCACAATATTATTCAGCTGTTCACCTGCTCTGCTGGATCTCTATAATATTCATGAAACCTCAACAAAAATAAATGGAGATTACAGAATGAACTGAAAATTCAATAGAATAATATTTCGAAGAAAGTTAGGCTAATTGAAAATAGGATAAGGAAAGTTTTAGTGTAGAACAGCTTATGTTCAGTATTTGATTAGTAGCTCAGTTGGCTGGAGCGTCACACCTTCAATCTGCTATCGCTTCACCGGTCTCGGGTTCGATTCCCGTTCCATCTGGCACTTTTTCACCGTATCATATTCTCCACCTCATTACCCACGCACAAAGTAAACCACTTATGTGGGCATCATCCACAGCAAAAAAAAACTAAGATAAGATAATTCATCCACAATGATCTGATCATTCAATGTAATTTATCGAGATGTCTAGAGAAGGTTTTGAAAACTTTTGTGTAATAATAAAAAACTATTACTTGCTTGATATTTTTGAAGGAGAATATTCAATGATTCAAAATGATCGAAACAGGTCAGTGATCGCCTGTTTAAAGCCTTATTTACTCGATTTATTGAAGGGTTAAGTGAATCAACTGGTACTTATGAGAATATATTACTATGATCTTAAAGTGTCACTCTAGTTCAATAATTCTTATGTAAAGTTCATCAATACTTTTCACATCATTACATAATTTTGGTCTTTAAAATATTACATACGGTAAATCAATTTATATAATTACGCTCTTTTGAATAGAAATTCAAAGAATCTTTCACGCTTTTTTGTAATAAAATGAGATAAAATCATCAGCTGTTTTCTTATCTGAAACTTTATTGAAAAATATGTTTTCAAACTCTGTTTACATGGAAGCAGTGGTAAAATATTAAAATAGGTTATGAAAACATTGGAAGTTCTAATTAAATTGAAAATGAAATGAAAAATCCAACAAAGATACTTCAATTGCTAATATTTGCACACATAATCTGTATTGGAAAAACTGATACAAGTGAAGACAAACCTACAGTGAAGGTAATAAGTTATACAGTAAGTTAATTTAATGATTTAGACGTAAGATTTTTCTTGAAGAATACCTTAATACTTCGACTCTGTTATACAAATTCAATGTGGTGTTTACTGTTTACAATCATTTTCTGAACGAAACATTCAATTATGCATTAATAAGAGCTAAATACAATAGTGTTTATGAGAACAAGCCTACTGGCTGTCTCTAGTTGAGTGGCTATTGTAAATTTTAAAAGAATGTTATTGCTAGTAATAGTATCTATGAGGACGTCTCATTAGCTTCTCATGAGAATCATTGCAAAAAAGACACTTCCAAGATACGGTTCACCGCTGTTTACTTGACTTCTGTAAGGAATGAAACGTGACGTAGGGCATTAGAAATCAAGGCAGTGAGAATACAAACACTATTAATTGTCTATTTGCTTTTGCCAATGAATATACAGTAGGTAGCAGAAAAATGAATAGCAGGGTTTGTTGTCACACTACCGAGTCATTAAACAAACATTGAACGCCTGGCGCCAGGCAATATCTCCCGTCTCCCCTTCATACTTCAGAAGTCAAGTTACCACTTACCAGCGGTGGATAGTATATTATATTCTTCAAATTTTCACATATGTTCTCACACTAATGTAATATGTAATGTTGAAAACTAATATGTTTTTCTGACTTATCCTTGCTTACTTTAATTTCATCAATCATTATACTTTTTTCAATGGTTTCAGAGAGGAGAATTTGAAACTGATGAATACGACAGCTCAAGTTTCAACGATGAGATGGCTAACTACTACATATCAAGTGACTTTTTCAAGAACAGTGCGAACTCGAGATATCTGAAGGAAACATTAAACTCACTTTTGAAGGCGAAAGATGACGAGCAGGTCAACAGTAGTGACAGTACGTCGAATAGCACTCACAATCCAATCGATTTATTAAAATCTATGCTAGAGGGATTCATGGTAGTTGCTAATCCGACAGAAAACATAAGTTCAACAACTATAGGTTTACCAAACCCATTTACAGTAACTAAGGAACCTTTATTAGGGACAAGTTCCAAAACTATCAAACCAAACCGACCTATACACCCAACAGAAAAATAACTGAGCAATCAACTGAAGTTGAAAAATAGTTTTATAGAGGAAAAGTCTAATAAACAATCAAACCTGGACATTTACAAACCAGTATTCATTGCATTAGCTGAACATTGCGATCAAATGAAGATGGCAATAGAAGAGTTGAAACTGAAACAAAAAAATCTCAAAAAAGAAAATCAGGACTTGTACAACAAATTTGAGACTTTACAAACCAACTTCATTGAAAATCTCCGATCCCAAAACGAAATTACTGGCAAAAAATTGGAATCCATCAAGAATCAACAGAACAACGAAAAAAATTACATTCTTAAAGTTGCAGCTACTTTGATCAATATTGAAGATAGATTGTTAAAAGAGAATGAATTATCATTGAAAGAAATCGAACTTGAAAATCTTCTGACAAAGACGGAGTTGCTTCAGCAAAAGATGAATGCAACAACTGAGCAGTCCGAAGCCGAAGTAAAACCATTAACAACAGAACATCCAAATGTGAAAGCATATGAGAATATTCTACACGACTTTATTCTGGAACAAGATTTTAAAAATGTCACGCCAAAAATGCCTACTAGTCATGGTTCTACCATGTCTACTAGAGTGACTGATGCTGTAACGCATAAACCAACCGAAGTATTTAAGTCAGATATAGCCAAAATGATATCACAAATTGTGCGCGTTCATAAAAATGGTTCTCAGGAGAAAGACAAAGTTACTGAAGAGGGCATAGATAAAACTACAGAGCAATATGATCTTACTTTTCTGAAATAAAAAGTGAGATATTCAGAAAATTGTGTGTTCTATTAATTTCAGTATGTGACAAAACTACATTATTAAACTGTTCATATACTTTTTCGACATAAAATAAAATTTGAAACATAATTTAAACGTTCAAAATTATACAATTTCATGATAAATATTATTTTATTTTAAATAATTCAACGCATTCCTCCTATAGCTTCCCACAACGATATACATAATAGTGTTTTGTATCTTATTAGGCTTTAGGCACATACTATGCACGCTACAGGGGTAACGTTACCAGGGGTGACGATCCTCATCTGCCCAATATTCTACAGAATAAATACTTGAAAACTTATGATATTAAATACTTATTATATACTTAATACTCATGATATTAAATACTTTTATTATACATCTTGGCTAATAATCATGATATTATCATGTTGGCCTACCATATTCAAATACTTATGATAATTTGATATTTTACTTTGAATTTCTATTTTTGTGTTTCCAGCATATTATCAACTCTGAACACATCTTCCATGAGTTGTCTTAATATGATTGAGAGTAGAAATTATTTTTCAATGAAATTTCTATTAATAACATAGCAGTAAATTCACCTGAGATGTGATGAGACGGAACACTTTCAAAGTTTCTGCCTCGGTGTTACGTTGTTGTATGGCGAGGGCAGTTGACTGCGCGGTACGCTCTCCAGCGGCTAGAACACGAACCTGCCGCACGCGCAGCGAATTGTCTGGACCCTTCAGTTCAAGTCTTAGCACACTTTGTCGCGGTACTGTAACACAAAACCAAACAACATTAGAATATTTGAAAATAAATTGAGAGTAGGTTGTAAAAAATTATGAATGCTTAGCAACAGTTTAGAGAAACTTTACTGGAATTACAGCACTCAAGTAATAGCCCTTTGTAGGAATAAATAAGCATAACCCTGTATAATAAGCATAGGCCCTTTCTCCAATAAGCATAAAAAAAGTAATCACATAAAGTAATTCGGATACATTTGTGAAGTGAATGATATTTTGATATCAAGAATGATTTATTCACATGTGATAATAATTTTTTCTTCTTGAGAAGAAATTTTAAATTAAGATGGAGTAGAATAGTATATTATACAGTTAAATATTATGGCAGTGAATGTTGTCAATTATAGAGGAAGCCCACACATCATATATGCTAATAATCTACCACATTTAATAATCAACAAATGAACAGAATCCAAATAATAGATCACACAAAAAAATGAACACACATTAGTTAAGTCTGTATATCCAGTGCTCGATTTAAAAAAAAAGAGGTAAGGGAACTGTAGGGGAACTGGCACACCGCGGGCCCTCCCCCGGAAGAATTTTTGAAATTACTCTCAAGTTGAAGCGTTTTTAGCGTATCTGAGCATATTTTTGCAGCTTCTAAAATAATTCTTTTATTTTCATTTTGTTTTAAAAGGTATGGGAACGCCGTTCCGCCGCGTTCCCCTGAAATCGAGCCCTGGGTATATCAATCAATAAAGACTGAATCCCATTACAAAACAAAATAATTGTTCATTGTATCCAAGAGTACTGATTCTTACAATTCATTGCAATAATATCTGATAATAGAACGCAAGAATATAAATAATATTTGCTAATTGTGAATGGAGTTGGGTCAATCTTATGACCTAAATGCAATTCTAAATGAATAATTCTTGATAATTTAAATCTTTATAATATTCTAATGGTATATAAGTCATTTTTTCTCTCACATCTAATGGAGCAATTGATCCATCCTGAAGCACGGCACTCCACCTCCAGAGTGCGCAGGCGCACCAGCTCTTCACTGTTCGATCCCGATAGGAACGTCACGCTTGACACTTTATTCTGCAACAAATTGCAAAAATATTGTTCATTAGAAATTATCAAAACTATCAACTGATACAGGTTATTTGAAAGGCAACTTCATATTCAAGTAGAGGCCTATCTAGGGTAATTGATTTGGATCAAACAAACTAGTGTTTGATAACCAAACTTAAAATGAGTTTGACAAATGAGTGAATGGGTTTATGTTAGCCTGTAATCCCATATCAAAATTCAAAAATTTGCCAAAAGTATGGCGGTGGTGGGGGAAAAATGATCTCTACAAACTGTTATGGAGTGCTTCACACAAATGGCCACACTGTTACTATCCACTCTCTGTAGTAGAATAGAATAGAATAGAATAGAATAGAATAGAACAGAATAGAACAGAATAGAATAGAATAGAACAGAATAGAATGAATAGAACAGAATAGAATAGAATAGAATAGAATAGAATAGAATAGAATAGAATAGAATAGAATAGAATAGAACAGAACAGAATAGAACAGAATAGAATAGAATAGAATAGAATAGAATAGAATAGAATAGAATAGAATAGAATAGAATAGAATAGAATAGAATGATTGCCTTTATTTTAACCTGGGAGGGCGAAGTTAGGGCGCAGTCGGCCCTCTCTTACACTTAACCCTCCCTCACTGTTCTCACTGTTATAAATTGTAGTAGGCACTATACTCACGGCAAGATCGCGGCAATTGTCGATGTGCACGTAGATGATGGATGGATTGGAGTGCGGAGGACACGTGAAAGTGAGCGTTTTGGTTTTGTTGCGGTCCTCGTCTCCCGACTCCCAGAACGTTTCGGTGGAGTTGTCCACCAGGCTGCCAACCATCGCCTGTCGCGAGGACGCCTTCACCTCGATGCCGCTTGTCACGTCTCGCAACGCTTCAACCTTCAAGCACGCACAAGAGAAAAATTACAAAACAAATAATGGATAACCTCCCAAAACACATTGGAAAAATGTATGGTAGCCGGTAAGGTTCCATCATTACATGGAAAGTTTTATCGTTCGATGTAAGGTTTCATAATTTGATGGAAGGTTTCATAATTGCATGGAAGGTTTCATCGTCATTAGGTGAAAGGGTTTCAGCATTAGATGGAAGGTTCCATCATGACATGGATGGTCTCATCCTCATCATTAGAAGGAAGGTTTTATCATGAGATAGAAGGTTTCATTACTCACAAGATTAATCGAAAACAAAGAATGGACAATCTTCCACAACACTAGAAACCTTCCATCACATACATGAGAAATTGTCAAACAATTCATGGAAACCCTCCCAGAATACATTGGGCAATGAATACAATTCAAAATATTGGGAGAATTCAGTTAATTTCTAACAGAAACCATGAATTGTTGTTCTTGTTCTAATAAGGAAATGAGATGAATTATTTGAGAAACAATTCCATTATCCAATTATCTACTTGTATCTCAATTCAAACAATATTCCTCCTTATTTGCTTCTTCTTAAGTTAACAGCCGTTGGGCTGGTTGGCAGCAACTCTCCACGCTTCTCTGTCATCCGCCATCCTTTTCATGTTGCTGTAGGTGGCACATCTCATATCCTTCAAAAGTTGTTCTGTGTACTCCAGTCTTGGCCTTCCTCGCATATTCTTTCCTTCATTCATCCCCTCTATTATTCTCTTTGTCAGTCCCTCATGCCGAAGAATATGACCAACTAATTGTGCTCTTCTCTTTTTTATTTCTTTCAGCAGACAACCTTTCTCTCCAACTCTTTGAAAAACCTCCTCATTCGTAATCTTCTCTCTCCAGCTAATTCTCAGCATTCTTCTGTAGCACCATGTTTCAAATGCAGAAATTCTTCTCTCTTCTTTTATACCCATTGTCCAAGCTTCACTTCCATAAGTTGCAATGCTCCATACATAAGTCTTGAGCAACCGTTTTCTCACCTCTAGACTCAACGTTTTTGCAGTGAACACCCTCTTTTATTGTTGAAAGCATTCTTAGCTTGGTGGATCCTGCTGGCAATGTCTTTTGCAACTTCTTCCATCATTTGTTATTTTGCTTCCCAGATAGGTGAACTCCTTTACTTCTTTTATGACTTCATTCCTCAGTCTTATTCCTGTTCCATTCTCCCTGTTTCTGCTACAAACTAGTATTTTTGTTTTGAGTAGCTTATGTTTATTTTCATGCTGTATTCTTTTTCCATGATTTCATCCATCATACACAATATTCTTCCCAGATCTTCTTCATTTTCTGCTATAACTGCTATGTCATCTGCAAATCTCTTATTTGCTTATTACTGTTACAATGAAGCCTATTACAATACAATGAAGCCTCAACACATTCAGCAATATACTGCATGTAATGAATTAAAGAATAATTAAGATAGATTTTTATCTATCTAGCATATTATAAATTCTAAATTGAACAAATATTTTGAAGATCTCCAGTCTGACCTGTGATGACTTTCACAATGTGATTGTACTAACTATATTTATCATGAGTGATTTATAAACTGTACGTACTGTTTCATTATTGTACCAATTTTTCTTCAAAATCATGACTATCTTGATAGTTTTTCTGTACTCTGGCGTCATTTATGTCAAAAATATTCATTTATTTTGAATAATTTTACCACTATATAGCAATGTAAATTATATTAGGCCTATATTGACTGAATTACCTGTGATAAAGCCAAGTGTTGGCTCTCATGCATACTAATGCTCGTATCCTCTTGTTCTTCTTCTGCTCTGGACAATATTTTACTTATGTTGCTGAAAACGTGACTCCTGAAATAGAGAATAATACCGTTATATAACCATAGATCACTAACAATACAGAAATGGAACGAATTGTTTGATGTTGTGAAAATTGAATGTGCATGAATGTCATACACAGAGAGCTAAATAAGAGAACCATTCTTTACGTTGGACCATATCTATAACACTATTGTTTCAACACTAGAATTGACGACATGCAGTCAAATTCTACTGTAAATAACATAAATGTTACTCACTGGACTGAAGCGCTTTCAAGTTCCTTTGAACTCTTTTTCAACATATCTATAACGTTACGTTGGACCATCCTTCAAGATGATTTTTTATTTTGTTCAATGAAATAGAATTTTTCATAAAAAATGCAATTTAAAATATAAATGTTTATAAATGTTTTTGTCATCAAACAGACTTGAACGCATCCACACCTCAGAAAAATGGATTCTACTTGATTAAACACAATATTCTGAATTTTCAATATTCCTCTCTGTTTGGAATAAATACACCCCCAATTACTGATGCTCGGGTGCATTTTGAACTATCAGATGACAAATATTTCCATATTTAGAATTTTTTTAATTTTTTTTAAATTGTTTTTAATTGTTTTTTCTTTTTTTCATCTTTAGAATTTCCATTTTAGAATGACCTGTGCAGAAAGGTGTGATCGTTGGGCGTGAAGTGGACGCCGAAGCAGCGCACAGCCATCTGCAGCAGGGCGGAGGAGGGGGGCAGCAGCAGCATGAGGTCGGCGACAGTTTGCAGCAGCGCGTGAAACGCAGACGGCAGCGGCCGCACCGCTTCCCCCACCAGGCTCATGTCGCTCACTGGGTGCTCGCACACGCCCTCCTGGCAAAGCAGCACATTCACAAAACATAAACATGTGATACAATGGATCAAATTAAATCCAAATCTCTATTGAGATAACACTATTTTTAAAAAACTTTCAAGTAGAAATAACTCGATTTTCACTTGAATAGTGACGATCGTTTCATCCTGGTGTAGGACAAGTAAGTGAAGAAAGTGAATAATGTAAGTGAAAATCAATGGAGTGGTCCGCAGCCGAGAGCGATAAGCGCCGGTCTGATAATCCAAAGGTTCCAAGTGCGAATACAGTTGCCGGAACGGATTTTGGCAAACGGCCACTCCCATCTTTCGGAGGAGACGAAAAGCCGTCGGTCCCGACTGCCTTAAAACAGTCGTCTATCATCATCACCTCTCTCGTTACCCACGCACAAGCCTAGAGCTCATGTGGGCATCAATCAATAAAAAGCTATTTCTACTTAAAAGTGTTTTTAAAATAGTCTATTGAGATTTTTAGAACATAATAAAAAAAATTCAAAAGATTACAAAATCAATTTTCCTGCAAGGAAACATGAGTGCAGTAAGAGTTACTAATATTACATAAATAGAAACCAAAATGAACTGTCAAGGAAAATGATTAAGAAATTCTATATTAAAACCAAGAAGCATGAAGAGAGTGAGAGCACCAATAAGGTGGAAATGAAATAGAAAAAGAAGACAAAAGAGAAAGAGAAAAAAGGTATACTAGATTTCAGGTCGGCCTTGAGTCTAATTATTCATCAAGAACCATACGAAAGAATGAATAAGAATTTATGAAAGAAATTTAATTTTGAATTGAAACCATCATAAAATAAACTACATAATCGAGAATTGCTTATAATGGTACTAAATTGCTATAGTAGCAAGTAATAGATATTGCTATTAGTAGTGTGTGACATGTTAAAAATTTGGAGGTTTATAATTAATTTTATTTTAATTTGGAAATTGAACTACATTGATATTAGCTTGTGGACAAAAAAACTTACAGGGTCATCCTTTGATGGTGTGAGAGCAGCTACCAGCCACCACAATAAGTCATGCAGACATGTGGTTTGAGTCACACTCCTCAGCAGCCAATTCAAAGCCTGCAAACAATGTAATATATTCATCAATATAAAAAATATCATGGCAATGATGCATCCAAATTTTACCAATACAATGAATAAACTCATCAATAATTGAAATATTTATTCCAAATTTTAAAGGAAATTATAATGAAATTCAAAGAGATGATAATGAAATTTAAAGAGAAAAGAGAGCTAGTTTCAATGAAATCAATAAAATCATAATCATATCAATATATTAATTGAATTGAATTAAACCCATTAATTATTTAAAAAATTCATTATCTATGGGGAAATTATTCAAAACTGAAAGAGAATGCTAATATCAATATCATAATATTTATATTTTTTAAATATAATAAACTCATTAATAATTGAGAAATGTATTAAAAAATAAAGTAGGAGGCTGTTGTCAATAAAATCAATTATCACACATTAATGTATCTGAACCCATTGGGAAATATATTCAAAATTTAATGAGAACGCTTATATCATGCGATACAAATGATTTTTATTAGTAAGGTAATCAGATGTTAAAAAACAAACATTGTTGATTATGAATCTTGTTATTTGGAAATTACTCAAATAAGTTTATTTTTGAGAGTTGAAATGTAGAGTTGAAATAGAAAGGTCATGTAAAGAGGAAATAAATAATGAAATAATTATGTAAAGAGAATCATGAAATAATTGATTCAATTTGAATATTGAAGTGAAGTGCTTCAATCAATATTATCCAAGATTGGTGTCGATTGAAATGATTATTTCTTATAATAGTATTTCGGAATAAATCATCCTTTACAATCAGTTACTACAATCATAGATAATCTATTCTCTTATTCAATGAGCTTTTGGTTATTCTATCCTCCTATCAAATGCATGGTAGTTCAGATAGGTACTGAACTATCCAACCATGATATATTTCCCTACCTGAATGGCATAGGTGCGGCAAGTTGCCTTGCGCAGCGCATGCCGCATGGAAAGATGCAGGGCACGCAAGTTGTGCTGCTGCAACAGAAAGAGCAGGGTTGGCCGGGACAGCACGTCCACGCCTTGGCTCAGTCGCTCGAGGCCTGCCGATGGGTGACACAGCAGTGACACATCGCCACCCTCTGAGAACAAACACTCATCATCAAAACGAGGAGTTCAATAAGCAACTTCACTGAATAAAGTCGTTTTACGGAGATCAAAATCAAATGGCTCTTGTGCAATTGCCACAATAATATTCCAAAATCAACGTGAATTCTTTCAACTTTTCACTACTCCAAAGTTTCTTTTTAGCTACTTTTAAAGCTTCTATAAAGCTACTTTTTAAAGCTTCAAAAAAATTCTAATGCGCTTAGATAACTTTCCTTAACAAGAATAAAATTATGTTCTCACATGTTGATGAACCACTCTATATTACATTATGATTATATTTTTTCAAGTTAATTGTATTATATTTTATATAATTTATTATTAAACTAATTCCTTTCATCTCCTTCTAATATTTCTTTGAAATTATGTCTCTCCCACCAACCTTCCCATACTTTCTTATGCTTCATTTTAAATAACTGAATAAAATCTTCAAATTATAATGATTTTTAATTATAGTTTAATGTTTAATTCAAAGTTAGCATTCCATTTTACTTATTGTATTTTATTCGTTTTAGCTACTTAGCTAAAATTCGGTCTATGGGACCATTTTAATGTGTATTTTTCATGAAATGAAATGTTTGATATTGAAGCATTTTATTTTTATTTTTTCTTGTAATACCAGTGGTCAGTAATTGAAATAGATCGTTTGATGTGATTTGTTACCGGTAGGATTTCGCAGGTGCTGTTGATGCGTTTCCTGACCCCGTGGCTAGGCCGTGCCTCGTGCTGACCCCAGGCAGCTCCATTGGGGCCCATCGACACCGACCTGTGGAACGGTCTACTCTTCTCCATCTCCATCATTCCATTGTCCATTGCAGTCTGCAAATCAATTAAAATCTCAATACAAATGATTTTCTAACCAGATCACAATATTCTAATAGTCACCACAAAGCTACTGTGGATACTGTGCCTTTATTATTAAGCTTATGCCTTTCTTTGGCGGGAAGACCCTCTCGGGTGTTCCGCCTCGCCGAATCATCCAATATTCCCTAATGGGAAATAATACTGTGTCATTGTAATAACTCTATAATAATGAATTTCTTTTAATTTCTGCATTCCAAGCTACCACTAACCAGTATTCAAATAAATAAAATTGTAAAATCTAGAAAATTATCATGAAACGGGTTGTCATTTTGGTATTTCAGTCGAAGAAATACCAATATATCTACAGAGTATAACATATTAGTACCGGTAGATATATTAATATGTCTTCAGAAATAAAAAAATCGAAATCAATAATCAATTTTATCATCTTCAATATTTCAAGCTAGAAATGACTAGTATATCAATTTTCTGCACAAAAACACATGTATTATAACACATTTTTGACAGTTTACTAACACAAATTTGTATTAATCTCTGTAAATTTTTGGAAATTTGTTTTCGTATTAGCACAAACTATTATAAAATTATCTATTTATTGTATTAAAGATGGAAGAAGTTCTCTAATTATTACTTCTTGTATTGTCTGTGGTATTAGTTTTTAGGAAAATAAATAATTCATTATTTATTTAAATGTAGCTTACTCTGGATGGAAGGAAGGGTGCCGACGGAAAGGCGTCTTCGAGGATAGCGTGGGCGTTGAGCGCCTGCAAACACTGGAAGGGCGGCAGGGGGAAGGGGCTGTTCTGTGGGGGGCTCTCGTCACTGCTCCTCTCCCCCCCTCCACTCAGCTCCAACAGAAACATCGCGTTGTTCTTCATCACAATGTGCGTCTCCATCATACCACCTTCAACAATTCACAATATTAGATTCGCCATGTTTGTTCATGAGAACAACCCTAGTACATTACCCTAGCCTTTACTTTAGGCATGGGAATAAATTACACAATCTTGTATATTATTCAATGTACTGATCTTTATGTACAGCAGTGCAAGCATGTATGAGTGCAGTTGGTAGTGACTGAATACAGCGTGTGCATGAGTGCGTTATTAGTTATTTTTTTTAGCATTGTTTTCATATATTTTTAGAATTTGTTTTTCCCAGGGATGATGCCCACATAAACTCTAAGCTTGTGCGTGTGTAACGGATAAAATACCCATAAAATTGTCAGTAGTTAAAGCTGTTATGAAGCAGCACTCCTCCAATCACAAGGGGTCTGTGCTCTTACAGCTATGTAAGCACAGGACTAAACGTGTCTAAACGTTGTCTTGATTACAGGTTAAGTGGTGCAGCTAATGGGAAAATACCCATAAAATTGAATAGTTGGACTTGCTCATTCAAACAAGTTCACCTTTGTATTTTCACTTAGTTTATTATTTGTAACAGTTATAATTACTGTAATAATAGAGGCATAACTAGATTTACTTCTAAAAAAAAAACATTCTTATTAATTTTTATTTAATACAATAACATTTTTTAGCATTGTTATTTTTATGTGCATTTGTATTTGAATTATTTCTTAACTAGAATTTCTATAAAAGAAATTGAGAAATTATTACTTCAATTAGACAAATTACTAGAATTTAAATAATCAATTATATTGATCTCTCATCCCACAATTCAGGCTTAGATCTATGTGGGCAATTATTATTTCAGTGATTAGAGTTATATTTCATTATATTAGTAAAGTGTTAGTCATTTCAAATTTTTTGCAATATTATTATTACAATAATACATCTATATAATTAGTTTTTATTACTTTGTATGATACTGTAAGTAAAATTGTAACCCTGTCAAAAATGTTGTAATGTAATCTTGTAATTTATCGAAATAAATGCAATTCAATCATGCACTTTTGTGCCCCAATATATTTTAGTAATAAATGTGTAAAGACGGCCCTCGCATTGCCTACCCGTATTGGAGGTAGGCGACAACAGCGTGCTCTTTGCAGCTGCAGCATCATGCGTGCGCCTACGAGCGACATGATGCCGCTTGGTGCCGGGAGGAGCGGCAGCGGCCACCTGCTTCTTGGCGCGCAGCCAGCGCTCGCGGCACGCCTCGCACAGCAGGTACCAGCTGCTGCCGTCGACGCCGCCGTCGCCGCAGTTGCCCGCCCAGCCCACGCAGTAGTTGCCGCCCGAGTTGTAGCCGTGGCTGCCCGCGTGCGAGCCGCAGCCGGCGTGCGCCTGCCGCATGTGGTAGGTGATCGGGTGCGCGAACAGGCCGCCGCACAGCTCGCACACGCACTCCCTCCCGCCAACGCCTAATCACATCACAATTTCAATTTCTCATTCCTCTACAAAGATAACAGTATTGTTTCAAGATTGATTTAATCTGTGTCAGTATAAATGATTTGATTTTGATTTGATACAGTACAAAGGTTATGAACTTGTGCAATATAGAGAGAAAAACCCATGTCACATGAGCTAAACTTCCTGTCTGCAGAGGATAGAATAGAATAGATTAGAACAGAACAGAATAGAACAGAACAGAATAGAACAGAACAGAATATAATAGAACAGAATAGAATAGAATAGAATAGAATATAACAGAATAGAACAGAACAGAACAGAACAGAATAGAATAGAGTAGAACAGAATAGAACAGAACAGAATAGAATAGAACAGAATAGAACAGAATGAGAATAGAACAGAATAGAACAGAACAGAACAGAATGAGAACAGAATAGAACAGAATAGAATAGAATGGAACAGAACAGAACAGAACAGAATAGAATAGAACAGAATAGAACAGAATAGAATAGAACAGAATAGAACAGAACAGAATGTAATAGAACAGAACAGAATAGAATAGAATAGAATAGAATAGAACAGAATAGAATAGAATAGAATAGAATAGAATAGAATAGAATAGAAATAGAATAGAATCATAATTACACAAACATTTCCAGCAATAAAGAAGAGTGAAAATCTTTTTTTGTAACTTGTACAGAGGAAAATTAAGAGAAAACTGGAAGAAAAGAAAAAATTAGTAGAGCCAAAAAAATTAAAAGAAAAAAGGCTCAATAAATTGTGGAGGATCATATTTATTTATCATTCATTGGATTAATTTATACTATATGTGAAGCACTTGAGAAGAGTTCGTTTTTGCAAACGTTTGCATTTTTCTACTATCCATGTTATGATAATATATAATCCATATGATTATAATGTTCTCACATGCTAAACTAACTTTAGACTAGTAGCTTTCTAGACTGTTTACAGATTAAAATACTCTAGACAGTAACCTACTGTTCCATAAAACTCCTTACAACATTATAAGGTTTGCATTACACAATAGTTTTGTTGATTAATTATCTGTTAATTGACCATAATTATCTCATTATAAATTCTAATAGTTCTCTTTTCACTATACTCTGAATGGTTTATTCACTCTTATTTGTTTAATGTCTTATGTAATGTCTTATATTTGATTTGAATGGACAAATTATATGTTTTACCTGCGCGCCACTCGGCTGCCGCAGCCTTCTTCTTGCGCGAAGTGCCGCCTCTTTGTTTGCCGCCTCCACTGCCCCCGCTGCCGCCTCCCATCTCTGCCCCCTTCACCGTCATCACATCGGCGGGACTAGGAAGCACTGAGCTGGCTGCAAACGTCTGCCAACAACATCCACAATACTGTAGTATTTTTATTTCAGTTGATTCGTTTTCATATTGGCTTGTTCAACATTTTATTAATAAATAATATAACTATAAGTTAGAGTATAAATAAATGTCATAATATTATTCCAAATCCTATTTTTTTCAGTATAAATTTACTTCATTCGTCTACTAGATTCCTATATTATGTCACCGTGACACGTTAGTAACTGTTTTCAGTAACAGTAAAGCAAAATAATTGACAATTATTTTCAAACAAACAGTGAAATATTAGAATCAAATTATTGATTTCGAATAGAATAGAATATTATAAAAAGAAATAGAATAGAATATTTTATTTCACCAAAATACAAATAAAAGACGATCAATGCAAAAATCATTTCACTACATGGACTACAAACAATTACAATTTCTACAAGAGAGCTCTTGGACACTCTGTATATGAGAGAGAGATGAAAAGACACCTCATGACTTATAAGCATTTTATACAAACAATAAAAAGTATTTGCAAACAAACAAATTGAAATCAATTATTTGAATTGAGTTTATTTGTATTCAATACAACATACAAATGTATATACATTATAAAATACTGTATAGCAACATTTATCAGCTGTAGTGTAGCGCGTTGAAGATTTGTGAATTTTCGGCTCAAAATTATCAAATTGATTCCAATATTATTGAAATTAGCAAACTGTTTTGTGTTTTTACAGCTTTTAAATAAACTTCTCTGAATTCCAAATTGGTTATTTACTCGTGGATCATTCTCATGGACCACAAATTCTTGTGTGAAAATACATAACCTTGTTTTGGACAACATTACTAATCAAAATTTGGAAGAGAAATAGTACAGGCTCAGCCTAGTTTTTCTCTCCCAGATTATAATATTTTGATTTTAATCAATGAATAAATAAAGGATAGTAGTCCTATACATAATAAAAAATAAAGAGTACATTATAAAATAATAAAACATCGCTCACATGAACCGCCTGATTTATGTGTGAGACGTGAGGTCGCGTTTTAATTAACTAAAAATTGAAGAGAAATAGAATGATTAACCTGTAGACAAGAAGAAGCGACTTGCTCCCAGAGCAGCACAAGCGCCTTGAGTGCAGAAGGCAAAGCGTTGATGGTGGCTGTCGTGGAAGTGGAGGTGGTGGTGTTGGGTGGAGCTGAGGAGCCCTCCTCTTCCGACTCCCGGATTGGCTCCTTCTGCTTCACTTTGCGCTGTCGGTTTGCGTTGGCATTTGCAGCTGACCGAGTCAGCGTTTCCAGGGTCGACGGCTGAATTGTTCCCAGAGTGCTCACTTCCACCGAGTGTCTTTGATTGGCCACTTTTTGCCTGCCACAACAATAACAGTCATTCGATTAAAATTGATCTATTCATATTTTCAATTATTAAAATTCAATTGACCAATATTATTCACGTTCGTTCTTTCACTTAGGTCTCAATGAGTATTCATAATCATAGATAGAATCATATCCTGCTCATGAATACAAACGTGGAAGATGTGTTACATAAATCCTAAAATTAGAATAATATTGTTACAGGAGAAATCAAAACTCACAAGGCTCTTTAAAAACAGCTAACATCAGCAACATTCTTATAAAATGTCTTACGATAGGCTTACGTAATAATTTGTTACGAAACTGATTTGATCTCTCTAGAATAGTATGCTATGCTAGATGCTAGTATGCTAGGTGTTTCCAAAGACCAAATTCATTCCCCATTGCCAAACTTGGTCGATTTGTGTGTGCTGCACATCAATGCTGCTTATGCTGCATTGGTATAATATAAACCTAAACAACAAGAACATATTATCTACATAGAAGCATATGCTTAAGCATTGGTAGCAAGCTGTGCAGCACACAAAAATCGACCAAGTGTGGACATAGGGAAGAACTGATTGACTGACAACTTATTACTGATTAATGAGAAAGGACTAAAGGATTAATGGACTTATAGGAAATAACTGATTTACTGACAACTTATGACTGATTAATGAGAAAGGCAGACTGACCTGTCAATGTGTCTGGTGACAACCAGCGCGCCTTGCTTGGGCAGAGTGGGGTGGAACTTGAGAAAGGCGGCACAGGCCATGGCATCATGCACAATGCCCTCATGCCACAGCAGCGCGGCAAACGTCGCTCGCAGACTCTCCGCCACCGACGGACTGCTCGCCTCTTTCACTGCCTCTCTGCTCAACAAAATCATTAACTAATGGTTTTAACCAAAATCTTGATGTACATGGATGCAATACACGAAATCGAGCCAATTATCATATGGTAGGACGTAATGGTAAGTAATTTGAACACAAACCAGATAATATTGGTACAAATGCTACAATAAGCTACCACAGCTTCTAAAGATTTCAAAAGATTTTCAAAAAAAACATTTGAAAAAATATCTAGTTCACAGAGCTTATTATAGCATAGAGGAGTTTCTTACTGACCTATAAATTAGGCCTGACTGGATTGTATTATAGCTTCCTTTTAGACTGCTGACTTGACTTATCGTATTCTTCATAACTGGAGTCTCCAAGATGTAATAAAAAAATAGAATTCATTTTAAAATTTACACTTTACTCTTTTACTGATTCACTGAATTAATTTTATTTATATTCACCAAAAATAACTCTACAAGATTAACTAGTAGAGACTGCACTAAAACTTATAAAAACAAAATCAACTATATAGTCAATGAAATATCATGATCATCTGCATTTAGGCTTTAAGGTTTCATGGTGCCTGTGTCTTAGCAATAAAATGTACCAGCTATACCTGGTAGGCTACAGACAGTTTCCATGAGATGTGTTAGAACATTGCTCGAATAAGTTTATAATTCTTTTTCAGCGTAAATCTCCTATTTATTCACGTACCTACGTAGAGAGAATTACAATGAGAAATGAAAGAGAACAAAGATTCACACTGTAAGAGAACTACTGGTAACAGTTATTCAAATTCAAAAACTTCAAATTCAAATCTATTTTACACACACAAAAGAATACAAAATATAAATAACACAAAATAATTACATCATGTGACTGAACCACTGGCATAAGATCAACTTGTTCGCCAGTGGGAGTAGGATGATAAATTAAAGGTTACCCTACAAGAAAAGCATCAACGAAAATAGAATAAAAATACACATGCACTGCATAAATACAACAGAAACATAATATAAATCGTCAAAAAAAAATCAATGATGGCATTTTTTTTTTTTTTTCTTCCAATTGGGTTGGGCTTTGTAACCCTTAGCCACCGCGACCGCTATTCGATCTTTTGTGGCATCCCCTCTTTGGCTTATGCCATGTTCTATAATCCAAGGCCAGAGCAGAATTTACTCAGGGCCTTGAAGTCCAGTTCTCTTGCCTCCTCTGGTAGGAGGGTTGCCTTTCCAAGAAGTCTCCTCCTCATTTGCAAGAGTGCTGGACATTCCAGCAGCAAATGTGCTGCTGATTCTGCTATGGACCCACCCTTCCAAAGCTGTTCAACTTCTATCAGGGATGGGTCTGCACACTCCTCAGATTCCATTGCGGAATCTTCAGTTGTAGGTACCTTACTCTACATGCACTGTTTCCCGGCAGGTTTGAGTCAGCAAACTCTGAAACCTGTTCCAGGTCGGTAGAGTTTGGGGGAGAACACCTATCCTAGTCAGATGTTTGAGGCTGTTCAGCCTCTTTTTACCTTATTGGTATCCATCAGATTCCCACAAGTAGCTGGAGACTTATCCAGTCACCTGGGCAGAGCTCCGCGTTCACCCAGGGAAGGCTTCTTGAAACTGGAGGTCGCCTGGTATCCAGAGTTCGCATACTCATGTCAGGCACTCCTGACCATGCAGCCATCGGCGTATGCTGTTCCACCATATGTTGGCTTACTTGCAGTTGATGCTTCAGGTGTCCCTACTTAAGCTGGGACGCAACGGTGTTAGTTGCCAACCAGCTTACATCTACCAGCATCAGGAACCCGGAGGATTGCCACACCCGGACAGAATAAATTCCTGCCCCCTGCGGGTATGATGGCATTCTATGTTAACTAAAATTAGTTTTGAAAACTATGAAACTAGAAACTATGAAACCAAATCATGGTCAATTCAAGACGCAGTCCAGAATCCAAAAGCATCAAATAATATTTAAATTAAAAATAAAAATATAACCCTCAACATTTGGAGTATTTATGTAACTAAATTTAGGAATAGGAGAAGTCTCCAACTCCCTCATTTCTATTCCCTATCTTTTATTTTTTGTTTAATCCAATGAAGATACAATAATATAGACTATAATATAATTATGAAGTATATTGTTTTGCAGGCCACTATCTAGCATGAAACTCAAAAACTCTCATCAAATGAAACCGCGATCTAATTATTATATTTCTTGATTATTATAATACTGTATTGTGATTGATTCATTTTTGCTGTTTGTTTGAAAAGTTGTATTTGTAATTTTATGAGGAATAAATAAATAAATAAAATTATTCTGCTGATGTACGAACCTGGGAGTGTGCTGCGCTTGGTGCACAGCGGTGGCACGTGACGGCAGCGGCACGGCAGCGGCGGCAGACGGCGGCGATGCGGTGCGTTTGGAACGAGGCTTGCGACTGGTCTTGGGCGATACGCCGCCCGTGGTGGCACCCGTTGTCGAGGTGCTGGTCGCCGTTGCGGCGGATCCGATGCTGAAGTGGCGGTCGGGAGACGTCTGCGTGCCGGCCTGCTTTGAACTGCTGCTGGTCGGCGGGGAGGGCGACGGGTCACGTGTCAGGCTGCTTACGTGCGCCGATGTGTCGCTCTGTGTCGAGCCTGAAACTTTGGAACATGGTTCATTATTTTTATTAAAACACTGTCAACAATTTTGGACGATTGCACAAAATCTAATTTCCCCAAAAAACTAATACTAACGACACAAATTTACAAACATTTACAGTTACCTTATTATTATTGAGTTATTAGTTAATCCATTGATTATCTATTGAGAATCGACTGTTCCTCAGTCTGATGAAGTCCAACACCAGGACGAAACGGTCGTAACTGTAATTTTCAATTCAATTCACTTTATTGCCAAAAATTGAAACAAACAATTATTCTATTATAAACACTAAATTGACTTAAAAAGCAAGATACTCACAAATAATGTGTTTATGTACATTTCATGGTGCTGTGCCGCATCGTCAGAACACGTGGTACAAACAGGGTGAACTAGACTCTCTCTTACATAATATATACACATGTGAAAAATGAAAATAAAATGTAAATAAATGTAATGTAAGCTATATTTGTTTTCTACTTGGATGTTTCTTCAAATCAGAGTATATTTATCTATATTTTATCCCATTGTATATTCTTTAAGGCGTGTGAGTTTGGCCTCTCAGTGAGAGCGGTTGCTGATTGATCATGAGGGTAAGTAACTTACTCAAGAGTGCTCTTGAACGGGTGACCGTCACAAAATGAAGGTGAGGTGGGACCTACCCGTGACGGTCTTCCCACCAATGAAAAGCCAGTATTTTTTAAGGCAATAAATCAAATTTATTTGCAATTGAATAATAAATGAAAAATTGCAATGTGTAATAAACATATAAGGCATGAATAAATTTAAAGGTCAATCAACATTTTTATTTAGCTTAATAGTAGCTACCCAGTTTTTTCTAGCAAATTTTCTTTGATCCATTTGCCGTGTTCCATTATTTACGTGATAAAATTAATATTATTATTCATTTTGAAAGATGAAAACAAATTAAAGGAAGAGTGATTAGTTAAAGTAAAGTCACTAGAGTGAGAACAAATACAATTCTATCTTAATAAAAGAAGCTTCAATTAATATCTTGAGAATAAAAAATGTCTTTAATGTGGGGGTTACTATGCTTACCCAATGGTGATAGAGGAATGCTTCTGGGAGAGGTGGCTGGAGGGGGGCTGCTGCTGTGACTGTCACCAAATGCACGACTTCTCATCGGTCCCACACCAACGCCTTCGAAATACAACAATTGATGAATTTTGTCTAGTTAACTATTGAATTTATTGGAGAAATTAATACATAGAAATATACATAGAGAAATTGAAAAATATGTATTCTTTACAGTGCTTCAAGGGTAAATAAAGCCTTCATTTAATTCAAATATTGTGATAAGAGATAAAAACTTCACAAAAAAGATGATCCTATCAAGCTAGAACAATAATTCAGAAATGATAAGTTTAAAAACAGATTCTATGAATTGAGTTTCAAAACAAAAATAATACCGACCATAAAAATGTTTTCTTTGTTTGTCAAACTAAACAAGCCAAGAACTCATATTAGCATCACCCTCAGAAAAAACATTAAAGCTGAAGAGTTTAGAGACAATATTTTGGTAAACTAAAATTTAAAAAATCAATCTCACAAATATTTTATCGTGAATGAGGGTAGAAAATAAAATGAGTTCGCATTACACTATTATAATTCCAACATTAAGATAAAACTATAAATTTGAAAATGATAATTTATACGAGGATATTATAATAATGAGAGTTTACTGAAAGTAAAATCATTTAGAAGAGATAGAGGCGTTGCGTATGCATTAATATCTTCATTCTTCTGAAAATCTACCGTAGTAAAAAAGTTAGCATGGTAAAAATTTGCGCATCTATTTCTCCAATTTCCGCTTTTAATAATAGAAATACAAGCAAAAATCTTCATGACATTATGTGCATTGATAATTTATAGTAAGCTTTTACTTTGAAACTTCAAAATGCGAAATGGAGATACTGTATCTTACATTAAATAAGTTTTTAATGATTATTTACAATGAAATATTATAATATAATTCCTCTAATCAAATAAATTGAATTAAAATGATAACAACATGCGTTCGTGTTACTGAATTCAGAGAGTGCAATTTAAATTGATATTTTCATGATGATGGATGATAATATTTCAAAATAGACAAGACTTTAAAAGGTAACTTGAAAGTTTTGCTTCTAGAAGATAATATTCTTGACATAAGTTGAACTTGATATAATCTACTTGAACTTGATAAGCCGGTTAATTAACATTTTGCTAATTTCTTGGATTTTGGCTAGAAAACGAATGAGAACGTTACTAGGGTTTACCAAGTCTACTTCTATTTCGAATGATCTCATTTCTAGTTTCTACAACCAACAATACTTATCGGTAAATGATTTTTCACGAACTGAACATTTTAAATCACACAAACAATATTAAAATCACTAGTACCAAATTTGTGACGATTTTATGGATGATGCATAAATAGCGGAATAAGTTTCTAACGGTTGCAGAACAATACCTTGATTCCAACTTCTTGAAGTGTTAGCTATCAAAATAAACGCAGAAATGAACATATCATTTTCTACGTTTGGGTTTTGGAAAAAATCGTCAAATTTTGTAATATTAAAGAAAATAAAGAAGATGCACAAGTATTTAGGATAACATATGTACATAATCCCAATTACATAAGAATTATTAATGTATTAACGACAAGAAACGGAAAAGTCACATAAACAATCTTAGATTTTAACCAATTCAATTGGGCTGAGCTAAATCGAATTTTTGCAGAAATTTTTACAAACTTTTTCAAACAAAATATCTATAATAAATTTAAAGTGAGATTGCCAATAACTTACAGAAAAAACCAAAACAAATATTTTCCAAGAAACGTCATTTTGAAATTTATAAAAATCAATCATTTTTGGCAATTTAATTTTTTTGAGACGGCCAAAACCATCCTCCCTGCATTTTTTATTTGAATTATTCTCAGTTACATATATCGCACATAAAAATTGTAGAGTTTCTGACATTTACAGCAGGTTTAGTTTTGAATTATTGTCTCTTAGTAATATTTTTTAGCTTGAAACACTTACCAGGGATGGGCACAGGACTTGAACTACGCGATGACCTGCGAGGGGAGTCGGGGGGAGTGACTCCATTACCATTGGCCCGACTCTCACCTATCGCTCTCACCAGCTCCTTCACTGACACACCCATCAGCTCCGGAGGCACATCTCTGAAAATATAAAATATATTTCTTTACAATCTTTTATTAATAAAAAGGAGAATGTAATTTATTTTGCCTTTAAAATTACAAAACAATATAGCCTACATTTTTTTTCATACAGAATTTAGAATGTTGCCTGATTGTCCAAGTCTGCATGTGAAAGACGCATCTCGATACCTATACTATCATAAAAATGAGATGGTGCCTGTCTGTTTGTCTGTCTGTCTGTAGATCCATCACGCCTAAAATACCTGACTGATAAAGCCTGAAATTTTTCACAAAGATTGTCTGTATACCAAGGAGTGTAACAGGCCTATTTATACATATTTCAAGGATAGTTTTAAAGGAATTGAAATTCAGCTCTAAGCAAAAATAAGGTAATATTGAGTTCAAAATCATATGATTTTTTCAAACTTATTATAGGCCAAGTATGATCATAGAGAAAGCATACACCTTGCTTTATGCTTTCTCTATGGTACGATCTAGGATGATAATTATAAACATAGAGACGCCCAATCAAGCCTACACTAGATGTACATCTAGATGTACATCTAGATGTTCATCTAGTGTAGCCTTGCCCCAACCCATCAAAAATGTATCCCAAATTTCATATAAGTAACCTCATTTAACTTGGACAAAAATTTCCATCTATCGAATCGAATAGGTCTAATCATGTACATTTTTTTCGGTGATCTGCTAGTACTACATAAAGGACAATAGACTTGGTTTGAAAGAAATTGAGGACGCCTGGCTTCAAGGCGAGCAATTCCAAATTTCTATAAACAGAGATATTTTAATTCAATTCAATTTTACAATTTTTTATTGCATGAACAACAATATAAAAGTAATGTTCTCTATTTGGTACATTGCGTACCAAATAGACCCTTCAATCAAATTCATTTGTAACATATAGCTGCAAATATGATTTATTACTATAGAAGTGCTTAATATTATTCACACTATCATCAGCCACACCAAAAATATTCAAATCAATTCATTTGATTGACAAAAACAAATATATTGATACATTGATACTACACACACATTACCTACTAGCCCTAGATGTACATATTCATGTCACCCTATTATCGAATTGTCGAATATCAAAGCGGTTTGATCAATTCGGATACAATTTGATTACAATATTTGTAAATTGGACATTTGAATCACGATCTGTGTATTTTTGGAAAAATTGAATAATTGAAATAAATTTGAGACAATTCAGAAAACCCTTTATTATACAATGGATTTGTAGTTATTTATGTATTTAGCGTATGGCTTTTTATAGTGGGGAGACCCGGTAGGGTTGTTCCACTTCAATTATCCCTTGATTTACAGTATTATTTTTTCATTTCTCTACCTTATAATTCTCGTCCTCTGTAAGATATCTTTGATATCGAATAAACTGGATCAATATTGATAATGAAGTATTAAAAGCATGAATAATAATTTCTTATAGGAATATTTTTTTTTAATAAAAAAATTCATGAATACGTTTAATGTGGTAATAAGTATCAGATCGACTGATCATTAACAATATCAGTATAGAAATCAAATACATAGACGAAAAAATTAATTATGACAATGTGCAACCCACCTATTCACAGCTATCCTTTTTTCTTCAGGCTTCAGCCATTTATTAACTGGTGTTGAAGATCTTTCTCCTAGACAATAAAACATTTATTAAATAACTATGAAATAGAAATTATCATAATAAATTTTTCAAAGCTTATGAAATAAGTGAATGTGTGTTCAAATCAGAATCCAATTATCAATTATTTACAATAGCTGCAAAAAAGTAAAATAGTAAACAATGGAAGAAATGCACCCCATAGTCAGACCAATTTACAACAGATTAATTGTGTACAATTATAAATATTTTTAAAAGAAATTAGAATTTAACAGATAATTATAAAAATACTATTGGATTGTATATTTCGAGATACATTGCACATGAAATGATTCTATGGATCTATTGATTCTATGGATTCTATTTATCTTGATCACAAAACAATAATTTCCAAATTCTACAAAATCTAAAATCTTGGAAATCTGTCCCTCCTTGATCCTCAATCCTTCCGTATCACCAAATTTCTAGACCAATATTACTTGCTCCTCATTACTTTCAAGTGTGTCAAACTGTCACAAGAAAAATCATTGGCGATTATCTTCTTTTTTCTTTCCCGGCTTAGGCTTGACTGCCTGTGTTCTATTTAGGTTTTTACTCAATATGATTCACACAAGAAAAATCCCAAAATAATACAACTATTACAAATTCAGGAGAAGCCCAAAAATTCCAGTAAATTCAAAAATTTCTCGAATTTTCTCTTGAGAAAAGTCTAGACTTTTAGCATAGACTGTGCTTATTTAGTCTATGACAAGAGTATGGATTATCTCGTCTGCTTCAAGCTAATTGAGAGTCAACTTCATGTATTTACCTCCAGCAAGAGAAGTAGACCCGAATACAAATGGATTCGTATTGGAGCTGGACGTTGATGCAGGGAGAGGCACGGGGCTGCCTGGAGCTGACGAAAAGTCGAATCCTTTTTTGGCTGGGCTCTCACTTCTCTGGGAAAGCCTGCTACATTCTGGTTGAATATCTGTAATAGATTCACTTATTTTTATCAATCAAGTTCAACTATAATGCCTGACATGACCCATGACAACAAGCCTCTACTCTGAAAAATTAGTTAATGAATAATTCTACAATTTCAATTGGATATAACATGCAATAGAAAAGAAAAATTTAAGAAATTGATATTAAAATTTCATTACAATATAAAACTATTGAATTTCGAAATGTACAATGAGATAAATGTACGTGGAATAATTACCAGGCTCAGGCTGCAAATAAGTGTGAGGCGTTTTATCTGAGGCAAGTGACCAGGCTTCTCCTTCCCAACTGAAGCAGAATTTATTCATTGTTTCTCTATCCAGCTGAACCCAAGTTCCCTCGTTGTTCACTAGCTGTAGACAGAAGACAAATATTTTTCAAATTGTACTTTAAACCCATTATTATTCTATAGAACTTTCAGGATTTGGACCACTCTAGAGAAAGTAATTACTTATGGATTCATTGCTTGAAAAAATTAAAATTTTCTTTGTATTTTGAAAACAATTGAAATATTTTGGAAACAGTTTTGAAAATTTGAACAAAATTAGAGAGAGTGATCACTTACTGATAATCGCTGAAGTCTTTAAAAAAATAAATCAAATAATTCATATTTTACTTTCAACAGCTAGCTAGGTTATTAATTTCAATTTTATAAACTGAATAGTTTCACATTCATCTACAGAGAATTTGATTAATTATCTCTTCTTACATGATCGATGACAGAGATGGTATTCCCCATGAACAACATGCCAATGCTAGGTGCCTTCAGTGTTGGTTTACTGCGAACGTTGTGACTGGAAGCTCCACAGTTCACAACTTTGTACACGTGTGCGCTCGGCTTTCTGTAAAGTCAATACAAAAGAATTGAGAAAAAATTATTGGTCCCTTCATTTCTGATCATTCTCCCCTTCACCGACACACAAGCCTAGGTCAATAATTCTTAAACATCGTAGAAATAAATAGTTCATATAGTCTGTGCAAGAATGCAGAATGGAGCAAGCATGTGCAAGAATGGAGTCTTATCTTTTGGCAATGCTATTTCATACGAGCAGAATATGAGCACACTATTGGCTTTGACATATTTCTGTTGAAACGGTGACTTGCCTGCTTGATTTCTTTTAGCTCTCATCAGCTGGTATATAACTGAACCCCATAATACCAAAGCTTTTTGTATCAAAGCTATTTTTTGTACTGTACCAAATTATTTCAATTTTCTGGTTATTGATGAAATCTAGGATCAGTTTCATAAAGTATAAAAGTCTTATTAAACAGGAAAATGGAGAACTCACACCAAACAGCTGCTCTAACTCATAGTAAATATTATCCAGTTTTATTCAATACAGTATTTGTGAATATTCATTCCATTGTTATTATTTACAAATATTACATTGAAGTTGAAAAACTTTTACTATGAGTTACTACAGCTGTTTAGTGTGAGTTCGCCATTTTCCTGTTTACAAGCCTTCTGAACTTCATGAAACAGGCCCCATTTTAGGCAGGGACCGTCGGTCCCGGCTGCCTAAATAATAGTCTCAACAGTACTCATCTCCCATTACCCAAGCAAGCACTAGCCTCAGAACTCCTGTGGGCATCACCCTCACAAAAAATCTTGAAGCTGAAAGAATAGAGAGAAGTGAGAAAATGATGCACCATCTTCAAAATTACATCCCGGTGTTTCATACCCCACTATTGGTGAGTTATCTGGTATTCGTAATAAGCTGATAACTATTTCAAGTTGATAACGAATGAACCGCTTACATAGTGTCGGCCGGTGCAGTGGCGGTTGATGAGGAGGTGGCGGCGGTTTTGCGCAGCGCCGAGTGACTGATCACGTGGTCGAGTAGGGTGGGGGTGGCGGTGGGAGGCGGCTCATGCAGAGGCGGCAGCAGCAGGGTGCGACCCAGGTGCTGGTTGTACTGGAGACACCAGGCCTCGGCGTGCGAGCCGCTGCAGTACTGGCGCGTCGACTCCGCGTTCAGACGCAGCCAAACTCCGTCGTCGTTGTGAATCTGCCGACAACAGTGGACACCGATCAAGTGCAAATCATGACGTGTGTACAAGAGAAGCTAAATACATTGTCCCAAAAAATGGGAGGCCAGTAGCCTTGACAAAGAGTAACCTCGAAACGCCACTCTATGCTACCTAGTCCTAGTAGCAAGGTTAGTTGTTAGAAAAAGGTTTGGACCGATGCGTAGAGAAATAAAGCCTAGAGTAGAGAGTCTTATTTTCGATGCTATGTCATGTTGCGACTTCGGTAGCCACCGGTATCCCTAAGCACAAGTAATGACCATAATCCTCACCGGGCTTAACCTTTTTACTAACGGGAGGCCACCATAGCCTCGACAAACGTTAGCCTCGAAACTATGTACTAGGCAGGTGGCACAGGCTCTCTATGCTGCTAACCTACTGGCGAGGTTAGCTACCCTACCAAGAAAGGTTTATTTATTTATTGTCTTTCAAAATACAAGGCGAAGTTAGGACTCGCAGGTCCTCTCTTACACTTAACCTTAACACTAATGTTTACAGTTTTATTATTGTAACAAAAAAAAGTTAAGACCGGTGAGAACAAAAAGTCGAGGCTAAAGAGCCTTTACTAATGACTTACCTATACTTGTAAATACCAAGAGTGGCTGTGATTTGTTGATACTAAAGTGGCCTCCCCCAAAAAATAGTGACTCCAGTATTCTACACCAATTTCAAATCCTGGATAATAATTGAAATTTAGTAATAATTATTTGTCTATCTATACGTATAATAATATGTAAGTAATTTTGAATTCTGTTTTCAAGTGTTTCCATTATTATTGTGATTTATTAATTATTGTGACACTTTTAAATTGTACATTGACGAAGTCTAAGTATTTCTTGGAATGATGAATAAAATTCAATTCTATTCTAATGAGCTTACCTCATCGATGAATGCGATTGTGCCATTGACATGAACGGTGCCAATCATTTCGCTCTGCAGCGAAGGATGCGCCCTCACTCGCAAGCCCGCGCTGTTCTTGGCGCTGAAGCGACGCACCCGCGACGCCGGCTGAGCTGCCGAACTGCCGCCTCCACTGCCGCCCCCGCCTCCTCTCCGGCTGCCGCCTCCGCCAACAACCGGCAACAGGCCTTGCGGCGGCTCTTTCACTTCTACTTTGCAGCCCTGTCAACAGCCAAACATCAAGGTTCATTTTTAGGGATTGATACAAGCGCTCACATGAGAAGAAGCAACAATTGATGGATTATTCAATCTATTTGACACAATTTCATAAGCGGAGATTAACTTTGATTATATTATTGTGTCAGTGTCTGAAACAGTGAACAGTGATAATATATATTAGTTGACCAATATCAGAAGTTTATTTCTTCTCTAATTAAATTTGTAAGTGGATTTATAGAATTTTCAATACCGATTTGTGTATTAGATTCAATTTTGTTTTATTCGGAGCATTTTCAACTCCCACCAGCGGTCAAAGATTTTTCTTTTGCTGGTGGTGCCTAAATAACAATAATTTTCATATATTTTTATTTCTGGTTAGATAGGTTTTTTTATGTTATAGTGATAATTTTTCTATTTTATTTCTATTTTAAAAAATCTTTCGTTAAATTGATGCTCACCTGAAAATTTTTATTGTACATGATTTTTTTTAATAAATTGAATTTGAATTTGAATAATTAAACAAAAATGTTTACAAAATTAAAAATTCAAATGACATAAAAAGAACATGACTGACCGAGTATGGACCTGACATTTTTTTCTAAGTCTTGTTTATATAGGTACCACCAGCAAAAGAAAAGTCTTGGGAGTTTCAAAAAGTCTGAACCAAATGAAATCAAACATGAAATCAGACAGGATATGTTTAATTTGAAGTGATTTAAATAGGAAATAGAGAGTAGAACCATAGTAAAGCATTACTAAGTCTGTACTCTGTGGCAAGGGCGTAGCCAGGGGGGGTGCTAAAGGGCTTCAGTATCCCCCGAAATTGACATTTTTTGTAATTTTGTATCTTGTACGCTTTTTTATCCCATGAAACTATTACATCCTTATAACCTTCCTGCCTATTTCAGCACCCCCCAAAATAAAATCCTTGCTACGCCCTTGCTCTGTGGTAGAACTGACTTGAAGAGAATCAAGAATTCATTCATTATGGAGAAATTCCAGAATACACAAAACATAATAGAGAATTAATTTTTATTAAGGAGAAATACCAAAACATCAATTTAAACATGAATGAATTCTCAGTGATAGGATAATGAATATTGGAAAATTATTGGCCAATTCACCTCGTCCATATTGTATCCGTCAATGGTGGTTAGAAGGGAGTACCAGCCGACACTGGCCGGGGTCCATGTCACACTGTAGGAGCCATCCCCGTTGGCTCGCACCAGCATTTTCTCACTCGACCTTTTCATAGCAGGAGATGTGTAGCGCAGCTCTTCAAACGAGTAATTCTCATACGCCTGAAAAATTATCATTACCTCATTAATTAGATTAATAACATCACATCAATTATTGATTAAGTGGAGGGGCCTGTTTCAAAAATTTGAGAAGTCCTGTCCTTTTTCTTGTTTTACAAAACTCCTGTAAACAAGATGACGATTTCACACTGGACTTAGTTTATTGCACAGTACCTACGCCATTATATCATAGAGAAGCGATACTAATCTGTTCTCTGTGGTTATATAACGTATTAACTATTAAGTGATATTACTCCACTGCAATAATCTACAAGCTAAAACGAACAATATAAGTTTTATCGGAAAAATTGCCAATTTCCAATTGATTTTCCCACGTAATACGTTATACTTTTATTATTATTATTATTATTATTATTATTATTATTATTATTATTATTGTTTGCCGTATAGCTCCCGAAGTCGAAGGCGCTGAGTCTGGATCGTGGTCGTTGGCTTCTGTTTGACTTGGCGGTTTTCTTGTTCGCCCACCGGCTTTTCGTTTTCTGCGAAAAAGCCGCTTTTCTTTCATCACTCCATCTCATTCCAGCTCTTGGGGCTTTTACCTCTGGAATAATTTCCCATTTATTTATTTTTGTTTTAAAATTATTTCGATTTGTTATTTCATCATCAGTAATTTTTGCTAGAACTAGATCTTTCTCAACGTTTTGAATCCATTCCCCTCCATTGGCAAGCGAAGCTACATATTTTACTATTTTTTTTGTGATTCTATGATCGGGAAGCCTCATAATGTGACCGTAAAATTTTAGACGTCTTTTTCTCATGTCTGTTACAATATTTGAATGTTGCTCAACTGTGCTATTTTTTTGTAATCTATAACCATTCTCAGTTAATCTTGGACCCAGAATTTTTCTAATTATTTTCCTTTCTTCCTTCTTCAAATTTTCTAAATCAGCTTTCCTGTTGAGGTTCAGGGTCTCACTGGCATAGAGCATTGATGGTTTGATCACTGTATTATACTTTTATTTATTATTGAATTAGTTATCACAGATAATATGTGTATGTTTTGTAAACATTGAGAATAAAATTTTATTGATTGATTGATTGATATTGGTGTCTAATGTGTATAAGACTTTTTCCTGTAGTACAGGACGCCTGAAGTTTTATGAAACAGCCCTCTGGGGTCAGTTTCAATAATTGCAACTTGGTCTCTCTGAGGCCTTTTTCCGCTAAATTTCGTTCAGTCATTAGAATCTAAATCGCCACACAGTGGTTCGGAACCCACCTAAAGCTGTAGATCGGAGATCCACTCATCTCTCATCATCATACTTTTCATTAACTACTCATAAGCTTAGAGTTAATGTGGCCATAACCACAGAAAGAAAACTATACCTAGTGTATGCAAAAGAATTCC
This sequence comes from Laodelphax striatellus, assembly GCA_017141395.1. NCBI lineage: Eukaryota > Metazoa > Arthropoda > Insecta > Hemiptera > Delphacidae > Laodelphax > Laodelphax striatellus. The sequence continues at coordinate 21,878,091 of CM029535.1, forward strand.
CTTTACTCCACTACAATAATCTTCAAGCTAAAACGAACAAAGTGTTATCGGAAAAATTGTCAATTTCCACTCGATTCTCCAACGTAATCGGGCATTTGAGTTGACAATCCATTTTTCTAAATAAGATGAACACACTAATAGAATGAATGATTTTTGAACACACGTCTTGTTATGGTGCAGACTATCATGTGCAGAAATTTCGGCTCCGAATATATGCACGTATATTCAATCTAAAAATTCGGCCTTGATGCCGATATTTGGTCGCGATTTTTCTGCCCGTAATTGTTAGTTTTCGATTATTTAGTGAATGTTTTTACCTTCATGATGGATATGGCTTTGTAGCACATTTTGTCCTTGACAGTGACCTGGTAGGGTGTGTCGAGGGAAGGCAGAGCGTGTCCTCCCAGCGACATCTCGTCTGGCTGACTCACTCGGCGAGACTTCACTTCGCTCTTATCAATCGGAACTGCTTTCACTTCAACCTTAACAAAGATGGAATATTAACCGATAAATAATCGATTCAATAATCGATTCAATCTATCTGTTAAAGATAGAATAATAACCGATTCAATCAATCAATTACAGAAATCTTGACATTGATATATGATAATTGGTGATTGTAATTCTTGGAATTGCATTGCACTATATAGCTGCTTAACACAATGTTATCCAGTGCTTTGTTCCCATCACTGGGTTGCGAAGACTAGCTTATGGTTGAGATATCAATGTGCTAACCACACGTTACATCTTTTCTGCTTAATGATCATTCACCTCTGCTGATTCGATTCAGTCAAGTGGATGTGAAACTTGCAACCAGCTGGTAGGCCTAAGCCCACATAGGGCTGTTGAGCCATTGACAAACAAACAAACAATTCTTGAAATTATAATCGTCTTGGTAGATGAAATCTGTCATGTGCATCGACTTTTTCATTCTACACAACTGTTGGAAAATACCTAAACTGTTGAGTACTAGATCCATTCTTCATTCAACTGGTTAAATTACACTGATTTTAGACTTATTTGAATTCTTGACACGACTGCTTGATTTTGAACTGTAAGGTTATTTTGACGAAGAAAATTGAAATTGGAACTATTGCACAGTGTACCTTGAGATCGGGCGTGTGCACGAGGTCGCCGTACTGGTCGCGCGTGAGCAGCGTGAAAGCGGCCGGATGAGCGCAGCGCAGCGTGTCGCGCGGCTGCAGCAGCTGGCAGCGTTGCGGCTCCACGTGCGAGTCGGGCTGCAGCCAGCGCGACAGGCGGCCGCCCGGCGTGCCCGCTGTGCAGTGCACCAGGTCGCGCAAAAACAGACGCTCGTTCGAGTGCCAGCTGCAAAGAACAATTAAAAAAACATTTTTAAAACTCTCGGTTGAATAATAATTTCTTGAATAAAAAACAAAAAACAAAAAATAGTATCAAATCAGGACCAATGCTATCAAATTACAACAAATTACCAGCCTTTTTAAGAGCATCCACAGTATCCACAGAGCATCCAAGAGCATCCACAGAGCATCCATATTGCTACAGGTCGTAGCAATTTAGAGCCTTGATGAAGAAGGAATTATTAAATGTTTGTGCATACTCGATTGATGAATTTATGAGATGCTAAATTAGTTTGTACAGTTTTATGTAACTTATTCGTACAATATTATTGACTAATTCATTGACAAATCCAAATACCCCTTCTATAGGTGGTCAGTGGACGAATAGTAGGCCTAATAGTAAATAAGGAACCACGAAGTTTGAGTGCCGTATTTATGAGCATTCCCTTCGTAAAATTTTCTTTCGCATGCCAAAATTCCAGAAATTGGCGGTAGCCAGACAGACAGCTGCTGAAGAAGGAAGAGGAGGTGGAGGAGTAGGAGGAGGAGGAGTAGGAGGATTGGAAACTATTTTTTGTATTTCAATGAAGTGGCACTTTTAGGCAACGCGGAGTCTCAGCGGCGGAGAGGGTGTTGAAGATGATGAGGTTGAGAAAGAAGGGGATGATGAGGAGGAGGTGGAGGAGGAGTCGGAAGAGGAGGAGTAGGAGGCGGAGGAGGAGGAGGAGGAGGAGGAGGAGGTGTAGGAGGATGAGGAAAAGAAAGAGGTGGAAAAGGAGATTAACTATAACTACTTACTATTTTGTAGTAAGAATTTGTCAAGTTCTCTTCCATATTTTCAATTGTTTATTGCTAATATTCTAATGTACAAATCCAAATATTATTCATGTAATATTATGAATTATACAATACAAATATTGAATAAAACTTGAAATGTTTTTATCTAAATAGCTTCCATGATTACTTTTAGTTACTACAGCTTGCGCCTTGCAGGTATGCCTGTGTACCCTGAGGTTACCTATCTTTGAAATTTTTGTTTACAAAAAATCTCACAATTTCAAGAACATCTCACAAATTCATAAATACGGTAATATAAATACGAGTACTTGTTTAATAAATACGGAACGTTCATAAATATGACCCTAAATCTCGAAAAAACATTGTAGAGATCTTGTAGAAGAGGAAGAAGGAGGACACACTAGACAACGGAGAGGGGTAGTTGAAGAAAGAGAAGATGACAAAGAATGGGAGGAGGATGAGGAGGAGGATTAGTACGAAGAGCAGGAGGAGGAGGAGGATTGGTAACTATTTTTTGTATTTTAATAAAGTATGTGAAAATCTGAATAAAAGTTATTTGATTTGAAAAGTTATTTGAATAAAGTCGAAATATTTGTGCGAAATACCAAGCTCAGGAACGTCAAGCTCAAGAAACTTTTGGGGGGCAAACACCAGGGGGTATGGAATCCTCCCCACCCCCCTGGAAAGGGGATTTCAAGAGTTGAATCATTGTGCGTGTCAAGCATACTTGCAACGTAACGCCACCGTTGCACGGGAGTGGCAACACTCTGGTGGCGTCGTATCACGATGATGAAGAAGATGAATACTCAGACATGTCTGGCAGCAATATACGGTAGTGGGAGGCCGAGTTGGTGGGGTGGGGAAGTTGATGTGCGAGACAGATATAGCGGCTGATGGGAGTGCGAGTGAGAGGTTGAACGAGAGAGGGAGTGACAAACCAACTTGGCGAGCCTAGTTGTTTTGGTGCCAAGGGGTAGAGTAGACGTAGCGGTAGAGGCAGAGGAGGTAAAGCGGCCGGCCCAGTAGCAGTGTTCACTGTTCAGTGCTGGTTAGTTTGTTGTAGACGAAACGGTTTTGTGTTCAAATAACTCTGTGCCGTTTGATATTATTTCGGTCTGGTTTTAGTTGGTGAAGTGTTTTTGTGATTCAGTTGTTATCAACCTACTGGTGAAGATGTTACTGTGATCTTGTGCAACCTTGTGCCTTCCTTGTTAAGTTTTGTGATGATGGTTCAAAACAGCTGATCAACAACGCTCAAGTGTTTGTTCAATTTTGTTCCCCGAGTCACAGGGGAAAATCGTTTGGTGGCTGTTGTCAATGTGTGTCAAGCAGCGCATCTGTGGTGCCCCCACAATAAGATGAGGCGCAATGCATCTCCAGCTGCCGGCAGCTCTTCTATTGCAGCTGTGGACGCTGCTGCAGCTGCTGCTAGTGGTCCAAGGCGCCTCCATTTGCCAGCAGGTCGGATGCCTCTGTCAGCCCGTCGACAATCTAGTCAATGTCACCTGTGCCTTTGATAAGAAAAAGGTAAGCATCCTCCCCTCTCCACCTTCTATAGTGTACGATAACGCACGTGGGTTCAACGCATGCGTAGTTGATGCCATAAACCTGATGGTGTTACCGTGATCCTGTGCAACAATTACAGTGTGTCTTCCTTGTTGATAAGTTTTGGTCATCCTATCAACTTGATGAGATGCAGTTGATTCTATAGGTGAAGATGCAAGGTGGAAATCATGACTTCCTTCTTGAAAAAACTCGTGTCAATAAGTTGGGTAAATATAATCGAGCTAAATGACCAGTTGTGTAATGAATAGTGCTCTATTTTATCAATTAAAAATAATGTATTTACAATTACAATCAGTTAATGGACAATAGGCAGAATAAAATTTCAACTGATTGCTATGTTATCAGTCAACATAGTCAGTAATTTATTTATTTATGCTTATGGCTTTTTTGGCGGAGAAACCCTTTCGGGTGTTCCGCCTCGCCGAATCCAGTTTTCCCTAATGTGAAATATGGAAAACATTATAGGTTAAGTCTAACACTGAATTTTCAACTTTCCCAAAAAGTCCCAAAAAATCTTCAAAATCAAAATCTAGTCAGTAATGAAAATGAGAGATAAATATTATCTTATTATCTATGAAAAAAACAAAACAATTACTACTAGTTAAGGAAACTATGAAATTATTTTATAACAACGTTAAATTCTACAAGTTCTTGCACAATGTGTAATTATTTCACAATGCATAATGTCATTATTTCTATAACATAACAAATCAGCTAGGGAGAAGGGACGTGCGCAATGGAATATCTGCACATACGCAGAGGGTGAAATTAGGATAAATGAAATAATAAATAATTCCACGTGCAATTTTCCAGAATACATTGCGATAGAATGTGCAATTATACTACTTTTTGAATAAATTGTTTCTCAAGACTCAAGATTAAGAAATATAATATTGTACGCGATAAGAGAGTTCGGCGGTTGCTTATATGTGAGAGGTTTTTCAGTTCAAGACAACGAGAAGTTCTCTGGTCACTCACATAATGAAACAAAATATCATCAATTAAATATCATAGTTACAATCTAGTTCAGCTTTTTTGGCGGAGAAACCCTTTCGGGTGTTCCGCCTCGCCGAATCCAGTTTTCCCTAATGTGAAATATGGAAAACATTATGAGGTTAAGTCTAACACTGAATTTTCAACTGATTCCCAAAAGTCCCAAATCTTCAAAATCAAAATCTAGTCAGTAATGAAAATGAGAGATAAAGATTATCTTATTATCTATGAAAGAAAAAACAATTACTGCTAGTTTAAAAACCTATGAAATTATTTTATTACAACGTTAAATTCTACAAGTTCTTGCACAATGTGTAATTATTGCACAATGCATAATGTCATTGTGCAATCTATAACATAACAAATCAGCTAGGGAGAAGGGAGGTGCGCAATGGAATATCCGCACATACGCAGAGGGTGAAATTAAGAGAAATGAAATAATAAATAATTCCACGTGCAGTTTTCCAGAATACATTGCGATAGAATGTGCAATTACTACTTTTTGAATAATTTTTTTCTCAAGAAATATAATATTGTACGCGATAAGAGACGTCTGCGGTTACTTATATGTGAGAGATTTTCAAGTTCAAGACAACGAGAAGATCTTTTGTCACTAACATAATGAAACAAAATATTATCAATTACCAGAGCCACAATCTGGTACCTTGCTAAAATCAGAGACTATTATATTTCTCAAGATAGAAAGATATAATTGTATTTGCTAAAACGGACACACCCAGAGAGTTGCAATGGTCACCCATACTCCCGCCATACAACAGCTCGCTACTACTCAACATTGAGCTTGCTCTGATCTAGCTTACTGGTAAATTAGGATAGCTGAGCAAACTATGGCTTGTTGGTAATAAAACTCCAGTGCCCAACATCTCATTTGATTCGGGTCTTTATTGGTTTAGATTTCTAGACAATACCCTCCAAGTGTGTACACAGCTGTGCCATCCAACGATGCTGATTGATACTCCTCTTCTATATGAGCAATTTATATGTCGTCTGTTTATTGCTCTTTTTATATAATACTACTGTACTTTGAAGAGCACATGGAATAATGGAACCTAATTCTGCAACCAAGGGCAGCCACCTTTGCCTCATTCATTATAAGCTGATTCTAAAATCCAGTTACGGTGTTATCAGTTGTGGAACCGTGTTTCACATTCTACCAGAATGAATTATATAATCGTCTTGGTAGATCGCAAATTTGTCATGTGCATTGATCTTTTCACAATTAGAACTTTGTACTTATGTGGACAAAAGAAGATTATTAATCTTTTAGAAAAAAAAGAAAGGAAAAGGGACATAAAAAAGAAAAGAAAAGGGACATACGAAAATACATTTTTCAACTTCAACATCTACGAGATGGCAGTGTCAGGGTGTAGGGTATTGTCCTCACATATCCTAATAATTCTTCTACTCAAGTGAAATTGAATTGACGTCTTCCCCTGCTGCTATTTCTAGCAGGTACAAAAAGTATAAATATAGCTTACTTCATGAGGTAAAGTTTTCTACCAACTTGGAATTCATAGAACCTGATAGGACAGAAACGCTACAGAAACCCTTTTCTATGCTCCCATGTTGACATGAAGTTGAATACCGTTTGAATAGACATTTCTATTTTCAAACCCTCTTCTACGAACCAATTTATTATTGGATATCGGTAGGTTGAATGCATGCATACCATTGAAATTGAAGTGTCAACAGGCTACCGCGGCGTAACCCTATCTTCTAAAAATGACTCAACTTTTGGAGGAGACTGTAATGTGAGTAGTTGGCTACTCCACCCTCTATTTTGATGATCAATAGAACGAGCCACTCACTAGGCCTAGGCCTACTGTTTAACATGACCCTATTCCAGATCAAATCATCCGCTTCCGCACAAGACTCATCTTCTTCTTTTTAAAGCCTAATTAGTTGACCACAACATCTTCAATGAAGACCAGTAATTATTGTGAACTTGTAGGCTAAACAGGAACGAAAACAGAATCGTATAGGACTAGGTCAGTGATTGGGAAGTAACATTATAATTTGGAGAGAGATCAGAAGAACTGATCACATTAGTTATTAGGTCAGATTAATGTTTTGAAAAACTCATTGAATTCATGCAAACCATGAAATTGTTATCCTTTTTCTAAAGAGTAATATTATTCAAAGTTAAAAAGTTACTGATTCGTCAAAAGATTTTGATTGGAAATGTTAATAATTGAAATGAAGAATTTATTTGACTTCATTTCAGTAGTTTTATACTGCTTTCATTGCCTTCCATTCCATGTGCTATAAATATCCCCCAACCACGAATAATTGTTGTAAGATTCCACCACTTTTGATGTAAACCTGACAAGAATTTGTTTGTTTACGATAGTGTATTTTGAGTACACAATTTCACACAAGCTATTCTCAATTCACAACTTATCGGCTGTTCTAAACCTGTTATTAGTTTCATCCATGTATCACTGAATAATCTAGATCCCAAGATTATGAACGTTTGATTAATAAAAACGTTCAAAAATGTAGGTTACTGAAATTGTAACTAATTATTGTATTCTGGTTAATGTCAAGGATGATCTTGTCTACTTCTCAGCGTGTGCTAATTATCATCATATTTTTCAACTTGCTTTATTACTGTATCAAGTTCAGTAACGACATACTGTAGAAATAATTGATTGCTTGTCTTCTTGTAATCAATCATTGTGGTGATCTTCCTACATACTCCCACTATACCTAGTTATTAGAGCCACGAATTTGAAATTAGAATCATGAGTTTAAACGTTTTCCTTCAAATCATGGTGTTTCTGACCCCTGCTGTGATAAACTTCCATGTTTTATTGGCTAGTTCGAAATAATTATATTAATCATGATAATATTGACAATCCAATTCTAAAACTAATTGCAACATTCTATGAAAGACCTTACAAACTCATGATTCTGCGACTAGAGACTTATCAAATTTAATTTAAAATACGTTACAAGATGAGCGTACATCCCGTAATACTATCACATGCAGATTAACTTCACATCCTATTGTAGAACAAAAAGAGATAGCCTATATCATATCAATACTATATAGTAATAGTAAACTTTCCGAATCATAAAGTTCCTATGTAACGTGACTCATTTCTGACGAATTTGTTGAAGATAACTCAACTTTGATTTTGCAATAAACAGAATACTTTTATCATCATATTTTCAATATAGGCTACTGTAGTAGCATTCATTTAATTTGGAGAAAGGCATTAGATTGATAGAGATATTATTTCTTGACGTTGCTGATGACTATAGAGTCCGATGGCAAAAAAATAATACCTCACTATCTATCTATCTAATGCCATCCCTCAAATTAAATGAATGCTTTTATACTTTCTTATATTGCCATAAATTCAAATTGAATTAACTTCAATTATAAACTTAATTCTATTCATTATAAACTTGAATTCGAATTAAATTATAACTCGAATTTATAAATTTTAATTGGTCATAAATTTTATATTGTTAATTTTTCTATATTGAAAGTCAAGTAAAAATATTTGCTCTACATCACAACCAATACATCTCATGTGTTGCTAGTTTAGCAAGTTTATTTAAAACTATTACATACTAATTTTCCTCTCTTACCGGTGTTTCTTCTTTATTAGCCAATTATCCAATTATTAATCTTACGATCAGTTGCACGAGAATCAAATCAAATTGAACCACCGTAAAATGACGTCCACGCATTGACTTCCGAATCGTACATTGGTTCCGTTAATTTGCATCATTGCGGTCAGCTTCAATTTGTTTTTAGTGCAATGTTTTCGTACACAAAGTAATAAATATCCCTATGCTATTCTTAACAATTCACCTACAACAGCTCCTCACTCATTCCTGTACTCAGGTTCTTCCGGCTTGAAGGAACTTGACTCCTGTGTGTGTTTCGCACGATAAAAACGTCTCATGCGGTTGAAAAATTGACACGCTTGACCGGTCTTGCGCGTAGTCGGGGAAAGAAAAAGGGCACTCAAGCCTTGTTTTCGAAAATTGGATTCAACCAACAAGACGACGCCACGCCCAAATAAATGCCTGGATTAAGAATGATACAGGAAAGATAAGGAAGGGAAAAAGGAAAAAGGGCCTGATCCAAACGACACGCGATGTTTAGCTGGTAAACCAGAATTTGTGTTTAGGCAGTTTTTGATAATTAACTAAGAACACAGAGTACAGACAAGATTTACTAGAGAGTATGCCTTCTCTATGCTAAAAAGAGAAGGTTAGTCAAGACAAGACAAGACGAGAGTTTACGACGTTTAGTCTCAGTACTTCACATAGTTGCTTATGAAGCAACACACACCGATTAGTCATTGCATCGGTGTGTTCTGCTTTATGTGTGTTCTGAATTATGTGACTAAACGTGACTAATCTCGTCTTGTCTTGACTAACCGGTGTACGCCCAGCCTAACAGGAGGCCTATGTAGTTGTAAAACACTTTTCTATATTTATTATAGTCATCTATTATTGCTTCATCCATTACCATGATTGTCTAGTATCGATATGAAACTCTGATGGATTGTTTATTCTATTGTCAATAATTCGATTATTATTGAATTTAATTATTCTGAAGACGGAAGGAAATGAGATATTGCACCTATTCAGTTGCTGTTAAATCATAATAATTAATTGAACGATATTAATAAAATATGGCATTAATTAGGAATTTCGTTCAATTAATTATTCTGAAGACATTTCTTTATGTATTACACTCTAATTACTTTTAGCAATAATAATTTCATGTCTCTAAATAACTTTAAATCACAAAAACGTTTCATGGCAGTAATTATGACAGTTGTTAGGATGAGTTTGACGGATCATTCTCACAGAATTGTAAGATTGATTGAGATTTGTCAATTCTCATTCGCTAGCTCCCACCTCCCAGTATAAATAGAACTAAAGTGTACGACATGATGCATCTGAGATAATTATTCTTATTGAATGGAGAATATTGGAGAAGAACCATTCATGAAGCCTCATGAGTACATTCGGCCAATAGCCGATAGAAACTTGTCGCAATGAGCTTTTCAATCCCACATGATATGCCAAGTGAAGGTCATATCCATATCCATCCGATTCAGGTCAAGTGACCGAATTAGACTTGCATTGTCGAATTCGCTTCATTGCAATTTAGAAGTTACATATTTTAATTTTGATAAGTATAAACAATTGAAAGATACTGAGCATTGAACTGCTGAGTTTATCTGATAAAACTGAGCAGAGGGTGTCCTACACCTACTTCCGGGTAATAAAAATGTACTCGTAATAGACATTGAAACGAATTTCCTTTGAGGGCTATTCTTCTTATTTAATTCTTGTTGTAGAAACCATTACGTGTGAATAGAGAAAATCAGCAGTAATGATACATTTATATTATGTAATTCTATTGGATTGATTCCTTATGGAGAGCGAATTTCAATAAATGTTTAGATCAGGATTAGGTAATTCTGAGATTACCCCAATTTTGGATTGTTCTTGTTGCTACGAAGTAAATATGTAGTTCATTAGCAATAAATGTATTGATGTCGAATAAAATTTGATGGAGAATTCGGACAATACCGGAAAGTTCATTTGAAACATAAACTTGAACACACATCGATTGGCACCTAATGACAATAAGAGCCTAATCCTAATGACATTTTTATCTTATCAAGAACAGCTTTTTTCATTGAAAAATATTTGTAGAGTTGTGAGACTTTAGTATCACAACCTAATAAAAACTACAAACTAGAGCATGACAATGACAATGGGAGAGTAAAAAACGTTTCTGCTGATGTTGATGCCCCGTAGGGGATAAGGTCTTGGCTTGTGCGTGAGTGATTGGAAGGAGGATGAAGATGACAGATGAATGGACCTACTTCGCTGATCATTTATAAAAGAATTACCTCATTACAACTTTTAAAATGATGAAAGTGCATAAGAATTCATTCACTATGAATTCACTAAGATGCAGTCATATCGATATTGTATAGTGGATGAAATCTTACACACTCTGAATAAGTTATACATCCCTAAGTAGTTTTAATGACAATTATTCATTTCTTGTCCATATGCCAGGCCAAAGTAAACAAGCTTCACAGATTGTTCTGAACCACCGATAAGCGATTTCAATGTTTATAAACTATACACATAAATTGGGAAGATCCATTCAAGGGAAAACTTCCCCTACTTTGGATGAATCTATGAATATTTTTTCAAGTTCTGTATGATTAATATCGTGTGTAGTGTGTGATTCAATTACAAAACTATCCATCTTCATAGCCTGTAATAGGATTCCAACATATTTTCTTTTCTGATTGGATATTATCTTTCATCTCTCACACTTTATCCACGATTAAACTTTCGCAAAACAATCTTGCATTTCACGTACCTACAGCTAAGTAACATGAGAAGTTTCTAGTGAAACTGTATAAATACTCTTGTAAGCCAGTGTTTTCACCTTGCAGTCTCTTGGCAAGATTAATTATTGCGGTTAACCTCCGTAGGTCAAGTTGACAAGGTATTATTTACACTTCTGGTTGAACGAGGAATATCGCCCGATTCACCACAGTCGTCTATAATCAACTATCTGAGATGACTGTTGACTTTTGAATCACCGAAAGCATGGCGTCAAATACGTGTTTCTAGATTACAAATGTTTCATTCCTCTAAAAAACAAACTGAATGTTGGGATGGAGGATGCATTTCAATCTCGTGCCTGAATCAATCAACTTCTGGGCACATCTCTAATTACGAAGAGTTAAATGTAAAAATTTATACAACATGGGAGATACGGATATTGTTGCCTACTGTCAAAGCATATCTGCAAGAACTTTCTCAACGTTTCCAAAATTTCCTACCATAACTTTCTCTACTACCTGATAATTCAGTTCAAAAATGGTACAATAATTTTGGGCTATGAGGGTATTATTACAATTTATTATGGACACCAATTCGTGTTTTCATTATTTTTTAAAGAAAGCTTCAGCTTGATGATTTATTGCCTTTAATTGAATCTAATTGACATTCACAAAATATCACAGTAATTCATGCAAATTGATTGAAGTAAAAAAACTTGAGTGTGCTGTGTGCACACTTATATGGACTACTTCACTTTGTACTATAAAGTAGGATTTAATGTTAGCAAAAACAATTCTATTTGTTCTAAGATATAGAATCGTATTTGATTTCAGCTTTGGGAAATTCGTTATCTATTTCATAAACTGAAATATTCGGCATGAAAGGTCAATTACAGTAGAGATGTTCATCAATATTAATAACCAAAGTTAAGTGTCGTCAATGTTATCTTAATAATTTCCCATTACACTGACTACATGAAGAATGAAGTGATGAGAATTTTGATGTCAGTAATAATGATTAGGCGTAGTCTAAACTTACAGCAAAGAACATAGAATCAAGAAGCTAGTCAAGCTTTTATTCATTGACCAACTTTTCCACATTCAAAATAGGCGTGTAAATTGAGTTGATCAATGATCGTTGTCATGTACCAAGAATTTCGAAACGTGACACAATGAGTGCTGAGAACGAGAACTCATTGAAGCAACAAGCAAGTTCTGTTGTTTTCAGTTTAGTATTTATTGTTGAAGTTAATTTTGCTTTCTTCAAACATTTTCAATTACACTATGTTATTACATATTGGGGTGTGAGAACTGAGAAGTACGAAATATCATTGAGCCTGCAAATAAATAGTGCAAAAAACAGTAGACTCTATAACAATAAAACCCCTAAAATTATGGATATTGAACTGATATTTTAGCTGCAATAAAACATTTCACGTTATTTTCTCTATCTTTTCGAATCTGTCCGTAACGATGAAAACGTTGGATAGGCCTATAGTTATAAAAAGTCTGCTATATTTACAAATGCACAAATATGTGCTATGTAGTCGTACTAATGAACATTGAACTATGACTAATCACGCAATTCGACAGAAGATAAGAGAAGTGAACTTCGAGAACCAACTCAGGTTGCATTTGTCTGGTCGTTGATCTGACTTGGCTATTTTTAGAAGTTGTTCAAGGAATGCAATACTAGTTGTAGGAAGTTGAGGTGCTTAGTACAGTAGTGAAATACAAATATAGATGTGTTCTTAACCATGGGAACCACAGGTTCAACTTTCTTAGAAAACATGGAAATCACAATGTACAATGGTTATGGAAATCTTTCTTTGCTAAAGTTTCTTTCCAAGCTGTGTAGGTAATAATAGCATAGACAAAGACTAACCTCTAACCAAATACTCTTGAGGATGTATTATCTCTGATAATAGTCTTCTCTACTTATAAAATATTTCATAATAACTTTATTTTGTTTATCGTAGTTTATTTTGGTTAGTTTAGCAGCCAAACTGGAATTTCCTAGAGCTGACTTGAATTATAAAGTGTCTTCCACCATCCTCTCGAATACCTAGCATCTAATAATACTGTATTATGTTATGATTGATTGATTTCATAAGGAACAGTCCAGTAAAATTCTATTCTATACTGATCAATCAAAAACTCTAAAATTTGCCACATTGTCCGAATTAAATAATATATAGGCCTACTAACTGTAATTATAATATAATTTCAATTCAAATTTTAGAATTACATTACTGGTTTTCCTTTTTAATTCATAAGGGTGCTCATTAGCGGTAATTTGTTAAGTGTAGAGAGATCAATGCAACAATTATCAATCAGAGATGATTTTAACTACTGTGTGGTTCATTCGCGCTTATATTTCACGCAGCTCATCTTTCTCAGAAAGGAAGTGCTTTACCTCCCCCAGCAATTTTCAGTTCTGAGCAGTGAAAGACGAAATATTCTCTATCGACAGGAACCATGATGGAGAAAGATCTGTCAAATTTATATGCCCTCATTAGTGAAAAAGAAACCACAAAAACGGAACTGAGAGCGTTCCCATCCATTCAGCTGTATACCCTCGTCCTTTTTTCAGCATACTTCCTCAATTATTATCATTGATGTCTCTTAATGGCTGCTGTCAATTACATTGATTGAAACCTGATAGTTTAATAGAGATCTCACAAAAACAACCTTATGAATGGTTGGTATATCAAACGAGTATTTCTATCAAATGTACTTGGTTCAATCGCTTTCTAAGATGAGGTTGTGTAATGACATACCACATAGATAGGTTATTGACTTTCTAAAGCAATCAGTTTATGGAATATTCCATCAAAGATACAAGAGATAACACAATAACCCACCTTGCAAGTAATTCAGATAAGGTTTGATTCAGTGATTTCGGTATTTGTACTATTGCTCAAGAATGGGTATAACTGAGAGTAGGATTCAGAGCTAGGATATTCCAAGACTTCTAAAAATACCCTCATTTGTGGTTTTATAAATAGCACAATTGGTTAATTGAATTATGGCCTCTAACTGTACTTTCAACTGTTCATTCTTGCACCGTATTATAGTTCTATCTATACCTATGAAGTGTGTCTTTATATATTTAGGTCAATTAAGTCTATGTTATGTGATTGAAATTAATTATCTAGTAGATTAGATCTAGCAGGTTGATCTAGTCCTGTGATTGGGATTGATATAGATCTAAATTCAAAAGATAGATGGACCATCTTCTATTGTCTTACTTGTGAGTTGAGCCTGAATTGGATTACACTCTCTCGGGTGCTTTATTATCAGAGTAAAAATAGAAACATCTTCACTTTCTATCTCACCAAAAATCAAGAGAAATGAAGTTTTCAAATATTGATTATATTTCAATACAAGTATTATTCCAATTCAGTCTACAAACACAAATATCAAGGTTATCATGCAAATGAGGTGAATAGAATTACAAAATAGAATTTTTGCTGCAATAAACATTAAGATGGGTACGATCAAGTGGCTAGTAAAATATTAGTAAATGGAACCAGTATAACTACAATTTTCCAAGATTCCCGCGGAGTGTCGACCTATGGGTAGGGGAGTAGGGCAGAATAATGATGAGGCAAAGGGCCTCTCCATGGCGACAATAAAAAAGGCGTGACTGCGGCTATTATTGTCAACCTAAAGGCCGGAAGTAGGAACTTTTTATTTTTACTTTCGTCTTTCCAGTTTTATACCATGAGAGTGCGCCCGTCAAACTGTGGGGGGGGGGAAGGCAAGGAGAAGGGGGTGCTTACATCCAAGCCAAGCAGCACTTTACATAGTTTATAGTTAATGCAAGTGGGAAAAATGTTCAGAACAAGGTTTTCTGAGACTATGGAGGGGAGACAGGTGTCCCCACTGCCTCTTCTTTTTTCATTCAACTATCCCACCCTAAACTATACTCTACTATCCCACTCTAAAACTATACTCAACTATTCCGATCTATAACTACACTCAACTATCCCCATTCTATAACTATACTAACTATACACCCACCCTATCCTAACCTTGTTGAGGCGGATGGTTGAAGATCTCTGACAATCATCCTGTCCGGGCGTTAATCGCGTCTGTCAAGCTTCATTGCTTTATAAGATTTATCAACTCAATGCTCTCATGTTGCTGCTGTCAGGATGTGAATAGCCTACTAGGCTAATAGTAATTACTACTGCGATTCAAATGGTCCGTTTACAACTCAGTCTATTCCACTTTTTACTACCATCGCAAAATGAAAACTATTCCAAGTCAAAGGTGCTCTTCAGTTTGTGCCCAATATTTGATCTCAAATCGAGATTAATCCTAAACATAATAGTTTAATTCTAAACGAAGCTTTATCCTAGCTACCTGAACAACATACGGCATTCCATTGTGATTTTTTATTACAATGATTTATTCACTGATATTCCATGGAAATTGTAACCTTCCACAAACGATCAGCTATAGAAGAACACGAAATTTTAGCTTTATGCGATTCTAATCATGATTGTTAGTTTCATCTTTAAATGAATTGTGTATAGTTTTTAAACAAGGAATCAATAAATTTGAATTTGATGTTCAGTAATAGAATGAAAGATATGTCATGATAAAAATAGATTCAGAAATGTTTCAAGCTTTACATTTATACTGTGAAGATCTTTTCCAAAATCAACATATTGTATGGTTGAAGCACAGCCTAGGCAACTCAATTGAATAATGTCAATTGAGTCATATCAATGGAGTCATATCATTAGTAGTAGTAGTAGTAGTAGTAGTAGTAGTAGTAGTAGTAGTAGTAGTAGTAGTAGTAGTCTTTTAGACTAATAACTAATAACTATTTATAGTTGGCTATAGGAGTTCGCTATTTCGATGATTGATTTATGAATTTTTGATGATTTGTGAAGGTGTAAGACGTTTTAAGACTGCAAGATAAAATTAGGATTACAAAATTTCAAAGCACTAATTTACCTGTTAGCCAGTACTTGAATGGGACAAGACAAGTAAATATCGATTGCTGTTTCATCCTGATTGGTGCATTTGATTGGTGGTTTGTATCCTGCTCATTTCCACTTTCCAATCAGGTTCAATTATACGACAATCGCCAGCAACTTGTTATCAGCAATGTAGGCTTTTATGTGTACTATGGATAGTCATTGAGTGGCTAGAAAACTATTAAACTATTTTTGGCATCAACCTTCCATCACATTCAATTGAAATTGATAAAAAAACATGTTTCAAACACCACTAAGGCCCCTGTCAGACTAGGCTTTTCGTCAAGCGCGTTTTGTAATATGAGCCCACGCGCGTTCTGGTAACATCGCGTTTTGATGCGCGTTTGTGAAGCGCGTTCTCTCAACTACGGTCAGTGACCCTAGAACCTAAATGAGTCGACACTCATATTTTCGCTACTATTCTTAATTAATTCAATCAATTACTCAATTTATAATTTTATTGATTCAATCATACACTCGTATGTCATATTAGTGACTGGATGGCCGCCAATTATAATGGAATTACATTGCAATCTATTAATTTCTCAATAATTATTGAAAATCACTGCCATCTGCACTATAAGATAAGATTACTTTATTCATGTAGATAACAATAATTATAACTGCTTAGATACTAGATTACAAAAGTTGTAAGTATAAGTAATATAATTCTAGTAATTTTATGAATTGTAACTAAAAATTTTCAACAATGTAAAATGCAATCTTATAATGTGAACATAAGTGAGATTTATCTACATGAAACGGCGAAGTTTGGACATTTAAATGTCCATTCTTGGAAACGGATGTCCAAGGCTGATTTGTCAACTTTATTTCAAGTCAACAAATTGAAAAGATGATTTTTTCATGGAAGTGCATTGCATTACAGTATATTATATTAATTTATCAACGCTTGTAAAGTGGATAAAAACTAGAGAAAATATTATATTTCAATTTTTAATATTTTATAAAAATATTTTTGATTATCTCTATCTTCATTAGTCAAAAAATAAGAAAAGTAAAATATAAAATAAATCAGATAATCTCTTTTTTTATAAAGAGTTCTGGAACTGTAAACTGTTCGAAATAATTTTTCTCATACAATAATAATTATTAATTCTATCCTACAATTATATACAATTCATACCATAACTGCAAATTTTACTAAACAAACCAAACTAAGGAATGAGAAAAGCATACTTATGATTACTTGAAAGTTATCCTAGGTAAAGTACTACTGCTTTTCTAGATAAAATTAAGTAACCAAACTATAAAATGAACATGTAAGAAAAATCCTTTATTTTGATTATTTTTGAGAATCGACCTCGCACTTATATAATTCAGGGTGCTGAATCCGAATCTGAAATCACAATTCCGCTATCTCAATATTGCGCAATTTAGATTTTGGTGAAGATTTCGCCACGCGCGTCGTCGCGCAGCCCAGTGTGACAGGCTGTCAAGCGTTCTCATTAGATTCTCATTACGTTAGCCCGGCTGACCGGGAAAGCGCGTCATACATGAAGCTGGCTGAGACGCGGATAGTCGACCGGGACGCGCTTGATGAAAAAACGCGCGTGGCCTCAAAGCCTCGTCTGACAGGGGGGCAAGCGATCTCATTACATTTACATTACGGGACCTCAGATGACTGGAACGCGCGTGGGCTCATATTACAAAACGCGCTTGAAGAAAAGCCTAGTCTGACAGGGGCCTAAATCGTTGAAAAAGTTGATATACCTCCAAACTACCAATTAAATACTAATAATTTTCCTTGTGAATGGTTTCAATTCAGCAAACGTATCAAGTTGAGAGCCTGGGCGTACGCTAATTTATAATCAGAATTACGGCTTAAACTGGTTGTATTTTGAATTTGAAAATGATCATTTCGATTTCTAAAACGGTAATTTGCATTCCGTAAAGTGTTTTTCCATTTCAGAAACTGGTTGAACTACAAATTGAAAAGATGCGAGAAATCTTTACAGACAATTTGTGATGTGGCTTTGAGAGTTACTGATTATCGTAAATATGCCTAAAATTTGGCAGTTTTTTTAATAAGTTTCTTCTGAAGGCGATTCTCTGGGTCAATACTACTACAGTAGCCTACATCATATTCAATAAAATCTGAATCCACCTGTATTCACTATTTTGAACAACATTTTTTTCTAATTTGCATCTGCGTAATAAATATTCTAGAAGTAATTATTATAGAGTTAGATAGGTAGTTTTCAATACTACTTGTTCAGAAACTTCCTGAGTTGAACAACAATCCTTGAATAGTAGAATAAAATATTGCATCATCATATCAATAGACAATAAAACATGTAGATCATCTATATTCTATTTCTTCATGATTCAATTGAAAGCCCATAGTTTTATTGTTTCTTGATTGATAAAGGGAAATTTTTTAAATTAGAGTAATGGAATTATAGTTATAGTTACTTCAAATAAAGGTCAGAATGTCACAATGATTCATCAGTTATATATTTCAGTGTTATTAATTTAAAAAATATTTGATAATGATATTTGCATGCTATAAATGTTAAGATGGTCCATAAAATTCAATTAATGGGTCATAAGGTGTTCAATTCAATAGTTGATTTATTCCCGATTCTTGAATGTTGTAATTAACTGCTTCCATTTGAATTTTTAACAACCACACGATATCTATTCTATAACGTAACAGTATTGTTAGCGTTCATATGATTCTTCTCAAAAACTTTGGTTGATTGGAACAAATCTTGATATTCCTCATGATTTTTTTGAACTTAAGAGGCAAAATTTGTGATTAATTGTGAATGTTAGCTTCATTTGAAATATTCATCGAAATTCTGAAGGCTTTGACTGCATTTTTATTTCTTTTAGTAATTTGCATTTGCTCCAATAATAATATTGAAAGACTTTTACTTTTGAAATAGTCTTGGTGGTGGTAAGATTAAAAGAACAGGAGACATCATTGTTTCAATAGATTACAGTAATTCGTAATTTAATTCAGAAAGTAATTTTAATTGAGTATTTATTTATAGAGTGAATTAAAGGTCATCCAATTATTACAGAAGGATTCATTCAAGAAGAATGCGAGATAATTAATCAGGCTAATTGATGTAATCAATCTTCACGGTACTAATTTCAGAAGCTTTCAATTTGATCCAGTGCATTTTGCTGTTAATCAAAAAGTGTTGAAGGAGATCCTAAAAGGGAAATTTCTAATTAATGAAAGTAGAACCTGGTCTCCTGAATAATAGGGTGAGAATTTGATGAATCGAATTTGGAGATGACACTCCAAAGAAATTCATCTCGTTTTAGTTTCACTTGATCAAGATTTGTAAAAGAAATGCACTTTATAATTAGTTTGATAATGCAAATCAGTGTCCACCAATTGATTTCGAAGTGAATCCTGAGATTCCCAAGTCTATTGCAAACTGTCTATTCTTTTTGTCAATGTGGTTTACTCATTCTACCTAACAAAAATAAAAACTTATAAAAGCTCACTCATATTCTATATTATAATATAATTAATATTTGCAAATCATTGCGTTATCTTTTAAAGCCGATCTATTTCCCACGCTTTTAAAAATAGAATAAACAGTATTCGAGTACTAAACTAAGTATTAAACAAGTACTATTCAAACTAATTATATTTTTGACCCATCGAAAACTATGAAAATCAATAGTAAAATATATAATGAAGTAATATTTTAAAATGGGTGATTCAACAAAATTATAGAACTTGTCATGGGATAAAGCTTACAACAATCAATAAGACTATCGCTTTTGTACCATCTTACGTTTTTCCTCAATTGAACAAGAAAAATGTAAATATGATGATTTATTTATATCCTTCCATTCCACTGACATGTTTGGAAGGGAAGAAATTTCTACTAATAATCATCTCAAATTCTTGAGGAAGTCATTTCTTGTGTTTATTTCCGGCAGAGACTGAATGCTAGTAATAGATCGTGATGCAGCAGGAGAATGCACTTAGCTCAAATTTCAAATGTCCTCATTATTACGGTGAACGTGAACCAAAGTCAGGAATGTATTATTATGACCCAAACAAAACAGTTCTGCCATTCTCTTCTCTATTATTTGGAGATGTAATGGTTCATTATTGAATTATGGTAGTCTACATTGGGGAGCAGTTTATTGTAATAATATTGGATGTATCTCTCATCATATAAAATTCTACTGAGGGTCAGTATTCGATGAAGATTGAAAAATTGTTTAAATATAAGTTGAAGGAAGGGCTCTAATGTTATTTTTTTCAATTTAAAGTTACTAACCATCAAATAATTAATTAACTCACCAACTAAAAACTAGGTTGAAAAGTTCAACTATCTAGCAGCAGTTCAAGCCACTAGTAATAAAAGTTCTGAGTTATTTTGTCTTAATTACTGGGAATTTGATAATTGGGAACTAGTCCGTTAAGATGGTAGAGGAACAGATTTTTATTACCTGCTCATGAATCATTTTCAAATTAGTATGGAAACTGTATAATAAACTGCTAATCATTGTGACAGAGCCTACCCTACATTCGTCCGAAATGTGAATACCAGAAAATATATTCAAGTTTGTAATTTCAAAAAGTAGATTATAACTCACTCTTCAAGAGGAATATAAAAACTAGTTTAGTAGTAGTATATAATTACAAAATAAAACTGATTCTAAATAACTCAATACGATATAATGAAATATGAAACAGGAAAGTTGTGGACTCAAACTGCCTAAACTCATTAATATTTCTTGCTTTATTAAGTTTGAAACTTGTATCTTAATTTTTAACAATCAATTACCATTAATAAAATTGTAATTATCGTTACTTTAGAAGTTTTAAATTAATTTAAACGTTGTCTTCACTAATTTAGATTCCAACCACAGACCATCCAAATAGATAAAATATCTTATCTGTGTTCTCACCACATCTCATTCATCTAATGGTATCGACCAACAAACAGGAGTCTATACCATGACGTTGGCATCAGCCAATGAGCGAATGCTGAAAGCTTGTTCTTGTTCTAAGCTCCTGTAGTGCACTCGCACGTGATTGGATGACGTATTGTGACGTAGAACATCTATCAGCTAATGTTGAAATAGATATCCACCAATGGAATCGAAGAGGGGCGTTTCCTTAGCTAACTGTTACTTACATTGATCTCATTTATTTTTCTATCGGAATTCGATTGAATCAAACATTCTTTTTTACTGATAATGATTGTCTCCCCTACTCAAATTCTTGTAGGGGGATTCCTTATTTACAATGCCTGTATTATCGATTTTGTTTGTAAATATTTTGGGGATGAATTGATTTTTGATTTTGAGCTGAAGAACTTTTCAGTTTTGAGTTCAGTTTATATGAGAACAAAAATGAACTATACTGTAACTATGAATAAATTAAATAAATTAATATTATTGTGAAATCGAGTTATCAGGTGGTTTGAAATTACAACCTCTACTGTATGGAATTGAATAGAGTAAAAATTTCTTCAGCACGAGTTCTTTATGTCAGTCCAACAAACTGCTGCAAACAAATTGTTAAAAAAGCGACAACATCCTTATTAATGTCAATAAATGGCGCTAACGTAGGTGAAGGACAAATAAAAGACATTGCTGTATTTTGCGAATGAGTCACTCTTGCAAAACTTGACTTATTAACTTTCTTGTCAGGATTAGTAAACTACTGTATTTATATTGTTTCACGAACTATCAACTGGAACTCAATTTAGAATACAAGTAACTGATCTCATTTGATATCACGACCTAATTCATTGTGAAGAACAATTTTCCAATTAGCTCTGTAAATTAAGGGTAAAAAACTGGTTTATCAGCTCGATATAATCGGTCGGAAGACAAACAACTATTAAAATACAATATAGGTCTATCTTCAATCTAGAAAAGGATTAAAAGTCTTCCATTCAAGTCTCAGGTCCACAGCCATATAGGCCTCGGGTACGATACGAGCGGCGAGCGGCGAGAGCGGAGCCGCTCTGATTTCGGGTCTCATTTAGTTGCGTGTGAATTTGTTGAGACTGGCCACGATACGTCTGAGCGGCGGGCGGCGATGAGCGGCGCCGCTCAGCGCCGCTCATGAATCCATTTCCAAACCGATTTCATCTTTAACGCCGCTCGCCGCTCACAAATAAATCCATAGTTTGTATATCTATATTTCGTATTTGTACTAGGCTATATATGTTCAAAGTAAGGTGAGCGTTAAAAAGTATCGCTTGTATCGTAGCCACCCCCGCCGCTTACATGCCGCTCAGGTTGCCGCTCGCCGCTCACCGCTCGCCGCTCGCCGATCGTATCGTACCCGAGGCCTAAGTACTGACATAATAAAGCTATACGAAGACATGTAGATAGATGTCAAAGGAGAGCAACAACACTATATGTACTTTGTTCCACATAATATCCTGTTTCAACTTTTCATTTTTTGCTTTTGGATTTAACTCTTCTCCCTATTTTTATTAGACTATCGACAGCATTGAAGGGTATGAAATTATTATTTTGACTTGTGTAACATATCACAAAATCTATTGTTTTCATTTTATATTCATTCATTCATCCGGCAAGTATAACTCACTTTTCGGAATGAAAACACAGAGCCCAAAACATGTTATCTTTCAAAGTGATGGATATTTCAAATGAAAGCTATGTTCCCATTTAATTAATTCATTTTGATTGCTTTTTATAATCTCCAAGTTATCTCATATTTTTTCTCTACTATATTCTTAATTAAGAAGATAAAAAAGTGGGATAACAGAATGATGTTCGAAATTATGAGGTGAATATTGCGGATCTGGAATTGTCTAATGTTGTAGCATTACATAATTTTGCATGACTTGTTTTTATAAAAGGCCTACATCATTATGATTTTTCCAAATTCATTTGATAAATAATTGAATTCATTTAAAAAAATAAAAAATTGTATATTATCTAAAATATACAATCTATTGCCAGCAGTCTCAAAGAGACTTCAATACATAATAGGGAATAAATCACTTCTCATTGATAATGCAATTACCATTTTTAAACCAGCAGTGGTTTAAAAATGGTAATTGCTTAACAGGCTAATGTCCAAAACTGTACCTCTTCTAATTTACTCAAGCAGTTTGAGTAGGCCTAAAAGTTATGTAATCACTAATTTTCACTACTAAAACAAAATACGAACAATTTTCGAATTTATTTGATAAGGTGTAGTTTTGTGTCTTCAGGCAGTAAGAGGATGCTTTCAGCACATTTAAACCAGAAACAAGTTTTGCATGGAAGAAAGCGTTGTGGTATTCTTTAAACAAGTACTACAAATAGAAATAGAATGTTTGAAATTCTCAAGAAAAAAACATTACCAGCTATCTTTGATCGGTTTCCAGTTTTCGAGAGTCAATTGGAATAAGCACTCCAAACAACTCAAGTAAAATACTCTTGTAAAACAATCACTGATGAGTTCTCGCGGATGAGTGAATTACCGATTACACAAGAATTCTTCAGCTCTCTGGTTTGCGATTTTGGGTCGCAAAAAAACGAAGAAATTCGAAGAAGATTGCAAAAACAAAAATGACGAAACTGGTTTTCCTCCTCAGAATTTAATTCGCATACCGCTCACATTTCTTGCCTCGGTAAAATTACCACCTCTCCCATGAATATTATCGAAGGTTTGTATACCGAACAAGTGCAACTTGTTGGTAATTGGACATTAACGACATGATTTGAGCATTATGAAAGATTTTCAAGTGATAAATACTGTTTGATAGCTGAGATTCTTTCGAGGTGAATAACTAATTATTTTTCCATTGAGTTTTTCTGTCAAGGTTTTATCTGTCTTCATTTTACAATTCAGATTGATTAATTATTAGTATCCATTTATTATTGATAGGTGATCAGATTAATTATATTATTATAAATGAAATATGATTTATTAATGCTCTATTTGTCTTTATTGATGGATTCTACTGATCTACCTAAAATGCTATATTTTCAGAAACAACCATCTAACAAAGATTGGTGAATAACAAAAATTGTCGAGAGTTCCTAATTGGAACTATTGAGACTATTTTAGAGTAGAATTCAGTACACTACCTAAATCTTCATAGGAAATTTGATTTTTTGATAGCTCAGAGTACTAACTACAATAACAAGCTTTCAAATCACCCAAAATTCAACTCCAAACCTTTTCTGATAATTCAGAGTCATTTAATTTCTAATTTCCTTAAGAAAATAGCCACATTATTTAGAAAATATCGTTGATAATATCTTCTGTAAATCATTATTTTCAATTTTTTATATCGATAATGTATGTAAAATTAACCAAATTGAGTGTTCTGAAATGTAAATTTCTCATGCAATACCGTATCCAGAACCAACTCAATAAATTTCGTTTTCAACACATATTGCCATTATCAGAGCGGAAGCGTAAGATAATGGAGACCCAAGTCAGAAAATCACATCAAAATGATCATAATAATAACAATAAACATTAATAGAAGAATAGAAGTAGTTTTTTTACGGCTTCTAGAGTTTCTTTCAGCATTTTGATTGGTTGATAGACTTCAAGCGTGGGCAGAACCTGTTGTATCTTAGTTTTAAACCTGAATTTATTAAACACCTTGCATCATTTTTGAGTGAATTGGCTTTCATAAAAAATAATATTTACTACACTTTCCTGGAAGTCAATTGATGTTCTTGACAATTTTCTCATTCCTTACTATACAATACTAGAGAGTATTGAGGCAGTCTCTTGTAGATAAGGGATCATTTAGGCTTAGTTGGGTAGGACTGCATTAGCATAACTTGTATGATCGAATCGTGAGTTTTGACCTTTCCTACTATTCATCCC
Source organism: Laodelphax striatellus (assembly GCA_017141395.1). Lineage (NCBI taxonomy): Eukaryota > Metazoa > Arthropoda > Insecta > Hemiptera > Delphacidae > Laodelphax > Laodelphax striatellus. Next base: position 21,902,950 of record CM029535.1, read on the forward strand.
ATGAATAACCCATGAAAAATTCAATTTTATTGGATCTTATAGGATAACTGGTTCTGTATCATAAAATTCCATATTTTTATGAAACTTTGTTGCTATTCTCGTTGGTTTATTGTATTTTGGTAATCTCACATAATCACATTCATCCTTCCCAAGTTTAAATCCAATAAATCATGCTTGGTATGATTTGTAATATTACAGTATTCCCACGAGAAAAATGTGTGCACCGGTATTGAATTCTGTGACAGTTATTGAGAAATAATGCAATGATACCAGGAGTTCTCTACCTCCTGTAAGAACAAACAAAACACTGCTTCAATCTAAATATTTCCTTCTTCAAGATATCCGCTGGATCTACTACATTAGATGTTTTTCTAATACAGTTATACAGTACAAATTGTTCCTGTACACCTTAACAAATGATTGCTTTTTGTGTAATTAATTATTCTTAAAATTGAGAAAGTTTTCTTACAGTGTTTATGAGTCAACAATGATCGCTTGAAGTAGTGATAATTATTTTTCAATATGGTACTAGTACAGTACTGGCTCTACAGTGTGGTAGTTTTTGAATGAAGAATTTCATTTGATACTTTCAAGCAGATGAATTCGATACAAGTTAGTATATTTGTGTAGTGGTTCATCATCACATCAGATAGGTAATATCCAGGCTTCGCATGACCAAATCATTGGATTCCACTAATTACGTGGGGATTTTATTACTTCGGGCTCAAGAATGACAAGTAAAACAGTAATCTAATAATTATTACAGAAGCACTGAGGAAAAGGTGAAAAAAGTTGATTGGTTGCGTGTAAATCGTAAAAATACAGGTGGACGTCAATCTAGTGCCTAGAAAGCCTCCTAAGCCGTTACGTTACAACAACGCTGTTGATTCCGGTAGTAAAAAGCATCGATGTTTTCTCATAATCGATGTTTTAGTCAAACACATCGATGGTTTTTACTATAGACAACATGAACACGCTTTTTAGTGATAATTTGAGACCTAATTATCAATTTTTTAGGGTTGAATAGAGATATTTATAGAAAAAATCACCAACGTTTTATTACAATCGATGTTTACTGCTCGATACATCGATGTGTATCGACACATCGATGTTTTGCCATCACTAGATCCCGTTTTCGAGTGAGGTAGTTTCTAGAGCTGGACGTCTGGAGAAGTCAGAATAAATTGGAGAAGATAATGGTGACGACGATGATGATTATCATGAGAGTGTGATGGCTTGCGACCAACCGGTTCGACTAGTAGGTTTTTTAAGTTTATTCCCGCTGCAAGGAAATGAAGATGACTGGCTGAGATGAGAGTGGAGGACACTTGACTTCAAGGGAGAAAGGAATGGTCAAATGTTAGCGAGTGCTAATTTTTGAATACCATAAATATACGGGATTGACAGTTTTGAGTGATGAAAAATATCATTTTATGGAAAAAATGCATGAATGTAATATTTTCATTGCTTGATAATGATATTTCGCCTATAAAATTACGTCATTGGGATTTCGAGTATTTTTGACAGTTCTATTCAATTCTCATGTATTTTATACAGTTCATTGTTCAAAAACGATTAATGTATTTCCATAGACGCAAATAAATTTATATTTCAATAAAACCATCTCAAAATATAGACTATTAATTCATTATATTAGTCGTATTATATTAATCTAATAAGAAGTTTAGGGACCGGTGGATTAGATGTAGATTGAAGTTAGTTAGTCTTCGATAACTCATCAAATTAACATTTTTGATTAGAGATTGAGCTCAGAGTCCTTTATTGCAACTGGAACTAGCCTCTTTATTTTTTAGTTTTGTGTCTTCCCAACTTTTTGTAGATTTTCAAGTTTCTCAAGAATATAAGGGTTGTTAACAGCTCATCCATGTCGATATACACCTTTCTATTCTATTGATTAACTTCCACCCTCATTTTTTCTTTTGTCATCATTCCTTTCCTAAAATTATACCTAGTTCCGCGACAACCGGATGTCAAATAGGGGGTTAATTGATTATTATTGTGGTGGGGATGAATTGAAGGCACCATATGTGCAAAAGTCCTCCTCATTATTTTCACCCCATCCAACATTACTTATGTACAACAGTTCGTAGAATGAGTTTCACTTTATGTATACTTAGATTTATATTAGATTTTCAAAAAAGTATGATTATGGAAAGGTAGCTTATAAGCTTATAAATATTATTTGAGGAAAAATAATGAACTACCCTACCGTTAACGCTTTAGTTGCATTTGAGAACAGAGAAAGAGCGACCCCTATGAATGCGAATCTACTGTAACTCGACCCTCTAATCATCACAGTTCTTCATTGAACATAAGAAGTGCAGAAATTAGATGCGGGTTCGCCAAGTAACTTCGAGTAAATCGCGAACATTTCACACTAACAAACAACTGCTGAGCTGACCAGAGCAAGCAATCTCCAACTGCTTGGTGTGGGTTTCTCTGAGAGGATAAGATGAGATACTGTAGTATAGACGTAAATTATATAGATAATATAGTCGAAATTAGTCACGTTTAGTTACAGTAATTCACATAGCTGCTTATGTAGCAGCACACACCGATGCAATGACTAATCAGTGTGTGTTGCTTCATAAACAACTATGTGAATTACTGTGACTAAACGTGACTAATCCCGTCTTGTCTTGACTAACCAGTGTACGCCTAGCCTTAATAAGTAATCAGTTTGATATGTGTCACTTTCACCCTCCATCTCTAACAAGGTTTGAGTCGTGTCGATCAATTCAACTTTTACTGTCATCGATACACAGTAATATAATACGTATCGTATTTAGCATTGAAAAAATCTTTCAACACGCTAAAAATTACGACCAGAAAACTCAAAACATGATGGACTGCAGTCAACAGTTGTATTAAGTTTCCTTGAGCAAATACCATGACCGCAAAGTTGCATGTAAATAGTGTATCATTGTTACACTTTTATAGTTGTTCAACCTTGGGTCTCGGGCGTACAATAGGTATGTTAATTTTCAAGTATTTGCAATTTTTCAAAGAAGGATAAGCGTTTCAACTTTCAGCTTTCATTTTTTAACGTTTACAAGTCTATTAAATAAATTAAAATTTACAAGTAGGAACTGCTCAAAATGAGCTTACTCAAGTAGCTGCTCAAGGAAAAAACTGTAAATAGGGAAAAGATTTTTCAGAAAATCATAGATTGATGAGTGTAATGTTTATTTCAAATGTCTTTCTTCAACACAATGATTATGATACAATAATAACTATTGTATAATAATTATCATTGTTTCCTATTATCTCACGCATCTCTTCACGAATTGAATTTCTACCGATAAAATCCGATCTATTTAATGTTGTCGATCAACAAAGTGGAGTCTACGTGATGATGTAATGACATCAGCCAATGAGAGCGCGTTGTGGGAGTGGATTAGTATAGTCGCACGTGATTGGTCGTAGAAAATCTGTCAGCTGTTATTGAAATTGGAATCTACCAATAGAATTTGAGGGAGGCGTGTCCTTAGTAAGCTGCTAGTTTCTTACATAAATCGTGCTTCTTTCGGTTGGAATTTGAATCTCATTGAATTACTGATGAATCCGCAGTTTGGAAAAGTGAATTCTTCTTTCATAAGTCAGTCAATACAAAAACAAAAAAATTGTTAATATTTTACATCAGTTGATAGAATCTTTCTGGAAAATTCTTAATTTCAAGTTCAGTTCATGGAACATAATGACCTTGTAATAGAGAGGATTTAAAAAAGGATGGAATATCCAAGGGTTTCAATAAACTTATGGAAATATTCATATCAATTTAGTTCTACTGCCTTCCTTGTTCAAGCACGAAATGTTGAAATTCTTCTTCTTCTTAAGTTAACAGCCGTTGGGCTGGTTGGCAGCAACTCTCCACGCTTCTCTGTCATGTTGCTGTCACGCATGTGTCTGTCATCCTTTTCATGTTGCTGTAGGTGGCACATCTCATATCTTTCAAAAGTTGTTCTGTGTACTCCAGTCTTGGCCTTCCTCGCATATTATTTCCTTCATTCATCCCCTCTATTATACTCTTTGTCAGTCCCTCATGCCGATGTTGAAATTACACTCCTCTTAAATCCGCTTCCTATTCACCCCCAATCTTGAAGTATATTCGTATTAATTGTGATATACTGTACTGTATCTGTGTATCACCAAACTGGATCACTACTAGTGTAATCTTAACACAAAAACACGTGATATGTCAGTCAACTATCATTCAATTACAGCGAGGAAGCGCATTGTTATGGCAGAGTGGAATCGACTGAAGGATGTGTGGCTGTAGTACTGCTTCTCGATTAGATAAGTCCAATGAATGGCGGCATCGTTTCAGTTTCCGTCCACATAAGTGGACAAATAAATCAACGGCGAATTGCCTCATTTGGCAACACATTGCATTCCAGTCGCGCACCCTAATAATCATCCGAAACTCAAGGTATATAAATCTCTGCGGTTTCCATTCATAAACAAAAGTGACAGGGAAATTATATCTGGCAAATTTTAAAAGATGATTGCAGATTTAGTCATCCTTCATCATTCTGTGGTTAAATGATATAGGGAGAAATGACAAGGTAGAATATATTATAGAGAAACGATACTCTCTAAGGCTATGCGTACACCGGTTAGCCAAGACAAGACAAGACGAGATTAGTCACGTTTAGTCACAGTACTCCACATAGTTGCTTATGAAGCAACCCACACCGATTAGTCATTGCATCAGTGTGTGCTACTTCATAAGCAGCTATGTGAATTACTGTGACTAAACGTGACTAATCTCGTCTTGTCTTGTCTTGACTAACCAGTGTACGCCTAGCCTAATCTGTCCTCTGTGATATTATGTGTTATAAAACTATATAAAAAGGCAAAATGAAATTTACAAAAGCTAGAGTTTGTTCGTGTGATGCTATAATGCGATAATATTATTGAGGAGGGATTTTGATTATAATTTAATTTTTTTGTGATTTTCATTTCAATTTCTCCATCTGTAGAATTCTGCAATAGCCTATGTAGCCTGCTTTTCATTTCAATTGGATTCTACTGAGAGAAGTTTGACAATCTATTGGGATAAAGATAAATTATTAAATTAAGGGAACTCCATGATTCAAATTACAGCACTGCACTTTTTAATGAAGGAATGAAGCCAGAATGAAGTCACATAGTCATGATTCACATCGAAAAGGTTATTGTTTTCCTCGCTATTCATAAGTGCAACATTTTCCCTAATGAGATTCAAGTCAAGCCCTCGTGGTTGGTCGTATTGTTTCAATGTATAGTAGCTGCTATTTAAACCCTTCATCTCTGGTAGGTAGAGTCTGAATCTATTGTATCATTCAGTTGATTCCTGACAAACAAATCTCTGCCTCAAACTGGACCTATATCTGAAACAACTCAACTTCATAACCCTTTTGTTACATTGTTTGGCTTCATCATTGTTAGAAGTTGGGATAAATCCCTGCCCTATACAACAGAGCGTCGTATCTGTGAATCATCAACATCGTATATCAAATCATTCTTTTTATCCTCTTCTACTGCCTATCTCGCACTCCATCATACGGGTACTCTCAGATTCTGTATTATGATTAAATAAATAGAACTCACAATACAAGAGTGAATAGAAAACAATGTAGCAATTTTATATTAGAAGACGAGACGCCAATGAAGTCAATCAAATCTTGATCTAGAAATATTGACTAAACAATTTTTCAAGAACAAATGTAACAAAAAGTTTTAATTCAGTGTACAGGTTCAGCTGAAGTACTTAATAATGTGCAATGAAAGGGGTTTCCTCGAAATTCAACGTTTTCCAAGCTTTTTTTGAAAACTAATTGAGCCTGCTGGTTCTATTGGGGCATCTAGAGTCCTCAGCTATCACGATGGAAATGAAAAAAGTAAGCTAGACGGCTAGTAAAATTTTTATTGTAGTATTACTACTGTATTTAGACCACTATATATAATAGACAAGTTATTTTTCAGTATGAAAGCGAAATGGCACTCATATTGTATAAAGTTTGAGTGAAACCATCAATGGCAATTCTTTTCAATCACGATGCCATAAGCGGACCCGTAATGGATCACATTCACTGAAAGCAAAGCACCATAAATCAGGCGAAACCGGCCGTTCATAACATGAGCATAGCCGAAACTTCATCCATTTTCGGTGCGGTCGAGTTATCGCGCTGGCCTGAACTGGCAATTGCATATCTCAGTGAAGATGTATTCACGAAAACGAATAGCTGACGTTTAGTGCCGGCGCTTGTTGATGCTTTGCAAATGGAATAATGTTGGCGAGAACGATCCTTGCAAAGAATCAGGGTATATGGAGTATTACAATAGCAATCAGGATTAAAGGGGTGAATACTGCACGTAAAGAGTTACCATTTTCATGTTATCAATTATTTATAACCATTTCAAATCATATATAGAGTGGGATATCAATAATGTGACATAGATTACACAATAACTGAGATAAAAATATTACACATAATTGAGTATGAGATCCCTAATGTGACTAGATTCACTATCAACTGAATTAGTTTTTCTATAGTAGTGAAAGTGATAATGTGGTAGTTATCCATACCAAATAGAAGGACTAGAATTTGTCACAACCACAAATTTATAAAGATATTTCAAGATAGTGGGTTCAGTTGTTGCATCATTATCTATTTTTTTTATCGTATGGCTTTTATTGGTGGGGAGACCCTTACGAGTAGGTTCTATGGTAATTTTTTTTTTTCATTTTTTTATTATTATATAATTATCTATCTATGGTAAACTAAAACAAACTAATTGGAATCATTCTGTTACCCTAATTACTGTATTCCCAAAGCTTAAAGATGCTAAAGGGCCTTATTGTCTTTACCAATCTTGAATTTTCTTTCGATTATCAACAAACAATGAAATTCCTGGATATTTTTACAAATATACATATATCGTGCTTATTACTCTATGCTCCCATGACGTATTCACAATGATAAATTAATAATAGATTTTTCAACACTTAGGAGTTCTGGATTCAGAGAAGTGGAAAGTTTAAAAAGAGGATTGCAAGCAAAGACATTTACTATGAAATGTTTTGGGGAATCGGAACATCTAATGAATTTAAGTCAGTAGGCAATCTTTTCTAAAAATAAATTAGCTTAAATAGAATAACATGCTTTCTCCCACTACAGTGCCTGCTGACTCGCGGTACAGTAAATTTCAAAAGTTCATTCAGCTGGCAAACTCAGCTTTTTGAAAAAAATTTATATTCGCTTCGGTTACCTAGCAGCAAGATTACTAGACAAAAGGTTCAACCATCGCCTATGCTATTTCTGTCCACAAGCCGTTGGAGTGGGGGAACGGCATCGATGACGTACGCTGAATCACAACTTCAGTCCAAATGCCCCAGTCCAGCACGTGCTCAGTGCAAATTATGATTGCTATTCATCGGTTTATGATTGCAATTCATCGGTTTTATCGAGAAGAAGCCCTAAAATATGTTGCAGGATATTTTTATTTTATAAAGAGACTTTTTTTCATTTTTATTTTTATTCATAAAGAGACTGATGCCCAGTTCAAAGAATCTATGTACTTCAACAGTGATTGGATTGAATCTCTGAGTAGAAAGGGGGTTTACATGTCCTACTGATGAATTTCGAGAATACATCAAGGCAATGACATATTCATGAGGATTCATGGGAATACAGTTTCAAACAACAGTAGGGTGATTAAAAGCTATTTAAAATTTCTAAAGAAAACATTCCCCAAGTGACTGACAAAAGAAATTTGCTCGTACGAGAACATTATAAATTAGACTTAATTACATGAATGAGAAACAAGGAATGGAAAGTGAAGAACGAAGAAAAAAGAGGAAAAATTCAGTTTTCAAATTCATCAAAGCTTTAAATATAAATATGCAGACTTTTCAGATGTAGTTATGTAAATGATGAACACATTATTATTTCACGTAGGTTTAGATATCATGCTACTATCTTTTTGTGCTACTGAAATCAGTACCAGTGATCGAAATAGAACTCAAATATAATTTTACTTCTACTTAAGTACTTTGTAAGTTATCAGAGTGAAATAATTCCTGTGAGAGAGTTCCTGTGCAACACAAAATTGAAGTGAATCAACTGACGCATGCTGCCTTCCGATTGTCAGTTAATATACCATCTTATTATTAAAGTAGTTTAATAATAATTGTATTTTAGACTTAATTCACTGTGAATTAATTGATCATGAAATCATTATTTAATCATTCATATTATGATTAATCATCAGTGCTTCTTTGTTCTTTGTGAGTATAATTATGATTAGGCTACTTCAGTGAATAATGACCATGTATTGTGGGAAATCGATGGTTTTGCTTTTGGTTGTTTCTGCCTACGTTCTGCCAACAATATCAGGAGAACGGCTGGTCGTAGAGAAAAAAATGTTCAAATGAAAAATGAAATTCATCTTTTATCTACAACTTTCCTTACAAAACTTGCCTACCATAGAAATGTGAAAATTCCTTACTAACTTTTTCATGTCACGTTTTCAGATGTGTAAAAATCTGTTTACATTTTCTTCTCATAGTTGAATAAACTTGAAATCGGTATATTTAATTACACCATTAGAATCAGTGATTCATTCGCTTCAAGTACTGTGAATTTGAAAATTCTAACTCAATTCTAAGAGGGTTAAACGACGATTTATTCAAAGCAGAGTTGAGTGAACGGTATACGAAGTCAAGTTGCTGTATAGATTTTGTGATTCATGTGACGTCACGCTGGCGTTCCCCCTCCACTTTGAGTCTTATACCAAGGATGGCTTAACCTTTTGTCTAGTAATCTTGACCTAGCAGTACTATGATGTTATTTGCTTCACTGACTGTACTAGCCTTAGCGGCTGGAGGGGAAGCGTGGTGGGAGAGATTATCCATCTCTCTCACACAGCCTCCCCTAGACGCCAATTTGAATGGCACGCTCTGTAATTCAATATTAGTTGTGTAGTCAATATTATGAAGTCATAGTTGGAATATTACTACTCTCTATCGTATAAAATTTATATAATAATTAGAAAACCTTGATAGATTTTTTCCATCTTTTGCAACCCTTACTTTGAAGTATTTTGAAAAACACTGTTACAAATAATGAGGCATGCTTAACTCCGATAATTGCTATATCCAATATTAACTCCATATATCCAATAATTGCTAAAGGGATATTCACTTCCAAGTATAATTCTCTTCAAACAGGAATTTCCTCGTAGATTGACCTACTTTTCTCCACCAATTGCAACCCTTACTATAAGCACAGATATTATGGTATGTCATATTTTCTCTCTCATTCGCTTTTCCTCTTCGTCCTCTGTTCTCAAGGTATTTTGAAAAAATGTCACAAATAATTAGGCAAGCTTAACCTGCTTGCCAGATAATCCATTCCAAGTATTTTTTTCTCTCTGCAAACAAAGCGATTTTCCTCAACCCCGCACACAACTGCAAAGCAATTTAGCAAGGAGATTAGCAGCCGAAGTTGTTTCGAAGCCGAAGTTGAGATTATCAGCGGTGACAATGTTTTGCCAATGCCCCAACTCGAACTTAGCGCGGGAGTTTATGATCGCCAGTTGCCCCCCGCAATCAACAGGGTCACTTTCATTTGTTTATTTTATTGCTCCCCTGATCCCTTTCTCGATTTCTAATCTGCGCACCAGCAATCTCGACTTTGTGTCGTTTGCTGCGACCTCAAAACCACCCAATTTCGTTCCGTACCCCTCTCTACACTACCCAATTTCGTACTCCTCTCTATTTTCCAAAAATTGGTGGCGGAAAAATGAGTTCAATTAAAAAAAACGTATTAATATTACAATGCAGATGCAGAAACATTAATTAGTGAAATAATCAATAATTATTCAAATTCCTAAATCAGAATTAAGAATTAAATGGAGATCGTTTTTAAAGCGATTGATGAAAATAGTTGTTTTTTTTTTTTTGGTTCCGCGCAGCTTCTGGTGAAAATAATTCAACATACTATAAGTCATAACCAAAATAAACTCTCAATTGAAATCCATGAGAATTTCAAAGAGAAGTCAAGTATTATAAAATACAATAATTCTTTAAAGTGATGAATGGGAAATTTGGAAACCTTGTAAATTATTCAACGATTCAATAACTAGAAACCGATACCACCAATCAAAGACTAATTAGTTTGACTTTGAATTATTTGCTTATCTTAGTGGTTCACTGTTCAGTGCAAACTTGATATTTTCGCACCACTGACTCATGTCAGTCTACATTGAATATCCAAACGAAAGCCTCGCGAATTAAAAAGGGAACTCTTTCGATGACACATGTCGAGTTCACAGACGATGTTATAGGTGAGGTAATTAAATCGATTTCACGCTTAAGTCAATAAATTAACCTTCAAATTACCATGAAGCTGCTTGGTAGAGGTAAATTTGCATAAGCCTATGCATTAATTTTCTCCAGAGGCCGTAGCCGTACCACTAATCACTAAATTAAATTCAGTCGGTACGCGCTGTGAGGTGAATTGCATACCCTGTCAATGAATATTCCAATAGAACCGATCAAGAAATTGCAGTGCCAGTGTCGATACTTGAATGGGTTGATTGGGAATTACATTATGAGTTTAGTGTATTGCTAGGTAATATTGTATTTGAAAATTCTGAATTCAATGCATGTTCTATTCCTGGACAATCAATACCCACTGATGTATTATAATTAAACTAAAATTTACGCACTACTGCATTCAATTCTCTATAGAAACAATCGCGCTTATCATTTTCCTATAATACTTGAACAAATATTTTATCTTTGATTGTAATGGTGAGAGTAGAGATAAACTAGGTATGCATAACAGTTTGACAGACTGAAATAAAGTGTGACCACGTCGCAACTCAAAGGTCATAAAATTGGAAACCTTCCATCAAGTGAAGCAATTTACCCACATCCCAATAAACATGAATGAGTGCATGATATAACTGGGGTTATTATTCAATTTAAAGAGATCTTCCTAAAATTTTGTCCAGTATTGTTGTTTTTGGTTGATATTCTGTATTTCATGTTTTGTTTATACTGTTTTTATTCACTTTGTACAGTTTGTAAAGAATTTGTCTTTGGCAATAAATTTAAATTTCAATTAATCGATTGTGCATTCAGTTGATCAGTTCTAGGCTACACGGTGCACAAATCTCCTTATTACTTTTGATCATACTAGAAATGAACATACCTTGTATACCATGTAGAAAGTGAATAATACTCTTGAATCAGAATCTTACCTGAAACAAACACAATTTTAAAGATTATTTAGATTTATTTCAACTTAAATCTCGTAATACTAGTTACTATCTGAATTTTTAACAAACAAACACATTTTCTCTTAGTTTAAATGACTTATTGCAATAATTGTAACTGTTACCAGATGTAATAGAAAATTCTCTACTCAAATGAAAGCTCATTTGAATAGTGTAATCATTTTAATATAATTATTGTATGCATTGTATCGTAGATAGGCGAAGAACCAATAAATTTGCAATTAAAATGGATATCAAATTCACAAGAATAATCATAGTAGCTTAAAGTCAGTAGTAGCATGAAGGAAAAACGGTGGTTCGAAGGATTTAATCCAGCTTTATATTCTGATATCAACGTTCGCAGTTACGGAGGTCTTCAGAGTGTTTGATAGCATTATTTGGATTTTCGTTTGATTAATTACTGTATTACGAATAACTGTCGCAGTACAATAATGTACTAGGAATTTATGTCCGTTTGTCGCTTAATTTTGTTGAATTCGCGTGGAGTAGAGATTTCTTCGCTTTATGAACACACTGATGTTATCAGTGTTAATAAACGAGAGCGCGGGCCATCTGCATAATCAGAATTCTCAGGCTATTTAAAAGTGAGGCACGCTTTCGAGGGTCCAATTTTAATTGAGCCTCCTCATTCACACACACCTACTGAACAAAAGGCCTCGATGCCCCCCCTCCCCCATCCACCCATCGCATGGCACACAGGATTCTGTTGAATTTACGGCCGATAAATCTTTGACAAAATAAATGAAGGGGGAAAACACAAAGGGCACGCCGGGTACTGCTGTGTACCACCTGGCTTAGCTGTCTGCAACTCTGCTCTCAAACGCATGCGATTTTTGTTATTGAACATTGCTCGTCGCTTTTTTCATTGCAAAGTTCAAGTGCAGTGTTGAAAGTAGCCGAGACAGCAGCTGGTGAGCATTTGCCGGATGGAGCAACAGGACTGGGTGGTGGATTGCTTCAATTAAACAGCGGTTAGGTTAGGTTAGTCAAAAAGCAATCCGTCAAGGAAACTGTAACAACTGCTTCTCAGAAACTGAGAAGACGCCCGACAGAGAAATAAAGTTGTGTGTAAAAAATATGCTTGGTTTAAAAAAATGAATGAAAAATAGGGACAAGATTTAAAATAGGGACACTTTTCCAAATAGGGACATTTTATGTACTGTCATTATTATCATTTTCTAAATTGGCCTGAATGAGATTCTAGATTGAAAAAAACTAAAGGGTCGATTGCACAAAAGACAATTAAATTGATCCATCGTAAGATCACGCCATTTTACGGAGCTCAATCGGATTTCATTGCATTGGTTCCATTAGATGACGTTTTTTACGGCAGTAAAATCATTTGGTTTTCGTGCAACTGGCCGTTGGTAAAATAATGTTCAACTTTAATAAAATATTAAACAAATGAACTTTGTTTGCTGTTGCTAAACAAGACTTTTAAAAATGTTATTTCCAGTCAGTCAAGCTTTTTGTTATTGTAATCTTCAGTATTGTAAAATTCGCCATAGACAATTCGTTTCAATTTTAGTCTAATCTCTGTTTATGAAATTGTGGAAAATACATTTGAATGAATTGAATTTAAAAAATCAAAATTGTCAAATGACAACCTAAATTAAAACCCTCTAGCAACTCTAAAGTGAAAGTAAAACCATAGATAACAGATAAGAATCTACAGAGTATCGCTTCTCTATTGTAAAACTCTCGAACTCTAAAAAGTAAAGCAACTCAGGATGTGATAAGTAGCTGGCAAAATCGAATCAGTCCATCGTGACGTCACTGGGACAAGTAGCAACACAACTGTACCTATTTGCGGAGCACATTTTACCACTGACTAATCTCCCTGCCACTTCCCCATTGCATTTCAATTGATGTCTGCGATCCAAGATGCCAGACGATGACTAACCAAAAACTCTTGCACCACTTTCAAGAAGTACTCCTTTACTTGGCGTATATTTTGGCAGATGGCATTTCTGGCAAAGAATTCTTCAGCCCAATTCGAAAACCGTACTATTAGCTGGCTCCTATTTTTAACCATTTCCTCATTGCTCTGACGCTCATTTCCTCTCATCAGTACACAGTACACAGACCTACACTCCTAATTAAACTTTTAGTTTTTGGAAGTAATGTTTCTGTATGTCAGCTAAAGAAATTAAAACATTCAATCCTATTCATTCATTTTTTTTGGTGGTAGCATGTATAAATTTCCTATTGGAGCATATCCCTTTTTCCTGATCCGTGTACTCTTTTCATTTAATGATAATCTCTCTCCAAATACGATTTCAAGTGAATTATTGTAAAATATGAAAAGAATCGATAATGCCACACATATTATCATGGTTTGCAGCGTTAAAACAGAGCATATTCGCTTGCAACTCGTACAAATCAAATGTAGCCGCTGTCTTATTCATTTCATCTTTTCACAATCTACCATCTTTCCTCATCTCAATTTATACTGACCTTATGTTTGCTACTTTTCCAATTTCTGAACAAAGTATTGAATAGAGATGATTGGATAGATTGATTCATTCATTTTCACTGGTCTAATATTATTCTTGACGTCTTCAATGTTACAAAGCTTATTGACAGTACAGTACAACATACTGGATAATGATGATTCGTTTAATTTAGCCCATTTCTACTATCATTTACTCAATCTCTCCATTTCATTTACTTGTTAATCAATAATTTTTTGCTGAGGTGATGCCTATATTAGCTCTTGGCTATTCTATTCTTGATGTACTCAATCATTCAATGTAGCTAGGCTTGTGAATCATACAATGTATTGAATAAAGATGATCTGATTCATTCATTCATTTTTATTGATTGATGTATTCAATGTTGCTGAGCTTAGAACTGTGAGTACAACGTATTGAAAAAAGATGATTTGATTGATTTGGTCCATTTCTACTCAGTTTCTTCATTTTCTTCACCATTTTGTCAGTCAATACTGAACTCATGCATGTAATTTCTCACACCTATCAATTGTAATAATAACTTATTCAGGCAACCCCTGTATGTTATTTCAGTTGACAAATTTCATTTTATTTACAGTATGTACTACGATCATTAAGATGATTATTATTTTCCTTTATATAGCAGGATCCTTTTAACTTGTCAGAAAACATATGTTTCGAAAGGCAATATCACAATACTCAACCTACAAATGCTGAATCTCGCAGATTATTGAAAAGGTATTTTAAAAAGTTATTCTTTGAAAGGTCTTTCAAAGACTTTAAAGGTCTTTAAGACTTTTAAGCCTTTTGATTATTGTGTCGAAATCACTGTTTAATTATTACCGAAACAGCTGATTTCTGACAAGTTAAAAGGATCCTGCTATACTTTTGTATTGAAAATTATCACTCATTGTATTGTTTTCATAATGTGATTTGAAATCGTCATGTAATTATGATCAAGTTGATAAAACGAAACCACTTTTCTTGTGTAACAGGTTCTGAAACTGGAAAAAGGCTGGCTGCCCGAAACCGCGTTGGAGGTGGACCTGGTTGGCGGCTATGAACTGAAAATGGAGACCGGCGCGCTAGCTGGCCACAGGTACTTGTACCGGGTGCAGGCGCGTGGCTTCCAGCGCTTGTTCCTGCTGAAAGGCGCTTTCGAGAACGTGACCGCCGCCAACCTGCACGTGCAGCTGTCCAACAGCTCCTATCTGCTGCTCGAGGGCGGTTCCCTGAAGACCAGCGGTGGCGGAGTGTCGGTTGACATCTCCAAAGTGCTCAAAGTCGTCATCCAGCCGGCCGTCTTTCATTCACTGCTCAAGCTAACTATCAGCGATGTGCCTTCTCTGGAGCCCTCCTCCAAAGCCTTTCACACGTCCACAGCACGTGACCGGCCCAGTACTCAAGTAAGCCATTATTGAATTCAAGCTCACCTTTATTTGCAGTAGTAGGGGTAACAAGGAACATGCCTTTTTCAACACTTTCAATTATTCTTAATGATTCTTTAATGATTCTGTCAGCCATTAAATATAAAAACAATAGGCATTGTCATAAGTCTACAATGTTAGGCCTCTTTCATAGTAGTGAAAGCAACGATATTCTGTACACTCTGTACAAAATATAATTATTAAATTTAAAAATATAATTATTGAATTTGAAAAATATCATTATTAAATTTAAAAATATAATATTATTAATTTAAAATTATTAAATTATAGGCCTCTTTCACACGAATGCGGTCCGGCCCGGATCGGAGCGGATAACTGATGTATCTTAATGGGTTTGTTTATTTATGGCCCGAACCGTAAGAGGCCTTAAATTCTGGTTGAACTTGCAGTATAATTGCCCGGGAAGATAATTTACCAAAAACGGGATGGGTTAAAATTCTTTTGGAAATAAATAAGAATTCAGTCGAGCAACCTGTTAAGATTGGAGTACTAAGGACATTTAGCAGTATTCAATTGCTATAAAATTCAAATTAATAGCTATAATTAGTTAATAGCTATAAAATTAATTAATTTAAATTCAAAGAGAATAATTGTGAAGTAGAGTAGGCTATATATTGATTACAGTCCAAGAAACATGGTTACATGGATAACCATGTAAACATTATCAAAGAGTTTTGATAAAAATTGGCCTTATAATAACGAAGATTAGAGTAGGATAATGACTTCTTTATTTTCTGCCATGGCGAAGTTTGGACAGTAATGTCATCTCTACTATTCAATCACGAAGATTGAGATTGAAAAATTGAAACTATCATAGCAGACCTATTAAAATAAATTTTCTTGAATCTTAAATTTGGTTGTATTGGTTTAATTTAGCATTCTCTTATCGAATGTGAAATTTTTGTCAATAAAAAATTTCTGATTTCTGAATATGGACAAGCTTCAGTGAGTAAACATTGCATGCATGGGAACATGCTTGATAAAAAAATTGTGACTTAATTAGTCAAGTAATTAGTTAACTAATTTAATTAGTTCTAATTCAGCAAACATTTGGCTGGAGTAATGCAATTAAATAATGAATTGTTCATATTCCGAAGAATACAATGTTATCTGAATATGATGATGTATGGAGTATGAATATAATGCATTATGCAGTGATAACGATGACCGTATTTTGAAGGATGAAGTGGTTTTGAAGAATACGTTGAAGAAGAGACAATAAATCAATTATTTATCCATCCAATTGCAGTGCAAAAATAAACAAAACCGCGATCAGACATTCGACTTGAAAGGCAATTAATTACTGTATTCTATATTCTTGCGATAAGAGATTCAATCTTTGTTTACTCTTCTCCATGTGAAATATTAAATTGGGCATTCTCACGACCGATAAAACCAAACAGACATTACTATATACGACCGCACATTGCAAATGAAATGATTTGATTGCAAAATCTATTTAACTTACTTATTACTACTACTTCTTATTATTTATTATTCTACTTATTTATTGGGTTAGTCTATGTCTATGCTGTTAGAGACAGTGTTGAGATACTACCACGCAAACGTGTTGTCAATTTCAATTCATAATATTATTCATATCTTAGACACTTTTATATTATAGAATACCGGAACTACATAATGTATATACCGGTACTAGGTACATGACACGGAAAAAATGGTTTAAGATTAAAGTTCTCGACATTGCAACTCATTTATAAAATCTTAGTTATTAGGAATCGTATAGATCAACTTGAAACGTATAGGGAGTATCAAGTTATTGTGATCAGAGAACATAAAAGAAGAATTCTTCTATAAATCCTCGAATTTTATTTTTCTTGTCTCTTGTTGTGATCGATGGTGATTCTTTTCTTTTTGTTCTTAAATAATTTTGACATGGGCTGTTGCAAATTGTTTTGGCTCAATAAATTAACCTGATTGTATTTGTTGCAGATCCTACTAGAACGAGTGCGAATAGAAACGTTGGAGACACAGGTTTTTCCATCAGCCCTGGCCGAACTGGTAGTGAAAGATAGTGAAATAGTGAACGTGAACAGTGAAGCAGTGGACGCCATCGAATTGCGACGCCTCAGCATCATCAACTGCTCGCTGAGTCACGTCAAAACAGACGCGTTCTCTTCGAAAGTGATCGTGGCTCACTTTGAGATCGACAGCACCACCATTGGACAGTTGGCCACTCGCTCCATCAGATCTGGCATTTCTACTATGATTGTTTCTAACAGTCGGTAAGTGTAATATTCTATAAATGTATATAGAAATAAGGCGAGGTGGAACCTACCCGTGAAGCCGAGGCCGCACTACTGGATTGTTACCTACCTGGATGGTAGATGGAATATCTATAGAACGTACAACATCCATCATAATAGAACATGTAGAAAATTATCTCAACCTTCTTGATAAACTGTCTCGACCATCCACTATCTACCCACCTGCAGTGCGGCTCAAGGTTAAGGGTTTCCCCACCAATAAAAAGTCGAGTTGGGTATTGGAATGTTTTAAAATTGATAAACTTCGAAGAGCTATATATTGCAAACTGTTGGGCCTATAACAACCATCATTCTGGTCTTGAATTGTAGTTGATTTAATTGATTTAATCCAATTTCAAAATGATATTATTGATGAAAAAGTGATGCTCCAGGGCCAAAATTGTCCAAATGTAAAAAATTGAGCAATTTCTTAAAGTTTTTGGCGGCTATCCGGAAGGTTGCCGGGGTCAAATAATATTGAATTTGACTTAAAAAATAGACCGGCTACCTCATTTCATGCAAAGTCAACATTTTTGATAATCTTGACCATAATATCATACAATTTTGTTTTGTTATGAAAATTAATCTTTTCTTCTCAATCACCTAATGATTTACTTTTTATAATTTCCAGAATTGAAGTAATCCAAGAAGAAAGCTTCATACCGTCGGCTGTGGCAAAGCTGATCCTTGTCAACAACACGTTCCACCGCATTCACAGCAACGGATTCAAGCTGAACGGCCGCGAAGGCAGCGACACCTCGTGGAAGCACTTGGAAATAGAAAACAACACATTCGACAAACTGGAGGCCAACGCATTCGACGGCCGCTACACACCACCCGACAGTGTGACAGCGCCTCGAGCAACGTTCGTCTTCAAAGGAAACTACATCGGATCAATTCTCACCAGCTCGCCTGTTTTCAACTTCGGACTGAACGCCGATGTCAACGTTACCATAGACAATAATCGTTTCTTAGAAGTATGTCGTTGCAATACCAATAGAATCACAGGAATCATCACAGGATCCGATGAAGTTATTGATGAAATATTGTACAGCAGCTTTTGTAAAACATATCCCAAATGGAGCCATTGTTTCGATACCAACTATGTTCTGATCTCGAATTTCAGCGAGAAAGTGTGTGGTGAGAATATCAGTGAGTGTGCAATCAAGGATACGAATGTGGTCGAACGTGGTATTATCACTACTTTGGATTCAGCTTTTCAAAACGACGAAGGGTTTGGAGTGGAGGGAGAGAAGACACTTTTGAGAGCTATTTTCGGATTTGTTGTGCTTTGTGTGTGCATCATTATGTTGGTTTCAACA
Source organism: Laodelphax striatellus (assembly GCA_017141395.1). Lineage (NCBI taxonomy): Eukaryota > Metazoa > Arthropoda > Insecta > Hemiptera > Delphacidae > Laodelphax > Laodelphax striatellus. The sequence continues at coordinate 21,921,750 of CM029535.1, forward strand.
GCGGTATGGGTGTGCAAACATAACTACTTCACCAAAGGACGAGTGTTGTTTGTGATGTCGACCGAATCACTGTTCAATCTGCTGTCGCGGGTTGTTGAAAGATCGACTACAAACATGACACGCAGTGAATCAACTCATTCGGTCACAATCCACGAGTACGCGGAACTGCAGAGGCTGCCGAAGGGAGGTCAGGTGGAAGGAGATGTCGAGTCGCCGTTGGAGAACAAAGCCACCCAAACTCTGCCAGAAGAACTCACTCATGAATTATTGCAAACGTTGCGGGAGAAGCTGGACGACCCGGAGAATTACAGCGAAGCACGTGACATGATTGAACATCTGTATGATCTCATCAAAGTGGAGGAAAGCTGCAACCAGAACTGCACCACTGAAATTGTGATTGATTTTGACGAGTTTGAGGTGGACGACACGAATCATGTGTACGATGAGATCAAACCAAAGTCAAAGGCTAGACAAAAGGGGAGCAAGACGCTGGTTTCGGTAGGCACGAGGGCTCCTTCGCCCGACAAACTACTGCCTTTGAGAGCCGTCTACGCCGAGGCGAAGCGCAGATCGGTGCTGCTCAACGAATACGCCGAACCTCGCGATAAACGGCCAACGGTTCCAGCCACTTACGAGTACGCAGAACTACCTAACGGACCCCAAAGTGCCAGCAGCAATGCTGTTCCTCCGAGTGCCTTGGCCAACCGTCCACTGCCCGAAAAGCCCGCGTCTCCCCGTGACCCAGGCGAAGGTCCCTCCACCTCCAGACTTTGACTACAACTGTGATAACTATTTTATTAGGATAAAAACTTTTTCAAATGAGTTCTCCCAGCTTAACTAGGACAGGACTAGTGCTCTCAATGTCACTGGAATTACAGTACGATCATTTTAAACTATATTTGTAGTCGGAAAGGATCAGATATATTTAAACTTGAACTTGGAATTCTCATTTCAAAAGTATTTCTAGTGACTAGATGAGAATCTTCTGATGTAACTTTATGCCATTGGTGTTCAAACATTTCATCGTCATCATTCAATTAACTATTGCAGTTTATGAACTGAATTTCAATGTCAATTCATATGAATTTAATAGATTCCAGAGTTGGAAAATATTGTATATTTTGATTTTCGAAAACTGATTACTGACATAGTGTGGTGATGTGAGAAAGTGATGTATCTCACACCGTGACTCATTAGATCAACTTCTCAGATATTGAGTGTTCCTTATCTGTTTTTCACTCTGATTCAAAGCCAGTATAGTTGTAGCATAGTAGATTATTATATAATAAATTTTTTACTATAAAAAATTGAATTACATTTTTTTTGGAAACTGATAAGTAATGATGCTTCTAGGATATTTAATTTTCTCCTAGACAGATTCAGCTAATATTCTACTCAGAACTGAGGGTACGCAACATAACGAATATTGACGTGAGAAGATAATGTTTTTATAGCTGTAATGAGTACCATTTCTATATGGCATACAACTTTGTTGAAGTTACTATCAATAATGCATCCAAAATCTATATCAAATTTGATTTAATTTTGTATTCTCATTTGTATTCACCATTTGTATGCTCGAAACAATATTCAATTAGGATTTCAAAATAGCATTTAACTAAACAACGAGATAGCTAGTGCATAGGAAAGAAAGATTAATTTCATGAAATAGTTCTGCTTTAGAACTATACAAATTGTATTGATATATTAGTCCAGTAATTACTTGAATTTTCGTCGATAATTTATTATATTATGCGTTGTATAATGGTTGATATTGTTGCCTCCTGTATAAATTATTACATATTTACAATTTATAACTAGAATTTAAGTGATTTGTGATTAATTTTATACTCTTTGTATATTATGTGTTTTGTGCCACGAAATAAAAAAATAATAATCGTGGAGTACTCTTGTCATTAGAATTGTATAATGTAAAGTTTTAGAGGTATTGTTGAACTAACATAGTGAACTATTTGATAAGAACTGACTTTTGAATTATTTTAATATCATAACTTATAAATTGACTTCTATCTCGTATTATGAAATTGAAGTAGAAGATTTTCTGAACATCATAGAGCTCATGACTATTTTAAATGTGTTTCTATTTCGAATTGTTAATCAACCAAATCAAGTTGTTCTACCTGATATTTGGTGCATTTGTAAATGAAAAATATTTGCCTTTTCTTCAATTTTTGTCTACAATAATTCGTTTTCAATCAGTGAAAATTTGAAACATTTCTATGAAAGATTGAAGCACAAAATATTATGAATTTTGTGAATTGATTCTTTTTAAAAATTACCGTATCTAATATTTAAAAATTTGAATTCTCAAAATTTAATATTATCATAAGTTACTAGAAGTCTTGTAAACATAATTGTCGATTCTAGATGCCATTTTGATCAATATTAAAAACTAATTTTAATTTTGTATTTAGTTTTAAAACTAGTGGTTGAGTGCAATGTGATAAATTTATTAATTACTTTATTGTTGTTGAACTCTTCTATTCTATAAATTGAATTATTGATCTGCCAAGATTAATTTGCCTTTAATTAGAAAACAACTAACTTTAATCGTGTAATTCTATTGTAATTTAAGCGTTGAACATTGAATAATTCAGATAATGATTAGTTTGTAATAATTTTAGGCTACCGACTTTGTCTACTTTTTTACCAAAGACAATTTAGTAATCTAGATATAAGCTTCAAGAAACAGAATTAACCAAGATGAGAGATGCAATTGTTATAAATTAAAATGCTGTTTAATTTTTATTCAAACTATTAATAAAATCGGTCTTATGATTGAGTCAGTTTGAAATAATATTGAGTTATTTTGTATTGAACATTGATATAATGATCATATTTCCTATGTTACAAGGAATAGTGCCATTTAATAGTCTAATTCAACCATAAATAATCTGTTTTGTCACAAAACGTGTCACGGCAGACACGAACTATCTTTTGAGAAAGTAAGTTCATATTAATTCTCATTATCTCATAAGTTATAAATTTCATATACCAGTATATTAGTTTGTATGAGTTAATCTCTTTGATATTAGTTCGAGATTCATTGGCTGAATACTCTGTCAAACATTACATAATACTCTGCCAATAATGGCATTTGCTAAATTGAAACATGAATTGAATAATAAATTGTGAACACGACAGAATAAGAAACTTTTATTGCAAAATTGATATAAAGATCATATTTCCTATATTACAAGGAATAGTGCCATTTAATAGTAGAATACTATTCCATAATTACATTCTGTTCTATAATTGAGATTTTGAAGGAATATTAGGAGGTTTCCTGGAGATCTAATTGTCTCATTGTACTGTATAACCTGTAGTATTTAAATTAGATCATTACCTTATCAAAGATTTTGAATTCAAATATTATGTTATAAATTTCAATAGAAGTAGTGGAATTTTGTGAACTATATTTACCAACTGTACAAATTAATCAAAATGCAATTAAAATTTAACAAAACTGTTAGCAATAGAAAATTCAGCAATAGAATCAAAATAATGTTGATGAGAAATGAATGTTGAATGCGAAAGTAAAATTGCAATCTTGTCTGTAAGAATGTTTTGTGAAATCGATCATTTTTACCGAGAAAATAATTATTGTCCTCATGTAAAACTGAATGTTCATTCAATTTGAAATATATTTTACATTCCAAATTTGAAACATTGCTTTATTCGTTCTTCTTTGTCTTTTATATGAAATTCGTAGCATAAATCACTGCAGTTCCAGTTCCAGAGTTACTTCAAGTTTGTAATTCACAGTAAATTTTTACAACACTTAATTGGAAAAAACTCACAATGGAGCTATTATTATTTATGAAAATAATAAAACAAATGGTATCCGAATAAGGAAAATTCCAATTAGTTTACTTAGTTTTAGTAAAGTATGAAGCATAATCAACAGCAGTATATGCCCATTTTGACAATGATTTTTTTATTTTGTTTACCCTAAGCAACAAAATTAAAACCCACAGCTACTTAGTTCTGATTAATAGTTGATTCCGCTATTGATCAGTACCAGTCATATACACTAGCATTAATAAAATTAATGATTATGCAATCTTTGCAGCAATCTCATTGCAATGATCTTGCTATTATTGCAGCAAGAAACAACAACATTGTACCGGTACCTACTTGAAAGATTGATTAGTGGGAATTCTAATTTTTCAATGTCAGTTTTTGGGAGTGTCCTACATTAAGCTATAGCCAATACCGTAATGATTTGTTAGCAGTTTGATTGAAAACTAAAAAAATAATGGTATAATTTGGATTACACTGAACCTCATTTTAATAATGACTCTTTTAAAATCTTCAAACAACTTTACCGAATCGTTCATTAAGCAGGTGTGCTGACTGCTTGGAATATTGAAATCTGTTAGTTTTATTTTTCGACCAGGATTAATGCTACAACTTAGTCATTATAGAATGAGCGTTAATAATAGGCTTGCACGCTTTTGGCATTGGCAATTCGCTGGGTGGTCTGAGCCGAATCTTAATCAGCCAATTATCAAATAAAATCCAGCAAATCTGTCTGAACGAGTTCTCTCCTCAATCAGTTTGAAACGTTAACAATTTCTTCGAGTTAAAACGAGATTGGATTCAAGTCCTACAATAAGAACTGTTTCAAGATTACCTTCTATTGCTCTATTCGCTCTAAGAACGACGCCATTTACAATTTCAGAATAATTGGAAATTTGTTCGACTGATCACTTATTAAAAGACTTGTAATAAATTTTGAAATAGAACAAGCCTAGTTAATCTAAGCTTGTAACATAAGACAGATATTCTCATGTAAATTGAAAACATATATTGATAGGTGAGAATTAAAAAATAAAATAGTAACTTATATAACAATTTTCTAATTCTGAATTTAGCCTATGAAGTTTTTGAAAACGGCAATAAATTTTTAATTCCAATACTTTATGGAGTATCGAGTATGAGATCTTTTCAAGCCATTCAAATCAACATTGTCGTAGAAAAATAGTAACCGATATACAGAAATAATTCATTAATGTTATCGTTGAAACCCTCAAAAAACAATGGAACATTCACACCTGACTCAGGTTAAAACAGAAAGCAATATTCAAGTTAGATTGAGGATACAGTAACAATAAAATCGACAGTAACAGTAACACATTATCTCATTTCTCTTCAATGTGATGCTGATAATTTCAACCGAGTTAAGATTTATTTATAATGAAGACAATAAGAGTTGCCCCAATTCTAATTCCATTACATTACAGTTTATAATCACATTACAAAAAAATGTTGTAAAAATACAAGAGAAATGAGATGTCTGGCAAATACAGAAATGGGAAAGTGAAGGAAGGGAAAGCCTAATATACACGATCAAATTTCTCGTCAAATTCCATCCTATAAAATAACCTTGAATGGAACAGCTGATTTGGTAAGTTACCCACACGCTAGACATCGATATCATGGTTTATTGCTTTATAACTGTACAGTGTGTACATGTCTAGTGTAAGGCACGTTACCAAGTCAACTGTTCCATCAAGGGCCGGTTTCTCCAACGAAATTGAACCAAGTTTTATTTTTCTAATATGTTTTAAAAACATGAAATTTTAAGAAACATTTGATCGCGCACGTAAGACATTACTGAAAATAGAATATTACATCGATACTGGAGTCATTGATTGTATTAAAACTTGTTTTTCATCAATTTTGGGCTCGTATTATTCTTTAATTTCCTCCACATTTTGTTGCAAAACGACAATTTCCCTGAGAGTGAATGAAATTAGAACGAAACCGGCAAGTTGACACTGATGGCTTGGCTAAGGAGCAGAGCGACTTCAAGAGAAGATTGACTGCCTCCTGCGCTGCGACGGGATTATTTAGGTTTTGACGGAGTGATGAAGTTATTCTCTACGCCGCCACAAAAGAAGGAAATGTAGAGCCGAGTGTTCACTAATGACGCGGCTCTACATTTCAGAACTTCAGCAACCAAGAGATAAACATTCTTCATAAAGGCTTTCACTCATATTCCCCTGCCAGGCGACGAGTTATTTCTTAAATGGCAAGTCGAGTTGTGGGAGAAATTGTGATAAGAAAATTAAAAGGAGTGATATATCCCTCAACAACCGTAGACAATGACAGTGATGAGATGAGCCATTGTAATAAGTTTAGAATAATTGAATGACAACAATCTGCAAATTAATTTTATTTATGAATTATTTCAACATGATGTTGGAAACGAGTGGAAATGAGCAAGACGGTGCAGAAATTGGACATCTGACATAATCAACTAGTTTGAACTAAAAAATTAATTGTTATAAAAGAAAATTTGTTACATGAGTTTCAACTCAAAGAATGACAGTCCTAAAACAAAATCCGATCCAGAATTTTCAGAACTCCGCAGCCATTCAAGACGAATAATGTGAGTTATGTTATTCATCAAAGATTATATTCAGTACCCAAGAATTATTATTCAATAAAGTACCTGGTAAACTTTATAAGTTAGCTCGGATACATCGAGACACATTAGAAAGAAATCTGTTAACATTTCAAAAATGGTTTGTTATCAAAACGATTAACTTCACAAGTGATTTAATTGAATTCAATTTTAAAACGCATTTAAACTTAAATCTGATCGTTTTATTTAGTTTTTTCCTTATCGTTCCGTTTTACTCACGCAATATAAAACGTAATCTTGTACACACCTTGTCTTGTAATCCATGGAATTTAGATTTGTGATTGGGTAAGCAATAAATTTTCACATAGTTGAAATGAAGAGGAGAGAAAGAATCCAACGCGAAGGATATAGAGCACGTAGACAAGAACATGTAACCAACCCTTGTCTTTTTTCAGCGGTCTCCAGGCTATGTTGTTGGCAATGCCAGGTTTGTTGGTGTTATATTCTATTTAAAATACGCCACAACACTTCATCTTGTCAGAATGGTGGTGACTGTGGCAAATGGAATGCATAGGCCTACCTTTCCCCAGACGAACCCTGATAATAACCCAGGCTGTAACCTGAATCTGACTGGCCTAAATTTGGTTAGTGAATCATTTGCCTCAATAAAAGTAAAGCAGTTTTTAGATTAATTCCATACAGTAATAGTTGAACAATAAATATTTAAGCATTCATTATCGTAAGAGTAAGAGATGGCGTTTAAAATTTGTTCCATAAAGAAAGTTTTTCGATTTTCTAAAGATTTAAAACTAGTTTGATTAATAAGAGGTGCAAATATAAAGCTAGAAACCATTGGTTTTGAAAATTGGGCTTATTGGACAGCTCTTATGTAGTCACTTTTGATGGAGAGGGGAGAGTCCCCTGGCTAGAAGGACAAGGTGAGCGAAGCGAGCCTGCCGTCTGGTAGGCTACTCTATAATCCGAATAAAAAATCTGATATCTGAAAACTTCTTTCAACTCTGTTACTTGATTTAGTTTCAGTCTTCGAGTGTTCTTTTAGTAAAGTAAATTCTCAATTAACTATCAATAATGATTAACGTCTAATCTTTTCTTACTTTAAAAATTGAAAACGTAATTGCCTTACATTAATGTGGAAAGGATGAATCCACGACACAATAATGTTTCAAGGATGTAATAGGATAAAAATTATTTCCCCATACAGTCACACACGGATCTAGAGTGGTCTATATGTGAGGAAATATACTTCCTCGAAGTTCTGTATAATATTGACTTGCTGTTATTCATCCTGGAAACTTTTTGAATTTAAGACTAAATATTAGATTATCATAGGAAGATTTGTTCTTATAACAATCATTCAATATAACAATGAATTAATATTGAAAACATTTATTTCTCATTTGAGACGAAAAGCGACTTGAGAATTTTTAATCTACTATGATCAATGATTAAGTAAATATTAAGCTGTCATTAGAATCAAAAATGATATAACAATTATCTCCATTATTAAGAATCCTCTTTCTAATAAGAATTAGGTAGATAACTTTCTCAATTCTTATTTGAGACAGAAAAATTGAATGAATAGAGAAAACTGTGAGTCTTGAAACAAGAGCACATTGTCATTTAGGAAGCAGTAGCGATCTAGAAGTGACTGTTCTACCATCACCTGTTCAGTTTTAAAGCGATGGGCGCCGGCATTTTATTTAGATTTAGACTTAGAACAGGAAATCGAAAGCAAAACTCGGAACAAAGTGTCTGCCACCACGCCACCGAAATAGATTGTCTCTTCCTCCGACAACAAGTCGAAAAATAACATAAAAACAAGTATAGTAGTCAACCCACAAAGGCACGCCACATCATTATAAATCGGCCACTGCAGACGAGAAGAAAAAATAAATACATCAGCCAGTGCAGACAACTCCAGGAACAAGGAAGATAATTCACAATTAGACAAGATAACATGAAAATTCCAGGAGAATAACCAATGAGAAAAAGGATTCAAAAAGTATCAATTCTTTGCATCATTATAGAGAATTTATGTGCATAAGGTTTTGTACCAATTTTTTGTTATGTTGAAATTTCAAATAAATAAATGGAATAATCTTGCGAAAGAAGTAGTTTTTCGCTAGAATGTTTCTCAATCCCTTTTCAATCCAATGCATTATTATAAGCCAAACTTTTAAAAAAGGTAGATAAAATCCTCAATACAGTGGATCAAGGCCATCAAGGTTTCAACTCACGTTTAACTAATACATAAATTGAAAGTTTGAAGTAAATTTCAACTCATCAATGATAATAATCATTGTTCAAATTCAAAAGCATTTCAATATAAATAGCTTACTTGAACGGCTCACACTTGAACTCTACAACCATCCGCGATCGCGGAGGGGTACATGACAGTGACAATAATTAACAATGAATTACTCTATACAGCTTTTTATAATGTTTATAAGTGCATAAGAGTCTTCCACTATGATACAGCCATGTCTGTATTATATAGTGGATGAATATTACTATACATGTTGAACATTTTAAACCGTTGTGATAAGGTAATTCATAATTATTGCGATTGCCAATTCAGGTGCCTTATAATAGAAATAATCAGTTATCATTCATCTTTACTGCATTCAGTGTTCCCAAGAAATAGTCTAATGAATCATTATCACCACGATACTCTACAAGCTAAAACAAGCAGAGAATATCCTTACAAAAAACTTTTAAAGAGTTTTAATAACAACAATATTATTGATTTTCACTAAAGGTGCCTTGGTAAAATGAACTAGCTGTACCTTCAGAAGTTCTGAATTGTCAAGGAAATTGAGAATGAGTGTGATTTGCAAGACGCCAATACTGTTCAACGCTGATGTGAACATCTTTATGCTATGACTCGAAGGAGAAAAGCGTTTCGCTGTTATCCAGGAAAAGGATCAGTCCAAGAGCATTATTTTCTTTCTTCTTCCGACACAGCGCCTGCTGTGCAGTCTAGAAGAAGTCTCCTATTGGATTTATTAGCGAGTGCAAATATTTTTAGACGCGCTGGTCTGCACACTTTAATGCGAACCTCCTTACTCCGCATTCTGGCTCTTCCTGGACTCTGTCGCACTAATTTACAAGTGGTGCCAGTGGCAGACAGTCTTTGTTCCCAGACTCTGATTCAAGAAATATTTCTAAATTTATCAAGCCGTTAAATTTTTCATAGCCTTGTGACAAATTGGAGCTTCAGCTATTAAATTTACAGGGTATAGTGAGATAAACTAGAATCTTGAATTAGATGAGGATACTAAATCTTGATTCTTGAATTAGATGAGTACATTAAAAGACTTGATTATTGAATTAGATCAGGAAATTTATTAAATTTACAGGGGATAGTGAGATAAACTAAAATCTTGAATTAGATGAGGATACTAAGGCTTGATTCTTGAATTAGATGAGTACATTAAGACTTGATTATTGAATTAGATCAGGACATTTATTAAATTTACAGGGGATAGTGAGATAAACTAAAATCTTGAATTAGATGAGGATACTAAGGCTTGATTCTTGAATTAGATGAGTACATTAAGACTTGATTATTGAATTAGATCAGGACAATAAGGCTTTTGATTCTTGATTTGTCCCTTAATAATCCAATAATGAATAGCCCTATTTTAAAGATATTGGAATATTATTTTGGTTGCATCTTCACTTCACATTAGCAAAATATTAGAGAGATTCAATTGATTGAAGATCAGTTGAAGTTACTGATCGCAGAAGAACAACATTAACCCAATTAATATTGTTCTTCAAATTCAAAACTAATGAAAATTACAAAAAAATCGTTTTCAACTGAAAAATGGAAAAATATTCAAATATATCCCCAAAACCAATAAATTGATTAACTTATCAGTGTCTCCGAGACCTTAATAAACCAGCTCGGATTCATATATATAAAATGTAAGCAGCAGTTAATCAGTTTGAGATATGAGCAGGGAGGAAGGCAATGGCGTTTGAATGAAGTGCCCCACTATATATACATATTTATATAAAGCATAGGCCCACATATATTTCAGGCCTAACAGAAATACAGCCGGACATTTTTCCACCCAGCAGCCTGCAAGTGTAGATATTTTTGTGCTGACCGTACGGATGCCATTACAAGCCATGTGAACCGTACGGGCTGGAGAAAAAGAACGGCGATTATTTTTGAAATATTCACGCTGGAGGGTGGGAGGGGGGAATGTCCAGTCTCGTATTTTGAATAATGTTGCCGTAACGCTGGAAACTAACACTGGCAGGAGAGGGCGGGATTGATACAAAAAAAATGTAAGAGAAAGACGGAAATATGAGACGAAAGGGTTGTGACGAGGAAAAGAGATTGTGAACAAGGATGAAGAAAAGAGAGAGATAGATTAATGACTGGAGAGGTGTTTGGCCAGACGACAGATCTAAAAGCACACCATACATTGAAGACAGTCGAAAGATTATTTTCGAAATAAACCGGGTCCAACACGTGTAAAAGTTTGTGATTTTTATTCTGTTTTTATTTGCACCAGATTTTCTTTGTTTAAAGAGAGATAATTATTTTTGAATGCACAGCCATGGAAACTTGTTAAAATTTTGTGGAGGCAAGATATATGCTGCCGTCTATCAAGGGTACCCAGAATAGCTGGTTCATTTTCCTATGGCACCTGGATTGAAAATGGATTTTTGCCATTACAACTACGGTATTTACAATACTCAAATTGTATAAAAATGCAATTTCATCAATACTATATTGACTTGTCTACCTGCATCATAGCGATGATGACTTCATCAGTTCATTCTCTCACACTTTGAACATTATAGAAAGATGTAATTAGGTGATTAATGTCAGTCCAGGCAGGTGCCTTATTAGCATTAGCAAATGAACCAGTTATTACTCAGGGTGCTAGTCAACTTAACAAGGGTTATTCTATTATCGAAATATGTTGTTGTTAGAATATTCGTAGCAACTGAGCAATGAATAAGAAAAATAGTGGTGGAGAAACAAGTTGAAATAATTAAAAATCGAGAAATTGTTTGTTGGAAATAAAGAATGAAATAATTAGAATGGAGAAAACTTGAAGACTTATTAATTCAGGAACTGAATACTTTGATCCATGTGTAATGATTACGAGTCAGCAAGGTAAAAAACGTTCATTTAAAACAGTCATTTGAAGAATGACTGCTGTCCATAGCTCAAGTTAAAAATCTATAATAGGCCTAGTGCTTAGTGGTATTTTATAAAATAACAATCGAAGAAGAATAAATGACGACAAGACAAGTAGAATCATTAGTTAATCAATGATAATGATACCACAGAGAACAGACTTAGACTAGAGAGTATTGCTTATGTATGATGATACTGAATAATTGATTATAGTTTATGGCAAGTATTACATAGATAATTCTATACCTAAAATATTGGAGAGTATGTAGATAAAAACAAAAATGATACTGAACATAACAATAATATTATAAGCGTATTCATCACAAAAATCAAAAGTCTGTCAAATTTAGATGGTTTTAATATTCATATTCAATTCTCATATGACAATAACTAAGTCTCCCAATAATTCCAGCTCGGCTTCTAAACATGCCAACAGCTTTAACTAACGGAAACAGACTTTGAGTGAGTGGAGAGCTGACCTCTGCTTGGCAATAGAATTAAATTAAATTAATGGTGTCCATTCGTCAAGATGGCGGCGGTGTCAATAGACGCCAGACCTGTCACAAGCACTGGTCACAGGCTCATTGTTTGATGCGCTCCATTTAATATTACAGATAATTTATGGTTTAAATAGTGTCTATCAATTCAGTAGTTTCTATCAGTAGTTTCAATTCTCTCAGTTTCAGTAGTTTTATGGGACCACAGAGGAGGAAGAACAGAGGTAACATTCATACGGGACATTGTTACGCCTAAATACAGTTGCAATTCATATCGGTAGCCATGAATTGCGTCTGCAAATGTTGATTTCTGTCAAAGTTATGTTACAACTACAGTTGTTGTCGTGGTAGAGGGGAGTGACATTCCACAATTCCCTCTCCTTAGCCGGAAAACAAAGAACTTGGGACCCAACTTTCAATGCTTGGGTCCCATTTAGCGTAACACTAGATGCGTCCTCTGTTCTTCCTTCTCTGTGATGGGACTGAATTAATATCATATCTAGTTTGCTCTAATAGAAGTTTTATTGGAATTAGCTTAACTTGTTCAAGAGAATTTCTTGAATTATTGAATTGTGAGAGTGAATTTGTCAGATTCATGAGGACATAAGGAGTTTGCTTAGCTTCATTTATTGTCATCTATGAGAAATGAGTAAATTTGTCAGAAATTCATAATAAGGCTGGAGAAAAAAATTGAAAATGTTTTTGTGAGGTGATTATCATTCCAATTGAACAAATTTAAACATTTGTTGTTGAGTTAATTATAATTCCAGTTGAACAGAATTTAAAATTTTCTGTAAACTAACTATTTCTACAAGCCGATATTTTGCTATATTTCTTGTACCTTTAAAAGATTTAACGTATGAGAGGTCAATGAATGGGATACTAATCGAAATTCATGTTATACAGTAGAAACTTCCAATGGATATTCAAATTGAGTTCTTGAATCCAGATTCCATAATTCAAAATAGTAATAAAATGAATATAAAATCTTTCAATTTTCCCGGATATACCAATAAATATTACTGTAATAAACAATAAAAATCTTCCAATCAATTCAGTAAGGGATATGAACATTTGTCCCTCGAAACTAGAATGAATGATTCTTGTTTCCCATGAAATTTGACAGTTATGCATGGAAACCCAACAACATGGAAGCAGCAGGTGACAGGTTGAATATCAACGGCACATGGGGGCTTCAGGCGAAATGGTTGTTTAGTTAGTACAAATTGAAACACGGTAATTAGTAAACTAATGCTCATGCCGTTCCAGCATGAACGGAACAATTATAGCTATATAGCATTTCAATGTCTGCGTTCATATCATTCAATTTATTGTCATTCAGCATCCAAATAGCCAACTTCATTATTGACATCATGAATCTGATGGAATTGATTTAGTTCCTTGCTGGTATTGATGTTTTGACTCCTAAATCAGGAATTCTGGACAAACTCACTGAATGATCCTAAAATGTAACTCAAACCCGTATTTTGAGCCATTCCTTGAAGCCTATTTTAGTAGGATATTGAGTCTGAAGAATGATATAGTGATGATTAATAGTCGACGTTAGCTGTAAGCCTATATATGGGAACATGATAAATGTTCTTGTGCTCCAATGCATGGTAAGTAAATCCTGCCTGCTGAAAGGTCGAATTGAGAGGTGGACCCTTTCAATTCGGAAAGCGAGAGTTCTGAGAATGTGCAAGATTTTCCAACATTTTCCGTTTTGACTTGAGAAAAACTTCAAATTACAAGTTGAGTATCATATCACAGTATTTCATGAAAGAACACGAATAGCATAATTATGGATAAGGGCTACATAATACTATATTACAGATATCCTACCTTTCAAAATGATCATCAGAATATGGATTTCAATATTCTTACCTGGAAAGAGAAAAACATTCATTACTATAATGGACTAATGGAAAAGCAACAACATTGATTTCAACATAACAAGTTATAAGCTAAAATAATTATCAGGCTCGTAAACTAGGGATAAGATGAAAGAACTTGACCTTGACAATTTTAATGAACAAATAGTGAGAAATTAGAAAACAAAATTTGATCTTAGCATTTTATAGTGGGTCTAGTGCATAAGCAACGGCTTAAGGCTGATTGCACAAACGCCTATAAAATCGCCCCATCGTGGAATGACGCCACTTCATGGAATCAATGCAATAATGATTTGCTTTTTCAGCTTCGTTAGATAACGTCATTCAATATAGGTTAAATTTAATTGGGTTACATGGTGTTTTTCAAGCTTTCAGAATTGACTTCTAGTCAATCATCACAATCACAATGGTAATTATTGTATAATCAGTATAATCACAACAACTATCAAACTGAAACTGTGGTTTGAAAATATCTATGTCTATTTATTTCAACAACTATCTTTCTTTCTCCAATCCCTCTAATGCCCGGTTTTTCAGTCGCTCAATAGACAGTTTATGGATCCAATAGCACTATTGAATCAATAACCATGTGTTTTCAAATGCAAAAAAAAGTTATTGATTCAATAGGTTTATTGAACGACTGAAAAACCGGGCATAAGAATGTGAACATATTTGAATCATGATTTTGCTATTCCTTTTCAAGGTAATGCCCACATGAGGCCACGGCTTGTGTGTGGGTAATGAATAAACACTCAAATTCCATACAATATTATAATACTGTATCTTTAAAAGGAATTTATTACCAAAAGAACAATAATTGGAATCATAGAAAAAACAAAAAATAATACTTGATTCAAATAAATTTCAAGTGATCCATGTGAATGAAGAAATCATAATATGTAATATGATTAAAGATTTAAGATTTTCGGAGGGAAATGAAATTGTTTGCATTTCGAGTTTAGCAGCCATCTTCACCCAGCTTTGCGTAAGGCGAATTCCAAAAAAGCAGCCGTCATCAGATTTGGCTGTGAGCCCATTCAGGGCCGAGGTTTGCTGGGGGTCGCCAATCTGTGACGTCAGACGGCCTTTGCAAGGACGCACTCTCCATTCTTTCTGGCTCAGGCCTGAGGAGGCCTCTGTTTGGCCAGCTTATCAAAACAAACCACAGATGCAAACAAACTACAATAGCTGCCTGCCAAGCCAATTTCCACGGCACACACTGCTCATAAATAATACATTCACGTCAAACTTCTTTACTGTCAGATTGATTTATTTATAGAGTAATTTAGACTGGAAGTGTGAGAGTTAGGTATCTAGTGAGCCTGTCTTACGTTTAACTTCCTACTCTGTATATAGGACGAGAGACAAAAATGATAAAGGTGAACAAGAAGATGAAAATAGTAGATATTTCGCACCTAGGTCGGAAAATGTGTGTTTGTCGGCTTGAGATCGACACGAAGTCAAGAACTTGGAACGTTGGAGAGCCAGAGTTGAAATTTTTCCCACGTTGCGAACGCTATTTTTCGTCACATCACTAAGAATTTAAAAAAACAGACAAAACAAATGAAAATGTAAACGTAGAGGCTCAAGGTACGGAAGCCACTTTGATGATTACATCGAAAATAAATTCATGAATATTGTTTTGAAACCAGTAAAAGCGTAAATAGGATTTTGGAATTTGGGGGTTGATTAACCAGGGAGAGGACACTATCAAGATATCTCCCAATTAAATGTAGATTTTTTAAAATATTCTCTTTCGAAATCGCATTTCTAGGGACATTATTGTATTTTCCACGGTTTGTGAAAGAATACAACTGAGTGATGTTAAAATGAAAAATTATATATTTCTTGATACAGATAAATAGTAGCCTATTAATTGCCTATTCTAAATATTATTATTACTATATTTTTATTGCCAAAGATAACAAGTTGCCAAAACTAGCACCAGCTGTAGGAAATCTGCAGACGTTGAGATCTATAAAAAAAACTATAAATATTTTTTCGCCACACTTGGACGTAATGAACTGTTTTTCACACCTCAAACGAAGGCCGAAAGCGTTCTGTTTCCGACGAGGTCTGTAAAGTTTACGGCCCTAGGACGGAAAAGAAAATGACCTTGAATGACAGCTGATCGTGTCCGATCACACAAATAACGAAGAGATAATCACATAATTTTCATGGAAATAAGCTGTATATTTATAATATATTCTATAAATAATTATTGTTCCATAACTTAATATGTATTATCCTTTTTTTCAAATAGTTTTTCTTGAACCAATAGAATAGGATAATATTTCCTTAACCTCAACAATTATTGTGTTGGCTGCATTGTGTAACACAGAGTTATGAATTTTGAATATTGAAAAGGGAAGTACAGTAACTGTTTCTTTTCGAAATGGAATTTGACATCTTAGTACTAATAATACATCGTAGTATTTAAAGCATCAATAAATTAATTTTTTTATAACTTAATTTAAGTTATAAAAGTTTTGATATCAAACAATATAATCCAATAGTATTTTCATAGGCCTAACCTCAAAACATTGAATTCTCCCTAGAATTTCACTTTCAAAATTGCCTTAAATATATTTTTGGTGTGGCGAAAATAGCAGCCTGCACCGCGGGCAAAATGTTTTGCTGGCTCTCGATCGCTTCAAGTTCTCGACATTCGTCTCGAACTTGAAAACCGCGATCTCAAGCCGGCAAACACACATTTTCCGCCCTAGGTGCGAAATATACTATATAACGCATGATTTATGTTGAATATATCATTGTTTTAGGGCTCTTCCATATTCCCTGTGAGACTCGCCCTATTTCAATCGTGATGCACCATTAGTAGAAAAGCAAAATTTTCCTGTGACATGTGTGACACAGATATGTCAAACTGAAACCATTCAATACGTCAACAGCTCAGATTTTTTTCAATAGGGGAGTGAGTAACACATTCCATTGGAAACCTTGCCCTCTTTTCTTCGCCATTTTCGATAAAGCACTAGGAGAAGATACGATGGGACATACTGTAATAACCGGTAATAAATATTCTCTATAAAAACGTCTCTGGTTTTATTAAATCACAAAATAATCATTGAAAAATTCACCGAAAATGCCACTTGATAATAAACTCTGATTCAATTTGCAGTGTTCGAACTGAATGAAGTTACATTTTTATATTGTTTAAAACCAATAAAAACCGTCAGTTCTCAAAGCAAAGAGTGAATGAAAGACTAATTACAACAAAATATAATATTTTGGTTGAAAATGATCTGACAATAGAGATTGATAGCTTTTTATATATACTGCATGAGTTCACGTAGAAGGTTACTTTGAATAAATTCGAGAGCAAATTAAAATGGGTGCCCTCGAGGTATTCAATCATACTGCGTTATTATCATAGCAATTTATTACGAGTTATATTTTTCCATCTCATTGTGTCGCAGTGATAGTAGTTCTTCTTTGAGAAACATGATGTGATTGAAATATATTTGACAAAAAATGTTTTTGAAAATTAACTTCAATGTTTTCTGTTCCTTGTATGCTAAATATGCTCAACATTCGTTCATCGTTTTGAGCCTGTTTGTTCCATGAGAATATGATTAATTTATTCAAACTAAGATCAATATTGTGAGTAAGCAATGACATGAAAAAACAATGAAATACTAAAAATTATGCCAACTAAGTCAAATGGACGTCAAATTTTCAAATCTCAAATAGAAGCTCTCAAATAGTGTTACCTACTATTAACAAAAAGATATGGATAATACCATACTTCGATTTGTGCTATTGACTTGTTTTCCATTGCTATTCTAGAGTTTTCCATTTCCTTCACTGTCCTTTCAATCACAGTAAAGTACTAATTACTTTTTGATGCTTTTAGTACCAAATATTATGATCAGTGATCAGCAGGCTCGCCTAAATTTCAAAAGACGGCGCAGGTTATACTATGCGCTAGCACCAAAAGAAGGAACAGTTTCAAATAGTTCTTTGTATCACCGCTAGAGAGTGCTTGTCTTCACTTGCCATTCGAAGTTTTGAGTTCACATCTTCATGAGTTGCGCCTTATTTTTCTAATCTCATCAAAATATCACAACTACTTCAGAAATATTCTAGTGTAAAATATGAGAATAAGAACCAGCACCTTAAAAGCAAACCGCCAAAAACTTCAAGAGACCCTATTCTATTTCATGTACAAACGATATTGCAACCATTTCTTTGTTTTTTTTTTCATTTAATATCTATTAATTTTTTTCTAGGGATATCCTTCTAACAAAACCTAACCAAACCACTTCCATAGCCTAATAATTTATATTATTATATATTATCCAAACCCCTAATAATAATAATAAGGGTGGTTCGATCAGAATAATTCTTTAACAATTTGTTCAATTCGGAAATACCCAGAAGTAGGATCGATTTTATTAGAGAGGATGGCATAAATGTCAATTATGAATAATTCGTGTTAGTATCAAAAAAGGTTTGATAGGCATAAATTGAGAGAATATTCAACTTTCCAATTTTTGTGACCAAATTTCCAAACCTAAATGTAATCAATCAAAATAACTCATTATTCAAACCCGTTGAAGGAAATTATGGAAATCTGTTTGAACAATCTGAACCCATCCGGGTATCAGCATCAAGTTAGCCAATGTTGTTTTGGTTTTCGTGCTGATCCATATTCAGCAGACATAAAGTAATGGCCGGGTCTCCTCCATGGATGTTGAAAGCTGGGTGTAAATATTCATACTCCATTACGAGGCGCACTATGCAGGACTACTCGGATTTGCCAAATGGCATCAAGAAGCATTCCTCCATAACTTTTCATTATCACGATAATTTTGTAGCAGATCTCAATGAACTCACTAGTCTCGGCGAATTAAATCACAATCTATACTATGTGCAAATGAGATGTAATTCGTCTCATTTTCTGTGGTGCAATGTGCAAACCTTGCAATGAAGTATTGCACTTATTGGATACAGTGCTGTCTTATAGCACAGCTAATCAAAGCTGAGAAAATCAAGACATCATGTGTTTTTCAGCAAAAACACAACAATAATGCGATTATAATTCCCGTATGAAATAGCATTGTCATAAGCCTTCTTACAGTGTTCTACGGTTTACACAGACTATAGTAGAAGAATGGTTATACGTAATTGTACATGACAACATGACCAGAAAACTGTGAAAATGTATCAATAGTTAGTTAATACTGTTCTATTATTTCTTTCCTCAAAGGATACCTCAAACGTTATGCAAATAAAGTCTATATTGATGTCAGTCTCTTTATAATGAGATATATTGAATAAGGTCTCTTTTTGTGTATTAAATATATTAAGGAGAAATGAAGTATTGATCTTTACTCATAATCCACCAGTTAATCTTGATGATTTTCCTGACAAATATCTAGGCTTGAGCTATTGATTATCAAAAGGTGAAAGAGACCTATTCCTAAAGAGTTGATAATGTGCCTGTAATGCTGTAATGTACTATGGAACAAAGCAGTTCAGAAATGTCTCAGTGAAAAGAGAGTAATTCAAGCTTTTCCCAATCATTACAGTAAGTGAAGGAAGCTACTTGGAGCTACCGTCAAAAGGCTGTTACCCCAAGTCACTTCACATTTCAAAACAGCAGAAAAGACACGAGTGAACCCGGCACTCATTCGGAATCAAGATGAGCGCAATCTATTGAGGAGAAAATTCGAGAGACAGAGACCGAGATTTTCTTTCATTAGTGGAAAGTGCACTTCTCTACCACCCCTTCCCCCCTCACGACACTCTATTCTCTTCTTAATTCAATTACCTTCTTGTTCACTTGGCTCAACGCTTATCACAATACACTTGTTTATCACAAAAATCCTAGCCGGATTTTGTGATTGCTTGAAAAATGTGAGGTTGTCTTTCTATTTGTTTTGTTACAACAGGTTTTTTTATTTAATTAATATACAATAACTCATTTTACTACTTGAATAATATTGCAATTTGGCTGCAAGGAAACAAAAAATATCGCAAGTATTGAATTATTATCGAGTTTATAATAAATAATTGAATGAAAATCCTAATACTGTAATACTAATGCATTCCGCCACTGTGAATCTTCAGATTGTTCGCGAGATTATTAGGATTCTCGTTCTATTATTTATAATGAACATTGGACTTTTAGATGTCTTAGCCTTCAGAGTCTTGATGCAATAGAGTAGAACTAATCGGCTACTTTCTACTTTTTTGGCTTTTATATCGACCTTTCTAAATTCTAAATTGATAGCTTATAGGTTCTAGCTTCGGAAATGGAAATTCTTGATTAATAGTGAATGTAAACATAACCTTAATTTGAAATAATTACCAAAATTAGGAAAAGAATACGTTTTGGATTTTATTTTATAAAATTTAGTTTATAAATAATTAATTTATTTTTGATTAAATAAATAAACAAGCTACAATTTTCCAGATTGAGACCAGATCCGATTCTGATATTAAAATGGATCTTTCTCAGAAAAAAAGGCTAGTTAAACTAGATTTGAACTGTTGTACATACAGACCAAGTACAGTATTACAGATTCTTCTGTAGTATACATTGTAGTAACTGAGAATGTACAGTTTAAATGAAGCTCGAATTGTAGTTTCGTTGAATTTAATTCAAACGATATTGGTGCATATAAAATTTAATCTAATCATGATGATTGAAGTTGTTCTGTATTGTCAATCACACATACATGATCTCTCCCACCCTCTTGCAATGTTAGAAAGCAGAGTTTGATAGCTTCAAGTGCTGTAGTGAAGGATCATTATTGTCTAGCGAATGGTTTCACCAGCCGACTAGAGATTTGTTTTGTTTGTCGTCGTCTGCTGCGACTGAAAACAAACAATCATCTTTTATCGTCGACTCCACTCTCCAATCTCCACACAGCAGAGTATAGTGAATAGTATATAGGCGCCCTTGTCCTCCCAGTAGTATTGAGAGAAAATAATAATACTGCGGCAGCTGTTATATGTATGAACACACTGTACCTTGCGTTGCCTGCGATTCTGCTTTGTCGTTTGTCGCAGCTGGTTTGCGGATAGAGAGAGAGAGTGTAAGAGTGTGTGTGTGAGAGAGAGAGAGAGAGAGAGAGAGAGAGAGAGAGAGAGACAGAGAGGGAGAAGAGAAAGAGAAAACACAGACAGAGAGAGAGAAAAAGAAGTAGGAGAGAAGAAAGAGGAAGGCAGAAAAGTAAAAAGAATAGAAAGAGAAGGAGAAGGAAGAAGGAGAGAGAGAAAGATAGAACAGATTGAAAAAGAATAAATTTGTTGATAAGGTGAGAGTCGGTAGAACACCTCCCTTTTTTTCAATAATAGAATAGAATGTTTGAAAAAGAATGAATTTGTTGAATATGAGATGTAATTGGAGAGAGTCTGGGGAAGAACTTCCTCATTTCAATAACTTACAATAATTTACTGACCCCCGATTACTGTGATAATGGGGAGCACCCACCCCCCTAAAGCGTATGGTTACCCCCCGTAAAGCCTACCCCTTTTACAAAAATAAGGGGCGAGGTCATCCCATGAACATTTTCTTAAAATGGATTATTTTCAATAGCATTTAGAACAGTTCGCAAGCCTTTTCGTAAGCATCAATGGTAAACTTTTAAAAGTAATAGACACAGACATTACTACACTTGAAATGATATTCTCATAATGACTGGACTTATATTCATCCTTATTATAATAGGAATTGGAGCTGTCGGTTCTAGTATATATGCTGACAAGTGAAAATCAAGTTTCTATTCAAGTTACAATACTTCATGTTTCAATCAGAGTTTCCATTGAATACAAGTGTTTTCAATGTAGGACATAAACCCAGTTCTCAGAAAATAACTGGATTCTTCATATTCTTCCTTCATTCCTCATAACAAACCCGTTCCCATTTCCGTTTTCGTTCCCCATGTTCAACACAACCAATTCTCTACAAATTAGTTGACTATTCATAGCCTCGTTCTCTCCCCGAGGATATTCACTGAGTATCAGACCACACGAGTATCGCTAATTCGCCACCTAGTTTCCACTCTTGTACTCGCATTCATGACTTTGAATTCTGCGCCTTGCTTTCCCTGCTTTTCGCAAATTGAAAACGAAGCAAAGAGCCCACTACCCTGCTATCGCTAGGGATAGGCCTATGTCCACTGCGACCGCTAATTCAAAAACAGGAAGCATAGATTGTAATGCAATAAACTTTATATTGCAATATATCTAAACAATGCACAATGTTGTCATATATTGTGAATCAATGTATACATACCATACATAGCTTGTCATATAATGTAACGCAATAAATATCTATACAATTCATATTTTGTCATATATATTGTAATATGTAATTCAATGTGTGGTGGTGTGTAGGGACAGATTGCGTTTTCAAGCTCCTAGCCACACATGTGCGTGCGTGCGTTCGTGTACGTGCTTATTATTTCGTCGCTCCATACATGTGTCCCATTCTGCACAGGATCTATACTCTGTATTGTATTCTAGAAGCTGCTGTTCTGTTGTAGTGGTGCTGCGGTGCGGATGCTTTGTGCAAGATTGGACCAGCCAGCCTTGGTGGGAGGGGGGGGGGGGCATTGTTGGTGGTCAACTCGGGGGGCGATGGATGATGGGGGGAGGGGTGGGTTGGAGAATTGAGGTTCATGAGGGGAGGAGGAAGGGTGCGATAGGTGTTCTTGGTCCAGCATCCAGCATCATCTTCATTATGGTGACTCAGGCAACCGTGGTCATGATGCTATTGTTGCCGGCAAGTAATCAGCCTACATGCGTGAAATAACTTACACTCGTGTTGAATGGACAGAGAAGGAGCGGAGGGTGAGAGTGTGAGAAAGAGAGAGAGAGAGGGAATATTATTAGAGAGGCAGAGAATGTTAGTTTTTGCATGATGACTTTGATCAATATGTATATCCTATATCCCCTCCCCACTACTAAGTGTCGATATTTCGAGATTTAAAAAGATGATTAATCGAGATAGTGATCAAACTAGTGATCAAAGGGAGAGAACTAGTAAAGGCGCCTGTTTTCTATCTTCAAAATCATTATGATTTTTGTATTTGTATAAAGGAATATCCTATACTCATAATGTCAAGATCTCGAGAGATTTACGAAGATAATTAATCGAATCTTACTACTTTCATCATTTTCTGAAGCCTCAAAAACGGCTTTAAGCAATGGTTGTTTACAGGATTATTCTCAAAACGGCTCTTCCACAATTTCTTCGGGAATTAGTTGATATTATGATAGATTTGATTTTTCAAACTAAAAATGTATCAACTAGCCACACTCAACCAGAGAACGAGTAAAAATGAAGAGATTTATCTTTCATATTTTCAATGATAAAAATAATACTCTACAAAAAAATGTACTCATACACAATTACAAAGCCGCGTAAAAAGACAATCCCTCACTTTGAGTGGTAGGTAATTCCTAGATGCACTTTTGTACGAGGCGTGCCCATGAAATGCAGTCAGTGGCCAGAGGTCACGTAGTTCTCCCGTCATGGCGAGTAGAGGTAATAAATGTTAAAGCAAGTGCTATACGGCTGTGCACAGACTTCGCAGATTTATGTGGCTTTGTGCCCGTACAAGTTGCATCCTCCTCAATACTTTACTACTCGACATACAACAGTACATACATTCAATTTTAATGTCTCCTTCCTGGTATTCTTCACACACTGATTTACCTGCGGAACACCAAGCCCTTGAGTATAATAGTTATTATCAGCAACGCTCTTATTTATTTATCAGTAGAGGAACTAACTATTAGTGTTTTCCAAAGACATAAACATTCACTCAGTTATAATTTGAAATGCTTACTTTAAACTTGGTTTTAAGGTGCTTACGTTTCACTTGCTGATACAGTAGAATTGTAGGACTAGTGTATTTCATACATTGTACTTGTGCAATTCATATGTTTTTTGTCAACTATGAAGAAATAATAATACAGTAGAAATAATCTACTATGTGTAATAATTTTATTCCAGCAGGCTACGAACATGGAAATGTATCTACTGGATATGAACAATTTTTTATATCTGAAGAGTTGATTCATTGATTTGATTTTATCACTGATTCATTGAGAATAAATAAAGATTATGTATCGATAGAATATTCTTTATACAGTATTTAGAGTAGGCCTATTATAGAGTATTATAGAGTTCTTACAATCATTACATTACTTCATAAAAGAATTATCAAAGTTGAAATAAGTAGTTGAAATAGATTGGTGTAGGATGAATAGATATTTAATTATGTATTAGAGATTAGAGAAAGAGTAAATTTTGAAATAAACAATAAGTCTGTATGTTCCTGCATATTGAGTTGTAATTTCAATTGTAATAAGTGGTAAGAATTGCTACTTGGTGAATAGTAGCAAGGATTCATGGGAGTGAAATATCCACCATTCACTTTTTCGAAACAATACAATCAAATAAATATAAGATTTATGTATTGAAACTTGAAATTTGTCTAATCAATATCTTTGATTTCTCCCAGATAATTACACATAATTTCACCCGTGTAGCAGGATGAATGGGTCGAGGTTCATAGCGCTGAATAGTTTTTTCAAATCTCTTCTGAACTGTACATAAATTGCATCCGGCAGAAAGGCTTTTCACCGTTGCAAAAAAAAAGAAGGAAGGGGTAAAGCAGCACTCGATTTTACGAGAACAGAGGTCTTTGAAACGGGCTACGAACAACGGGCAGTAAAAAATCACGCCCGGTTAATTTGTAACTCGAAAGAGAGAGAGGGCTGACAGAGAAAGCTACTGCGATTTGCTTTTGGCTGGCTAGCACTGGCCTGAGGGAAATGGAAAAATAGAAAGGAAGGAGGAAGGGGGAAGATTGGGAAGCGGAGGAAGAGGAGTAGGAGGAGGAGGAGGAGGAGGAGGAGGAGAGGAGGAGAGGAGGAGAACGAGGAGGAGTAGAAGGAGGAAGAGCAATAGTGGAAAATGGAATAGCGATAGATGAAAAGAACAGAAAATATCTCCGTCTCTCTCATCTCATTCCTCATCAATTCATTTCTCGCAATTTTCCGGCCGTCGCCCTCTCTAGGGCGAAAAAATCAAACGGCTACGAGAAATTTTATGAAGGTCGTTTCTCTATTGATTCGAGTACTCTTTTAAATTCTCGAAAAGCGATTAAGAGGCGCAATTCGAAATCGACTTCCAACCGAAATAAAATCGGAAGTGATTTTCAATTGAACCCGCTCGTGGTAATGGAAATTCGTGTTTTCCACGACATCTACAGCTATTTCGAGCACCTCAAATATTAGTTTTCACGAATGAATGAATATTTCAGAAATACTCTTATTAAATGACTTCATTTGTTGAATAAAATCGATTCGCGATAAATATAGTAACTCAGAACTAAGCATTGAATATTCCTGAAGCTATTTACAACATCATAACCAAGTCTCCACTTTCAAAATGTTAATGTTCTTCAAAATATTATCATCACGTCTTAGAATTATTGTAAATTCTGATGTAGGTATTGGAACAATTCACAAATTATTTTTAATCATGGAATTTTATTATTTCTCAGCTATTTGGTTATGTTGTCAATGTTTTTGATTTCGAAAATTCCTCAGACCAAATTAAAAGCGTTTTAAAGAAATCGAATATAATTATTTACGAGTCCTGTAACTCATTTCTCAAATAAGAGGACTTGGGATACATATGTAAGGAATACAAATTATAGAGGCTACTATAATTCTGTACTTCGACCTACATATCACATGAGTAGTTTGAGCGGATTGCATTTTCAATGTTGAAAGTCATTTGGTGATCCTAGACAGCGAATAATGTTTATTCTATTCCCAGAGTTATCCAATTCTGAAAGTTTTCATGCTGATCCTAGCTAGATCCGTTTATGTTAACCTATTGATGCTGAAAGTTCAATCTCAGACACGTTTGCGTTGAGTTATTTATCTGTATAGTCAATGCTCAATTTGATGTTTATTGAGGGAGAGCAGTGGGGTTGTCAACTGGCATTGAAGGAGTGCCTGAGGCCTTATGGGAGGAGGATCAAAGAGCAGAATTGGACGACAGAGATTGGAGGGGCTGTCTCTGTACTCCAGTGTGCCAATTCCACAGACCAAGTTTCCAGGCTGAGTGACTGTGTGCGTGTGTTGGTTGGAGTGAGTGAGAATGGGGCAAAGGAAAGACGGTTTCTGTCTTCTTCCTTCTGGAATCAACTTCTGTTCAAAGGAAAACTCTCCGAATTCCGGTTTCAACTTTATATTGCTTCCCGTTGCCATCAGCACAGTCTGAGCCAGATAAGCCCGGAATAGATCTCGAATGGAGGGGGTGTCGTCTGTGGGGGGGGGGGGAGAACTCATTCCTCGGCAGCAAGTGACAATCCACTTCTCGTTTTTCCTTCTCGCAGCAGTTTTGTAGTCTAGTGGCCATAGGCCTACTCTATACAACAGGCTACGTGATATTCTTCGCCGAGAAGTCGCAATCGAATTCGTTTTCCCCGAAATAAACTTTTCACCATCGATATATCGAGTCGAGTATCGAACAAAGCGCACTGTCTTCCTGACATTGACGCCGCGCGCCGCATATAAATAAAATACCATTTGTGTCAGTCCTCTGCTAGCAAGTTTGGCGGAAAGGATTGTTGGTGATCAGTAGATGCCAAATAGAGAAATAAACAAAGAATGAAAGAAAGGAAGGAAGTAAGAAAAAGAGAAATAGAGAAAGAGAAAGTGAATAGTTTAAAAAGGACAGAACTGACAGGATTGGTGGTGATTGTTGGAAAGAGGGCAGCAATAAGGTGGAAAAAGAAAAATGTTTTAGAAGATGGAGTAGATGAGAGCCCGGTGAGGAAGTCAAGAGTAGAATAAAAAGCAGAAAATACAGTTAGTACTGGTAAATACAAATGACTGCAGCTTGAATTTTTATAAGGCGTAAACCGTATAGTAAATAATTCTAACCCATCAAACAAATATTTCTTCATTTTTAGAACATAATAAACACTTCAGAAACGAGAGGAGCTTTTAGAAACAGCCTTGAGGATTACAAACAATATTCTAAACTGGAATTCAGGAACTATAAATAAATTCATGTTGCTAATAGTTGGACAAAATCATCTAATATAATAATTTATCAATATGTAGAAAATAATTATTAGTAAGTGGAGCTTGAAAACCTTGATTGTATCAAGATGATAGAATAAGGTACATGATAAAATGTTATAAGATACACATTCAACCGACATTTTCATCACTCGAAACATATAGAAAAGATCACATTTGAACGACATGTGAATATTTTATCAGTATGATAGAGATTTTAAACACACTTTCAAGGTTTATGATAGGCCTACAATTCAAACCTACAACTTTATAATTCGAAACAAAATGTGAGTAATGCACCCCTCCACTGGAGGTACTCCTGGGTTCAAGTGGAATTAGAATTTTTTATTAATATGATACAACTGAATACGTTCAAATTTTATGATATATTTCCAACCCACACGATGTGAACGGAGAAACAATCTTCACTATAAGTACAGTCCGCTCACTTTGCTAAGGCCCCTCAACTCAGAGGCGGCCCTACATGAAGGAAAAAAAGGCGGCGCCTGGGGCCTCGCGTTTTTCAGGGGCCCCGAACAGCGTTAACCACGGCTTGGAAAATTAAATAACGCCAGTATAGCAAAAGGAAAGAGCCCCGCTATTGAACCAACTGGCAATGAATTAGCTTGTTAGGTCTACAGCTTTTTAAAACGAAGAAAGTACCATAATATATTAGTCAAAGCTTCATGTGTTTTCCTTTAAACCACCACCAAATCCAGTTCTATATATATATTTTTTTTTTAAATGATAGGCATTTCCATCAACTATGACGCAGCCGTATTAATTTTGTAAAGAGGATGAAATCTTACACAATTTGAACATCGTAAAAAACTGATGGAGCCGTACCAATTTTATAAAGAGAATGAAATCTTTTAAAATTTGAATACTGTAGAAGCTGTAATGGGTTGTAATGAGAATATTAATTGCCTTAGGAAAGTGAACAAGGAAGCTACACTAACTTATGAATAATGCGACTTCTGATGTGATGGGACAACGGACCCATAACAATAGACCCTATATCCTAAACTAGGGGACAGTCCAGGGACGTACAGACTACTAGGGTGCTGTCCCAGTCCAACCTACATAGCCAACCGCAGGAGGCCGACTTGAAGCAGCAGCTTGACCAAAGTGCGGACAGAGCGGAACACTTTGCCAACTTGCAAATGACGAGGTGCGGTGATGATGATGATGATGATGGTGATGGTGATGATGGTGGTGGTGGTAGTGGCGATGATGATGATGATGATGATGATGATGATGATGATGATGATGATGATGATGATAATGATGACTGGACGGCGGTCAACGGAAAATTGATCACACCATGGCCAGATCGCACCAGAGGAGAGTTGATAACAAAACTGGGAAACTGTTACTGACTTTGATATACTTGTATAGTGTTATAATATTTACTGACTATTGATTACATAGAATGATCTACGACCTTGTAGAGATAGAACTCTTTGGTCCTTGTAGAATTGTGGGGGTTACTTAGATTATTTAGAGAAAGATAATTCTCTATCTGAACGATTTTCTATTATACATTATTAAATAATTAGCTATTTTGTACTGAATATCGAGAATCGAACATATTGAAATCAATATCGAGAAAATGGGGAGAATCTTATACACTTCTCAACTTTCTACAATACTTCACCAACTTTTAAGAATTTTTGCTTTTCAATACACATTTAATCGATAACCATGAATACCTAGGTCTATTTCTTAAGAAAAATCAACAAATACTTTTGGATGAATTCTATCACTGATAATGAGAAATAATTGGTGTTTTATGCAGGTTGGCAGTTTTTCATAAAAGACATCTGAAGGTGATGATCACTTTCACCATTCAATTATAACCACAAATTGTCAAGTTCCCTTAAAAACAGAAAAGATAAGTAGTGACGGTGAGCTTGAAGTCTGCAACCATACTATATTATTGGTATTGGAACATTGATATTGCTGAGCGTGTACTTTTAAGTGGGACTTGATAAATATTACTTGATTTGATTTAGACTCAATCTCTCTTTATCTCAATCTTAATCTCTCTTATTCTCAAAAATACAGAAATTCATTGCTGATATATTCGGAAGTTCAATAACCTTGAACTCTATGGAATAAAACTGAGCCGATTAGGAATTACCTTATAATGAAAGACAATATATCTACAGTCTACAGTGACCTAAATCATACTATTGAATCATACTATTGTAATTGTTATTCAGTCAGTAACAGGTAGCAGAGACAATAATTCTATTTTTTATTATTAAGATGGAATTGTCTTCAATAGTAAATTGTCTTATTAGAAAAAGATCTAGTCAATTGTCTTATCAAATATAATTGTCTTTAAGACAGAATTATTGTCTTTGCAGGTACCCAGTGGTGTGATGAACTCTCCGCTACTTCACGGTGTTGTCAATTTTCCGTGAGATCAACTCTCCACGCAGCCCTCACCATCAAACTGTGGTGTAGCGAGGCCTCTGCAATCAACCGGTCCCTCCCGACACAAAGGCCTTTTCGCCAAATTGGATCGGGCGACAAGTCAAAGGACCCCTAAGTGACGTCATCAACGGCAAAGAGCGAGCGCTTCGCTGTCCTGTTCACACAAGTGCAGTGCGCTAAATTATTATCACTGGTGACCATGCCCTGTGCAAATGAGAAATCTTGACCACGTAATTAGTTTCTGGACGAGTCGCGCTCTTCAAATCGACAATCAACATGAATGCGGCGTTGTTATTGTGCTCGTTATTTCAATGGTGAACGGAGGATTAGGGTTGTACTGATTGCTCGCTAGATAGATGAGATGTGAATGTTTATGGGAATTTGATTAAACGTTAAAATGAGAAATTTAGAAAATTGAAATGTAAAATAACAAAAATGATTAATGTAATATTAGGTTGTAATAAATGTGTAATGAAAAATATTGACTGTGGTCTACAAAATTTTATATAGATTAAAAAAATACTGATCTAATTTCAACTTATTCCATTGTAGATAAATTCTCAAGCCTTTTGCTCAAAATAGGAAGAATTTCATTCGAGTACAATATTTCATCTAATACCGTACCTCCCTACCTGTTATCACTCTTCAACAGAAGAGAAATCCATGTTTCATAATTCAACAAAATACACATTTTATCGCTCTACCTGTTATCACTCACTCTTCAACAGAAAAGAAATCCATGTTTCATAATTCAACAAAATACACATTTTATCGCTCTACCTGTTATCACTCACTCTTCAACAGAAAAGAAATCCATGTTTCATAATCTAACAATACACGCATTTTGAAAACATTTCAAGTATTTCTTAATAACACGCTTTTCACGGCTTTCTCGCGTAGCGAGAGCTACTTGTGACTGGCGAGATGAATGTTATCAGAAAGAAGATGAAGAAGATGAATAGGTCTTGACAAAAGGCAGCGGATTACTCTTTCCAATAGCGTTACAAATTCCTAACTTTTAATTAGTTCTGAAGACGGTAGAATGTTTCCAAATTCTATTTATCAGCATTTTGTAGCTCAGCTACTTTCCCTTCTCCTTCAATCCCTTCTTCTCCTCCTTGAATTCCTCCCTTTTCCATTCCCGCACCTTTATTCTCACACCCATCTACGTGCACTGTCTGAGAATTAAGATTAAAACATGGCATGCCCGATCTGAATTGAATTATTAAACAGGGTAGACGCCAGCCGTGCTGAGCTCTTGCAGGCATTGGGCTCTTCTTATCTTGTCTGCAGATTGCTTCTCGGCTGCAGCCGTATTATCACAGGTAGCTCTCCGCCGTCTCACAATGCTTTTCATATTTAATGCAAGCACACATTTTTGATGAAAGGTATGTCTCAAGATCTTGGAATTTGCTTTCGGAGTTTGTGAAATATTTTCTTAAACAGATGAACACTGTTAGTGCTTCCGAATTAGCAGATTGAAATAGGCTACCAGATCTACTTATCGCAAGAGTACTGAAACCAGCCATCACATAAATCAATTATGGAGTTCCCCAGTTCTTGTTTATGGTTAAAGTGCATTTCAAATGTACGTAATCAGCGGATTCTATACAATTGTAAAGCACAATAAGAATGTGGACCATTGTATTGCATTGCATTGTAGAGCAATAAGTAGAGCACAGTACCATAGAGAAGAGATAGTTCCAATTCTAATCTTTTATCTATGACAGTACATTGTTAGCACCAAGCAGAGCTTGAATGTTACTCCCTAACAAATAGCTGGAACACATTGTGCTATTTGTTTTTATTTCTTCAAAAACTATACAACATTTTTAAAAGATAATACATTTCAGCGCACAGTTTCTGCTGTAGTATGACATGGTATAATATGAAAAAATTGATTCTTCTAAGAGATTAGAGGGAATCAAACAAGATCTATATTTTGCTAAGATATCTGCAGAGTTGATAATATTTAAAAGAAATATAAAGAAAACACATTAAATTTTATTTTAACTAATCGAAAGTCTAGAGATTCCTTTCCTCAACCCAATTCCCTCTTAACATCTTCCACGTGTGTTTACAGTACTTGCACTAAGTTTAAATATTACGTCAATGTGAGTCAACTGAATTTATCTACCGTACTATATATGTTTAATCACAAATAAACCGAAGTTAACACTGCACAGGTCTTTCAGGCTTCAAGTCAAGAGCTCGGTGTCTAAAGATAAACTCTTGTGATAACACAAATTAATATTACAGTACTCAGTATTTTCTCAATTTCTAAGTGTTTACGCATGCGCGGTGCTCATTTGTGTGCTGCTTTTACCCGAACGAGAGAGAAGGCGACCCGCCGGCATGCTTTCGATCAAAGAGACCGTTGTTTTCAGTTCAGTTGAACGCGGGAAGCGGCCGAATACTCATCTTGTACTAGTATCAGTGTACTTTCAGCTTTCTCTAGTACGAGCGTGATAAGCGCCAGTGATAACGAATAGTGTTGTGATTGTGAAAAAATTCATCTGATAATGTGATAGCCAAGAAATTCTGATGCACATGATCTTCATTTACTTTTTGATAATAACAAATAAAATGGAATACGACGGAAGGTGAGTTTGAAGTAAAAAAAAACATGAATTGCAATGAAATAAAGTTTGAAATGAAAACTTCTTTCCCTTCTAACCCTTAATAATCCAACCCTTCTAATAAACTACCATTATTAACCCTAATAATCTGGCAACTAACTTCAGTGATATTGAATTTTTGAGAATGTATTCAGGAATTCATAATTATTTCGTGGTTTGATACTAATAATTGATTGTAAAATACCAATTACCAAATGAAGTTTATTATTACTCTAACATTGAATTTCTAGTAGAAGTAGTAGTCTAGTAAGAATAGGCAATTTGAAAAAAAAACCGTTCTTTTGAAAGTGTATTATCAAATACTATACTTCTCGTTCTTAAAACGTGTGATTAAATTCAAAAACCATCTTTAAATTTAAAGTGTAATCTTAATATTTTATATTCAATGTAGAATATGCATCCAACTATCTAGTATTTAATCTTGTTTTATTGAGCAATGGATTGTTTTGTGCCGGCTCCTTATTTTCTTGTTGCTAGAAGTTGCAGATTGTGGAGGGATTCTGAGTGTCTACAAATATGATCGTATTGAATTAGTCATTGAATTTGTTTGGAATAACATTGTTTGGTCTCTTGATAAGCCTTTATCGACAAACCATTTATATTTATTCAAAGTCGAAGTAGCCATTGAATACTCATAATTAGAGCAAACATGAATCATGACATTTTTATCAGGTGCGTTCGGCCTTAATAAAGTTTCATACTGAACTTGTTCAGATTTCGGACAGAAGAGAATCGGTAATTGGGTCCAGAAGTTAAATGCAAAACCATGACTGAAGTCAAAGAGAACTGATATTTATAAAGAAGTTTAAAACTGTTACTTTAAACGTTTAAACAAAAATCCGGGGTCTATCAGCTTTTGTCAACGAATAAGAAAAAAAATGTCATGGAAATTTTCGTTTCAAATTAAAATTACGTAGTTTCAATGAAAAACACTATTAACTTTAATATTGTTCAGAGTGTCCACATTATTTCTTTTTTTTTATATTTTCTATAAAAATATTTATTATAGTTGATAAGATCAACTGAATTGGATTTTTAATGACTTGAAGACGTTTTTGAAAAATAAAAATGGGTTAATGAATGATAATAAATCAAATCAACGCATTCAAAAACATTAATTTTTTCAATTTCCAACTCATAAACCTTCCCCATTGCTGATGAACAGCGTTTCATTGTTCCACAAGGTTTTGTCGACTAGATAAGGACGACTTTTATTCTCCATTAAATTTTTATAGTACATCATGCTTAGATTATTGATTACAGTAACTCAAAAGTTAGTTTGATGACACCTTATTATCTCTAGGGAAATATTGAAAAGTTTTATACCTTCATGATAATGTCACAAACGATGTCAATGTAATTTTAATAAAAAACTACTATAAATTGCTAGTAATAAAAAGTCTTGATCAAAGCCTTCAACTCTGTTCTGAAATTATTTTCCAATTTTCAGTTCTAATTCAGGAATTTTTCAAAGTATGGATTATACATATTATTTTTCTTGGAACAACGTATCAATGCCAATAAGAATGCAACAATCAACCATTTATTTAATTTACAGTATAAGATAAGTACAGGATACTTGAAGAGCTTGCAGGCCTACACCTACACCTCAGTCATAGTTGCAGCGACTGCACAGACGCTCACCGCGGCTGAATTACACCGCAACATAGAAGACCACAGAGATAAATGAGTGAAATGAGTACACATATAATACATTGTATGTGTTATACACAAATGTTGTGTAATATTCTCCTATCAGGTTGTTAAATAAGAAAATCCTGGGGTTCAACACCAGTTGAATAATTATAGAGAAAGTAGATAGCCATTTAATTAAGTAAACAACATCCCCAATAATAAGTAATAATACTCTGCTAACTTCCGAAACTGAAAATATTGACAACAGAGCAAGTAGAATTGAAAATCTATGAATAATGACAGCAATATTTTTGAAGTTGCGGAAGTCTTCAAAGTATTCGATAGACCATCATTGAGAATGGACTGAGAATCTATTAGTTCTTTTAATAATTCTGAATTCATTAGCAATTAATTAATTTCAACATCTCATCTTCCTATCTCCACATCGTTCTCTTCTAATAAATATGGTGTTGGTGTTCCATATAATAGGATAAATTTTGGTTGAAGGTACAGAAAAAACCATTGACAGTCTGACATTATCCACTTGACAACACAAAACAGAAAAACTGCAGCATAAAAGACTCTCTGATGGATTCCCGATTCGATAAAATGGAATCTAGGACACGAAATTTGCGTCACCATCTGCTCTCACTAAACAAACCATCGAATTAAAAATT
This sequence comes from Laodelphax striatellus, assembly GCA_017141395.1. Classification (NCBI taxonomy): domain Eukaryota; kingdom Metazoa; phylum Arthropoda; class Insecta; order Hemiptera; family Delphacidae; genus Laodelphax; species Laodelphax striatellus. Next base: position 21,956,194 of record CM029535.1, read on the forward strand.
GATTGCAGTCAACCATAAACAAATAATTAACGAATCGATAGCTGTGACACGTCCCCTCCTCTCAACGTCAAAAATTCGGTTCGTACCAGAGACACGTTGATTGTGATTCACTACCAATTAATGAGAAAAAACAACGCGAAAACGATAAACAGCTGTATTTGGTGGCGCTAAACCTTTCTCTAGAACCTTGCCACCCCTTAATTTTGATCCTGGTTAGGTTGGTTACTTGGCTCTAATTACCTACCGCTCGGTTCACTGACATCCCGCTAATCCCCGCTATCACACTTCAACGAGCCGACTCATTTTTTATCACTTTTTTCAGGCACCACTCTCGCCTTTCATGGCCAACGTAACACTCTAGATAAGACTGTTCTCCCTCCCCGCTTATCACGCTCAGTACAATGACTCTGTTATCTGGCTCGTTCTATACACGCTCCAATTATGTTGCAAAGCAACAAAAGCGGTGATTTCGGTATTAAGTTATGAATTTATTTGAAGCAGTTTTATTATCTACTATCCACTCACCTGTCAAAACAAGTCAACATCATCCAGATATTATTAATTTTTCACTTAACAAATTCAATGTTATCAGTTTCAACAGTCAAAATTAGTTTTTGTAGTATCATCTATTCTCGCCAACTAAATTACTTTTTGATCTATCATCTATATTACTAATTTCCACTTGATAAACACAATATTAATGTTTTTAAAGGTAGAAATGATAATAGTTACTCAATGTGAATGATTAACTGAAAGCTAATGAATGAGGATATTATAGGAAAAATTAAGTAACACAATCATTATGACAAATAAATTTATCAGTTTTCATTAAAAATATTAGTTGATTTGGGAAGAAGATGAGTCAAAGTTGATTCTTATCTATTCTCATTGGTTGGTTTATTTTTTTACTATAATTGACTAATTTTTTTATTGCTTCTCAAGAGATTAGCGTAAGTGGAAAGCACAATTTGTCCCACAAATTCGTGGAAATCTTATTCAAAACTTGATATGAACTGTGTACCACAATACTCATCTGAATAATAATTAATGATACTGGAGAATATGCCTAGCTAAATTGTTGGCTTCATCTCATGGTAAGTTGTGGCTGGAACTGGAGATTTGCCAGAAATGAACATCAATACCGACATGCCGGTAGCACGTGATAGTGTAAAGATTGCAGAAATAGAGGAAGAAAAATAAAAGAAAGCTTTCAAAGTTCGTGGGAAATGTGAAGTGAAGAAACGTAACCGAAGAGAAAGAGAGGGTCAAAGGATTCAATCGCTACTTGTTTAGCTTCGAAAGTGATTGAAAGAGAGGTCGGAGAGAGAGAGAGTGGTGTGAAAAGAGTGAGAGAAAGGAGCAGGTGGCAAAGGTCAAAAGCAAAAGCACTTCTTCTTTCCAAGCAGACGTTAATCCTTTCATCAAGCCAAGGGATGCAGGTTTTGTAGAACGCCAGCACAAAAACCATGTGGAGATCCCTCCCCTCGAAGTTCTAGCTCAGTAGTTGTTGATTACCCCGCTTTTTAACTCTGCGAGCGAGTTGTAAACGATATATACCCGGCTAGAAGAAATTCATTCATTCGTTCAAAGTGCGAGAACACTTTTCATGAGTTTCTGTTAAATCAAGCCAGAGAATTCCAAGCAGTCGACTGTAAAGTTAGTGAATTAAATTCAACCTTCTCATTCTCATGAGTTCATGAAAACGTATTGAAATCTATTCTTACACAAGCCGAGATGAGGGAAATTATTTCGAATAATTTTGAGGAATTTGTTTCCAGCTGTAAACTTGAACCTGCAAAATGACAAAATATTTCCAGAGACCAGATTACAGTATGTAGGCCTCCACAATCGCAGAAATTCTTTTAGAAAAAGCTATAGCCTAATGTAATCTAATTACACTGAATTTAAAAAAAACTTTGAAGTAGAAAACAACTTGACTTACATCACAGTGACGAGCGTTTCATACTTGATCGTCACTATATTATGTAATTCAGGTTGTATCCTGTTTGAAAGTTTTTAAAGTCCTGGTTTTGATTTTTTTCTTGAGCCTGGAAACGATCAAATTACTGAATAATAAATATATTTTTTGAAACAATTGTTTGTTATACAAAAATTATATAACACAATTAAAAGTAAAAATTATTGTTAAACAATATTTTTTATTACAGTAATAAACGAAATTATTCAGAAATTAATTCATTTCCATTCTTCAGTGAATGAGAAAGTCAGTTTCAACGTAGTAAATTAGTAACGCAGTAAATTAGTAACTCAGTAATGTAATGATTTCCATTCTTCAGTGATTGAGAAAATCAGCTGTTCTAATGCATTTCAATAGGCCTAGGCTGCAAATCAAATTAAGATAATTTTACATGGTACCATGCCCCACTGTTAAATTTTCCACCAGTTATCCAACCAATGAAAAATATCCTATCATTCATCCACTTAAGAATTATCCTAATTTCCATCAGTAGAGAAACTTTGACTTTGATGTATTCCATCTCTTCTTCCAGTTTAGTCTTCTCTTCTCATCTTCAAGAAAGTTCTAGCACATAAATTACATTATAGATGCAATTAATTCTAAGTTCTTTGGGACGGCTTCCAAATCAATCCAGAAAAAGAAACACTACTCCTTATCTGGCTAAGCCTGCTCTTTTAAATGAGAAGAATCGGGAGTTGTTGGCATTCATGGGGCTCTAAATTCATGGATCAGCAGCATTCATTCAACTTAGACTGGCAGTGCGCGACTCATGAACTTCAGGAAGTAATTCGTGAAGAACGAAATAAGTGTGCAACTGAATTTACAGCAGCCAGCAGCTCGGAGTTGAGAAAAAGAGTTCTCAATAGATACAGGGAGGGAAAAAGAACGGCTCAATTCCAATACAGTCGTCGTCGTTTCCCAAGAGCAATAGAGCTCACGTCTGATGAATGCTCAAACAGCTGGAACCTATCCAGAAAACTCCATCTAAACTATCCAGAACTCATTCAAAATTCTTCAGAGTAAATAAACAATGTAGGTGATGGAGCAATGAAGAGATAATGTGGAAAAGAGAGAAAAAAGAGAGAATGGCTTCTTTATAGATTAGATACGGCATTAAAAACGTGAAGGCCTGTATTGAAAACAGAGATAAGCTGTGTACAAAGCACACAGTAGATCTCACAGTACCGGTGAATGTTCATAGAAGCAATGTGCACAAGGCCAACACAAAGATGGAATGTGCGTGAACTAAAAACTGAGCTGATACTAACTTTGAAAATGCTTTCAACTAAATGAGCCCGTATTTTCAGAATAAAGAATATGTTTTTGCATGTTCAATTTCTCTGCAAGTAGAGTTGATAAGTCAAAAGTGAATTGAGTGTAAAACGTAAATTAGGATTAGGATATCTAGTCTTGTGGAAGAGAGGGTTGACCCAATCTATTGAGAATTGAAATTCATTCAAATCAATTTGAGAAACGTAAGAAGCTACCTGGAGAAATAGCTTCATTTTCATTTTCTTTATCACTATATTTTAGTGTTCTAGAATTCTAATTCAGAATTTTCTAGAGTGTGGTCTGAATCAATAAAGGGAGTCCGCAAATGCTTGCCAGAAAACAAAATTACAAAAATGAATTTACACTTTCCAAGAAAAGTATGAAGTGAAATTGAAGTGTCGTTCCAGGAGGCTGACCTGCTGATAATTAATGCGAATCATTATAAACCAACAAGAAAATACAATCTATAACACATTATATATTTCAAATAATACTGTATAAACTTTTTGATACAATAAAATGCTGCTAATCACTATCTCACTTATCGCTTTACGAATTGAGATTTTAAACGCAACTGATCGCAAATGGTCGCAACTGATTGATTCGAATGGTAACTTGGAACAAAATGGAGTCTAGATGATTACGTAATGCCATCAGCCAATGAGAGCGCGTTGTGGGCGTGGACTAGTACCGAGCACCTGCTCGCACGTGATTGGTCGATGTAGTGTGACGTAGCAGATCTGACCAATGTCGTTGAAATTGTTATCTACCAATAGAATTAGAGAGGGGCGTTCCGTAAACAGACAGCTAGTTCCTTACAATAATCATGATCTTTTAGTTGAGATTTCTAGTTGTATTGCTAGTGTTTGTAGGATTACATCATTTACGGCTGTTGAATCAAATTGGCTCTTCGCGTAACTAGCCGATTATATCGAAGTCCTCTAGCTAGACTGTAGGCTATAATTTAAATTTAGGATTGGAGCTTTTTTGAGCAATGGCTGTTGTTTCTTCCCATATTGTGAGAAATTATTAATTTTCTAATAATAAATTATAACATATTTATGTTATATAAGAAATTATTTGACTTTGTCATGTAGTAATCTTAGAAATTCAAAATTATTGTTAGTTAATAGTTTTTTGGACTCACAATTTCAGTAAGATGAATCAACAACATAACCTCTGGACTATTTATCAAAATTTGGGAAAGAAGCAGTTTTGGACAAATGTATGTTGATTCTTCCCACATTGTAATGTATCTTGCCAATAAATGAATGAATGAATGAATAATAATATAATACGAGAAATTATAACATATTAATTTTTATTACTTCATTTAATATATTTTATTTTTATTCGAAATATCATTCCGCAGCAAGTATTGTGTTGCCAACAAAAATGAATCGATAAATAATTATACTTGAACAAACAATCTTGCAGTACTGACTGAGTGCATTGTATGAGAATTATTGATAAAACTAATTTGGCCAGCATCCCTATATTGCAGTTTGCATGCTTCCCAACAGAGAGGTTGCTGTTTGAGAGGAACGTGTACAGGGGCCAGATTTTGGCTCCCCTTGTCGGGCGTTATAAATTAAATTGCTATGACAAACGACAGCTGCTAATATTCAAGGGTGAGGCATGGTCCGAGGTCCCAGCTATAGTAATACAACATGTTTGATTTAGTTTGTTCTATGTATGGAACATGTCTAGACCACATCTTGGGATAGCGAGCTATGAGGACAGAACCAGAGAAAGATGAAAAAATGGTGAGAATTATGGAGGAGGAGGAATACCGTAAAGAGCAATGACATAGGAGAGGACAGAAAGGATATGGTGCTCATAGTTCAAATGAAACTGGGACAGAGAGTCCATTAGTGCGATATTTTACTTTCATAGAACCATTTGTCTGAAATAAATTTCGTGAAGGCAATACTTTTTGTCTCCAGCGAGACTCAATACTGAACGCAAACTATATCTGATGATAGTTTATCGTGGTCTTCTCAAACTGCACATTCTGTAAGTTGGCATTGTAATGAAAGTTTGAACTCATATTTTTAGATTGCCGACTGCGGCTTAACTCTGCTATCCAGGGGCCTATTTCATAACAAAACAGAAGTCCTATAATAAAGGAAAAAGGAAGGCAAACAAATTTCATTTTTTCACAATTTTCATTTCATTCAATTTTCACAAATTCATTAATTTATCACATACTAATCATGTCTGATGTAACTTATTTCTGAATAAAAATACTTCTAATCTTTAATCTTTAATTCTCATCTTTATTAAATGAAAGGTAGGAATGAAATAAAGGCGGCTTTCAATTGGAATCCTTGGTGGTTATCCAGTTTTTTCTATTTTTGGAAGTGTGGAATTTAAGGTTACATGGAATTTATATTCTGTAAAATCTCTGCTGGTTAATGAACTCATAACCTTTAGGGGAATTCGTATCTGAATTGATGGAATCTGACAGTAACTAGCGTTGAGAGAAATAAAATATTCAAAACGTTCGATAAATCACTGCATATCAAACGATTTCTGATGTTTTGAGTACATAGAAGGAATCAATAATGACAAATCGGTTCAAAACTATTCTAAAAAAGCGATAAGCAAATTTCATCGGTTCAAAACTATTCTAAAGAAGCGATAAGCAAATTTCACGATAGACTGCCTGCTGTATTGTCAGTTAGTTCTACATCTTATTGTCATGTTAGTTCTTTCAAAATTGATTCCATTTTATTTTTAGAGTCTTTCAAAATACAACTAGAACCAACTCAACCAACTGATACTGATGATTTGAGCGGTCATTCTGCAGTCTCTGTAATAACACTCTCCAATGATTTTATTCAATCATTTTCTTCATAAATAGATCTATCAATTATTGTTTTGAAGCTGGGAAATTGATTGACTGGAAAATAAAAACGGCAATTCTGCTCTCACTCAAATCATCAACACAGCCGCCTTAACTCTTTGAGTTCGATTTGAAATTGAATCAACTTTTTAAAACAATACAATAAATTACAAATTCAATTCATTTTTTTTAAATTTGTTGTGTCGTATTCACGATTATAACAGTTGAAGTATCTACCAACGGTTTAATTTTCGAAGCTAGAGGTTCAATCTTCCCCATCGGTTACGAATTAATACGGATTAGAGCATGTATGGATCTAGAATAAGGCCCTTTCATAAGGCCCAACAATCCATGACAATTTTGGTGGGTACGAGAATGAATACAGGGGTAGTATACTCATTGTGAAAATTCAATTGCACCCAACACACTCGTGAATGAGGAAAGCACATTGGTAAATACGTCATGAGCAGCAGTAACTAACAAATAATATGCTTGTGAATATTTTCACTAAGTTCCTTGCGCAACCTCCACAGAGATGAAATGAGCAAAATAATGAAAAATTCGTTATAACTGAAGCTATTATCCAACTTAAATACAAAACGCCACCAAATCTCCAACAAAAAGCTATATTCCGAATTAATAAGAAATTCTATGAAAATGAAACACCTTCCATACATCAATTTTTACTCCAGATAACAAATTTCTAGAGGAGATTTTTAAAAACTCAACAGTCAACTTGACCTTTCAATCTACATAATTATATGTTTCTGGGCAATGGCTTGTTAAAGCATTGACTTTTCGTTTTTCATATTTCATTTCTGAAAATCAAAAAGATGAAGATTCAAAGAGCTTAAACAAGCAACAAACAACAAAGAGGTTGAAGAACAAGAAGATTGGTAAATCCTATCAATAAGAAACACACTGTGAAGTTGGCTTCCAACATCAATATCAATCATTAGTCAATCTCCAGCCAGTATTTATCACTATCTCCCCAAGTCTACAAAATTGAATTCCCTTCCAAGAAGCATTTGGTTTGGAAAACATAATCTCTGCTACTTCGTAGCTTATTGAGTACATAATTCATTGGATCTGTTCACAAAATGGAACCATATATATTGCAGGATAAGTGGTTTCTTTCAAAACACTAGGGATTACAGTAGAGAAGAGAGAGAGATAGTGAGTGAGAGAGAGAGTGAGAGAAAGAGAGAGAGAGAGTGATGACCAAAGTCAGCCAGAAGTGGAAGGATCTAGAAATGTCCGCGTATTCTTTTCTTTCGTGATGTACGGCTAAATCATCGAGAAAAGAAAAGGGATGAGACAGATAAGTTACGGGTATTTTCCGGACAGAAAAAGTTCCTAAATAATGACTTCCACATTTCTCCAGTTTTCGCTCAAATCTCCCAGCAGCACTCAAAGTATGCTTCAATGGAAGTATCCTCCCCCTCCCCTCCAAGTGCACTCTCCTCACCACTAGAACCCCTCTGAAACAAAAACCTCCAATAAGACTGAACGCTTATGGAATTTGCGATGGGAAGAAGAGTCGTGATGCGGTTAGAGAGCGCATGCTTTTGTGTAGGTGTGTCTGTGTGTATGTAAGTAGTAGGAGGGGAAATTCCCAGAAAAAGTAGCGACCGAAAGGGTTATCGCCAAGTATTGCCTGAGTTCTGGTCTCATAAATGATGATAGTTTTCTGGAGGGTCGTGATCTTTCTCATACGTTCATGAATATTGTAGTAACGTGACTAATAACATCGTAATAATGGGATGAGAATAATTTAATTTTGAATCTCACAACAATATTGAACTAATTTGAATGAGTCATGCATAAATGTTTGATAAAATAACTAAGATACTCATTGAAAATGGAAGAAAATTTCAACAAATTATGGTTAGTAGGCTACTCCTCACCCCCACCTGACAAGTCTGCATTTGATGAGGGATTAGGCTACTGTTCCAATTTCAAACATAAATTTCTGCAAGGCAGCAACAACCACTGATACTTATCAAAGTGAATCAAACGGCCAGTTGTACGAAATTCCAACTCAATTTAATCACAATTTCATTGACGACGAATCCCTTCATTTGTTCTCTTTGCCTTGCTTTCATCAAATTACATAATTTTACGGCGGCTGTCAAATTCAATTGGAATTTGGTGCAAGTGGCCTTAAATCAATAGAACTGTTCTTTAGCTTTAGATAATTCCTTCTCAACAAGAATGTATCTTGAATAGCTGTCAAATGTGATTTATCACTGTTTCATAAATCTTCAAGAAATATAGGGCGTCCAGAATTTACTTATAAAACACTCGATTTACAGGCTCCGTACTTTCATCAGAATTAGCTGCGAATTGAAGCCGTACAGGAAAGAAATATATTACAACTTCGAAAAATCCAGAAAAGAGAATTATTTGCTCTTTAAAAAGTAGTGTTTAACATTCTTTTTGGCTATTTAAACTCATAAAATATCCTAAGTAGGTTATAAAGCTCTCAAAATAATATTTACTCATTGAGAAATCTAATCAGCAGATTTTTTTGTTACTTTCAATATGGAAGATTCACCCCCTAAAAACTTCATTTTAGAAGGTACCGTCATAGACTAACTATACTAACTATGTTGTCTGTGGTACCGTATGTATCAGAAATTGCTGTATAAGAGAAGATTCTCTCCTGTATATTTTACCCCATAAGTTTTATGATTTAGGTCCCAGTTCTTGAATTATGGAGTGTTTGCTCTCGTATGTAATACCACTGAGATTTCTGGTTGTTGATCACGATATCCTACCTATTTGAAATAAGTGGAACACAAGGCAAGAAACAAGGCAAGCTTGTACCTAAAGCGGTCCTTCCTTCCCTCTTCCCACTGTGTGCTGTCCTACGGGAAACGGGATGCGAGTAAATATTTGTTCCATTAGCAGACAATTCACTGAGGCTGAGGCTGCCGCCGAAAGATTTCCCACTAAAAGCTTCTTTCCCCTGTAGTTTGCGTCACTTCAGAAGGTTTATGTGACGTCACCGTACCAAATCCCACCAATGAATATTGAGTGTCTCCTGGCAATGATACTGTGTTCGTTAACTAGACTAAATCACTTGGAAATCAGAGGGATTTTGTACTTACTTCAAGAAATGAATATAAATCTTTTAATGTAAATCAATGTAGGTATTTATTGTGAATTAAATAGATGTAGGTAATTCTATATGCATGTAACATAGATAGCAGTAGATGCACTTTCATTTACAGTTCCTATTCTACATGCCCAATTTAAATTTAACAAACTCAATATTTCTAATCAAGCGTTATTATCTTCCTTCCCATTTTTTCAACTCTATTTCTGTGTAAGGTAGGGAAACAATACTCATCTAAAGAGAATGAATAATATCGCCAATTTCACTACTATTAATACCCCTACCTAATTAATTTCACTACTATACGCCACCCCTATATTAACTTTGCAATCTTGACTATCTTCTCCAACTCACTAATTTTACTCTGAAAATAATACAATGGAGCCGAAACACGCTTGTAATTTTGTGTTAATAAATTCGTGATATTTGACAATCTATAATGTTTTCAATAATAGAAGCAATCGACGCCAAGATTATCATTCACCAAAACTGCTGTATTAATTGATAAATTATTTCTATTCTATTCCGTGTGAGGTGGAAAAAATAGATTTGAAGAGATCGGATTCTGAAAGAAGTAATTAATCACATTGAAGCCAAGATTGATATCATTGAATTCAGAGCATTTCTATATTTGGTGCAATGCCCATAGTCGTTCCTGTCATCCACCCAAATAAGTAATTATCGTCTCATCAAGAGAAGAGGTGACAAAAGAACTGGTAGAAATGTAGAAGGAAAGGAAACAAAGACCAGCTGACAGATGAACGAAAAAGGTGCGACAGAAGAAACTGGTAAAAAGAAAAAAGTAAGGCAAGAGGGAATCATCGACCTGACCTCTACCACTGACAGATAAGCTGAGCATTCAGTTGGCCTGCCTCCTCTTGATAAGAAGATGGAATGTTGATGTCTGCGTTGTATCAGTCTCACTAGCCTTATACCATATTTAACAAAATATAGATCTATTCCTTCCCAAAACAAACTCTCAGTGACGTACGCTCACTATTCAAGATACTTGAGATAAAGTTTAGTATACAACTGAACCACTCTTTTGCTTCAGCTTTCTAAGAAAATACAGTATTTCAATTGAGGTGAGATAGTCCATTATTGAAGTTAAGAATAATTTTTGAACAACTTTGTAGCGTAACAATAGAAGTACGATTTATTTATAATTGAAGTTCATGAATTAAGTAGTCTGAAATTGTGTGTTTTTTTGTATTATTATAAATTGAACCATTCCAAGATACACTAGAAGAGTGAGAAAACTCATGAGTATATGTAACTTACTACCATTTTCAGTACAATTTCGCCTCAAATTTAGGAATAATTTTGAAGAACAAACCTATCAACATCACAACAAAATAATGATTAAATGATGATGAAGCTGAAAATTTTACACATACACATTTCCATTAATCTCATAAATCGATATATTTTCATAAATTATTGATTGGAGATTAGAATTAACTTTTCGATCATAAAAAATACATCAAATTTCATCGTATCATATTTTTTTTCATCAAAAAAAATCGTATCAGATAACATTAGAAATGATTGCAAACCTATTTCCTAGAAAGCAGAAAATTGAGTATTATAATTCAAATCACCCACTTTTCTCAGAATCCCTCTAATTGCTCATGATAACAGGTACTTTGAGTTATCAAAAGACGTGAGTTTCTCCTCATAATGGGTCTCAGTCATCTTTAATTTGAATAATATTATAACTGGCCTTGAGGCGTTTTCTTCTGCGCAAAGAGACTCAAGACAAGACACACTTTTCATCTGAGGAAATTAAATAATAATCCATCTCTGGCAACTGATGCCATGTATCCATCACTTTGATTAGGTTCTTGAATGAAAATAAAATACTGTAACTGCCAATTGAACGAAGTTGTACTGCTGCAAACCGCTTTACAAATTAGCTGTCAGTTCTGTACTTCTGTTGCTTCGTTCATCCAGTGGTTTCAATTTATTTTGTACGACTTTTGAAACAAGTTACTAAGAACGACTACTGTCATTTCTAGCTTTATTCAACTTCATTCAGCTCTTGACTCAATTGGAAGTTATCAATGATCCCCTATCAATAAGCTCAATTCAATCACTATTCGTAAAGGACAATAACTCTGATTAAATTGTTGAAGTACCCGCTGTTTTTAAGGGCTGTTCCAGTAGTGCCTGGGTCTTTATAATTGATCAACTAAGGGTGTCACCCGTTTGATATTACATCAAATAATTTCTATTGATTTACTATAGGTTCATTTTATTATAACAAATCAATGAAGTGTGACAAGTCGAGAGAATGAAGCAACCCTATAGGGTAGCCGACAGTTTTTTAATAGCCTATTATTCAATTAATCCGATATCGTTTCAACAGAATAGAGCCAGAATTAATATGTTAAAAGGAAAGGATACTGATTATTGTACAGTACGTAGTATCTTAGTCTAAATGTAGTAATAGTTTATTTTCTTCGGTTACACGGAATTATTATTATTATTTGGTTAAATGATATGGTATTGTATTGCTTTTGGTTAAACAATGATACCTCATATCTCAAGATTCCTGATTCACTGGTGAAATTTGTGTAGCACATTTTCCAATTCGAAACGGAATAATTATTCATTCATAATTACTCAATCCTATTCCCTGTCTTTCCACAATTTTTTGTTATGTTTTTCTCACCATTCTTCGTTATTTCTTACACTTTGTAGGCCTACTTTTGTCCACTGTCAATCCCTATTCTCTAGATTATATTAATTTCCCCACACATCCAGAATCCTCTTCCTTTTCTTTCCTATCGTCTGCACTAGTTCTTTTTTACGATCATGCTATTCTTGCTTTGCACAGTCAGTTGTACTTTTCTCTATTCTCACTCCCAATTCTCTGGATTTGATTTAATTTTGAGTTCATACATATTTGATCCACTCATAGAAATAGATGAGGGGCAATAACTCGATCTACCATACATTCGAAATTAAGTTATTTGAAGAGCCAAAAACGAGTTTCAATAAACTTGTCCACGAAAATTGCCAAGCCGGTTCCGATCCGGAAGTAAAGAATGGATCTATTGTCTCAATACACGATACAGTTCATTACTCTGCTGACACCAAGCAAGACGAATCAATCGGGTCCGTTAACCTGTGCTGATAAAACACACCGACCTGCCACCAGACAGCAGCACGATCTTATGCAATCGTGTATGGTGTGTCAAGTGCTAGTGCATTAACTTTTATTATCAAGCCGACAACCTGCGTTTAACGACAGCACATTCGGGAGCTTTATGCATCTTTGCACTCAACACCCAGAATGTGAACACATCGCGATACGATGCCTTTGTTGTGGTGTCATAACTCAACTCCATCCACTCACTAAAGTTTTAACTCAAACTTAATAATACCTTCGTACTTGTAATTTTCAGCTTATTTTATCAAGATCATGGAGCGTATAAAATGTAGGGCTAATTAACTAATGTCGGACAACTGTAAAATTAACTAATAAAATAATAAAACTCCCGTACTTTTAATGGATATTATTATCAATGCTTAGCATTTTATCTTCTCATCTTATATTTTTGTTCTTATTCCAGACATCTCTGCTGAATGGTGTTTTCTGTAATCCTCCAAAGTGTACAGTTACTTGAGCATTTTGAAAGGGCGATCATTTTGTACATTCATTTTGTAGTATTACAGTAGTTTGAATGAGTAATTTTTAGTGTAACCTACTTTTGTTTGAAATTTTAAAGGCCTACTGCACAGAATAAATTTAATCAAATTAACCAATCGACGTCATTTGAGTCAGTGCAAATAAATTTCTGTAAGGCGTCATTTCATGGCAGTTGAATTCAATTGGCATTGTGTGATCGGCCTTAGTTTTTGTGACCATTGCGATTTGTGGACTATCGGGTGATAGTTTTCAATAATTGGATACTCAATTTGAACATACTGGAATAAGATTTTTCCCAAGTGATAATTGAAAGAGCTCCCAATGAGACCTGCCTGAATAGCGTACAAATTTTTTGTTTATATTAATCACAAAAAATGTCGTGTCATGATAAATATTTAAACTGATATGAATGTTGTTTGCTGACATTTTGATTTTAACATCATCTATCAAATTCTAATAACACGACGTTTTTTGAATGACCTCATACAGTATTACTACTTCTTGAAGAAATACTACACACTTCTTATTAGTTAAATAGGAATATTAATATTTCAAACTGAGTTTGCTGAGTTTTACAGAGTTTTTAACATCATTTATCAAATTCAAATAACACGACATTCTTTGAATGACCTCATACAGTATCAGTACTTCTTACAGAAATACTAAACGCTACAGCAAATTCAATAAATATTAATACAATTGAAAGCTTCATGCTAATCAGCCTACTGTTTGCCGTTGAGTTCCCAGCTGAATATAACTTGCAATGCAAATAGCAGAGAGAATGCATTCCACGTGACTTGTTAGCTACATTATTAGCAGACTGTAATATGACCTTGAGTTATTTGCACTACGCTACCTGGCTTCACTTTCTTGTAAATTATTGTTGTTTTCAGCAGCCACTAAATTGATAGAATATATTTCACGTGTACTTCCACAAATTGGAAATTATTTTGACTAAATCTTGTATCAAAATACATGCAGTGGTAAGTAGTGTATATTTGAGGGTACTGCCCGGCCAATCAGGTGCAAGCACCCCCCACCATAGCCCCGCCCCCTGGGCGTGGCCACGCCCCCTTTTCCACCCGTCCGGCCAGTGGTCGTCCATTTTGTAAGAGTGGTGGGGGTTGAGGGGAGGGTTGACCAATGAGAGGGCAGGATGCCCTCCCTACCCGCAGTGTTTGGCGTGGCCCCGCCCCTTTCCGACCGGTTTGGCGTGGTGGCGTCCATTTTGTTTTTAGTGTGGGGGGGTAAGAGGAGGGGTATGATTGGCCAATGAGAGGGCAGGACCCCCCTCCAGATCCCCCTCCAGTGTTTGGGCGTGGCCCCGCCCCTGGGATGGGAGTTGTGTGGGAGAATTCATCCATTTTGTTTTTGTGAGTAATCGCCATTTTGGGGGATCGGGATGAAATATACGTGTATATCAAGGTATATCGAGCGATATCGAGCGATATCGATATATATCGAGCGATATTGATATATCGAAAAATTCGATATATCAAAAATATCGAAAAATCGATATTTATTTAAAATATTAGTATTTTATTATATTGGTATTACTGTTTGTATAGATAAATATTCTAGAGTGATATATATCGAAAAAAAAAATCTATATTTATTTTAATTATTGGTAGGTACATATCTATATATATATCTATACCTTTGAATTACTGCCTCTATAGATAGATATTCTAGTAATAAGTCTTAAATTTTGATCTAATGAATTAAAAGAATAGTGCAAGTAAGTAATAGAAACCAATAGCAGAGAGAGAGAGATAGAGAGAGAGATAATGTGATATTTTCAATTTATTTACACTAGATGAGATGTTTTTGTAGGAGTAAGGTAGTACAGGCTCCGTCGGCTTCAAGACTCAACTCGCAACTGAATAGACCGGTTCAGTGTCTGAATTCTCATAGCTGCGTAGCGCTTGCTCGCTCCCCCACCAACATACTCAACCGGTATACACCGCCGCCCGCCTCCCCCTTCTCTCACAGGCATACATCCACAAAGCTGGTGTTCCCGCCGCCGAGCGTGCTAGCAAAGCAGGTCTTGAGCGAACGTCTCCCCCTCTCACACACACACACCACAAAAGCTGTTGACCTACCTCTTCTCCCTGCCTCCACGTTCGCTAGCAATGCTTCTATCAACCTTGAGTAATTTGTATAGCAACATGCGGCGGCGGGTTGTTCCTTCCACAAAAAACTGAGACAATGCAACATTGCTTTTATTGTATATTGCCTCTAAACTAAACTACCTTGATAATTTTATTCTGTCTGATCTGTAAGCAGCAGACAAGCTCTAACAGGTTTTAAAATATGAAGTTGTGTTTTACACAGACTATTCAACGATTTCTTCTGTTGTTGTCGCGCCGTATTTTTGCATAATCTTCTCCTTTAAACTGACTATATAGTTATTTATTTCTCGTTGCAATTCAGTTTTGAATGTCTGTCTAAAATTCTCCAATCTTATAGTTTGCTCTGTAGTTATTTCATTTTTGAGAGAAGAAATACTTTTCTCAATAGAATTTAAAATTGATTCCTTAACTGTATTGATGTATTGGAAAAGCTCAGATCTTAAGTCTTTTAGTTGTTTAACTGTGATAGAATCATTTTGTTCAACACCATCTAATAAATTGGTTATTCTTTTCATTTTTAGATCAATAAACTCAGTATTCTCTTCAGATAGATAAATAACCCTGTGATTATTTTTCTAGCCCACCTCTTTACAGAATGATGCACTGGTGATCTAGCGAAACGATCCATGATTGGATGTGTACTGAATGTAAATTATCTTATGTAATTAGCCTCCTGTAATTCTTCTAGAATACTAGATATTTCTAAATCTACTCCATCATGACCAGCTCTCTTAGCAGCCACTAATAACTCTAACCGAGAGACTAATTCATTTGGCGAGTTCCAATAGATATAAGGTCTCTGTTGTGTCACATTTTGTATGAAATGTAAACCCTCTCCTTTTTTAGTTCGTTTTGAGCAGGGAATAATTTTTGTATCAATAAACTCTTTTTTCCGCTATTACGTTTCACATAACCTTTTTGTGAGATGTGCACCTGTTAGAATCAGAATATTTTTATACTTTCTAAAATCTGTTTTTGTAATAAGACTCGTATCTGGTCTTGGTGTTAATAATAATTCTAGAAGACCTCTTGTTAGGATAAATTTTCTACCTTCAATAAGAATATAGTTTTTTCAAAAGTAGATATCCAGCGTTTGTTATCCTTTGCATTAAACATAAAATACTCATTAGATTTTGAATCAAATTGCATGCCATAAGATATACTCCTTTATATTTCGATTAAATTCCTCCAAATAACCTTCAATAAGAATTTCAAAAGGTTTTAATTTATGCATAAAACTACTAATATTCTGTTTTGAATCATTACCCTTTGTATTTTCCTCTTCCACATCCTCATCTTTTCCTTCTCCTCCTCCTCCTCCGCTTCATCCTCTTCCTCCTCATCATCTAACTCCTCCGCCTCCTCCTCCTCCTCCTCCTCCTCATCATCATCCCAATCTTCTTCCTCCTTCTTAATTTTCATTTCTTGTTTAATGTTTTCCATGTTAGAAGCGGCGCGCTCTGTAGACGCTGACAGATTTTCTAGGGGGGTGATCAATGGTTGTAATTGTTTACGAATTTGTTTTTCACTATGTGTTTCAAAGCCTAGCAATTCTTTGTGTTTATTAATAATAGATTTTCGCAGCTGTGCAATTCTATTCACTAAAAATTCATTACGTTTGCTTGATTTATCCTTCTTCTTCTTCCTCTTTACTCTACTTTGTTTCACCATTTTACTAAGCGACGACAACGGCATTGTGTAGCCTATGAACACTTACAAATAACTAAACACTTATATTGCTGAATTGTGTTATATCTATAAAAGAATCTAGCCCTCGTCGGTATTTGCCATTAGATGCTGGAAATTCTGTGAATATACTTATACAATTGTGTTTAGAATTATTCTCATTCCAAATTTTAGAACACATTTTTCTAAACTCTTCAAAAGATCTAAAGTCAGAGGCACAGAAATCACGATATATAAGTTTCAGTGAAAGGTTGTCCAAAGGAAAAAATTAGAAGATTACAATTTTCTCTGACAAAATGTTTTTACAAGCAGCGACAGATTGAATAATATAAACAGTATCAACATTTCTGTGTCTACCCATAGAGAAATAATGTTTAATATTTGAATTATTTGACAGTTGAATGTCATCAAATATTACAAGAGAATGTGGTTCAAGATCATTTGGATGCAGAATCGATTCAATATCATCTGAGGTGTGAAAAGTAACACATTTTATTTTAGAGAATATCTGCTTCAATAAACGATACTTGTCTTGATACAAGCTTTTCGAAAACACGTATAAGTGTTTAAATTTTAGAGCATTTTTGCAAATATAAGATTAAAACATAAATTAGATTTTCCCAAGCACTGGGCCCGGCAATAATCGCTCTTACATTCGATGGAAATAAATTACCATGCTTGTTTAACTTCTTAGAAGAAGAATACACTAGCCTATCAAAGTTTACTATAGGAATCGTTGCCATTATGCTAACACGACTATCTAGATACTAAAGAAAATAAGGTTGAATACATAGAGACACACACACACAGCATTTCAATTGCATAAGTTTATTACAAGGAAAATAAATCACAATCATACAATGTTTCGTATAGTACAATGTTTTTATCAATTATCATAATTAGATACAGTGTTATCTCTCCATTCAACACGACCATCAATTTTATCATATAATATTTTCCTCGACCATTTCAATACTTTTTGTTTAACAAACAGCTGATAATTGTCAAGCCCTAAGTGATTTGTAATTAAAGCAGCATGAAACTTCCATATCAAACTAGATAATTTTTACAAAAACAATCACAAGCAGTAATATTTTCTGGTCTTGGCGTAAAAGTCAATACTTGTCTTACTCTATTATTACATAAATCAATGTAACAGGGTATAAATGCATACAGCGTGTTGAAAACGATCTAATCCATCCAAAACGATTCTAATTCACGTTTTGTAAAGATATCATTTACAGTCAATAGTAAACATTTGATTTCACATTTCATTTCACAGAAACAAACTTGTTTGTATAGCACTGACATCTGCAAATAGAAAATAACTTATTATTACAATATATTCCCTATCTTCTTATTCGTAGGCACTCTTTATGCAATCATTAATTTTAGTTAGAAAATATCCACCATTGCCTCATCATCAACTGTTTTGTTTTTGCAATTCTTTACGCTTTATTGCAGACCATATAAGTTGGTGACTCCTATTTAAATAATAGCAAACACAACCACAACCGCACACATCAAAAGGTCTGTTATGTTTTAAAGCCTGTTCAACGGCATTCTGTAATTCAGTACACATTTCCAAATGAACAAATCTATAATTTCGTACAAAATTATTAACTAATACATGTCGAGATTCAAATATGCAGTCATGTCTTATAATTTCATTTTTTAATAAATCGATATGACGTTTCAATAGGCTACAAATACAAATATCTTCCAACTCTTGATTTGATAATTCTCGATTATCCATAACTGTTTCATCATCCTTGATTGTTTCCATATTCTGAAAGTGAAATGGAAAGCAATAATAGTTTTAATCGTATATAGAGAGAGAGAGAGAGAGAGAGAGAGAGACTCTAGATCAGAAGTACTTATTGCAAATCTTTCGACGAAATCCAAGATGGAGTAGGGAAACCTACCCAACGAACTAATAGCTTATCTTTGTTACGTTTTAAAACTTTTTCAATAAGATAATAATCTAATTCATCATCCTGTAATTTCGTTTTCTTAAGTTCCTGTTGATAAAAGCTTCCTTGTATGTTTTGCCCTTTCAAATCCTGTAATAAATACACAATAGGATTTGTCATTTTATACTTATTACTTTGAAAAGCTCTGCAGACCAGTTATAGAGATAACCCTTGTCAAAAACACTACGCGCACGTGAAATCCGAACTAAATCGCCAATCTTGAATTTCGGTTTGAGAGAGAGCGGTTGTGTGATGTTTCTATTCAAATAGCTTAAAATTTGTGCTTCGTGTTTCTTCTTTACATCTTTCGGTTTCATTTTAATTGTTCTATGTTCAGTGGAATTATAATTATCAATTATTTCTTGCAATACTGGCAACCACTTGCGTGTTCCAGATAGACTAAAATGGAAAAATAATCGTGATTTAATTGTACGTATGACGCGTTCACAGATAGCAGCCTTAATATGTGAGAAAGTACTGTAATGGTTTATGTTATATTCTGAAAGCAATTGTTTCACAGTGGAATTATAGAATTCTGCACCTGCATCAGTTTGAAAATGTTTCACTTTGGGACTTTGTTTAAGAATTTTTAATAGCACAAGCTACTTCAATGCCACGTTTAGTTTTAAGAGGTTGAGCAAAAACATATTTTGAAAAAGCATTAATACAAATAAGAATATATTTATAGCCTTTATTTTCGCGTGAATAATATTGTAAGTCTAAGAGGTCAGCTTGAATTAAATCAAAGATTCCCTTCAGAACATACGAACGTCTTGGAAACCTTAGCCTACTCGGCGCATGTAACTCGCCAACGAGTTCGTATCGGGTTGTTGTCTCCATTGCAAATAAAAATCCAGACTGAACGACCTTGCCACAGCGTCTGACAGAAACCAGTTTGAAAGAATGCAGATTTTTACCAACACAGCTAACCCAGTGTTCTTGAACTTTTAAAAGTAGCACACTACACGTCTTTATCCTATGTGTTGCGAAATTCAGAAAGTTGGTCATCAACAATTTGTCTCAATAACTCCTGCTCGTTTTCCTCTTCTATTATAGATGGAGTTTACAATGCCACCAGGCTATTGTTTCAGATGGACGACTTGAAATTATAAAACGTTTCTGATCAAAAGGATTTAAACAAATTTTGTTCTGCAAAATTTGATAAATTTTATGCGAATAGCTGCGAATTGAATAGGCTGAATCCAGATGAATTTTACGATCGAATAAACACTGCTTGTACATATCAAATGTTAACTGTGAATGAATTAATGACCGGTTAACTCCTTTTGCAACGTTTTTATTCGATAGAGTAAATGGTGTTTGATCTGTTTGGATTAGTAGACTGTACATTTTAGCTCGCAAGCCGCAAAATGCTACTGCTATCTGATTTCGCCCCAATTCATGCTTAAAGCATCCTGGTTTGCGTTTATTTACCAACGAATAAACTGCGTCTGAAGAAGGAAAGTTACTCGTATCAAATTTTTCTGAATTTTCCATTATTACTTGATAAAAATCTCTGTCAGATGTAATATGAAGTATGAAACTATCTGTATCGGTGGCAAGGAGCTTTACTTGAGAGTAATGATATATTTTGAGTAATGTATTATAATAGAAATCATACATTAGATGTTTGCTTAATTCCAATACTGTGAATCCAATGTAAATGGGTCTGTCTAAAAGAACTTCTACCTTTTTGTGAATACAGCAACAACGTTTTCACTAAACATCACCCATCGTTTCAAATTATTATTGGCAATATATTTATTTAATTTGGTAGCATCTATAAGTAAATGACAATTGACACGTTTGCGTTTCTGTTCCAAAGATTTACCATAGATTGAGTTAACGGATGCCTTGTGGAAATTTTCCTCAAACTTATTTCGAGAGTGTTTACGAAGTTCAGTACAAAAAAGAATATATGGTTGCAGCCAGGCGCTTTGATGGAAACTGAGAATTCTATGTACGCATTCTACTCTAAGCCCTAGACTTTTATATAACTGTAATGTGCGATAATGGACAACATACTTTTCTTTAGTTGAAAAGTTGTTAGTAGCTTAGGTAAAGGTTTAGACTGTTTATCACTTTTTGATACTTTGAAAATAAATGAGCTGGGGACTTCTATTGGGAGCGCATGGAAATTGATTGTGTTTTTCATGAAGTTCTGGAGGATAAGATAATGTGACTTCTAGAATAAAACCAAAATAGCTATCTTCTGTTACATTTTCCAAAACAAATTCATCAATTTCCTGTTCACTTAACCACCTAAACTGATCTATAGGGAGATATTTTGATAATGCAAAACCGTACAAGTTCACCGCATCTAATGAGACTATGTAAGAATTAGGTAATTGTGGATTGTAGTTTTCATGTAAACATTGTTTGATTCTGCAAATCTCTGAGATATCTGACTTAATCCTCCTCTACAGGATAATTCAAGAAAAGATATTGTTGCGGATCGCGAAGCAGTTGGAGACGTACACCAGTATATTTTAACATTGAATTCCATGTGAAATGTGATAAAGAGAAACAAGACGCAATATCGATTTTATGTTGATTGAAAATTGTATTCCTTAGATATTGGAATGTGTCAGCTAGCAAACAGACATCTGACAATAGATAGATATCATGAAAATCGCCTAGTGTTTTCATTTTGAAAATTTGCCAAGTCTTTAAAACGTGTTCATAATTATCTTCGCTTAGAGGTGAATTAGTGAGTGTATTGAAAACTTTTCTCTTGGCGGTAAAGCAGTTTCATTGAATTTCTCAGCCTTTGTAAAATATTCGTACGGGTAAAAATTCTTTTGTAACATTAAATTTCGTTGTTGTTCATCTTGGAAAATCGAAAAGGTAACTTTAAATTTATTTTTAAATCGCCATTATCAATCAAGTTTTTGTGAGCTGTGCCAGTGACTCGTTCATAAATAAGAGCGAGTCAAGAAAACGGATTCGACCCACGCTTATACTGATGAATGTTTCGCTATTTTTCGCAATGCATTGTATTTTCTGTTTTGTGCTTGCCAATGCTAAAATTATGTAATGACTATCATAACCTGAGAAATTATGAAAATACACAGGTATATGTTTAGGCTGTCTACAAAGAAGATTGCATTTATTGTGCGCAGCGCCGATGAATTTACCGCTAATGTGATTATGATGTCTGAATTATAATTCATTATCAAAACGTTTTTCACAAATACAACACAAAGTAGCAGAATTGAACGCGGATACTTGACTTTCAGTTAATTCTTCCATTGGGACAACAATGTCCATCTGCGATATTAATTCCTCTCCTAGTTGTGTTATTTCAGTGAGAAATTTTTCAATAATAGCTTCTCCATCTTGTTTTATCCTATACTGCGAACGCTTGTAAATATTGCCATATAGATCAAGACAAATAAATGCATAACTACATGGCAAATGTCGATAAATTTTCCTTGTAAAACTTTTACTATAATCTATTAATTCTTCATCCTCCTCCTCCTCCTCGTCCCCCTCCCCTCCCTCATTCGCCTTCTCCTTCTCCTCCTTCTCCTCCTCCTCCTCGTCCTCCTCTCCTCTTCTTTGCAAATAAAGGATTCAAAGTCTGCGAAAATTATGAAAGGACATTTAAGAAGATAACTATAATTGGAAAATTCTAAAATCGATTTTTCTTTCGAAGGAAACCGAGTACGCTGCGCCTCAAATTTCGAACATAATTCAATATGACTTTGCAGTGATTTTCTACCATCGAGATTTGCGGATTTATTTGTGTAAAATCGATGAAAACACCATTTACAAATATATGAAGGATTTTTATGCTTTGTTATGGAACAATAGCCGTGACAAACCATTATTATTATTTCCCATTGTGTTCACAAGACAGAAATGATTTACTTTTGGTATGCTATCATTAGAAAGTAATAAAAGCGTTATTTGATGTTCTCGCCTCGATGTATAGATATACGATACGGAAAGAATTTTTAGTTTGCTCTTGAAAAGCAATAATTGAAATTGATAAAGTTGGATTAAGCAATTCAAAACGTTTAATTCCATGTGAGGTGATTGGAAATTTTATACCAGTAATATTAATCTCATTTATATATTGTTTTAGATAATCAACTGTATAACTATTCCATTTTTACGATCATAGTGAAAGAAAGCCAAAATTGACCATACAAAACATAATTGATCATTATTTTGAATATTGATTGTACATTTTTTATTTTGAATGAATTTCGGTGTTTGCAAGTATGATGAACATCCAATTGCTAAAGGCTGATAATTAGCTAAATTTAAATCTACATGTGTTATTGCTTCTATCTGCCAACCACTTCCACATTGACAGAATGAATCCAGCGATGCTTGAATTTTATCAATACATAGTGTGTATTGTGTATCTAATTCCTCTGTATTCTCAACAATATTACAGCTTGTTTGTGTGAAAGAATGAAATATAGCGTTTGTAGAAGTACTTACTATTTCTTCGGATGAAAAGTTTAATTTAAATAATTGGATTTGTGCTGTAATATACCATTTTGCAGAGTAATTAAACTGTTGCGATTCTATAACTAATTTATCAATAATTTAGTTTTAGTAAATTTAAAACTGTCAAAATGTCCAATTGTAAATTTACTGGCGTGAAGCGTATCCTAATTACATTCCCACGTAATCCTCGTGTAATGTCTTCTATAAAATCCATTTACATACCGAGTTAGATGTACTTAGAAGCAGCAGCAACAAGGGTAGTAGTAGTAGTAGTAGTAGTAGTAGTAGTAGTAGTAGTAGATAAATAAGCAGATAGTCCAAGCAGCGTTTAAGAACTGTAAACATACAAATTACAAAATTATTTTCAAATAATTATATACATATTATTTATCTGTGAATAGAAAGAATGAGAATGCAAAGAAAGAATTCACTGTAAGCAAAATTATAACATGATGAAAATAAATACTAATGATGAAAAATACTAACCAAAAACAGCTGTTGTAGATGAAAACAGCTTATAGTATGGAAGAGAATCCAGTTGAGAAGTGAGATGAGATGAGAAGTCAGCGTGGATGAGAAGTCAGCGTGGATGAGAAGTTAGCGGGAATGAGAAGTTAGCGGGAATGAGAAGTTAGCGGAGGTGGAATGACTCAAAAATTCAATTCAATTGTTAATTCAATATAGGGTATCGCATGTACTTGCCAACCACCTCCACGATAATAGTATGAACGCACGGATTCTTTTATTCTACTAATACCTATATTGAAGGCGAGTTCTGCCTTATCTAAATTCAGATTGATTTTTAAGCTTGTTTCAGAAGGAGAATGAAATTTAGCATGTGTGAAAACAGTATTGTTTAGCTCGTTTAATGGTCTAACTATTTTGTATAGATGACATTCTACACTAAAAAACCATCTACAAGTGTTATAAAATGGTTCTGATTTTGTAATCAACCTATCAATTATTATTGGTTTTAGCGAGTTCAAAACTGAAGAAATATCTTCACATCTATAGGGATCTTCTGGTGTAAAGCGGATCCTAAGTCCATTGCCATGTTGTCTAATTTCTTCAATGAAATCCATTGACAAGGCGTAAGATAGAGCTAGATAGAGCTTGTGATAGAAGCAACAGAATGAGTAGGAGGAGGAGGAGGAGGAGGAGGAGGAGGAGGAGGAGGAGGAAGAGCAGCAGATAGACCTGGAATAAAATAGTAGAAACAGATAGTCACAGCAGTACTTAAGAAGTGTGAACATACAAAGTTATTTTCAAATAAACAAATAAATCAATATATATCTATATATTATCCATCTGTGAATAGAAAGCATGAGCATGTAGAGAAAGAATTCACTGTAAACAAAATTATAACATGATGAAAATAAATACTAATGATGAAAAAATACTAACCAAAAGCTATTATAGATGAAAGCAGCGTAGATGAGAAGTCAGTGTGGTAGCTAAGTAGCGTGGTAGCTAAGCAGCGTAGTTGAGAAGTCAACGTGAATGAGAAGTCAGCCTCTAGTAGAAGTAGAAATCAGTTTTGAGCTCGTGATGGTGGTGGAGAGATCAGCGACAAGGAGTAGAAATAAACTTTGAAGTGGAAGATATCTTCTGCAATAAAACAAGAGATTGTTAAATTATGCGTGTAAAATTAATACAACGCTTATATAAACAATTTTCTATATAAAAAATTAGTTTAAACTAGAAAATATAAGTATTATTCTTGAGATAATTTTGAATAGTTTGTAAAATTAATGATGAGATCTTACCTATAATATGAAGAATTGTTCAGCAAGCTAGTATCTCGCACAAGATCTGAACTGTGAATGAAAGAAATGTATACATGAAACTCACTATTTACTCACACAAGATCTGAACTGTGAATGAAACAAATGTGCATAAAACTCACTATTTATAGAGATTCAAAAAACACATATATGTATACTAATCTAATACACTACACTGTATGCGATATCTTCTGCGGTGTAATATCACTGCTATTCCTGTATGCTATATTACCTATATGCTATTTTGAAATATTTTATATATCAAGTGATATCACTACAACCAGTTTTTTTCTGACATGCTTTTTCGTTGCATGTCAAGGTAGCAGTTTCGTATATAAAGCATCGTTTCTAGAGGAGCAGCATGTCAGTCTTCTCTCTGCAGCAGCAGCGTTTTGCTATTGCTTTCTCTAAGACGACATCGACGACGACGACGACGACGTTTACTAGTTACCATGACTACAACAACGACATTAGCAAGCAGTGACTTCACTACTGATTTTTGGCCAGAAGAGGAAGAAGAGGATCTCTGGGGAAAAGAATCCTCAGCATACCCGCTCATCAACGAGGTGAAGAAGCTCGAGGAAGCCGCCAAAGTCCCTGCTGCCTCTACTACCACCACCACTCCCGCCAGCACTGCCACCCCCGTCAGCACTCCTGTAATGGATACATCGCTAGCTGTCAATCAACAGCGGGCGCTGCTGCCACCACCACCACCACCACCTCCATTTGCTGAAGACACTGATGATAACTGGTGGAATTCATTCAAAACGTCAACAAGAAGCACCACCACCCCCGCCGCCACCGCCACCGCCGCCACCGCCACCGCCTCCGCCGCCACCGCCGACGTAGCCCCCAGCGTCGTTGAAGACAATGCTGATAACTGGTGGAAGTCATTCAAAACGCCAACAAGCAGCATCATCACTCCGCCCCACCACGGCCACCGCCACCACCAGCATCGAACCCAGACTAGCATCAGCAAGACCTCAAAAAAAGAGGATATTATCACTAATGAGTGATATTACACCAGCCAACTGGCATCCACAACAAACTGCAGTTATTGATTTAACGAACGACAATTTGCTGAACAGTCATCAGCAGCAGCGGCAGCAGCAGAAGCAGCATCGTCATCAGCAACAGCAGTATCTCCAGTCTTCATATCAGCGAGCAAACAGTCGACAATCTAAACGTAAGAGGAGGAGGAGGAGGAGGAGGAGGAGGAGTAGGATGAGGAGGATCTCAATCCCGAACTTTTCAACAATCCGCCTAAGTAAGTACTATAGAAAGAAATAAGGCGACGCCTATAAAAGAATTATTGCAAAATGTATATTACCCAGTTATTTTCGCTAAATTTGTAAACACTTTCTGGGGCATCCGTATAATATTGAAACTTTATAATGTGAAACAACAACAACAAGAAAACGAAAATACACATTTATTTGTATTCCTTCCACCGAGATATCTGAGGGTAATAACCCCAAAAAATATGAAATCGTTCAATAGAGTTAAAAGCTGATTTCGTTCAAGCATGTCACTGAACGATTTACCTCAATACATATCCGTTTAGTCTAATTTTACTTTAATTTTTAATTAGTAACTATACATAGTCTAATTATTCTTGTTTAATTTTTTACTTTTATTTGAATAATAAACAATATTACTAACATCTCTCCATTCAACACAAGCATCAATTTTATCTTTACCTCGATACATATCCATTTAGTCTAATTTTACTTCAATTTTTAATTAGTAACTATACATAGTCTAATTATTCTTGTTTAATTTTTACTTTTATTTGAATAATAAACAATATTACTAACAAAAATGTGTATTATTATTATATTGAAACAATCAACTTACCTTTTCCTTTAATTATTGGTGAAGTCTTAAAACGTTCTTGCCTATTCCAAACGTAGAGGAGAAGTGATTGTGTGATTCACAAAACAAGTACTGAAGACTGAACTGTGCAGGACATTGACTTTGAACAGGAATGAACAGGTCTGTGGAACTTATACTCAACTATACATAGTCATATATTATGATCTTAAATCAGATAACTTTGAAACAAGCAAGCAAGGTCAAATTCCAGTTCCATACTATTAATAATAATAATATTAATTGAAGTGAATCTCCATCTCTTTTCCAACAGTACAAACTACTGGAAAATTTTTAAAACTTCAATTAATATTATTATAATAGACTAATAATAGTAAGGAACTAAATATTATTCACAATCTTGTTAAATTTCAGTACAAGTCTTTGTGAAAACTGTAATAATTTTATGAAAATCTTACAGTTAAATTTAAACAAATGTATGCACACTTTGAAAATCCAAAATATCAAGTGTTGTTTTCGATTAGGATGTGGAAACGCTTTGCAGAAAGCTAATCTTTGAGAAAACACATGTTGAAGATTGTGTAATAGTTTTATTTATTGTAGGCTAAGCATGTTATCATACAGAGTTGTATGACTGAGCTACATCAGTGCAGCCAAGTCCAAGCAAATTCCATTTGTCAACTAAAAATGGCTACTCACATTCCAACTACTCTATCAAACAACTTTATCATTGCTCTCTCTCTCGCTCCTCTCTCTCTCAAGTATGGCGACTGAAGTGGAGAGAGCGCTGTATTCATCTCCAGCACACCCAACTATCAAGAGAGAGAGGAGTACTCTTTTCTAAACTACTGAAGCTGTTTGAGGCGGTGACGACGGCGGCGGCGGCCATACTTTATGAGAGAGACAATAACGTTGTTCTCACTCTACATTATAGAGACTCTTGTTTGTGAGAGGATAAACTTGTTCTCTTTAAAATGGCGCCTTTCCATTAGTAGGAACACTAACAAACTGAACTTGGATAAATAAAAGAAACAAAATTGAAATATTGATACATTTATTTGATTCCATTATAAACAGTAGAATATTACACAGACACACACATTTATAATCTAGTTTAACTTAGGCAAACATTTCTTCTCTGCTAAATGAAATAAAGCAATCCAAAGTTCTTCTGGTGATGTCACACACATTAAATCCGAATCATTTGAACAGCCAAAATGAATGTGAGCATTTTCAATTGTAATAATATTTAAAAGTTCGTAAATTTCAGACAGAATTGAAAAACCGACTGGAACATCAACTGTTGTAGCTTGCAATTCAATGCTCTTGTTCTCATGAAAACGTACTTTATTTATCAATTCTGAAAATTGATCAACACTTATAGACATTATCAGTCGTGATAGTTTCTTAAAACAATTGCTATTATAACATTTACTTGTCATTTTGAGGTTAATAATGAGAGATTAGAATGAAGAAACACAATACTGTTTTACATATATCATATACGTGTGTATTCAACAACGCACAACAACAAACTGACGAAAACTTTCACCTACTCAAGGCTTATACAATTTTCGTATATTGGAAGCTCTTTCCAGAATAATGAAAGGTGAACCATCATGTTTATTTATACACTTCATAATATATTCTTCGCTATTAAAATGATCAATATTTGTTTCATTCAATGTTGATAAATATCGTTCTGGTAGATAACATTCAAAATAACTTTGTTGAGAGTCAATAACTTCATACAATTTTAGTAAAATACGAAATCCAAACCTTGTTTTAACAATTCGCGCATTATCTATGTGAAACCAACTATCTCGTTCCAAGTCTGTTAATCGAACCACAGGAACAAACTCACGTGATTTATCGTTAAATTTTGTAGATCAAATGCTCTTGAAGCTTCCATTGTAGTTACATACAAGTGCGCACACAAACACAAGTTTACTTATAAGCAGTAGTACTCAGACTGATGTGAAAATATTCTCTCTCTGTCGTCATCAGCTATGTACACAGACATGATGAAACATGTCAACAACAGCAGCAGCAGCAGCAGCAGCAGCAGCAGCGGTCAATGAACTCTTTCAAGCTTGTTGTTGTCGTCATCGTCGTCAGCTACATATTCTAAGGTCTCTTTTCAATACGAATTAATTTATTTGCATTTAATTGTATTGGTCTGTAGAACGATAAATATTCATTGATATCATTTAGATCGACTGTATCTAGAAAAATTCTCTTCAATTGTCTAGCTAGAAAAATATTTCCATTTCCACTTTTAGCTTGTGATATTGCTTTTCACATGAGTCATACCATTGTATTAATTGACATAATTTAGTTTCTAAAACTGTCAGCGAAGCACGCCAATTTTGTGGATTCATCTGTAACAATGGATTTGAATTATATTAGCGGTATTAACACAGTAAAGTCTACCTTAGTAGAATCTCTTTTCAAATTACAAATTCTTGCTTTATGATAGTGTAAACCATAACCACCGAAAACGATAGTATCTGCTTTCCATTATAAAAGAATCCTTTTCTTGCATAATCGCGTTTACTCTTGCTACTATAGAATGGACACTGTTTAAAGATCTCATTCTTGTTGATTCGCTAAAAAATCACACTGTTCCACATTTTTGTTTTATCACCATCTTCACTACTCATCAAAGTTCTAAATAATGAGCACTCGAAAACAAGCTACATCTTCCACCCTCTCTTTTATTATGAATTTTGCACACATCAAATGTCCAAGAGTTATTAAATTTAGAATAATCTGGTCGTTCTAGAGTTTCGGGAAGCGCCTGCACATTCGGATGTAACTTCTTCAAAAAATTAGTCTTTTCCAATCCTTTAGTATAAATACAATCATATGCTTGAAGACATGTTTTCAATAAATTTTCTGAGTAATCGGTGTCCCCCTCATCCCAGCGGATCATATGGTAATGGTATTCAAGATATGTGACGTCACGGTACTGTTTCCATGGTAGTAGATGTTTTCCATATGGACTTTTAAAATGTAACAATACATATTTATGATTTTGATCTATCAAGGCGAATTCTTTCAAAATAATAGTGTTTCGAGAGTCTTTAAACCAATGAAGTTCACAAACTGCAAATTTACTTTTAATTGATGATTTCTCCTTATTCGAATTATCCTCCTCCTCCTCCTCCTCCTCCTCCTCCTCCACCTCATCCTTCTCCTCCTTCACAGATGAAACGTCACTCAATAAATCACATTGAATTGCCTTGTCTGCAATTTTATGAGTTGAAGGTTCCTCCTTAAGATTGATTAAATCTCCCGTAAAACATTTGGGTGAATTTATAATATCGCCTACCTCTTGTTCAGACTCCATGATTTCAAAACTTGTTGATGATGATGATGCTGAGTAAGACGACACTAAGGACAATGATAATCTTTCTGTAGATGCGACTCTTTCATTTCCAGAACACAACTAAACAAAAGTTAGTTCTTCATTGCTTTATAACTTAGCGATTCTAACACAATCTAGTGTCATTTTATTGAACTTCCTTCACAAGCGATGTGAGAGGCTGATATTCAAATTGTTTATCACTTATCAATATACAATAAGCTGTTGTATGATCGGGTATCTCATTTGAAAATTCAAAATCTAAACGTATATCTGTTGAAACTTTTAAATGTTCAGACTGATGTGAACAATCTAATACTATTATCGGTGTATCGTTTTTAAAGGTAGTAAAATCAATTTCATGACCATATTCCATATTAATAGGCAAATTATAGTAGCTAGAGGCAAATTCCAAGAACATTTTATACATTAACATTTCATTACCTAGAAGGCTGTCATATGAGGTAATCTGAATTTAAAAATAATTTAACATTGTAAAGTTTGCATAGATCGTATTTTGCCATTGTCTTTGAAATTGAATTCTTTCTATTTGTTTGGAATGCAAGAATCACAAATCGAGGTACATCTGTAGCTGAGGCAGTTTTATTGTCCATGAATGTTGTTTAGACTTTGGTAGAATTGGATATTCGTGTATTTCCCAATTTCAATGATATTCTTAATGGTCTGTCAGCGTCCAAAATCTGTAGGAATTTTAAACGTACATGATCTTCGAGTTGTAAATAGGGAACTTTCCAAACTAATTTTGTGATTGCTATTCTTGCAAATGAAGCATCGGCCGAATATATTGAATTGTGATCATTTGATGCTCTAAAATACAAGCTCCTGTTTTACATTTAAAATTATTTGTTGGAAATCTTCAAAAACGGTAAAAGTAATTTCATTGGAACACAAAACGAAAAAATTAGATGGTGGAGTATGTTCATAACCATTGCGATCGAATCCTGCTAAATGAAAGCAATTTTATCGGCTGCAGACTGTAATAAAATAGATTTTATTGATGATGTCACACCTGACAATCTTGTTTTGCTATTTTCACTCCTGCGAGTTCGTAACGAATTTCGTCAAATAAATAGCCAACTACATTGCTAGTCAATGTACAAGCAACAGATACCACCTCTGCCTTTGCTCCCGCTGTTGTTGCGTCTTTTGACTTTGTACATAGTACATTTCCTTCGACAATTAGAAATGATTTACAAGGTAAAGTATAATGATCCTGTTGATTCAGAGGAATTCAATTTCATCCGAACTTCCAAGCTTTGAGTTTGCATATGGTGTATGTGAATGATATTCAAATTGTTTTATATCATTGAAATAGTCTACTTTAGAGTCTACATTGAGAACCTCACTAATTGCGGCCGACATTTTGCCAGTTGACAGAAAAACCAAGTTTTTGTAGAATTTGTGCGCTCTGCAATGTTAATAGCTCAGGCTCACAAGCTCTACTGAATGTTTGTTTTCTTACACTCCTTGTACCTTGATATTTTTGCTTTTTCCTATACCACATTCTCCTCCTCCTCCTCCTCCTCCTCCTCCTCCTCTTCCTCCTCCTCCTTGTTTGTTGAAAACTATGTATCCCATTGTCTAATCTCTTACTTTCCTAATATGCATATAACAATCTTATCACTTCTAAAGTCTAAAGGATTACCTTCTGATCAGTAACCTTCACGTGTACTGATTGAATAGTGTGTTTATTAAGTGGTAGATATATTAGTGGAGTTGGTTTTCATATATTAAAATCCAGGATCTGCAGTAGGCATAAACTGATGTATAATATGACTTGATTCACCATCATTATAGACACCCGTTACCAAATTACAAGAAATATTTATCAAACTCAATTGATTGATGTTGACTATGTTTGTTGAATAATACCACTTATTTGGCTCTAAAATAATTTTATCAAAACCTAAAACAGATGCTACACTTGTATTTGATGTAAAATCTACAGGATGGCTAGACATAATCTCGGTTTTCAATGTATTGAAAATTCCTCTTAGAATTAAATATCCTTTTTCTCGCTGAACAATGATAATTTCTCTGTATTGTTTTGAATATATCATCAATTTCATAGGCTCCAGTAGGCAAATTAATTGTTCGACCAGCGTATGTAAATGAAGAATTCACACCTTCAATAATATTTGCTATAGAATTGTAGGCCCAGAAACTGAGCAATGCTAATTCATATTTTTCATTTCGATCTAATTCCAAAACATTTGGCAATAGGGTATGCATATCACAGCTATACGATGATAATGTAATTAACGCCATTGAATGCGTCTTGCTCCAATGTTAAACTATACCTGATTGGCGAGAAATAAGAGACACAGGTGACCACAAACATAAGAATCAACTTTCTGTAGTCGATCTAAATTATAGTAGATTTTAACATGTGGTGATTGTGTTTTAAAATATTTTACAAGACTAAGTGGAGGTTGTAATCCACCTATAGCATCAAAATAGTAAATATTTTGTTTTTGTTTGTTATATGCTACCCAATGTGATCCTTCACCTTCAATTCATTCACACTTCCATCTTCCACGCTCATTACAAAATATTCTATCTGGCAGGGTGTCAAGCATGAAAACGCCTCTTATTTTTATTTCTAATAATTTAGAATAATTGATCAAATCTATATTTGAAAGTGATCTATTCAGATTAATATTCATTTTCTATTCTTTCTCTTGCCAGCTCGTTTCTTTGGTCTCTTCCTTTGTCTCCTTGCTGTATGTAGTCTTCTACCAAGAAAAGTATTACTAATACTAGATGTTGGATTTCTTGTCGGTTGTGCTGGTGGAAAATTCAGAATTCTCCCACCTCCTTGTGATAGGAACGCATAAATAAAGCCTTTACCTTTCACCTGTTTCCTCAAATTTTCTATTGCTTGTTGTCTTAGTAGATTATTGTTTCTCTTTCCTAGTTTAAATTTACATTTCTTCTTTGTTGCTCTACTACGTCTTCTAGCCATTTTTAAACCAGATCCAAAAAATTTCGCTTTACCTTTAATCAAATTTGTAACAAGATAAGCTGCTCTTTCTGTTAATGTTGAATTTGGATCTTTAACAACTTCCCAGGCTTCGTTGGCCAACTGTCTATCAGCAACAGCACGCGATTTTGTATCACTATGTATGGCGTAGAAAATATCGTGTCGCCTGCAAGCCTTGTCCAAATTATTAATACCTTGTTGATTTTGCCAAACGCTCTCCTAGTTTTGTTCCGGGTCCGCAGAATTCGTAACCGCCAGGAAGATGTAATTCAACTGGTAAATAATCAACTGTCTTATTCAAAATAGTACTACCTAAAAGTGCCATGTGAAGAAAGTATACCTTTTCCTCTTGTCCTTCGATTTGTTTTATTCAAAGTATTGTAAATAGCCACCATGTTCACTCCATGACAGTCACTTCACAACTAACACATTTGTTTTGTTAATGTTAAAAGCTTTAATACATTTTCATTGGCACTCGGATGAATACAGTTTGATAAAATTGTATATTGTCTGTAAAATTACAAACACTTTGATTAAACACTGCTAATTGTAAATACCATTTTGATAGTTCTTGCTCAAAAGAATTGTCTATCTTATAATTCATACCTGACTTTACACAAGAACTTATATACAATAGTGTATCACTTCGTATTTTTCAAATTCAGCAATATCTTAGAAAAATTGTGTGAGTTTTCCTCCTGTGTTATATTTAATACCGCATTTGTACCGCATTGTGTCATATTTAGAACTGCATTTGTACTGCAATGTATTTTAATCACTGCTGTATAATTGAAATACAGTAAAATTACAATTGCCAACAAGCATAGGTATATAAAGATTATCTCAACAATTTCTATTATTTTATAAGTTTTATCTCTTAATAGAGAGAATCGATTATCATTGTTGTTGTTGTTGTCGTCGTCACCGCACATGGTGTCCTTCTAAATTCTCAATTCATACTAACAGAAATAAACAAGCTGTGCTAATACCTACCAATATTTTAAATAAATATCGATTTTTTCGATATTTTTGATATATCAATTTTTCGATATATCAATATCGCTCGATATATATCGATATCGCTCGATATCGCTCGACATACCTTGATATACACGTATATTTCATCCCGATCCCCAAAATGGCGATTACTCACAAAAAAACAAAATGGACGAATTCTCCCACACAACTCCCATCCCAGGGGCGGGCCACGCCCAAACACTGGAGGGATCTGGAGGGTCCTGCCCTCTCATTGGCCAATCATACCTCCTCTTACCCCCACACTAAAAACAAAATGAACGCCCCCACCCCAAACCGGTCGGAAAGGGGGCGGGGCCACGCCCAAACACTGCGGGTAGGGAGGGGCATCCTGCCCTCTCATTGGTCAACCCTACCCCTCCCCTCAACCCCCACCACTCTTACAAAATGGACGACCACTGGCCGGACGGGTGGAAAAGGGGGCGTGGCCACGCCCAGGGGGCGGGGCTATGGTGGGGGGTGCTTGCACCTGATTGGCCGGGCAGTACCCTCAAATATACACTACTAATATAGCATGAACATCATTATTCTATTATTACTAAGCCAGCTATATTAGACAATGCATGAGATGAGATCTGACTTCAGCCAGTCAAGAGGATGAAGATGCATAAACAGGATAAAAATGAGAAGGGAAGGCGAATAATGTATTCTATTATTTGATTGGACTGAAATATTGTTAAATATGGTATAAACATCATTATTTTATTATTACATAGCCAGCTATATTGAACAATCCATAAAAAGAGATCTAACCACAGCCTTCTGGGAGGATGAATATGCAAAGATGAACAAAAAAAGGTTAAAAACGAGAAGGAAAGGAGAGTAATGTATTCTATTATTTCATTGGACTGAAATATTGATATATATGGGATAAACATCATTATTTTATAATTACATAGCCAGCTATATTGAACAATCCATAAAAAGAGATCTAGCCACAGGCTGCTGGGAGGGTGAAAATGCAAAGATGAACAAAAAAAGTATAGAAACGAGAAGGGTAGGAGAGAAATGTATTCTATTATCTGATTGGACTGAAATATTGTTAAATATAGCATGAACATCATTATTCTATTATTACTAAGCCAGCTATATCAGACAATCCATGAGATGAGATCTGACTTCAGCCACCTAAGAGGATGAAGATGCATAAACAGGATAATAATGAGAAGGGAAGGGGAGTAATGTATTCTATTATTAGATTGGACTGAAATATAGTAAAATATGGAATAATCATCATTATTACATTATTTCATAGCCAGCTATATTAAACAATCCATAAGAAGAGATCTACCCACAGCCTTCTGGGAGGGTGAATATGCAAAGATGAGGAAAAAAAGGTTAAAAACGAGAAGGAAAGGAGAGTAATGTATTCTATTATTTCATTGGACTGAAATATTGTTAAATATAGCATAAACTTCATTATTTTATAATTACTAAGCCAGCTATATTAGACAATCCATGAAATGAGATCTGATTTCAGCCAGTCAAGAGGATGAAGATGCATAAACAGGATAAAAATGAGAAGGGAAGGCGAGTAATGTATTCTATTATTTGATTGGACTGAAATATTGTTAAATATGGTATAAACATCATTATTTTATTATCACATAGCCAGCTATATTGAACAATCCACAAGAAGAGAACTGCCCACAGCCTTCTGGGAGGGTGAATATGCAAAGATGAACAAAAAAAGGTTAAAAACGAGAAGGAAAGGAGAGTAATGTATTCTATTATTTCATTGGAATGAAATATTCTTAAATATGGTATAAACACCATTTATTTATTATCATCAGGCCAAATATATTAGACAATCAATGAAATGAGAGCTGCCTACAGCCACCTAAAAGGATGAATATGCATAAATCGGATAAAAATGAGAAGGATAGGAGAGTAATGTATTCTATTATTTGATTGGACTGCAATATTGTTAAATATGATATAAACATCATTATTACATTATTTCATAGCCAGCTATATTAAACAATCCATAAGAAGAGATCTACCCACAGCCTTCTGGGAGGGTGAATATGCAAAGATGAACAAAAAAAGGTTAAAAACGAGAAGGAAAGGAGAGTAATGTATTCTATTATCTGATTGGACTGAAATATTGTTAAATATAGCATGAACATCATTATTCTATTATTACTAAGCCAGCTATATTAGACAATCCATGAGATGCTATCTGACTTCAGCCACCTAAGAGAATGAAGATGCATAAACAGGATAATAATGAGAAGGGAAGGGGAGTAATGTATTCTATTATTCGATTGGACTGAAATATTGTTTAATATAGGTATAAACATCATTATTTTATTATTACATAGCCAGCTATATTGAACAATCCACAAGAAGAGAA
Source organism: Laodelphax striatellus (assembly GCA_017141395.1). NCBI lineage: Eukaryota > Metazoa > Arthropoda > Insecta > Hemiptera > Delphacidae > Laodelphax > Laodelphax striatellus. Next base: position 21,992,702 of record CM029535.1, read on the forward strand.
CTGCCCACAGCCTTCTGGGAGGGTGAATATGCAAAGATGAACAAAAAAAGGTTAAAACCGAGAAGGAAAGGAGAGTAATGTATTCTATTATTTCATTGGAATGAAATATTCTTAAATATGGTATAAACACCATTTATTTATTATAATTAAGCCAACTATATTAGACAAGGATGAATATGCATAAATCGGGTAAAAATGAGAAGGATAGGAGAGTAATGTATTCTATTATTTGATTGGACTGCAATATTGTTAAATATGATATAAACATCATTATTTTATTATTACATAGCCAGCTATATTGAACAATCCTCAAAAAGAGATCTGCCCAGCCTTCTGGGAGGGTGAAAATGCAAAGATGAACAAAAAAAGTATAGAAACGAGAAGGGAAGAAGAGTAATGTATTCTATTATCTGATTGGACTGTAATATTGTTAAATATAGCATGACCATCATAATTTTATTATTACTAAGCCAGCTATATTAGACAATCTATGAAATGAGATCTGACTTCAGCCACCTAAGAGTATGAAGATGCATAAACAGGATAAAAATGAGAAGGGAAGGGGAGTAATATATTCTATTATTTGATTGGACTGAAATATTGTTATATATGATATAAACATCATTATTTTATTATTACATAGCCAGCTATATTGAACAATCCTCAAAAAGAGATCTGCCCAGCCTTCTGGGAGGGTGAAAATGCAAAGATGAACAAAAAAAGTATAGAAACGAGAAGGGAAGGAGAGTAATGTATTCTATTATTTCATTGGACTGAAATATTGTTAAATATGGTATAAACACCATTCATTTATTATCATTAAGCCAGCTATATTAGACAATCCATGAAATGAGAGCTGCCTACAGCCACCTAAGAGGATGAAGATGCATAAACAGGATAAAAATGAGAAGGGAAGGCGAGAAATGTATTCTATTATTTGATTGGACTGAAATATTGTTGAATATGGTATAAACATCATTATTTTATTATTACATAGCCAGCTATATTGAACAATCCACAAGAAGAGAACTGCCCACAGCCTTCTGGGAGGGTGAGTATGCAAAGATGAAAAAAAAAAGGTTAAAAACGAGAAGGAAAGGAGAGTAATGTATTCTATTATTTCATTGGAATGAAATATTATTAAATATGGTATAAACACCATTCATTTATTATCATTAAGCCAACTATATTAGACAATCCATGAAATGAGAGCTGCCTGCAGCCACCCAAAAGGATGAATATGCATAAATCGGATAAAAATGAGAAGGATAGGAGAGTAATGTATTCTTTTATTTGATTGGACTGCAATATTGTTAAATATGATATAGACATCATTATTTTATTATTACATAGCCAGCTATATTGAACAATCCATGAAAAGAGATCTACCCACAGCCTTCTGGAAGGGTGAAAATGCAAAGATAAACAAAAAAAGGTTAAAAACGAGAAGGAAAGGAGAGTAATGTATTCTATTATTCTATTGGACTGAAATATTGTTGAATATGGTATAAACACCATTCATTTATTATCATTAAGCCAGCTATATTAGACAATCCATGAAATGAGAGCTGCCTACAGCCACCTAAGAGGATGAAGATGCATAAACAGGATAAAAATGAGAAGGGAAGGGGATTAATGTATTCTATTATTTGATTGGACTGCAATATTGTTGAATATGGTATAAACATCATTATTTTATCAATACAAAGCCAGATATATTGTACAATCCATAAAAAGAGATCTAACCACAGCCTTCTGGGAGGATGAATATGCAAAGATGAACAAAAAAAGGTTAAGAACGAGAAGGAAAGGAGAGTAATGTATTCTATTATTTTATTGGACTGAAATATTGTTAAATATGGTATAAACACCATTCATTTATTATCATTAAGCCAGCTATATTAGACAATCCATGAAATGAGAGCTGCCTACAGCCACCTAAGAGGATGAAGATGCATAAACAGGATAAAAATGAGAAGGGAAGAGGAGTAATGTATTCTATTATTCGATTGGACTGCAATATTGTTAAATATGATATAAACATCATTATTTTATTATTACATAGCCAGCTATATTGAACAATCCTCAAAAGAGATCTGCCCACAGCCACCTAAGAGGGTGCAAAGATGAACATAAAAAGTATAGAAACGAGAAGGAAGGAGAGTAATGTATTCTATTATCTGATTGGACTGAAAATTGTTGAATATGGAATGAACATCATTATTCTATAATTACTAAACCAGCTATGTTAGACAATCCATGAGATGAGATCTGACTTCAGCCACCTGGAGGGATGAGATGTACAAAACAGGATAAAATGAGAAGAGAAGGGGAGTAATGTATTCTATTATTTGATTGGACTGAAATATTGTTATATATGGAATAAACATTATTATTTTATAATTACATAGCCAGCTATATTGAACAATCCATAAAAAGAGATCTAACCACAGCCTTCTGGGATGAAGATGAATAAAAAGGTTAAAAATGAGAAGGAAAGGAGAGTAATGTATTCTATTATTTCATTGGACTAAAATATTGTTAAATATGGTATAAACATCATTCATTTATTATCATTAAGCCAGCTATATTAGACAATCCATGAAATGAGAGCTGCCTACAGCCACCTAGGAGGATGAAGATGCATAAACAGGATAAAAATGAGAAGGGAAGAGGAGTAATGTATTCTATTATTTGATTGGACTGCAATATTGTTAAATATGATATAGACATCATTATTTTATTATTACATAGCCAGCTATATTGAACAATCCATGAAAAGAGATCTACCCACAGCCTTCTGGAAGGGTGAAAATGCAAAGATAAACAAAAAAAGGTTAAAAACGAGAAGGAAAGGAGAGTAATGTATTCTATTATTCTATTGGACTGAAATATTGTTGAATATGGTATAAACACCATTCATTCATTATCATTAAGCCAGCTATATTAGACAATCCATGAAATGAGAGCTGCCTACAGCCACCTAAGAGGATGAAGATGCATAAACAGGATAAAAATGAGAAGGGAAGGGGATTAATGTATTCTATTATTTGATTGGACTGCAATATTGTTGAATATGGTATAAACATCATTATTTTATTATTACAAAGCCAGATATATTGTACAATCCATAAAAGAGATCTGCCACAGCCTTCTGGGAGGATGAAGATGCATAAAAAGGTTAAGAACGAAGGAAGGGAGTAATGTATTCTATTATTTTATTGGACTGAAATATTGTTAAATATGGTATAAACACCATTCATTTATTATCATTAAGCCAGCCATATT